>JAVTVJ010010728.1:1200000-1929402 GCA_034509425.1 Eopsaltria australis
TAGTATGCCATGGCTTTAGAAGTTTAAAGAAGTACATAATAAAGAATATTTGTTAAAAAAATAATAGGCATTTACTCAGCATTTTAAAGAACATGAGGGAAATGGCATTGTGATACTGTGTTTCTAAAGAGGTTTCTAAAGAGGTTCTCTAAAAAGAACATTAGTAGTGAAAACTGACTGACTTGGAAATGAATTAATGCATATCTAAGAAGATTTAGCAAGTAACACTGGAAAGAGAGAACCAACATAAATTATTGCATGGAAGAGCAAACCTCTGGAAAGTGTTACATCTACTCATGCCATTTTATGAAAAAGTAAATACATTTAAAAGAAGAAAAAGTTGCATATAGCCTTGATGAGCTTTTGTAAACATTTGTAACTTAACATTTTATTGCTGTATAGCAAAGTTCAGAGAGAGAAGTCCTTCATAGAAGACATGTCATGATAAAAGACTTCTTGGAAATCTGTAAAGGAAATCAAGCAGATTTTCTTCAGAAATGCGTCTCATTTATTCCCAAAATTTTTAAGAGAAACTTCTCAGCTTGATGAGTCACAGGTCATAGTCAATAGCTGTGGAAATACCAATGGGCAGTCTTAGTAGAATCCTCTAATGAAGACAGGAATAAATTTAGGAATAAATTTAGGATACATCATTAGATGCGTCTCTTGGGAAAAGTGATGGTGTAGTTGAGGGACCCATATCCTCCCGCAGAATCAAAGGACATGGCAATGACATGAAGATACAAGCCAGCAGAAACCATCACACAGGTCTTTTTGAAGACTTGGAAGATAAACCATAGAGGAGTGGAGTGTGTGAATGCATGAAATCCCAGAATTGTAAGGAAGGGAAAGATGTGGGGGAAAAGAAAGAAGTGGTACTGAAATTTTCTGAAGAGTCTGCTCAGGGCACATATGCCTGTAAGGATTGGACATTGGAATGTCTATAAAAAATAGACACCAGGTCCTATCTTTAAAGTGAGAGATCCAAAACTTTTAGATTGGTTTGAATAGAAACATGGCTTTAAATGTAACTTTAACAGTAACATAGACATGAAAATTGGAAGACTTTTTAAAGTTTTTAATCTAATTTGTGCTGAATTTATTATAAACGTTGAAAGATTGAGTCTGAAATGCTTTGTTTTAAAATAATATGTCTAGATTTTTTACTGCGAAATTCCTGCTTCAAAATTACCTGTAATTCCAAAGCTAAAAGGAAAAAAACCAAAGCAAAGTTAAAGATGTGGTAATATTATCAGAACATTTTGGGGCATTACTTACTAGTTTAATCGCTGGGATTTTATGCTCATTCTTAGCTATCTAAATTGGAAAGCAGTATAGTTTCAGCTTAATTTCAGGGGAGAAGATTTTAAGCTATGCTGCATTTCATTGCAACTGAGAAAGGCTAAAAACGCATTAATATATCTTGATAAAATAACTAAAACTCAATGTTTAGCCCCATGTTATTCCTAACTTCAAAAAGCTGTTTGGTAATCAAATTTACCACCTTTACAGCAATTGTTAAAACCTTTTGCAAAATTCCACAGATACTCTCTCTGGTGTTATATATATATACATGTATGTATATATATACATCCATATGTATCAATAATAAATACTTTATGTCTTTTCATAGATCTTTTTCTGATATAGTGAAGGGAAGGTACAGACATACTCTGAAATAATTAATTAAACAGAGCAACAGAACCATGTGTCATACATTAAAGCTGCAGTCAGTTCTGACCATCAAGGGAAGGAAGCCCAGAAAAACCCTCCATGCTTCATTTCAATCTTTACCAAAAAAAAAAAAAATAGTGTGAACTCAGTTGAAAAAGAAAGCTTCTCTTTACAATTCACATTCACAAACTGGGAGAGAGAGCGCAGGCAAGTGGCTTTCTGCAGCCTGACATTTCTCCTAGTCACGGAGTCATGGAGTAGTTCAGGTTGGAAGGGACCTTTAAAGGCCATCTAGTCCAACTCCCTGTCCACCCCTGCAATAAGCAGATATCTTCAAGTAGATCTGATTGCTCACAGTCCTATCCAGCCTGACCTTGAATGCTAAGCTGCTTCTGCAATCATATTGTTATTTCCTCACCAGCTCTGATTTCTTCCATGATCCAGTGTTTCACTAAGAGAAAGCTGTTAGCACAGACATAGCTGTGTTTTCTTGTTGCTTATGTGATGTCAGTTTCATTATCAGTAGATCTTATATGTAGAAAAACGGTCACTTCTGCCATGTTAAAGCTGAATGCTGTGAAGGATACAATCCAAAATTCCTACCCTTATGCCTGAAAGATTTTCATTATACATTATATCTAAAGGTGTTATCATTGCCTTATATTATTTAACTCACATGGAGCGCTGAGCGATACTTCTTCCGTAAAAAAGTACCCTGAATGTCCTCAAACCTCTGAAATGAACTGTGATGCGCTCTGAGTTTTGCAGCTCTTAAATTATTTTTGATGGAAAACCGAAATTGGCTAGAATCAACATAAAGGTGTATAAAATGTTTTTCACTCCTGATACATTTTATTCTCATTTGCATCCTTCATTGCCCTCCATCTACTTTACTTACAAGGATCAGTTCCGTACAAGTTATTTTCCAACATCCTCATTAAGTTATTTTTTTAGTCTGGTTTTTGGTTTGGTTTGTTTTGCTGTTTAATTTTTATTTGCTTTTCCTTTTGGTGCAGTCAGATGACTTTGTCAAGCAGATATTCTCATGAGTGTGGCAATTCCTTCGTCCCATTTTCCTCATCCACTTTACTGAACCTTTCCCTGCTGTCACAGTGACAATCTGAAAGACAGGAAATTCCACATTACTGGTGCTGGTTTTCATCTGGGGATGAATGGTGATGATGTATGTGCATTTGTTCCCTGCTTTGCTCATTTCAGTCCTTAACACTGACAGAGCTGGGTGCAAATGTTCTCTCAAGGATTCACTTCTGGGGTAATTGCTCCACATTTGAAATTTACCCTCATGCACCTACTGCTGTAAGGCCTTTTTTGGACTCAGAGATTTTATGGTTATGATTGCTAGGGATAGTTTCTTTAACTTCATAAGGGAGCCAGTCAACTGGTATCAATTAATATTGTGTTTCTGACTTCTATAGATCTATACTGAGTTGCCACAACCGCAGAGTTGGCCTAAAATTTCTTTGGCTTGGGGACATGTTCCTCTGAGAATTCCTTAATTCTTAATTAATGCCAAATTTTCATCAATCCTTTCTCCCCTCTCTTTCTAATTGCTACTACTGTGGTACATGCAGAGAAGGGACACATCTTTGAATCAAGTGTCGTTCTGAATGATCACTGTAGTACGTTTGCCTTTTCACTGGGGGCAAGATATTACAGGTGAAGAACGATGCTTGGTCCCTCCAAATGTGTTTAATTTTTCATTGAAACTTGAGTTTCCATGTATTTATTTTTATTCTCACTTTACAATAGCCAAATGCTCCCCCTCAATTTAACTATTATAGCATTGTTAAATGAAGATAATAGAAATGATAGACTGTATAAAAATTAAGAGTAAAGAAGGACTGATGCATTTATTTTACCTCATTACATCTTCATGTTTTAATATTTTTAACATTTTGAGATCTGCCAAAAAAAGCAATTTTAACCATTCTCTTCTTGAGTATTAGCATGTGAAAATGTTTAAATAACAGCTGCTTAGTCACTAAGTTTTTTATTTAGAGATCCAGTTCTGTAGTTTGCAATTTATATTATCTAAGTTTATTAAATAATCACTTAACAATTTCTGCAAGCAAATATTTCTTCTGCTTCTGCTGATAAAATGTTATCATTGAAGAGCTAACATCTCGCACATTCACTATTTCTATCCTGAACAAATGTCCTGTTAATTACACTAATGAGTTTTCTATCATTGGTCTTGGTTCATATGATCTATTCAGTCATAAACAAGTTTATTCTTCACTTATGTCCTGCATGAGTCAATTTCTCGTGTAAGAGACAGGTGCAGTGCAGTAAGATGCATGCATGTGCTTCAAAAATGGATGATCATTATCTATGCTAATTAAATTTACTGAAATATTTCCAGTACTTACTTAATTCAATGTTACTTCAAAACTCTAATTATACATTTTAAAAAAAAGGGTGGGGGGGGGGAACCTTATCAGGGAAATTGTTTTGGTGTTTAAGAAATTAGTCATTGTAATATATAAAACTTGGAAAATCTTAACCTCATGGGTTTTGTTGAGAAATTATGTCACATTTATGTTATGTAGAAACAACAATTGCTTAGGTGCAATTCAATGTTGTTCTGGTCTTGTCCTGCTGATTTGGATGTATTCATTTGATCCAGCTTTACTGGGGGAATCCTCAGATATTTTGAGGAATGATGCTTCCCGTGGACACCCCTTAGCTATTAGATTCTTTGATCACCACTACTTCCAGTACAATCTGCTTTCATCTTCTTGTTGGAAGTGACAGAAATAAGAGATAGAAAAACCTGTTAGGTCATTCCCTTCTTTCCATTCTGCCAGAATGGGATTGTTTTCTGCAGTGTATGATGGAGTTTACTTTGTTTTCTTGCAGTGAAACAGCCACCACCTCATGGTTTATCTTGCTGGTACATGAAGGGCAGTGGGTATGAAAAGCCCATGGGCTTTGTGGAACTGCAGACCCCAGTTGTAAGTAAGTAACAAGGTCTATACTGTAGGAGCAGACAGAAAACTCCCATATAGTAACAGAAAGGAAGCTCAGTGCAAGATGTCAGTTCTCACATTTTTTGGATAAAACAACCTTTGCTGAAGAGTGCGGATTCAAGTTCACAGAAACATGAAATGCTTGTTGACTTTCCCAAGGCATGCCATCGGGGGAAGGAAGCCTAGAAAAACCCTCCATGCTTCATTTCAATCTTTACCAAAAAAAAAAATAGTGTCAACTCAGTTGAAAAAGAAAGCTTCTCTTTACAATTCACATTTTAAATAAATTTGAAACAGAAGTTTAAAAATAAATACTTACAAAATAGTGAAGCTTTCAGTTTAACCCAAAGCACTTTTTCAGCTGCTCTTTATAGAAAACAGAGTGACCAGCTGTTCACATAAGTCTGGTAAAAACATGGTTTTGTAGGAGGTCAGATTGCAGAGACTGTGATATGAGGTCTCACTTCTCCCCCCACAAGATTTCAACATGGTTGATTATTCCACAGTTTCAATCCACATATGCATTTTTTATGCCTCACTCCTGAGATTTGTAACCATCTTTTCATCTGTCCTCTACTGGATCTGTCCACGATACTGAAAAAATCACCTAAAATGTACTGAGCTTTAATGAAAAAAGCTAATATCCTGCTGAAATATGTTCTTCACATTTATCTGATAAATTCTATTTATTTCCTCTATTCTCCCAAATCTCTACTTTTCCTATGCATGTAATAATTTTCAAATATTTTTACACGGGTATTACGGTCTTGCTAGCTATCATTAAGCAAGGTAGCCATGTCAATTTTTAAACTTTTCCTTACAGGGTAATTCTTCTTTCTAATTTTCTGTTTGGTTTTTTTCCCACCTTCTTCTTGGTTTGAATCAGTCTCAATGATACGTTTCATTGATTTTAGGTTCACCTTTACCTTATAAATTAATGAAGCTCAGCATAGCAGTGATGATCATGTAGGACCATCATAGCAATGGATAGCTCTCTGATGAAACTCAGATTCAGGCATAAAAATTGCAGATGAACAGTGCTACTTTTTTCCTCCATCTGCTGCAGCAGAGGGAAGCTGCCAGTCTTTTCTGTGGCTCTTAAGTCAAACCTCTTGCTAGCTTATATTTTTAAGACTGATCCAATAAGGTGTTACACTGAGCTTTGAAATGCTTTCCATTTTACAAATTTATTATCTGCTTTTCTTTAAAGAGAATCTGGACATTTCCCATCCTATTCTAGCACCATGGAATATTTCTCTTTGAGAGGAACTGGACATGTTTATCTCAGGGATTGTCTGAGACCCTAGAATATCCTCTGTTGCTTGGGAGCTTAATATCCCCTCCTTCAGTACGTGTCTATAGACACCTCTGGGAGATACATCAAAAGGCAAGAAAAATCTAAGTACAATTTTAAAGTTCTGATTTTGACATAATTCACTGGGAATATTTTTCTTCCTTTCCTGACACTAATATTTTTCCCTTTTTTTTGAAAAAGCATAAAAAACCCTTGCAGTAATCACTAACAATTCCAAAGACTGCACCAAAAAAAATTTAGGATTTGGTAAGTGTTTTTAACTTTGGTTTAAGTCAGAATAGTAATTTACTATTTTTTACAAAAAAAATTTAAAAAAACAAAAGAGAGAGAGAAATAGAAAGAGAGAAGAAAAGGGAAAAAAGGGAGACCTTAAAAGGATTAAAATTATTTCTATCATGATTGGGCTCAGGAGACTTATGTGGGACATATCACAACTTCACTGTTTATTACCCGTATAGTTAATTTTGGTATTTTCGTATTTATATATATTTTAATACAGCTAAATTTATAGAAAAATAGGCAAAGGCTTAAAACAGAAATAGGGCAGGTTTACATCAGATACCAGGGAAAAGTTCCTCACTGTGAAGATGTGAAGCATTGGCAGAGGCTGCCCAGAGAAGATGCCCCAACCCTGGTCGTGTTCAAGGCCAGGCTGGATGGGGCTCTGAGCAACCTAGTCTAGTGGAAGGTGACTCTGCCCGTGGTGCAGGGGTTGGGACCAGATGTTTTTTATGGTCTTTTCCAAACCAAACCGTACCATTCTACAATGAAAAGTGGAGTAGTTCAATTTTTTCTACACCTAGACTAGAGAACAGAACAAGTTTTCTTCCTAATGACAGTCAATGATGTAGACACATGGGTGTGATTTTTGTTTTTCCACTCTGCAAATCCTTTCTTTAGGCAGGTGCAGAGGCCTATGCTTCATACATTGCCAAACAGATTTTGCATTATGAAAAAAAATCTTTTTGAGAAGCCAAATTTAAAAAACTAAATGAAGTTAAGCTGGAAAGACTAGCAGAGTTGAGGCATTTGATGAAGAAAGCAATGAATGATTAAATCAGGGACATTAATATCTCCCTCTCCACAGTGTTAGGCATTTTCTGCTTTGGCACATGTAGTGGCTCCAGGAGGGTAGTTACACTTGGTGGTTACAAGGACTGTGCTAACATTGGTCATACCATACACCAGATTATCAGGCTGTGACCTATCTAACTTGAAATTGTTGTGTGTGTTATGCCAAACTTTTGAAGTAGAAAAAGTGTTCATGGTGAGTTGTTAGCTATTAACTTGAAGCATTGTCCAAGTCTAATTGATTTGTGATCATGATATATATTGACAGCTGACTAGAATTCATAACAACCTACTCGCTGAGGCTTGTAGTCTTCACTTCAGTTGTTCCGTCTTAGGACAAGTTGCAGTTGATCCATCACAGGGCTGTGTTCCTCTCCCATTGCGAGGCAAAGAAAAACAGAACACTCACAAGGTATATCTGAAGCAGTTGACAGAAATGTCCCAACAGCAAGGCTGGAATCCCCGTCTCTTTCCAGCTCTTTTCAGTGACAACTCCACCACTCTAAGGTCATATTCACCACACAATTAAAGCTTATCAATTCACTCAGAGAAAGAAGACTGGCAGCCCAGGCTGGCTAGGAGCTCTACAGAAACGATTCTGAAACCATTCCAGCTGAAGAGAGAATGAGATTCAGATCTTCTGACTAAATGTCTTTTACAGAAGCAGGGTTTGTATGGGAATGATAGGTGAAAGTAGCAAAGAGATTGTCAGCAGGAAAAGAATCAGAGGGGCAGCTTCACCTCTGTCTACCTATAGCTGCCTCTGAGAAATACTCCTTGGGTTATAGAAGAAAAAGAAAATATTTTTAAAAGGTAGAGAATTATGCCTTATGAACAGAGGAACCTCTCCCTTGTCCTTCAGTTTAAGGTACAAACCATCAATGGAAGCAATATTTAAGGACCAGCCCTCCTGACGGCAATCCCTAGTGGCAGACTCTGTTCTTGGGTGTATAGCACTACCTACATATTCTTAAAGAACCATAGGCCTCAAAATGCACAGTATGTGTTTTGGAATGGGTGTGAAAGCCCTACATTCAAGACACAGCCCTTTTGTGGATTTAACTTCTTGTAATCTTGAATATGAGAAAGGAGAAATAAATTCAGGCAACTACAGTAGTTTTATTAGTATTTAATAAATTATTTACAATTCACTGAGCAATGGATGGTGCCACCCTGTAATCTCCGTGTTTCAGGAGCATGTGCTTTTAGCTGTCATTCTGCTCTGATTAGAAATAGAGGCACATCTGTCACATAGCACCATCATGGGGAAGTTCACAGCAGGGACAGGTCACAGATATTTTGCCAGTGCTAAATTGATGGTCAGTCCACAAGAAATTAGTGGAGTTACTGCATATGCATGAGTTACAACAGCTTCAGATACCTTAAATTTGTTACCTAAGTACCTGTTACCTTGCCATTTCTCTCTCTGAAAATTTTGAATGCTGACACTTTTCTTCCTCTTAGTGACTTCAAAATCTATAGGGATCCTTCAAAAATGCACAGCACCAAGAAAATGGATATGGGATGAAAGAAACAGCTTCACCATTGTCTTATTTATCAAAATACAGTGCGTTTATGAGTTTAAAATATAGCATTTTTAGCATTTTACAACATATTTATTCTGGCTAAAGACTGTATTTGCTGTCTCCTTGAGTGATTGTGTAGTTCTTTATTTTTTCATATGGAAAACAGTAGATGTATTCTCAACTATGAATAATGTTTCTAGGATAAATAGTTTCCAGAAACAGCCTATTCCAATATTGCAAACTTCTATGACTGCTACACCAGAAACATCGTCAGAAGTAGTCAACCAGACACAAATCTAATTGCCATAGCTGAAGATAAATGTAATTTAAAATGTAACACAGATGTATCCAGATCATAGACGCTAAAATATATTTCTGCAGTCTTCTGGTAATTTAGCAGTCATGTGCTAAAATCACTGAGAGAATTAGAAGAGATAAACTCTTTTCAGTAGGGCAAGACACAAGTAGTTTTCCTGAATTTCAGTCACAATTTCTATAAAGTAGAGTGCAGGAAAGGGAAACATTTTAATTAATTCCCTGCTATGTAGAAACATAGATCCAGGGGAAAACAAATGTACAGAAAGTATGGAAAAAACAATCCTCTGTTGGCCTATGAATGTTTCTGTTTTTCAACAACTGTAAGACCCAGAAATGTAAGACAGAAGAGAGCTTCACGAGGTCATATAGCTTGCATCTGTGCTCTGAGATAGGATTAGATACACATGTGCAGGTTCTTGTCTAATCTCTTTCTGAAAACATTAAATGTGTGTTTTTACACAGCTGCTTTAGATAATTTTTGTGGCATTAATTACCCTTACAGTTATAAAGCTTTCCATAATATCTAGCCTCAATCTTCTTTGCTCTTAATTAAGCTGATTACCAGTTGTCCTAGACCCACAGTAATACCACTCTAAATATAGTTTTAAACTTATCCCACTTTAAAATTTCACACAATGCAAGTATCACAGAAAGATCCATTTTCCAATGCATTCCCCAAGCTAATCAGTGATTGAGATAAAACTGATTCAGATGTAGTTTGTCGTGTGACAAGAAGATAATTCAAGAAATAAGGCTTTGTAATATATTATCCATGTTCTTTTCTTCCCACCAGACAAAAATTACTTTGTTCCCTTTTTCTTGAGGAAATATAATTTGAAGAACTACCTCAAATCTGAATATCTGATTTTTGTTCCCTTGTATTTAATTTTTGGAAGAAAATAATGTAAAGAAACTGAAGCCCATTTCCATACAACCTTCAGCAGTTATGGATAAATGTTATTGAAATTCACTTAGGGGACAAACTAAAAAAGAAAACTGAGTGTCCTCAGCATGGAAGTCAAATATAGGTATCACTATAACCTGTGTTACACCAAAAGACAGTATTAAAATAATGTGATATCAAACAGTACCAGAATGCTGGAGCAGCTGTTGACCAAGCACAGCCTTTTGTACTGGCAGCCAAGTTCACCTTCTGACACTATTCCATGATGTCTGAAGATGAATCCTCCCACATACAATTTGCTGTCTTGAACACATACGTGTGCAAGGACATGGCCTATATTTTGGCACACTGCCCTATTTTACAAAAGGCTGAGGTGACATGCCAGCTGTTCTGTAGGACACAGTTTTTATGCATGTGACTGTGACTTTTGTAGTAATGTGCAAGTAATGTCTTCTTGGTGGGATTTACTGGTGACATGAGATTTATGAGCCGGGAACAGATGCTCCTTGTTCCTTAATAGCTGTAGAAGAATTAGGTTTACTCATGAAATACTAAAATTATATACATATACTATGGAATTAGATCCATTAATATTAGAAATGTACATTGGTTGATGGTATCTGTGTTACTAAATATTGGGGAATTTGAAAATCAGTATTAGTTTGGAATCTTCCCCTTGGAAATATTTTCAGAATTAAAAACAACAAACTTCAAACAAAACAAACAAAAAACCCTATGACCAAAGCTTAAGCTAATTTCTTTTTCCCCCCTTGTTCTCTATCTGAAAGTTATTAGTCTTACATCCACCCTGAAAAAGACTGAGGTGAAATGGTTTCTGCACCAAAATACTAATTATTTGTTTCTCTGTTTCATCATAAAAATATAACAGCATATAAACTATCAAATACTTCTATTTAAAAGAGGACAGCAATATTTCTCTCCAACTTTTCACAAAACAAACTGAGATACTGAGTTTAGGACAAAACTTGACAGTAAAACATTGAATATAGTGAGCCTTGATATTTACTTAATAGGGGAAACTTACAGGTTGAATTATGTTGATGCAGCCAATCCAATGCTATTTAATGTTACCCTTTTTTAATAGTGAGTTGAAGGCTAACATGGGTTACATTAATATCTATATTCTACTTCCATGTTAAGGACATTAAATTTTCCTTTTTAGTTTGTTCTCTGGGTGAAATTTTAATATAATCTATTTAAAAATTCTGCAAGTTGTCTAAATTGCACTCCAGGTTCTTTACATTAATTTCCTCCAAAAATTAAATCCACAGTTTAACACTTTCTTCCCACAAGGAGAAACTGGTAGCAGAAGGAAAGAGATATTTTCTCATGATAACCTTTTTCAAGGTGGCTTCTCCATCTTCTTTTGTTTGATTTAAGCATTCTCTTTATTACAGAAAAGGGAAAGAAAAAAAGTAAAAGGTGAAATCTTTCCTGTAACTTTACATTTTCCTCTGCACTGTCTTATGGCGATAAATTCTGCACTGTAAGATAAAGTAATTGCTTAAAAACCCACACAACCAGTCCTTAGTAATATCATCTGTGTGCTCTCAAAAGAGGGAACAAATTTATCTCTGGACATGAGGCGGTGTTTTTCAGACTGGAAGGTGTGCTCCATGTCTCAGGAAAAAATTTAAAATTAGTTCAAAACTTCTACCATCCAAGTCATTTCACTTAACCACTCTAAGATCAGTGCTGACTAAAACTTACATTATGAAGCTGAAAAAATAGCTAGGTGCTGACCTTGATGAAGCTTTGTTTCATTTTTAGCAAGAATTTATAGGGCAGATTTCTCTTCTGTGAAACTGCCCATCAGAGATGGCACCTTGTCCCATGACACGAGGGACCCAAGACACTGGAAGCTGGAGCCAGGTTTGGCTCAGCCAGCAGATATTGTGCAGTGCTGTGCAGAAGCTGGAGAAGGTGCTACTCACTTCATCAATGTCTTGCTTCTAACCTGCATAGTAAGGTTTGGATGTAGAAAGTCTTGGTCACAGCAGAACAATACTTTCAAAAAACGAGTAGTGTGGTAGTAGCTCTACACAAAAGTGGGAGATTGACTTGGTCTGTACCCCTGGTCCTCCCTGCAGCCGGTCTGTCCCTGCCCAGTCAAGGCAAAGGCTGTGTTAGACTGCACCTTTGTTCTAGCACACCTAAGAACAGTGACCTACCTGAGGAAGTACCACAAGTTTTATTTCCATCTGCACATGGAGATGTGTTTGAACTCAGCAGCACTCAACACATTGCTATCTTGAGGGTAAGTCTCCCAGGGAAGTGGTGAGTGCAAACCCTTTCCTGTGTCCTTTATCACTCACAAAATCAAGATGTGATCAAAGTTTAAATTGTGTCTAAAAATTAAATGGTGAAGCAATCTCATCATTCTGCATGGCTAAGGAATTTTCTAGATGTTTCAGGAAAGCAGCTGAGCTTGATTAGGACATGAGATTTATAGCACTATTGGTATATTCATTTATTTTTACCCTTGATGTGTGCATTTAAAAAGAGACTATAGACATGAAACACAACCTTGGCTTGGATTTTTTTAAATCACTTTATGTTCCAGAGTCCTTACTATTAGAAGGTGCATTGAGATTTTTAAATCTTGCTAGCTTATATTTTTATTTATATATTTATTGGCATATTTGTCTACTCTGCAAGAAGTTTCTGAGAGTTCAATCTTCTATTTTGGGAGTCAAAATTTTGTCTCTTTAACCCTAAGATTGCTAATCAGTCATGGTGCTTAAACTGTTTTGAGCAACCCCCTTACCTTTCCTTCCAGTCTGCAGATGAGAATAGCATTTTCCATTTTAATAATTGTTCCTGTTAGGTGCCTCAGTGCAAGGCAATCTGAAGCCTGTTTTGTGTATGACCCTCGTATTTGACTGACAGGCTGATTCAGAGCTATCTGCATAATTTTTCTGTGCTCATATCCAATTCTTTCAAGGAAATGAACACAAAATACTTACAGTTATGTATACTCACTTTAAATCAAAGAGATATAAATCTGATTTAGGCATTTTAGTAGACATTTTTTCCTTCCACAGTTTTGTTCTTGCCATCTCAGGTACTACTTATACTGAATTGCTTCATTTTATGTCTTCATTTATACCAATTCCCTGATACTACATCAGGACTAACAAGTGTCTTGATGATTAGTCTATATTGCTTAGAGATACCCATGTGGGTCTCTTCATAAATTAATTATCCCCAGTCTGTTAGATTAAGTACATTATAAGTCAATGCAGGTGTGATTTTATGCAATCTTTTCTGGAATTTGGGGAGAAGGAAGGGATAGGGTGATTTTTTGCCAGTTTGGGGGTTTTTTTTCATGTAGTCTTTGGCAAAGTATTACATTTTTCTTTTAAAAAAATTCTAAACACTGTTGCCATAATTTTGTCTAAAGAAAAAAAATCTGTTTCACTTTCCTAGAGAGAGCAAATTTGCCATTTCCAGAGAATGGTTCGATTAGATTATCCTGAAAGTTCACCTGAAAAAGGGACTTGGATTAGATCATTGATAAAAAATGGGAACTTCACACAACTGCACAGAGAAAACTGTGCCAATCTGTCGTGTGTGAGGTCCGCTGTTACTGTGGTTTTCAACAATTCTTCCTTATGGAGAGCAGTAGATGTCTTAAAGAAAGAGTGGGCAGCAAAATATCCTGTGTAAATGACAGAGATCAGGAGGGGTAGGGCTGCCATCCCTGCCAGTTCAGCCTCTGTGTCACAAGCAGAATATTTGGAGACCTTTTTTTAAAACACAGCTGTCAGGTAATCATCAAACCTATTTCCCATGCACCCTTTTCTACTGAAATAACCATAAGCAATTGGAAATATAGCTGCAGGGTACTCACTGGGCCAATATCCCAGTTGCCTCTGCCATCTGTCAGGAATTCCACCCAATGGACACAGAAGGCTAGCTAGAAAAGACATTAGTGTCCTGCATTCTATGTTGTTTGTCATATTATTAAGACACAGTCCTACCATTCTGAAAACAGTAGGAACAGTCCACAGTAAAAAATCCACAGCCAGATCTAAACTTTTCCAAATTTAGCAATGTTCCAAACTGTGGGTTTGATTTAAAGCCAGATGAACATACATTCAGTAATAGCCAGAAAGGCTAACTAAAGATCTGTTTGTGCTAGTAGCAGTAGCACTTTTACTAGAGCTGGTCAAGCATCAAAATCCATTAATTTCTATGTACAAAATAGTATGGTTATTTATATTCTGTGGTGTTGCATCATTTATGAAGCCTCTAACAATCAGATGCCTGTAAATTTTCCAGGTTTTGTGCTTAGGCTAGCACTAAGTACTCTGTGATTGATCAAAATTCAAATAAGAGATGATATGTTGTTTTTTGGAGTCTCTCAAACTTGAGAGAATAAATACCAGAATGTAATTTACTTATGCTCAAAAATACAGAATGATGATAAATTATTTTTCTCAAAAAGTTTCTGAATATTTCCAAAGGAATGCAACTGTTACATCATTATGATTGCCTCGGATGTGAGTCACTAAATGTAAAGTGTGCATCCTATCTAGTAAACATAAATTCTGATAAAGATGTAAATGCTTCATTTTTCTGCGTTGTTACCAGATTAGGCTGCAAAGATTCTGATTAAACTGCTTTAAAGTTTCAGCTATTACTTTCTTTCTAACATGCCACTAAGCAAACTTTATGAGAAAGTTTAGAAATTAAAGCTGATCTGTCCCTCTTATGATCTTAACATCAAGATGTTAGTCTTACAGTCTAAAAAAGAAGGCAACATGGTGGACAAAGTTATTTTGCAAAACACTGAGCAGCAGTACTCTTACACAGCACATTTTCCTGAAACAAGAGCAAGAGACTAGATAAAACTTCCTGCTTGTCTTGAATTTTTCAGCATTGCTGCCAAAGAGAGAAGGTGTAATATTTTACATGATTTACATATAACATCTGTAGAAGGAATGAGACCTTTATTGAAACAATACCTGGTGCAAACTTTCCCTACCAATTGAAAGCTTTCAAATCCATTTACACTCTGGATTAGAAATGTTTTCAGGAGCTAAGATACTTGAAATCTTACTGCAGAGGGGTGAATGGCATGGTTTATCAGGTTAAAGAAATTAATTTTTATTTTTATGTCTTTGTATCTGTAACTTAAACACCTCTCTTATAATTGTTCTCATGGTCTCTAACTGTTGCATTTTAGCTGCAAAACTATCATACATAACCTGAAAAACTGCCATGCTCATCAGGTTTTGCTGTTTTAATATATACTGCCCTCATGTAGTGCTTAGGGCTGATGTATTTCTCTTTTTTGTCTCTTTGAAAATGGTGTTCCAGTGGTATAGCCCTGGCAATAAATTTGGTTACATGGATTCTCTTTCTCAGAATGTTCAATTTGTTTGGCCTCATATTTCTTAAAACCGCAGGGAATTTTTTAACTGTGCAGTTCACGTTACTGCATACTGCATACAAGAAGGGCACTGTTTTGGCTGTGAACAATAATATCTGCAGATATAAGCATAATGCAGATACATTTTTCCATGGCACTTTTCAAAGAGTTAATTAATTCGTCCATGTGGAAAAGGCCGTGAGAAGATTCATTTCTTTAGTTCATTTTGTCCTTGTTTTTCATTAATCTGTCAGCTTCAAAAACTAGCCTGATGTGTGGGTTGGTTGGTTGGTTGACTAATGTTACCTGGCTGGTCTTGGGAAATTTCGCTGAAAAATTCAGCATTCTCTGAGTATTTTATGGAGTATATTGGTATTTCCTGTCTTCTGGAAGCCTTGATAGCCATGAAAGGATCACTTGAGTTTTAACACTGACAAGCAGAAAATGAGAACCTGCTCAAACAATACTTTATGAAATTGATGGTAATGATGTACAAACTAAAGGGTTTTAGTTTTAGCTGAAACACTTTTAATACATTCACATAATCTGTGTGTAATTATTTGACTGTTCATAGATGAAGTCCATGCCAGTTGTACCTTGGCAATCCACCTAGAAATTACAGTTGCTCCTGGATTCAGTGTGTGAAGACCAAAATTTCACTGAGAACATTTTCCAATAGCAATTGAGGAAGGAGATTACTATCTGAATATAATTTGCTAGAGAGAGCTGTTGTGTACAGGTAAAATTACTGACTAATCAGGTATCTCAAAAGTCTAATTCTAATCAAAAGACAGCATCTTCCATGTTGAAAGGTTGTTCTTTAGTAGAAAGGCTAGAGAATTGACTTCTGATTTGCATCAGAAGCTACATGTACATTAGACAGCATCACTATGGTATCATTCCCTGATTTTGTGAGAAAGAAACAAGCATGAAAAAAAATATCCAGAGGTTATAATGAAAAGACTGAGAGAAAGTTCAGTTCATCATCAATAGGGCCATTTTGTTGAAAATGTAGATTATTTTAGGTAAATATTTCTCTTAAACAGAGATTCTAGCATCAGCTTCAGTGTCAGACATAACCTTAAAATCACTGATATACTGAAAATTCTTTCTTCCTGGTTTTATTTATAATGTGTTCTGTTAGGTAAATCTCCTTTCATTTAGTTGAAGTTATAAGTTATCCTTTATGAAAACTCACTCAGCACTTCCAGAAAGTGAGTTTTTTCTGAAATGAAATTAAGTTTTATTTTCAGTGGGAAGTGGATGACGACAACTGACTGCCTTGTGTTCAGTCTAAAATTGAATGTGGCAATATTAGCCAGCAAGTGGATGAAGTTACATGGATATTGACCTTCCTTTTGTATGAGGGCATATTTATTTCTCTGTGGAAAGGGAGAGCAATCTCAAAGTATTCAGGATTTCTATTTACTTCTTCAGTGTATCTGTATTGCCAGGTTAGTCTAAAATTGTATTCTGTCTTACAGATCTGACTAGTGAGAATTCTGATTGAATACCTTCCCTAGCAGACAGTTAAAAACCGTCCATCTATTACTGCTGTAGAGTTGCCTAGAAACTCTTAAGGCTTCAAAGCTAGGGCAGACCAAAGAGAATTCTTTTCTTGTGTCCAACTCTCTAGTTGCTGTTAAGTCAGCTTGGGATTTAATACGTTTCTGATCTGCATCCCTACAGCTCTTTCTGGTAATAACTCTCCAGTGAAATAGGATTTGGCCTTCAGTTTAGTGGGCAGAATTAGCAGGAACAAGATGCTTTCTGTTGAGAGAGTCCTTGAACATTGGATTCTGTGTCGCTGGAGATCCATTTGAGCCAGTCTTAACTCCTGCAGGGTAGGATAAAAGGCTCATATCTTTGTTCTGCCTTTCCCCATCTTGGATTGCAGGCAGCAAATATTTTGGGCACTGCCTTGTTTTGTTCCATTTTTTAAATGAGCTGCTACTCTATAGGGACAGATACTTCTGCACATAGTATAAAAATGGTGACAGACATTACAAAAGAAAAGGAACAGGAAGAAAAAAATAATTTGCAGGAATTTCTTTAGTTTTGCTGTATTTGGAGACTTATCTGTAACACGGGTAAAGGCATGATGCCTTCATATACCAGTGAGCATTAAGCATCTATCACATATGGTTTGTAACCAGTCAATAGTTAAAACCAGACTAAATTCTTCAGGTGTTAATAAAAATCAGGGCCCTCTTTTTGACAGCTGTCCTATTGTTGGCAGTTTTTAAATATGTATTTTTAACTCTGTCAAATACAGAATTCAAACTGGTCATTGTACGATTATTATGGGAATGTTTTTCGAGTTTATCTCCATATCAGAGAACGATGAAGGTTGGAGTGGAAGCATGATGGAAAGAGAATGATGTGGAAAGAGAAGATTGAAACAATCAATCAAAGAGAGGATGCAATCAAGGTGAGGAGCATTTAGAAGCAAAGTTAGGGAGTATTACATAGACATGGATGGAAAGCAGGAAGGGGAAAAGTTATTAGATGAAGAGGGAAGATGACATAGATTATGCAAAAGGCCCTGGGTTTTTTGTGTGTTCATGGGCCCAAAAATCTCTTGCCAGCTTTGATTGTCATCAATAAAACTGCTTCCTCACAATTACCATATGTATCTGGAAGCTAGCCACACTCCTTGTTTAACCACAGTACATGCTTTGGAAATTTCATTTAAATGTCAAAACTGTCTGTTTGAATTGAATTGGTTTCTATTTAACCATTTGTTTTTATCTAAGTCAACTTGCAGCACCAAAATAGCTGCAGATTTTTCTAACTTTTAACATCTTCCTCTCCATTTCTTACTTTCTGCAGCGTCAACATGCATTTTGGATTTGCTGTGTGACTGTCTCACACACATATGCACATGCACGCTAATAAAAGAGGGAAGAAGGGAGTCTGGAATTTTGTAGTGCTCCAAATTGGCCTGAACTCTGTATTTAAAGTTTAATGGCATAGCTCTGGACTATCACATGTAGCAGGGCAATTGTCCATAAAATGCTGTCTCCAGTCCTCCCTTTGGATCATCTAACTCAATTGTTCCTTATTACCAAGATGTCCCGATGCGTGGTTGGAACTCTCTGTCTCATCCTTTTGTACTGTAACTGCTATGGGTTTTCGTAGATAATTATGAAGGGTGGATCAAGTGGGTTGTTTAAATTTTTGTGATTCTAAAAACAATATAAAAACAAACAAAGAAAAAACCCTCCATTTAAAAGACATTTTTTCCACTCTCAAATTTTGAATGAGTTTGTTAGCCATTCTTCAGCAGCCATTAAATCATCTGTATGCATCTTACTAGAAGACTTTTCAGTTTGTTATCTATTAATAACTGAAAAAAACAGCTGGTGCCAAAGCTACACCATATGGCAGATCTTCACTGACACAAGTGCTTATGGTGATATAATAATGAATGAAAAATTGAAGGATTAGTTGGTGATAAATAGCGTAGAAGAGTGGCTTTGAGGGATCGCTGTTTGTACGGATCACACAAACAGTTCTGACCTTGCTGTTCAATACAAGGGCAAGGTCTTTCATTTATGCTTCTCATAATGAATAACTGTAGTTTGGAGCAGTAGCAGTTGTGCAGGCAGCTCTGACTAACCTCTTGTCTACAGAGTAACCTGAATCTCATTGCTCCTTTTCAGTTTTGCATACATGGTTTTGCATAATTTTGAAATGCACAGTAATGTAACATAGTCTTTATAGTTCATTTTTTACAACCTTCCTGTTGGAGATTTTTTTGCTTCAAGCTGTGCCTTGCCTGTTTTAGCATCTAACTTTCTTTTCTGCTGGTTCCATTATCTTTCATCAGCTATGCTTTTACTGTTTCATCTCTCCCATTGTGTCTTCCTCAGCTTTTTGCTCTTTCTTTCAACGCACAGTATAAAATGAAGTATAGATGCCTTGATATTAAGCCTCTTTAAAGCATACAGAAAACATGGAGAGTTTATCTGATTTTCCTTCTCTACTTGTCTCTGAACCCCTACCACCTGTAGTTCTTCCCTTTACCTGTATTCTTTTTCACTGTTTTTCTCAAATTAAATCTCAGAGGCAATATTTTTGTCTTCTTTCCTTGACATGTTAGTCCTGTCCTTACTCCTTGCTGACTTTTCTGTATTTCCATACTTCTGTAATGTGAATTCAGTTAGTCCTTTACTGTTCTTCACTATTACTTTGTTCTTCTTCTTCCACAAAAGTCTTCACTGCCACTACTTAGTTCTCCTTCCTTATCTTACCTGATGCACAAATACAGTCACCCATCTGTACCAACTGTTTGCCTTCAAACCAAGCGTTCACGCAGTGTCTCCACAACAGTGATGGAACAGCATGATGGAAACAGATCTCAAATTCCTATTGTCTACATTTTCTTCCTTGGTGTTTATGCAAAGCAATTTACCACTCAGGCACATTATTGCAAATAATAATTTTATTCTTGAAAATATCACTGAATGCTCACTTCCATGGTCTATGTGAATATTAATATCCCAGGCTCTTTGCAGCCCTGGATCAATTATTCCAACTTCCTTTTCATTACTCTTCACAAACACAGTCTTTGCCCATATGTATCCATCTTGAATGCAGCTGCAGGGAGTGTTATCCTGCCCATTATTTTCTGCTTTCCGCTTTGTCCAGCATGATGACTTTGGTCTTTGGTTTCAGAGCTTTTCAAGAGAAATCAGAAGTTATGCTTCAACCACTTCCTGGCAGATTTTCAGTAGCAGTGAGTAGCTACATAGAAGCAAGAACCTTCATGCTTTTTTTCTTTGCGATACTTTTCTTAATTTTCCTCTGTAAATCTGTCTTTTGATGTACTGCTTGCACATCACTTGATAACTGTTATCTGTGCCAGTCATTTCCACATACTGAAATCATGTTATCACAGCACCCACTCTTGTCCTTATCTGTCTCATATTATTTATATGATATGCACCATTTTAGTTTTTCACCCACATCTTGAAGCAGTTTTTTTTAAAACTTCCTCTGTGGAGATTCTTGGGGTTTTTTCAGGTAGAATAATCCACATGAGTTTGTGCTTGGTTCTATAACTATGATCTGCTGTTTTGCTGCATCTTCAATAAAAACTTCTAGAGATGTTTGATTGTACAATCTTTGAGATCAGAATATAAGATTCATTATTTACTTCTGAATTCCCTTTTCTGGCATTTTTAGATATACCTTTTATTTTCTTGCTTAAGTATCTTTACTTTTGACATGAGTTTACAGCTGGTTTGTCTGGTACTTCTCATAAATTTATTTCCTTTTTTTTTCATTTCATTTGAGTTACCATGTACAATGCTATGGTTTTCTATTTAATTCTATCATCTAGCTGTTCAGTATACTTCAGAATAAAATTTCGCATGTGTTGAGCTTATTGCATGAATGATCCACTACTCATTTTAATGTTTTTGTCTATCTGTCTACAGTCACAGTATCTAAATAGCTTAACTTACAGACACAGTCTTACATAAGAAGTCTGTAATAGTAGCTTTTGTGTCATTCTCTAGAAGAGACTGTCCCTTAACACCCTCTGAAATCTATATCTTTATGATGTGACTGCATGTTTAAATATTTGGTTCAAGTGTTCTTTCAAGTGTTTTTGAATCCCTGGTCTCTTATCTCCACCCTAAGCAGTCTCTCAGCAACGTTCTGTTAATGAGGCAGAGATAAGTCCAATTGCCTACATTTTCTCTGTTGAACTTATTTCTCCACTTTCTAGCTTTTTATCCCCTTGGTTTAACAGCTCTGAACAGATCTCACTTCTGAGAGTTTTAAAGGTAGTGAATCCTCTCAGCTGTGTGCAGCAGGTCCACGGGATGCAGCAGTGTCCTCCACCCTTCCATGTCCATCCAACATCTCCTTGACAGATTCCCAGAAGTGAGAAGGAATGCTCATCTAGAAGATTCCTGCTGCTAAAAATGATGTGGAAGATTTTTTCCATTTAATGCTCCTGATATTACCATGAGACATGACTGTCTGGATTTATTTCTTACCCCAAGCATTGTTAACGGATGGGAAGTTAACGGATGTTTGTATAATCTTCTGTGTTTTCATGACAGCTCCTAGCAATTTATTTTGTTGCTTTTCCTCCTCTTCAGCTGTGCAGTAAATTGCAGATGAACTTGAGATATATATTTTATTGCAAGATACCACCTGAATCCAGTTCCATAATTCAAGACAGTGTGGCAGCTGTATATCCTTTTTACAGAGATCCACTAAGCCCCATTAATAGCACTTAAAGCAGGAGGGTTCCTGTTTTCTTGTACCATATTTGTACATAGTTTTAAATCTTTGTTTTGTTTTAGCAATAGCTTCCTCACTGTTTTACTTAGCTTTTTCCATTTTCAAAGAATTTACAATTCAAGAGGGAAAGGGATGAAGTTATACCAGGAATGAGGTTGTCTGTTTCCTTTTTAGGGATGCTGTTTTTCCAGCTGGGAAATGCTCTTTGGAAAGATCTTCTACGCAGTTTCTTACAAAGTCATTTACATGCCATAACAATATGTCAACATTAGTGTGAATTTAGGTGCCTTCAGGTATCTAAGACATCAGTAGGGTCATATATATGACACAGGACTACCTTAAGCCCTACATCTGTATGGAGCAGGGGCACAAATCCAAAAAGAGTACACTGGAAATAGTAAAATGGTACTGGAAACCATGTGTAGGCAGCTGAACTGCTCCCTTACTATACACCAGCGCTTTCTGTGCCCACTTTACAGAGTTGCACATTTTATCAAGAATCTGAATTTTAAAGGCAAATGCTGAGAAAAGACATTAACTGCATCAATCAAAGGAAGTACCATGTTTCCTATAAATCAGGCTGGAGGTGCATGAAGAGCACCAAGGAGAGGCATTTCCTGTTCTTGGATATAAGTAACAGACCTTTTATAGGTCTGTTGCCTCAAATGTGAAATGTACAAGTGTTTGTTGATTCAAACACAACCTTCTTTCAAGTCTTTTAACCACTGTTTTTTCCCTGAAGGCTGTGAATGTATTTCTCATAGTCTGTATTTCACTGTGTCATGGTTTAATCCCAGATGGAAACTCAGCTCCACACAGATGCTCACGCATTCACCCCCAGTGGAATGGGGGACAGAATTGGAAGGGTAAAAGTCTGAGAAAACTCATGGCTTGAAGTATGCATGGTTTAAGAAGTAAAGCAAAAGCCACACACACAAGCAAATTGAAACAAGGAATTTATTCATGACTTCCATGGAAGGCAAATGTTCGGCCATCTCCAGGAAAGCCAGGCTTCATCACACATAATGGTGACTTAGGAAGACAAACAACATCACTCCTAATATTCCCTGCTTCCTCCTTCTTCCCCCAGCTTTATTGTCATGCTGAGAACAACACCATACAGCCTGCAATATCCCCTTGGTCAGATGGGCTCAGTGGTCCCAGCTGTGTCCCCTCCCAACTCCTTGTGCTGTGCTGGGGTAGGTGAGGAGCAGAAAAGGCCTTGACTCTGTGCAAGCCCTGATCAACAGAAAGAAAACATCCTTGAGTTATCAACGCTGTTTGCAGCACAAACCCAAACACAGCCCCACACTTGTGAAGAAAATTAATTCTATCCCAGACAAGATTGACATGAATCTGTACAGTCTGCTAAATTCCAGGGACTTCCATATCATTTAGAATAAAATAGATAATTGTTTATGGTTTGGTTTGGTACTGTGAAACAAAATAGTTGTGACAAATCCACATATACATATGGTGTGCAAAACTACTACAGAGTAAGTAACAGTGCATGTGTTTGTGAGTTGGTACAGAATCACTTGTGATCACTAAAACATGATTTGAAAGAATCCCAAAACTATTTACATCAAACATAAATTTAGAGAATGTGGATGGGATGCCTGATTTATCTCTGATGAAAACCTGGTTATATACAGAATGCTCTTTGGCTGCTCCTTTTATCAGACTAGACTACTCTTTTGAAAAAGCATCCAAAAATATTAAGATTTCTAGTAGATCTTTACCAGAATATAAATCACCCTCCTATTTTGAGCTAGGAAATATCTCATTGTAGCCAAAAGCAGTTGTCCACATTTCCTATTTTGTTGAGGGGGGAACTGTTAGTCATATGTCACTGTACTTTATTTCACACGCCCTTTCATTCCACACTAAATTTCTCCATCCACATTAAAACTACAGTTTAAAAAAAAAGTTTGTTTTACTATCATTCATTTTACTTCTTTATTGAATTTTTTTTTTACCAGACCCTAATAGTAAATTTAGGACAACTGTCCTAACATCTTTCCATGGCAAGATGTAGTATGGCAGAAATTTCTTATTCCAACATGCTGTCAAGGTAGAACTTACTGCCTTTCAGTTTTGAATGCAAATGTAAGTAGAGGATTAGACTACTGTTGCTAGAAGTAAACATAAACAGAATTGATGCAGAGACTAAGCAAGGTCACAAAATAAACCTTCCCACAAGATTAAATGACTTGAAAATCCTTCAGTGGTAATTATATATTAGATCTCTCAAATCGTATTCATCAACCTCCCTCTTTTTCCTCTTCCCCTCTCTTCCCAGATGCAAGTAATATGATTTTTTTTTTCTTCTGATAAGGAATAAAAGGATGTTAGGAGAAAGACAAACACCGAAACACTTTATATCTCCTGTATTTGAAAATGTCAGTCTTTCTTAAGACCTCTGACCCAGTCCCAACTGATATAAAATACTTTAGGCGTCTAAAAGCAGTATCACTTATTATTCCATCTTAGAATTTGCTCTAATTTTCTTCAAGTTACATAGATTTAAAAAATATCTAACTAGGAATATATGGCCTGCAGACCTCTTAAGGTATAACAGAATTAGTAAACAGAAAAAGGGCTGAATGTTCTTGTTTACTTATTTGTGACACACAGGGAACTGTGGTGCAATTTTCTGTGCAGGGATAAAAGTTTCATCTCTGTTCTGGGAGAGGGAAACGTACTTAGCAGAATGAGTGCTAGGAAAGCTAATTATTAGTTGTGGTGTATTTCCCACTTTGTTTCAAAATTTGGAATTCTTAAAAGTCAGTTTCAGTCATTCAAGACTAATTTCAAAATGCTTGAATAGTGGTGATTGCAGAGGCCAGGCAGAGTGAAACCCTGTTCTACAAGTACATATGGTACAAATTTAGTACCCTACTGTATGCAAATTCAAGGGAATTAAGGTCTTTACAACCATTTAGCCTTTATAAATAACTTATCATAATAAAAAGTAATATATGGTGGATGGATAACATAGACCTGGTCAATAATCCCAGTTCTTGGATATTTACCGAGCTGTCATGCTGAACTTGTGTCTTCTTACTTTCTGGAGTTCAGAGGCAGCCTGCCGATTGCCCATGCCCTGACTTTACAGGATTCCTTTGGGTTTTTCTCTTTTTAGCATTTAAAGAACTAATAATACTTGTCAACTTTTGCAACTGACACCAGTTTTTCATAGACTGTTCTGTTACTCAAGCACACCTTTTTCCACAGCACCAGTCTAGAAAGTACTTTTGTTCAAATGCCATCCCTTTAAAGAATTCGGCAGTTGATCACCTGAAGCCAAGATTTTTGGAGCTCATGAGGATGAAAAAATACCATCCAGTTTTGGAACCCACTTCTGGTTTTCAACTGTACAACATTGGTGTTATTGCTATGCACTTTATCGAGGGAGTTGCTTCTGCATTATTCCAGCTACTTCAATAATTCTGGGTTAATGTGTGGTGTTCTGTGTGTGATAAGTCTGAATATAACTTCCTCTACCATGCAGAAATACACAAAAATGTGTCCAGTTGTCTTATACTCTGTCAATATTACTAAACATTTTAGGTGATTCAACTGCAAAATTTATGGCAGATTAATCTTTTAATTTTAGCCCTCTTATTCTTTATGCTGTATTCTCAGAATGTGTGTGGGATGTATGGGCATTGAAGAACACTCTTTGCATCCATTCACAGGTGCAGTAGATCTCCTGTTTGTACAGTCATGTTCATTAGACTCCTCTGCTGGAGCAGTAATCTTCTCTTCCTCACCTGAACTCTGGCTGGTGTGTTTAGGAAATTTTGAAAGCCAGAAGAAACTGACGATTTTCTGTTCCTCCTTTTTGAGTATTTTACATAAGTAATCTTGAGCAAGTAAGGAAATGAAAGAAGGTATAAGAAAGAGCTTGGAAGTAGTGAAGTTGGAAGTTTGATTTAGGCAAGTTAAGATTGTGAAGACCAGACTGAGGAAGAGGGACAAATATGCTTAATTTGGGGGTCATGACACTTCCCCTCCCAGAGAACACAGTGATCAGAAAGAGTAACTAGCTTACAGTGTAAGTACTGTCTACGTTGTCTGAATTTCCTGAAAAAAAAAAACAAAAACAAAACAAAAAACCAAAAACAAACAAACAAACAAACAAAACAAAACAAAACAAAAAACCAAACAAACAAGACCACACTCTTTTTTTCATATTTTCTCATGTTTTCAAAAGACAGAAGTCATATAGAATTTTCAACTCTATCACTGTAAAATATCAAATATATTTTCTAAAGATTTGTGGTAGTTTTCATAACCTAGAGAGCTGGATATAAAATGCCATGCTAATCATGTTGCCTGAAGTGCTTTGAGAATAATTTTATACATTGTTTATCTGCTTCTTCATATAATCTATAGTTTAACAATCCATCTGAAGAGGAAAATTTTGTCTTTGGAAAACTTGACAAGTCTGAGCTGGAGCAATGGGTGAGTAGCAGCAAGAAATATTTTAGGACTAGCATTTAAAAATCATGATATAATACATTTTCTTGATTCATTCAATTTAGTTTTGGGAGAAAATATTCCCATGGTTCAGTCAACATCTAAAATCAGTGTAAACATTTTCACATGTATGCCTGCGAAGTAATCAAACAGGGAAAATATTACTGTAACTTTCATGGGACAGAGACTCCTTGCAGCTCAGCTTCCTGAGACTGAAATGCATGAGAAAGATGTTAAAAATGGGATGCAAAAAAAAAAAATAAAGGCAAAATCAGGAAGCATGTAACATGCTTTGCAATTTTCTCTGTTGGTATGCCTCACATTATAGTCTGTATCAATGACCAACATCTAACTGGACTTCCTTTCTTGTGCATTACTTCCATGCCAACATGAAGTCAGAACACAGTTTAAATAGCAGTTGGAAACAGTAGCCAGAAAGCATTTTCAATTTATTAAATCTCATTACTCGGGTAATGCAAGACTACAAACTGTATGACACCAACAAATTTGCAATGATTTTCAGCAAATAATGTTTTTACTATTTTTCTTTCCATTCTTTTTTCAAAAATAGGTGGTTAGCTGATAGCCAAATAACTAATGTACATTAGTTGTCTCAATTTAAGGTCATAACAGAGATGAGGTATGAGTAATTTTTTTTTTTTTTTTTTTTTTTTGCTACCACTCTGTAACTAGGTGAGGCTAACATTAAAGCCTGACCTCACCTACCTACATCAAGGTCAAAAATTTCATTGCCACTAGGATTTGATAGAAAGCTCTCTAATGCATTCAGTTATCTCACTGTAAAAAAAGATTTTTTGACAGTGAAAACATAGCCTAAGTCTACATAGTAAGACAGATGGAGCTAGTTGTGTGAGTGAACAGGATTTGGTTCCGTATGGCTTTCCATCAGAGAAGCCATAAGCAGAATGGAGCAAAATAGCAGGAGGCAGCTGAAAAATATGAGGGACATTTGGAATAGAAAAAAATTAGTATCAATAAAAAAGCAGGTTTATACGCTAATATTAATTTTGGAAAATTTTCTGCCAGCAGATGCATCTTGCTAAGGAGAGTTTATTGCAATAACAGATGTATATAATTGTACTCTGGGAAAATGGCATTGGCTGACATCAATCCCGTATGCTTTTTGTTTTAAGGTAAAAAAAAATAAGGTAGTTATGCTCCAACCGTTCTGCCAGTGTTAGTTCATTTACAATGCTGAGCTGTCTCTTTTTAATCTAAAAGTTATAATCTGAAATGTTTCCTGATTTAAATTTCAAATTCACTGGTCACTATAAACTTTTATAGTGGTGAACAGATGTTCATATGAGCCGTACTTAGCTATAGAGCATCTTAAAAGAAAAACACGTCAATGGAATGTCAAAATTAAATCTCCATCAGAAATGTCAGAGGGCTAAGTCTTTCAAAAGTATTGGTGTTTGCTATTAGTTTTGCTGTAACCTCTTGTTCTTTGTTCCCCTGGCTTCACATGAACCACAGAGTACTGCTGATTGCTTTAGAAATTTATTCACTTAAAAAATCGTTTCAAGACTCAGAGGTAAAATTGCAACATGCATGTACGCACATCTGCATAAATGGTGTCTTGCTCAAATGCAAAAAAGACTTGTACCTGTTAAGATGTCACTACTGCCATATTTGTACTTGATTAAATTGCCTCGTGACAGTCAATGATGACCATAAGAATTCAGCAAAGAGAATTGTCAGTATCATACTTTTGAGGGACACATTCCTTGCTTAATAAATGAGGAAAAAAATTAGGAAAGTATGACAGAAGTTACCAAAAAAGTTAGCTGTAACTTTGGAATTTAAAAACCAAGCCAATATCTACAAATATTTGTGTCCTAATACTTCCCTTTAGATTGTTTACTCCTAGGTATCTCCATAAATTATCTGGGTTTGCAGTAGTGAGCAGCAGAACAAAATCACATCCTCAGAGTTCGATTCATTCACTCAATTACAGGTGTCACAATTATCAAAGTCATGGATAATTCTCGGCTAAAGTATTATGGGTTTTTTCTACCTCTCATATAGGCTCAGTTTTTTCTACCTCTCATATAGGCTCAGAGTGACAAGGCACACCAAAGTTCATCGTGTATGTTCTAGCAGGTCATAAAACCATTCTGATCAACACCTGGGTGTGCTGAGAATGACTTGGGGCCTGAGCATTCATTTAAGGAGAAAACCCTGTCTCTGGCACAGTCTTGAGCATAGATTCATGAACCACTCACATCATAGGCTGCTTTAGAGGACAGCAGGCTGATGCTCAAGCCAGCAGCATGATCAGTACTCTCCTGCTTTAGCCCTTTCATACAGGGCAGGAAAACAGCACAAGAAATGTAGAGGGTTTAGTGAACAAAAGAAGGAATAGAGAGGGGCTTCTCAGGCCAAAGGATGTGCATGCACATTGCAGAGCTGTCTGAACACAGCACTCTTGCTCCATCTGGAAGGTTTCCGAGAACAAGCTTGAATTTTTTTTTTTTTTGGAACAAGAATATTCCAGCATATGAAGCATCTTGACAATGTTCTCCTCCTAATGGAAAACATTCAAGTATTTCTGAGTGAACATTCCTCTTAAATTCTGCTCAGTCCAAATCAACATGTGCATTTGGGTGGTCACAGCCAGATGAAGGTCACTGGTGAAAGAGGGCGGGCTCACATTCCCACTTCAGTGAAAGCAGAGTTCCAGCTCCAGTTTAGCAGAACCTATGATGACATCTCAGAGTGTCTTCCCTGGTTCTGGTACTTTTATATTCTTGGTAAAACCTTGTTATTTCTTATCTTGTCATATTTTTATGCATTTTTGTAGGGCTGCAAACTCCCTTATTTTTCTATCTATTTTAATTTTATTGTTGGACTAGAGATAGCACATTCTTACAGTGAGACGCTGCATCATCACCGCTTAATCCCTGTGGCCCACAACAGCTTGCTTCCTTGCACATTGCTTTTCCTCCTATTGCATGGGAATAAAATTTAAAATTGTATTTGATACTATGTGTACCAGAGACATTGCTCTGTAAACCCTGTGAAGGACTGAAAAAACAGTAGGTAAGGATGCTAATGATCGGGCATGACTCCAGTTACTCTGCTGGCATATTGCTGTGATCTGGATCATCTCTCAGATTATCCCCTCATTTGTTACCTTCCTGGGTTTAGCTGGGATAGAGTTCATTTTTTTCCTAGTAGCTGGTGCGCTGCTCTGTTTTGGATTCAGTATGAGAATAATGTTGATAACACATTGATGTTTAGGTTGTTGCTGAGCAGGGCTTACCTTAAGTCAAGGACTTTTCTGTGTCTTATGATCTGACAATGAGGAAGTGCACTCTGGCCCCTTCCCAAAGCACCAGCTTAGTTGTATCAGAGCTTTTGAATATTACAACATCCCGCTTTTCCTTGGACTTTTTGAGGCAGAAGAATTTTAGCATACAGCCTTTGTTTTCTTGTTTCCTCTTCCCTAAGTGCCTTCCTGAAAACTTAGGGCTCCCATTTCTCATTAGGATGAAACATTCTGGGGAAACAGCCAAGGTGTGTTTTCTAGCTGTACAATAAGTTTATTTAACATTATCCCCCACAATTTACAGCCTGTGTTTTACCATGTGCCTGCTCAGGAGGATGAAGGTGTCATCTGCACAACATACAACTCATAACCTGAAGAACATGAACAAGAATGGATACCAGTAACTTTTCCAGTTTCCTTTCCTGTGCTGCTGCATGGGTTTTTGCAAAAATGAAAAGCTCTGAGGGACCAGTCTTTGTTACAGTAGCCTGCCAGTTACACCCCTTTTCACGTTAGAGGTGGTTGGGATAGGGCAAGTCAAACCACATGTTGAAATTACCTCTGTCTCCCTGCCTCCACTGAGCCCTGTTCTTTTTGTACTTGCAACCCTAGGGCCACACTTACATTGTCATGAGACTCTTCTCTAACAAAATATTAAACCTACTTTAGTTTGCACACAGAAATCCTTGCTTGGACTTGAGCATTCCTGCCTTGCTTCCGTGTTTCTCATGTCCATGTCCCAGATGATGGAGCATTATTCCATAACACTGACAGGAGAACACATCTGGCTATAGCTGGCACAGCATTGCCCGTCTCCGGCACCACATGGTGGGCAAGGCAAAGCTGTTCTGATGCCAATTCAGAGGGAGACAAACCTGCAGACAGGAATTTTGCCATACCTTTACATGCTGCCTTAACTGGAGGACTCTCTTTGTTAGAAGTGGAGTTTGCAGACTCTTTTAATATATTCCTCACACTTCTTCTGCAAAAGAAAAGACCCTGAGCAATGGACATATCCCCTCCTTTTCCCAACACACTGCTTGTACAACTGCAGAGCAACTAATAATGCCTAACGTGTTAATAGCAAGCTGAAACTAAGTTCTCTATTCATAGAAAGCCTTAATCAACATGTCAGATGTGTCAGGAATTGAGTCTGTGTAGCCTTCTTTCTACAATCCTTCCCCATGTAAAGAATACTCCTTTCTCATGCAAATCATCCCCAAAGCCTATTCGGTTTCTGAATGAGTAATGCCATTCAGAATTGGCCCTGTTTCCTCTCTCAGGAATCATGGCTCCTATGCCCAGATAAACTTTTACCATTTTCATCAGCAAAAGGCACACTTTTCAAAATATCCTGTGCCAGTTCTACAAACATTGCCACTCTAACGAAGGATATAATTATACATGCTCATTAAGAGCTATTAATCCTATTAATCTCAGACTCTGCCCTCTTCAAAAACAAAAGACTCCAACCAAAACCAAACTCATTGAAATGCAAAAATGTAGAGTTTTGAAAATTGATCAAATCTAGAGAAATTATCTAACTTCATTGAAGTTTGTGGAAGTGATTATAAACCAGATATAAGTTGTAAAAAAGAGATGTGAATGTATGGGAAGGTAAACCCTGACCATTTGCCATGCAATAAAATGAACTATTAGCCAGATAATGAAATCATAAAACACTGACTGTACTTTTCTAGACATTTCCAGGAAAGGAAATATAAAACCATTTGGGTTTTTTAACCAGATTTTCAAATTTTATATTTTTAATAGTTTTCCTTTCAGTCAGTTGGCAGAAGAGGAATACCAAAAAAAGGGAAAAAAAAAAAGAAAAGAACCCCACGAAAAAACCCACCAAAAAAACCCAACCCTGAAATGGGGCTTTCTTCCCCATTCAAGTTATGGCAGTGATTTAGACAGAATGGCTGATGCTAGTTGGGTTAGATGCAGAATAATTAGCACAACCTTCCTGAGCCAGGCCCAGAGAGATTATAGGGTTGAAGGCAAAAAGGGCTATTTTTCAATCAAGGCCTAATATTCACTCCTGATCATATTGAAGATGAGGAGTCTTTGCAGCCAACTTCAACAGCACTTGTATTTTATACCAAACTTGCCATCTTTTGAAGTAAACCTTTGAACTGAATATAAAGTTAAATTAGCAACCGAGTGATTATTTCATTCATTTAAAACACCAGCTTATTTAAACTGTCAACTCAATGACGAAAAGTAACTGCATGGTTTACTAGAGCACTAACGTGAAGAAACTAACTTCCAACTCAAGTAAGTTAGCCCATCATTGCGCTGCACAGGTGTTATCCTCACATCTTTGCACTGGAGCCTGCACTTTTGGCACACTGAGTAATGGACATGGAGCTGGTGTGTTTAAGAGGTACTGGACTAAGTGCAGTTATTAATGACTGAAATACACTCTCTTATGAAGGTGTCTTATGCTGCTTTCCATTTACAGCTTAACAGAGCTCTATGTGGGTATTTCTAGCCTGCTTATGAATTAATTGCATGCAGACACATGCACCAATTCACATGTTCAGTAAGTGGCAGCTTAGAGTGAGGATCATTTCTCTAAGTGCTATTTGTGTTAATCTGCAGTGGTACTAGCTGAGAGAGGGAATATAAGCAAGGAAGCTTGCTACATATTATTTTTTTTCAAATAATAACAAAATAAACATCTATTTTAAAATCACTAGAAAAGAGAAGATTCAAAAATTTGCCCAAGCGATGCAACTCAGATATCTGACATAATCTTTAGAAAAAATGCAGGAAGTGTACAGAACTCGTCTCTAATAGTGAAATTTTTGATCTACTGAATTTACACTGCATATTAGCTAAGCTTTTAACTTTTCTGCTATCCCCAAACACACATCCACAAAAGTTCTCAGGGATCAATTATTTGTCTAGGTTGTCATTGCTGACGACATTGGTTTTGAGACTCATACATTTTAATTCTATTTTTCAGATATTTTGAGTCTAGATCTTTGTTTAATATTTTCTAAAATGGAATACAGGGAAAAGTTAAACCTTACTGTATTCACAGTATTAATTTGGGAGGAAAAACTCATCACATTTGTAGTATCATGATTTTAGGTTTCAGATTTTTTTTAAGACCTGTAATCACAGATACCAAAGTGTCATTACATTCTAGCACTAAAACAGATATACGTAATTCAATGTACCTCATTTTAATCTTTACTGAGATTTATAGTGCAAAAACTACAATCCTGTAGAACAAAACAGTTGTTAACAGTAACAGTGAGTGACTAGAGGAATTACTATATGCAACAGATCATTTTTCTGATATCAAGTCTTACTTAACACAAATTTTATTTTCCTTTTACTATGCCATATATAATGTGGTGTGATATGAAAGTAATCTTAGTGCTGTAGCTCCTTTCACAATACAACGACAGCTTTCTGAAGAAGATTTTGTCCTCCAGAGGCCACAGAATAATTTAGGACTCAATTTTAAATCCACTGCAAGGAAAAAAACCTTTGGCTTGAGTTAGTAAAACCATGGAACTGCAAGAGATGCAGTATGGGATCTACATTGGTCAGGATTGCACACCAGCCTTTTTTCAATTGCTCATGAATGCAAGTGAGAGAGCAGTATACAGAATGAAGAGTAAGAACATCAGGATGCTGGGAAGTCAGCCACGCTTTGTATTTGTATTGGCACTGCAAACCAACAGATCCTGACAGTCACCTCCTGTCTACTCCTTGCCATACTTGTGGCAGGATTTGTTCAGCCCAAATGCACAAAAAGTCCAAGAGGAGAAGAATAGCACAGAGGGAAACACTGTTCCTGTAGAGTTCCTACTTTGCCCTGGAACATAAGAAAATTTAGCTGAGCAGGGGGAGTTCTGACTTTCAGCAGCTTTTGGTGAAGAAAGCTACCAAGACAACAGCAGAGCTGCTGACAAGAAAAAATGTTCTATTCAAAGTTTAGGAAAGATGCTAAAAAGTGTAGAAGACAATAGCTGAAATGCCTTCTTTAGCACTGTGAAATATAAATGGCATTTGTTATTGATTTTACAGAAAAAAAAAAATGCTGAGGATCACATCTTGTTCACATTTATTCTAGGAAAATTCCAATGACTGTTGGAGGAATAAAACCAGTTCTTTTCCAGGGAAATGTTCCATGGTTCTATAACAACTGAGAGTCTCAGTAAGTATGGTTTCACTTCAATAGTGTCTAGATTCATCCTTTAGATTTCACAGAGCAGATACATGATATTTTAAGCACCTTATTTTTTCTCAGTTTCTATAAAATTATTTAAAAACAGTGAGAAACCATTACATGCCTAAACAGAAATAGGATCTAACCTTGTGTTTTCTAGACATTTCCAGCATTTATACTTTCAAAACATTAAAGTACACTCATGAGATGAAAATTGGCCAACTCAGCTCTTGTAAGGTTCCTGAAACTCCAACTGAAATCAAAGGGGCATGTGCTTAAACACTTTCCAGGAGACATTTTCTGGAATTAGTCATAATGAAAATGAATTAATTTTGGTCTATTTCCCAGTATTTCCCTAGAGTCACAGTTCTTATATTTTCCTCTCAGCTGCAGTCTCGGTGACATTTGGAGCCTGGAGTTTTTGAGTTTTGTAGTCAGTAAAGCCTATTTCTGCTTTGCACAACCTCCTACTTTGCCAGTTTGGTCCTAAAGGAGGAAAAGAAAACTATGTCACAACACTAGAATGTTTTCAAGAGACCATGTGTATACGTATGCATGTAAATCACGCTGAAAGAGAACAGCTGATGCTTCAAAGTAAACTTTTTAACCTTTGTGTATCAGCTATAAGGCAGCACATCTAAATCATTAAAAAAAATAGAGCAACAACCCTAGAACAAATGATACAGGAACAGTACTGCCACCTTGCTGGAGGAATAAAATAATGTGATTTCTATTTCCCAACATTGTTTGGATAGCCTAAAATTATCAGAATTAAGTATGGTAATAGCCTGGTAATTAACAGTAATTTCATTTATCACTGTACAAATGGCATTACAGAAGCAACAATGACTTACAAAATTTTTTCATGAGTTCTAAATTTATTGGTACCATATTTGTAATTACCCTTCCAGTCATCAAATGTATTTTAGAGCAGTTACTGAGATGATGTCAAAGCACCCCTGATCAACCTGTTTTCTTGATGAACTGATTAAAAGGTTAAAAAAAATTAATCACTATTTGACAAGCTAGGTATACTGAAGAGGTAACTAGAACTATCACCTGCCACTTGATTACTTTTGGTAATATAAGTGCATGCAAAGAGATTTTTTTAAAAGATTGTTATTGTTTTTGACTGCTCATTTTTAATAAAAATTGTGTTTAAAGAAAAAGTAGAATTGTTGAAGAAAATGCAAACCAATTACATCTGTTTCTTGATCCATCTATTAACTGTTATTGCCATCAGTATTTTACATGCCTCCTCAACATTGGGGTGGGGAGAAATTAAATCTTAGGGATTCAGAGAGTAGCTAGTGGCAGTTTCAGTTTGATCCTGACTTTCTCATTCCTCTTCTTCCATCCCTATTCTGATTGTAAATGGTATTTCACACTGATTGCAGAGCAGTGACCTAGAAGCATCTTTGCCATAGCAGGTGCCAGAATCTGGTCCTAAACATGGGTGACATGGCTCTGCTGGCTTCTTCCCAAGGGGCAAGCATGCCAGGAGCTGAAGGACCACACACTTACACATGGTGCCTTGGGAACTAAGGGGAAGTGAGAAAAGTCACTGTACACCTAAATCCATAACACAGAAAACTGAAACTGCCTTTCCATCTCCTATGCCCATATTTTGTTCACAGAAGAGCTCTCATGACCACATGACAGTTGTCACCCAAACAGACTACCTTTTTGAAAGTTTTATTCAGAGTTTCAATGAAGATCACCTTCTATAGAACTGATTTAATACTGTAGAAAAAGGTAATAAATTACTAACGGTTTGTATTCTCATAGAAAGGGATCTTCCTGACAATTATTTGGAGAGGAAATGCCACTTAAAATGGGGCTGATGGGGACAAAAGAGAAGACCAAAAAGCGTCACATCAGCTAATCTGCATGAGTGGAATTAAGCGCTCTGTAGAGATATTTGTGTGTGAACATGCAGTGGAAGGAAATAGTGGCAAAAAAAAAGAGAAATAGTACAAAAACAAAAGGTCTGAGACATTCTGTTTTAATTTCTAAAAGGTTCCAGTTTCATCACTTTGTCATCTCCTTGACTTCGCACTTATCCAACCCAATTCTTTCCCTCTCCCCACTCACTTCCTCTGTTCCCCCCTCCACTTCTCTTTGCTGTGCTTTTTAAACTGAAAATTCACATATCGCTTAGTACTTACCTGTGAATCCATGAGTAGTACCCCAGAGTGTCTCCAACCCACCAAGCTGAAGGGCTGTGGTTTAAACAGGTAGCTTTGGAGATTGCGTGGCTCCAAGAGGCTCCCACTGTACTGGTGTCAGTGGATATTAATATTTAATTTGGCACATATGCCATTGGAATATCCCATGCCTATAAAAGCTATGTTTGCTCTTCAACTGCCATGCTTTGGGTATTGACATGAAGGGATTTGATGCTTGTAAAGTTTAAGTGTTGGTGTACTTAGCAGTACTATGCCTGTGATTAACTGTGTGTGCATTCATTGACTTCATGCAGCTTCTACCAAACACGAATCCTGAAACCTGTCTCTCTTCATTCAAGCTCCTTAAAGGTTTCTGTGAGCACCTTAATTGCCACTAATTTTTAATAACACTGTAGTACAGGCATACCTCCACAGCTGCTCCTTCACAAGGTAGTTCCATTTTAACGAAGTACAGGTCAGTACTTAATAATTGGACTTTACAAACTCTTTCAAGATACAGACCATCTTTTACTACAAGTTATCAACACTTAACCTCCACTAGTGACCATATAGTTCAGATCATCCATTTGGAAATGGTAAAATGTATTAAAGAGTTAGGGATTTTTAAAGGAGAAATTTACTATTTATACATATTTTAAAAACCCAAACAATTGAATTTTATTAAAATGAGAAAGAGCCAGAAGTATGTATTCCCCAGATCTCAGATAACTTTAGAAACTGCTCTTTAAGCCTTGCAAAGCAACTCTGACTTACTTTTATGAACAATAAGAGCTGGCTTTCTAGGAGAAATTCCTTCCAAGAAAGAAAAGGTTGAGAGGTTTGGTCTCAATTCTTACCCACAACAATGAAGCTGTACATTGCCCTCTGCCTCTGAAGCTGCAGCTGCTAGGAGGAGTTAACCATGAGTGGGAGGTATTCACCAGGGAACCCTAAATCACCAAAGTAGTAGCTTCCGACTCCTGTGTCCTAAACAATTTCTGGAAAAAATCTGCTCCTGGCAATCCACTGTGCTGCATGGGCCCAGCAAGGCTGATTGCTGGTGTCATCCATTAGTACAGCCATTGTGCTTCCCTCATTCTTGCTGGTTTCATAGCACACCCTGAATGTAGAGGTCACAGCACTAACTGAACTGCGAATCTTTCTTTTTCCTTTGACTGTCTCTTCGCATGTGGTGAACAGACTATCCCGGATGTGTGCTTTGCCTCATCCCAGATAATCATACTTCCAGAGAAGCCAAAAAAATTACATCAGTGAGACAGGAGTCAGGGTATTTGCATTATGTGTGTGAACTTGTTTTACTTGCTCCGTAAGTGGTTAAGATCATGCCACAAACATGCCTGCGGATGATTCTTTTATTTACTTTTCCTTATAGCAGTTCTAGTATTTTAAATTATTACAGTAACAGCTATGAGAAAAATGTTGCAGAGCTAGTTATTGTCTCTGTGCATGGAGAATTTATGTGGTCCTTGAGCTGTGGAGGCTTTTTTTTATTTTACGAAATATTTTGCAGCTTAGTCACTGAAGCATAATGTAAGAACATATGAGAATCACTCTCTAAGAATGCAAATCCACACTGTTATGTAACAAATAAGTTTAGAGAGGTGAAATGGGGGTCTTGTTAAACTTCACAGGCAGAGTTAGCTGAGTTTTTTTACCTATCATATCTTGTACATTTCCTTTCATAGACTTTCAAACTTCCCTTCCTTGAATTTACTTAGTGGAATTGAAAACATGAATTTGAGGGGAAAAAAAATCTGCTATTTGGACAGGGTGATAATGAATCTCCACATTGCAGTATCCTATTGAATGTATTGATTACTAGTACTGCCCATTCACACAATGGTTATTACAGTTATTGCAGCTCTCAATCTAATTATATGCTCTTTCACTTTTTAAATACAACAGAATTTTAGTGGCAGTTTCCTATTATAATAACTCCCAGAATTTAAATGCTGTATTTTTTGGTCAAAGGACACCTTTTCTTTTATTTCAGATAATAGTGATTTGTGTAACAGGTAGTTCTAACTCCTGAAAACAAACTTCATTTGAGAAGAACAAACCTTTTTATGAAGTCCATGTAGTCACACACATGGTATGAAAATTTCTTTGTTTAAACAACAAATTTCAGAGGAGAAGTCAAACAAAATGAATTACAATCAAATAGCAAAATGTTAAATTTCACTTACAGTTCCTGCATTTTTAATGGGGAGACCATGTTTGCGACCTGTAAATGAGCTGTAGGATGTACGTGCCTCAGTTTCTTGATCTGTAATGAAAAAGTCAAAAATAAGAATTATTATATGCCTCAGGAGAGTGTTGAAGGGTCTACATTTACAGAAGATCAAAGCAGCAATCCAAAAATCAATCTGATCTTGTATTTTGTCCAGTATGGATTCAAAGTTGTGAGGAAAAAAAAAATCAACAATTCTGTACTTACAGAACAGTGAAATGAGTTTCAAGCTCATTAGAAATTAGTCCAAGATTTCCCAAAAATTGGGCACGTGCTTGCTTGGTAAATCTTTCAGAACTCACAAGGCAGAGGACTAGCTAAGAGTGAAAAAAAAGGTTAAAATCTCAGCATTTTATGCTTTATGTTTATCACAAACACAAGAAACATCCATAACAAAGTGGAAAGCTGTCTTTCAACTTCAACATCATCTGTTGTGCTGTTTCAGCATATAACATATGCCCTCGGGTCTCAGGAAATAAAATCAAAAGTAGCTGGTTAATCTCAGAAATCATCAGTTTCACAACTATTTTGATTGTATTATGAGTACACGTATGCATTTCACTAACATTGCCTAATATATAATGGTAGTTATATATTGCAATGAAACACTGACTGGAGAGAAATTCTGCCTATTTCAAATCCCCATTGACCCAAGTATGCCTATGCTTCAACTTTACCCATTCATGTCTCTCTCCACACTTAGATGTCAAATGCATTGGGAAAAGAAAGCACAAGACATGTTCTCAACTCTTCTGGGTGAAATGACTTCTTATACTTTATGTCAAGAGTCATACATTTACTTACATACAAGACTACATATTTATGTTAACCTCATAAAGATTAAATTTCTCCATGTTGGCAAACAGAAGGCGAAGAAGTAAACCCGTATTTTCCTTAACCAGAACATCTGCAGCTGCTACCTGAAATTACATGTTTGTGTTTGATATTTTTTGGGAGAGTTTTCCTGAATATGGGGTCATCTAATTGATTCCAGGCACCTGACTACCTGGAGGGTAAGTTAGTTAAGGAGAGTGGGAGATAAAAGGGAAAGAGCATGAGTTTCTTATAGGCAGACCATCAGCCATCAAAGTCCTACTGACTGTGGTTAAACTGTATGCTGCCAGAAGCTCACTGATTTTTGGGGCTAGGTGGTCAAAAAGAACTCTCATTTTCTTCTGTAGTGTTGGCTCTAGATCCCATGTACAGTATCTGTCTGCTGCAAAATAGCACCTAGATAACACTCAGAAGGGCCTAGGCTTGATCATAAAAGTTTGTAAACTATGGGGAGTTTTTGAAGGAAATTAGGATCCTGCAGAAACTGAGGTTGGTCAGAATTTCCTCTGTATAGATAGTAATAGGAACATCAGACTGCTGTTCACAGAATCACAGAATCACAGAATCACAGAATCACAGAATCACAGAATCACAGAATAGTGGAATAATGGAATCAATTAGATCAGAAAAGACCACTGAGTTCATTGAGTTTAACCCACAGCCCAACACCACCTTGGCAACCAGACCATGGCACCGAGTGCCACACCATCTTTCTTTAAGCATCTCCAGGGATGGTGACTCCACCACTGCCCTGGGGAGCCCATTCCAATATCTAATCATCCTTTCTGTGAAGAAATTCCTCCTAAAGTCCAACCTGAACTTCCCTGGGCACAGCTTAAAACTGCAAGCTCTCATCCTGTCCTTGTGGAGATCTTCCTTCTATATGTATTGCAGAAGTGAAGCAACTGGTAATTTTAAGAAACAGACTTTTGGTTGACTCCTGGAAGCATTCCAGCAGCACAGATTCATAATCTGTGCCCTGATATAGACTAGACATTAAAGACCATAACATGGGAACATGTTTCATCATCATGTGTTGATCTTTACAGACTTCAGTTTTACTTAGTAGTGTGCAACAAGAAACTGAAACTATAATTTTATCTGCTAAACTTAAGCAGAAGTTTGAGGAACTGTTTGAAAGAAAGCTGGAATAGGGAGGATATCAAAAGAAACAGCTAAGTGTAAGTTTTACACAGTCTTAACCGAGGCTTTTATGAATATTTTTTACTTAGTCTGAACTTTGATTAAATGTCTAGGCAGTAAAAGAAACTCATTTTTTATTAAAGAAAGGAGGAGAAATCAAAAGTGTATCAGACACACTTACTCTCCCTTTCCTAGATCCTGGACCCCTCACACTTTGATACATACCCCAAAGGTATTTCAACCTCGATAAAATATAGGCAGGTTTCAGAGAAGTTCTGAGATAATTCCACATCCTGGACACCCTGCAACAATGCAAACAAGAGCAAGGTCTTTGTATTTTCAGAGATTTGTGTCCATTTCTGGGCTTTCAACTTCCTGAAAACCACTCCAAGTCACTGTAAGGACAGATAATTACACTTTTAATAAAGGAAGTCTTATTTAGCCAATTCATTTTAAGAGTTTGACCCTGAAGTTAAGACATTTCACCATGTGGACACATAAACATAAGACTTAATTTTTATAAAGTTCTCAAAATTGTGTGGTTCATGATACATGGATAGGCTCTGATGTTTATCAACTTTTAATGAAAACAGTCATCATAGGGAACAGAAATACATCTTCAATGCAGTCAAAGGCATTCTCAAGAATTTACATATTTGCAATGCCGGAGATATACTTGGCTGAATATAGATTCAAGCATCAATTTCAAATGAAAAAAAATTTCTCCAGCTGCTGCCACATCTGTTGTCAGGACATGCTGCTATGCCAGTGAACACATTTAAGCAATCCTTACAAGAAGTAGTCTTTGTCTCTTTGTGCCTACAAGAAAGAGAGATCCATCAGAGTCTGTGAGACAAGAATTATTCAATGAGGAATATCAAAAGTGGACTTAAATCTTAATCAAAGATAGACAGGATGCTAGGATATCAAAATCAGACTGGGTAAAATAGTATTGCAATACTAAAATAATGTGCCAGTGAATGTCTCCAGAAGCTTAAAACAGTATTAGGAAAATTTATGAAAAGTGACTCCAAGAAATAGAGTGACAAACCTCCAGCTGAAAACAAAAAGATTCATACGTGCAAATTGGCATGTGTTGCTGATTTAAGTTTGTACCTGTTAACTCTTGATGGACAAGAATTCTCCAAGTTTTTCAACAATATTGCAATGTTTCTTGACATTTACACTGTTCTCACAAATTCTGTTTTTAAGCAGTATGTGAATTGAGAACTAAGGAAGTTCTCTGAAAATGTAAATAACTGGATGACTTCCTATGAAGGCATGAAGATCACCTTATAAAAGTGTAAAATCTTGTCAGAGAAACAACTAGATTAAACACATGCATATATATAAAATAATTTTAAAATAGCTAAGATTTTTATTGTTACAGTTTTTTAAAAATCTTGAAGAAAGGAACAGACATACACATTACATTACAAACCTTTTATTCAAGTCTTTAAGGCTGGATAGCTTTCATGCCCGTGGTTGTTAACAATCTTTAAAACCACTCAATCCATGAAGAATACCAATAAAAACAACCCTCTTCAATGATTTTCTTTTCAGGTCGGTTCTTTCATCATGAATTTCCCTTTTGGCATCTTTCTTACTGTATGTTCAATGCACTAGTCAAACAAATGTAGTGTCACAACCATCATAAAAAGTCAAGCATTCCAAGCTGAACAAATTGTTTTGCACCTGCCAAATTCTGCACAATTGTTATTTTGATACATTGTGCATTAAAGCAAAATCCATCAACAGAATAGTTCAAGAGGATATAAAAACTCTTATCACCTTGGGAGGCCTAAAAGACCATCTATAGTGGTGCTGAAATTTCTGTGCCATGGTTTAATTTTGAAAGAACATTGTCTTATACTTTCAGTACTAGATTTTAATTCAGATAATCTTCTGAGCAGATAGAGGTAGTAGTCCAGATAATAAAGTTGCTATTACAGCTGCTCTTCCCATGCAGCTATTTCTGCACCTTAGTGCTTCATCTGGGGACCAAGGAACTCTCCATGGTGTGCACTGTCCATATATCCAATAAACTGATAGTCCTAGTTCCAAGAAGGTGGCTGCTATCTGTGAGCAGCAGGAAGCACAGGAGTACAAAGAAACCTTATCAAAATGTTCCTATTCAACAGACCCTTTTCTTTTCCTCTTTTCTCTTTCCTGGACTGTCTTTTCTTCACTCAGGTACTGCTTTCTAACTTATTTTTACTCACTCCATTCTCAGTCTCAAATTCTAATCAGCATCTTTCCCTTTGGAAAGGAAATTGGAATGCAATTTCCACTGGAGAGTGTAAATCCATCTTTACTGCAGGAGTGATACAATACACTTCCATCTTCCATAAATTCTTCTACATTTCTCAACATGACATTCAAAAGAGACAGGTCATAAGGTTTTCTTAAACATGTACATGTATGTCCAATATATCCATATAGGGATATATAGTTATCTGGACACTTCTTTGAAGTGTATGCAGTGGGGACTTAATTAATAAGTATTTGGTAGTTATATTGGTAGCTTTTTGGGTTTAGAGCAGCTTTGGTGTATAACAGGAGCTTTACCAGTAAGACTTTTCCATACATTTTCAGTAAAATGAGAAATCTTCTTTTTCAGAAGGTGAAGAATTTGTGTTTCACTTATTATTGTGCTGGTGTTTCAAATGCAAGTCACGTCTAGAAATCCTAAGCAAATAACCCAGAAAATGGTAGGGCACATAAAACTACAAATGGCATGTTGTCCTCCTGCAGATGCAAAACATTGAGGCCAGTTCATAAAAGTTCCTACTTCACATTGAGGTCTTTGGAGCACTGGCTATGACAAGTGTAATTTTGCCTTTCCTTAGCAGAGCTCCAATATGAAAAGCGACTTCTAGGTACAATGGTCATACAAGGAACGAGACATAATTATGTGATTTTTGCCTTCTTTTCTGATGAAAACTCAAAGTAGTACCAAATGGAGGATGTCTGCTTTACTGTACATTAGCCCACCTCCATCTATCAGTGGAGTTAAAAAACATAAAAATAAAAGTGTGGTGAATATTAGACCTTGTTCAGAAATCTGTTTTCCCAGGCTGTTTTTAATTGCAAAGTCCATGCTGTGTAACTATTGCACTTTTCAGTTATATTTCAGAAACATCAAAGGTAACATGTCTTGTATTTCTCCTTCGGACTTGGAAATTGAAATAATAACAATGAGATGTGTTTCTTTAAACTTTCTGCATGATTGAGCTCACTAATTATGGAAGATTAGTGTTGATGAATAGTTTAAGCTCAGTTGAAAATTAGTCTTTGCTCCCCAAGAGCTTATTTGACTCAAGAAATTTTTTATATATCTAGATGGAAACTGATTTTCTTCAGCACTTTAGGAATCACATGTACTTATGAATAGTCAGTGCAAACAAAAAATTTTGCCATTTAACTTTGCTCATATTTCTTTTCTCTCTTGCATCTTAGCAAAATATGTCTGGTTTTCTCTAACAGCAGACTCAGGAGTTCTCCTTCTCATTGTGCCTAATTCTTCATGGTTGGTATATCTTTATAAGACAGAAACACATCATAATAATTGTGTATTTAAATAGAACACATTTTAGCAATGCTACAAATACCAAAATAGCACAAGTTCTGTTTTGGATTGTGTCAATTATTTGAACACTTCTAAAACAGATTCGAATTCTTACCTAAAATATGTATGTGTCTGTGTCTTCTTTAACCCCTTTTTTGTCTTTTTTCTTGTCTTGCTGTTGATTACTACTAAAGACCTTTCTTTAGGACTCACATTGAGAACTTCAGATGGCCAGAGAAGAGTCTTACCATGATGAAACTGGCTATGAAACAGAGACTAACTGTTTTGTCTTTGTAGTACATTTATTTTTCACTCCTCAATCCTAGAAGGGTCCTTACCAATACTAAAAGTATCCTTACTTCTATAGGTGTGCCTTTTATGTGCAGAGGAGAATCATTTCCCTAGCAAACCCCTGCAAGCAGTGTTATCCACAGGTAGCTCCTGCCTTTTGCGTTTGTGGTGCAAGGGAAAGCTGTGCACTTTTATAAAACTCAGAGGTGCACATGTGAAAAGTAAGAACGAACCCCAGCCTTTGAGACCTATCCAAGATCAGCATTCCTTCTGAAACACTTTCCTTTCGTGCATTATTGCCAGACACAGACGCGGGAATTGCATGGAAAACACCATAGTTAATTCAGCAATATTCTCTGCCAAGAAGGAAGAGGGGAAATCAAGAAATGTATGGGCTGGTGTGAAGGAACAAGCCTTCTTTGTACTCAGAGACTAAAGTAAACCCTGTAATAATAGGTTCATGGTCCTAGAAGAAGCAAATTCTGTTTTCAATGCAAACAAGAATGGTGATCATCTCTCTGTCACTTATGGTGCAAAGGGGTCAGTTTCTCCAGGGCTCTCACTTTCAGAAAATGTCTTATTTAATTATGAGCAGAATCCATTTCTATATTCACAACATGACTACCCAATAGAGAGTGACACGTTGTGATTGCAAGCAGCTGTTGCCATCTGATCAGGGGATATATTACAAATATTTTAGCAAATGTTTCTCCTCCTCCTCTTTTCCCCCTAATACTCTGACAAACTTGATGCGTGACAGGGAAATCTATTCATATGTGAAGAAACTCCCCATGTCAAAACATCAGGCAGCAGGCAGTACCATTTCACAAGCACTCACATCAAACAACACCTGTTAGAGTTTAAACTCTGTTCTCTAAAACCTTGAATAGAGAAGTGGCAAGAGTTGTGTGTGTTTTAGACTGTGAAGTTTGGAAGTTCAATCCCTGTTGACTGAACCTGAAACAAAAAGCTCCCTGTAAGCAAGAAGATACACCTTCATTATCTCTTTCCCTAGGTGCTCCACTGAGAACAGCAGAGATGAAATCAGAGATGTGATACTACTGCAGAAACAGGCTCTCTAGAAGTATTATTATTAGTGTTAGAAAATATTTTCTGCTGTAAAACAAGAAGAGGGAATGAGCCTTAAACTCTCTGAGGGAGAAGAATGAGGTGTTTAAAAAAAGTCCCTAACTCAGATCTAGAGGGAAGAGAGCAATCTACAGTGATAGAGGTCCTAATCCTTGGTGTTAATTTGATTTACTGCTTTCTTAACTTTGTGTGTAAACCCACTGAGGCAAAAACTGCTTGCTCCATTTCATGCTATTACTCTTCAACACAAATAAGGTGAGCAAGACGTGAACAATGCTGTTTTTCTGTGGAATAGATGTCATTTACACACATTATATTTAAATCCAGACCCAAATTCTTAGTATATTCTCAGGTTCTCATTCAAAGGTAGAAATATACTCCATTATTTCTGAGTTACTATGCACTTCTAAGAGGAAGTAAATCAGAAAACTTTGATGCAGAGAGTTCTTTTTTTTTTTAATTTATTTACTGCGTACAAAAGAATTAACAAGGTTTGCAGCCTATCAGCTGCCAGCAAGTCCAGCAGACACAGCAGGTTCAGATCTCCCCCTAGAAAATACTCTGTGTCATTCAGAATACTGACTATATGGAAAAAGCAAGCATCCAGCATCTCACTTGAGATCCCTAGGCAGTTTGCTGCAAGATTAATTTCAAGTTTTAATGAAAATAAGCAATATTGATCTAGTGAGGTTTTTAACCAGAAAATGTACAGTCTTTCAGCACATTCCATTCAAGTCCCAGATGACTCAAAAGCACATCAGTCACTGGTGAGTACAGAGATGCTCATTCTGATTATTCTAAAAAATTGTGTTTTCATAGTATATACAGTAAACACTGCATCATAATTTTTCTAAATATTTCTGGTCAAATAATGAAAATACACATAGGTCACGTCTAGTAATACCATAGTCATCTACACCTACATCAGATGCCACCTATCATTAATACCAGGAAATAGCCCATTACAAAAAAAAGACAAACAAAAACCAAACAAACAAAACCTGTGCATGTAAAATTCTTGTGCATCTGCTAATATGACTGATAAGGGTACAGGTTGGATCCTGATTTTTTGATCTTTGTGTGTAACTTCTGTTTACTTCAACATCTGGGAGGTGATTTCTGCTGGAAATTCCTCCAAGCATAGGTTGTTACACCTGCTTACTCTAGAAGAGAAAGCTAATACTGCTCCCACACATTTTCACTCATGCTGCCCTCACTTTCTCAGCTAGAATGAATCACATTAGAAACTTTGCCCTTATAGTTTCTTCTTTGTGCTCTTCATTTCTTTTGCTGTTAGGCTGTTCAGAGAATGTAAAGAGGTAAAGAGGGTTTGGTTCACCCTGCAGAGCAATATTGCTAATAAGGATCCCAGACAACTGTGAAGCACAAGATTATTTGCTGGATTTGTTCTTAAAAATCCTAATCCCTTTCTTCTTGCTAGATCTATGCTAACTTAACTTTCCACAAATAATATTTGCAAGTTTTAAAAACTTTACTGCCTGGGAAACACTCCGGTAACATTCTTTTTCATCTTGAGTAAACTAGAAAGCTTGTTTTTATGAGATAAAAAGTTATTCAGCATGTTTAATGAAGTTTCAGAGCAAACAAACAGAAAAAGGAATTTAGTAATAAAAAACAAAAAAATGTGGGAAGAAATATGAAATGCAAAACAGGCTTCTAGGATACAATTTTAACATTTTTAGGGAAAAAATTCTTCTAATTTATCCTTTCTAAATGCAACATTTTTATTATAGACTGAAAAGTAAATACGTATCTAAATGATATCTGATGAAACCGATTTCCATGGCTATGCAAACAACAGAGATCAGTGTATGGAGCATAGACAGCTCTGGTGTCTGAATACCCTCTTCAGTAACAAAGTTCAAAGCAGTATGAAAGAGACAGACCACTCAAGAACAAGGAGGAAAGTGTCATATGATGTTGCATGGCTTGAAATATGCCTAACTATAAATATGACATATATTAACCAGGAAGCTTTCAAGTAAGAAAACATCCATAGTTACAGTCTATATATAGCAGCTCTAACTTTGTTTCATTTTACCAGGAAATAGTTTTTATCTATTAATATTTAATGCTACATGAACCCTTTAATGATGACAGACTTTATCTTGTGTACTTGGACAGTAGCGTTGCAGAGAAGAAAACCCTTTGTTTTTCTCTGCATCTAAAAGTTCTACAAAAATAAGTGAGAATCTCTGCTTTTCCAGTTGACTGTCCTGTCAAAACAGGGCTTGAAAATGTAAACCAATACACAGTAGGCTATTTCTCTTACTGCATTTTTCTTACAGATGGCTGGCAAGCAGAGGAATAGGCCAATAAATGACTTACGGACAAATACATACAAAGGAATGAACACAAGCCCTTTAGTCAGAAACCAGTTACATTTGCAGTTAACTTAATGTAATCTTCCTGGTTATTTCTCCAAACCTGTAGGCTGAATCTTTGCTTTGTGGACAAGAATAGGTTTACATTTTTGTGTGGGAGGATGGACATGTTTTGCACGCTCAGACAGGCTTTGAATACTATCTCATGGGTGCACCCTATATATACATTTTGAAAGACTTTCTCTACCCATTTTTGGTCAAAAACTGTCTTCTTTCCTTATTCATCCTGACATAACCTGCTGTGTTTCTGAATGTTTGGGTTTGATATTTTGTTTGTCTGGGGAGCAGACCGCTATGGAAGACCAGTGAATATCTCAGAAATTGACAGTCATATTAGAATATTTCTGTTAAGATGATGTTGAGGGATGTATCTTGATCCTGGTAGGACATTGTGTCATTATTGCTACCCAAACAGCACCATTTAAATTTCTGAAATGGAAAAATTATGGTCTTTATATTGTTCAAATTGAAGTTACACATGATGTCTTAATTTTTTCTGTGCTACTTTATGGATTTTGTGAAATCTGAAAACATACTTATCTTTTATACTGTGTGCTTATATTATATATATATAAATACTTTCCTTAAGTAAACATCAATAACATGAAGTTGTTCATTACATGGAAGTAATTTCCATGCTGACAACATCAATGTAAAGCCAATCAAAACAAAGTAATGCTCTGCTAACAAGTACTTCAGTTTTTTCCATTCAGGAGTGGCACAAGGGCTTCCCTGGATTACAGCTTCTCAGTAAATTATTTCTCTCTTCTGTATCCTGTTACCTTTCCCAGATTCATGGATTTCTCCACCAGCCTTCTCAAGGCCTGATGCTCCTTGCCATCTCACATCTCTTCATGCCCAGGGCTACTAACTGAGGCCACCACACACTGTAACATTTCCTTTGCTACTGCTGACAACCTCAAACATGCCTGTGCATGAAGGCTATTTTTCATGTTTAATGAGGTGCTGTGATTATACTGGAATTTCTAGTGTTTGCTGTGATGTTAAAGAGTCACCTTGTCTGACACTGTAAATGAACTTTATTTGCAAAGCAAATATTTTCTCAGAGGTTTCAGTTCCTAAAGTGCAAATTTGAGGCTGCCTAGTGTTCAGATGTACTGGTGTGTGATTGCTCACTGGGCCATGGGCTCTATTGTGTAACATTCTTTAAACCAAGAACCAAACTAAACCACATAATTATAGTCACCTAGGTGACACTTGGTAACTGTGTCATTTATCTCATTACCTGGTAAGGCTGACTATTCTATACTACACTACACCCTGTATTCTGTGCATCCACCAGACAGTCCACATAAGAAAATTTTCCACCTGGTCAAAAAGCATGACAGAGACGAAAGCGTTGGACTGGGTTGTCTCAGCACTACATCAAGATTCCTACTGCTGGTTAGCCTGGGGGCAGAAGGGTGCAGCTGGCTACTGTTCAGGGAGCCCAGACAAAGAGTGCAAGTGAAAGGTGGTGGCCCATGCAAAAAAGTGAGCTTTATCCAAGTCATCTCATTTCTCCACCTTTCAAATGAAGAAGCCTAAAAGCTTTGTTCACAGTGACACTGGGAAATTAAGACATTAGTTGCTTGTAAGGTACTTGGAAATGCTCTGATTGAAGATACTTTGGAAGTACAAATTGTTTGGTGTGCCCACGGATAATACGTATCTGTGGGCTTGGCTTGCATAGAACAAATGATGTGTTACTAGCACTGGCCAATTAACTGATTTTAAGAGTGTAAAGCAGACTAAGAACTCTGCCTTTAATGTATGCTAAAATAGTTTCGTTTCATCCAGATTTTTCTTTCAGCTTTTAAATAGGTGGGTGATGTGACCTTGTAGCCTTTTATCCCTCTAAAGTATCTGTCTTTTTACCTTATTTTCTTAATGCATTTATAGCTGGAAATTATATTTATTTGACATAAAATCTATTCTCTAATTCTATTCTTTTCTTTGTGAAAAATTGATTACAACAATACTAAGAGTTTTATTGTATTAGTAAGTAGTACATTATTTTTTTCCCAACTAAAAGTCTGATATAAAGTATTTCATTCCATGTTTTTATAACTCTGTCCCTTGCCCTGAAAAATCACCATTAAGCATATTTTGTAATTACTAGGTTTATTTTTAAAAAAAGATTCATTTTATGCTGAAAAAAATTCAATAAAACTTTAAAAACTATGGGAATGAAGCGTGTCTCAATATGTCCCTGAAACATGCACTGCTGTTATTCCTTTAGCTAAATGTCGACAGGTGTGTCTTCCTACTTTCAAATTTCCTGTAAATGATACAGACTTCTTTGGTGTGACAAAAAACTGATCACCACTAAGAAACACACTTTCTGTTAACCCAGTTCCACTAGATAAAAAACTCTTTTTCATATAAGGTTTTTTAAAGAAAGCTTCCCCTGTGTGTAGGTAGAAGGAATTCCTATTTTCTGGGTAAGTTTAGCTGTAGAAGTAGGGATAGCAGTTCCTATTTGGAAAATAAGTTTCTTTCCTTTACACAGTGAAGATTTTCCCTTAGAAACATGATGTCATTGATTAATGACATTAATTAATGCCACTTTTCACATATGACACAATAACATATCCCTACTTGCATTAAGACTGTAGAAATGCCTGAAGCTTGACTTCTTGCAGAGACTCGCTACTGAAGAGGAGTCAAGCAAGTCATCAAACAACATAAAATAAGCAGTGACAAGAGCCCTTACAGGGGATCTGCAGGCTTTGCTGAGAGCACTGAACAGAGGGACACTCAGGTGTCAACAGCTCAAAGTATGAATGAGTGCAAAAATGAAGGTGGTACACACCTTTGAATGGCACCCGCCATGCCACTGTCTCTGCAAATTGCTCACTTAATAGATAGCTTGGGAGTGGCTAGTTTTATTTCACAAAGAGGAGCTCTCCCTTGTCACTACTTATGTTATGCAATAAACTGCAAACCATAGGAAACAAACAGCATATTACATTTAAGCAGAAGACTTTTATTAAGCAGAGTCCTTTCATTTACCAGCCTCGGCAAAGAGCCTCACTTACATATTTTGCATGATTACTCCATAATATGAAATATTGACAACAATGCAGATTCTGTTGGAAATAGTATCAGGATTTTTTGTGTTGGATCTAGCTCTTAAACAGCAATTCAGCATGTTGTTTACTAAATTATGCTCTCTGTTCATATGTTTCAACACAGAGCAGACCTTGAAAAGACAAACTGTTTATTTGTAAGGTGTTCAAGGCATTTACATGCTTCACAGAAAGAGTAAACTTGACAGAACATACTCCTTCATATATTTGAATTGTAACAGTATGAAATTATTTTTGAAGGGCCTAGAGAAGAACCAGAGGTCCCAGAATCCACTGGATTTTTAAGCCTCTGATTCAAAGTGCCACCTCTGCAGTCTTTTTTTCAAACTTATATCTAGGTAACTCCTGAAGTTAGAGTGAGGAACAAGGGGAGGAGAATAATGTCTGCAGTTCTCAAACACTATCTGCTCCTTCCTTCCTTCCTTCCTTCCTTCCTTCCTTCCTTCCTTCCTTCCTTCCTTCCTTCCTTCCTTCCTTCCTTCCTTCCTTCCTTCCCTCCTTCCTCCTCCCCACTCCCTCCCTCCCTCCCTCCCTCCCTCCCTCATCTGCCCGTCCATCCATCTGTCCCACAGCTATTGTTTCCAGACACTTAGAGAAACTGCAGTCCAGTTTTTGGCACGCAATAGAAGGCACTGGACACAGAGCCGCTGGAGAAGCGTCAGGGTGTCTAAGCCCACATTGCCATGGCTGCAGAACTTGTCTTGCTTCCTTCTTCTGGCAGATGTGCAACTCCATCTCTCTGCCCAAGTTTGGCTGCCAGCTTGAGGATTCAGTTGGTCCCATACTAAAGATTCAGCTGTACTAAAGTTATGAGGGCTGACTATTACAGATTCATCTTCACCTTCTGATTCCTAAACAGGCAGTAAGGATTGAAGCTACCAGATTGTATTTCAATTTCTTGAGACGAAAGTGTCCAGTGACTCCACTAGATACTGTTACACAGACCTCCAAAATCTATTTTCTTTCCTAGTATTTCCCAGCAGACTACAGCCTTTTGTCCCTTTCTTTTGGGAAATCTGTCTTAGTGCTTTTTCTGGCTCCAGGATCAGGGCACATGGGATTTCTTCTCACAAAGTGATTTGTTCAAGTTAAGAGCTAGCCCTGGCACCAACATGTCTAAACACTCTTTAGCTTCCTCGACTTTTCTCATCATTTAGATTATGCAAATTCAGGTTCCACAGACTTTCTTTAGAGCCACAAATTTATGCAAATATTTGTCTCTTTCTGGGACTTAGTAGTTCAGTTTTAGTGTCCATCTTTCTCAGATTTTCCATTCATCTTTTGCAATTCATCGTGAGAACTACTTAGGGCTGCCTTTTTATCATTAAATGTATTGCTATAGCCACTAGACAAATACTACTTCAAGCTAAAACAAATAAAAATGCTAATCCAGTGTGAAACCTTAGGATGTTAGTACTGGTTTCTAGAAGTTTCAGAGTTGTAGTGCAACTTATGGAGGATTCTGGATTTGTTTGTTTAGGCGGATTTTTTTAGGAAGGGCTCCCACATATTCTTCCTGTGGGATAAGAGTGGAGTGTTTGAGCATTTGACAGTTTAAACAAAGCTCCTGCCTCATCATGGAGAAGGCAGGCAGCAGTCCTTAGCAAGCACAGACTATAATAACATTTCCTGTATAGCTCTTCTTTTGCTGTAGAAAACCCAGCTTAGTGATTCCACTGTTTAGATGCCAGCACAATGTGAAGGGTCTGGCTGGGGTAGAGTTGATTTTCCACACAGTTTGGGATTTTGCTTTGGATTTGTGCTGAAAATGGTGTTGATCACTCAGGGTTGTTTTCAGTTTTGCTGAGCAGGGCAGCATCTTTTCTGCTCCCTGCCCAAGCAGTGATTGGGCTGGGGGTGCACAAGGAATTGGGAGTGGACACAGCAGGGATAGCTGACCCCAAATGACCAAAGGGATATTCCAGGCCATATGGTGTCGTGCTCAGCCAAAATGCTGCGAGAAGAAGAAAGAAGGGGGAGGGGGAGCATTCAGAGTCATAGCATTTGTAACACATGGGAAAACCAAGTGAGTTTAAATACATTTCACCGTTTATGCTTTATGCTCCATCAGGACTGCATTAGCCTCAGGAACCTATTGTCCATCCTAAGACAATATCAGAATATCTATTATACTGCACAGGAAGAAAACCTCAAATGAAGACTTTAATGAGCCTCATTCTTACTCTCCTGGAGACAAGAAATTCCCTGGAGAAGTTTCTGGAATTGGGTGTTTTCTTCTTTATGTATGTCCCTGCAGAAACAAACATTAGAAATGTTTTTTATTTACAGAATTTTGCTGGTTTTTGTGCTTCTTCCTGTGATACTGGACTAGGAAGTTTTCAAAGACACTTTTAGAAATTCTGTACTGAAATTTCCATTAACATTTCCTAAGTAAATATGATCAGCAGGAACCGATCAATGATTTTTCTCCTAGTAGACATATTTGCTATGAAATGGCTAAATCTCACCTTGTCCAAAGACTCTCTAGAGATATTCAGCCATAGATACCCTAGTGACCATCTGTCATCAAGTACAGGATAATTTGCAGAGATGGTGAGTACTTGCAGATATTTTTGCCAACAGGAAATAAGGAAATGCTGAGCGTTCTCCACTGTTAAGGAAATCAATGAAATCTGTTTTGTGCACCTTGTAACATGTTCTAGTAAAGCTAATCCTTCCAAGAAAGTCAGCTCCTCCCTCATATAAAACGGACACCTACAATTAATGCTCTCTTCTGAACACTTTGATTTTACCATGACCTATCTCTCCCCATCTAAGACTAGGAAAATAACAACACTCCACCTGATGGAGATCATAAGGATAAAGGCAGTCCTTACAAGTACTTGGATAATGTAGTGAGGAGAATTATAGAAAAATCTATGAGAAAAACAATGATTTGCACTGAGCACAAGGATTGACTGACATAAAATAAAAAGCAAGGGTGGTGGCTATGAAATCAGAGATTGCAGTACAGTCTGTGAACAGAAGAATATAGAATGTTATGAGGGGGAAGACTGTAAAGGATTATGTTGTCAAACACTATGTGAAGGCAGAGTAATTGACATTTTATCCTCTTGAACCCTATTGTGGTCAGCAAGAAAGACTTTCTTCAGATCTTGAGAAGGTCTGGCTTCAAACTGGGGGGCCAAGATGAGGATCCCAAATGAGGTTTTCCAAGTAGTGTCAACAGAGGGTCCATGCATGGCTCTTTCATTGTGTGTGGAAAATTGTGCAGAAACCTTCACAGAGACATTTCAAACCTTTGTTTTTTGATGGAGATATCTGGGCAGGGCATGCATGTAAATAGGCTCACTGCAAATTCAAATGAATTCAGAAGTTATTTGGGAAATTTTGGGAGAAACACTTTGTGTTTCACTCAATAAAAATGAGGGAAAGATTGTGTCTAAAGACTGCAGATGGAAAAAATATAGCCCTCTCTGCTTATTAAGATTCATCCTTAAACATCAGCAATCATTTAGAAATGAAAGCACAAATTTTGTTTATACGTAACTTACAAGAAAAAGGGTTTTGAAACAACAGTAAGGAAGGCAAACAAGGCAAAGTGTACTGCCTGCATCAGCTCTTCCTCCTAACAGCAGAAGTCAAGAGAGCTCCCTTTCTGAGTGTCAGCAGTGAAAACCTTCAAGGCACAATTTTGTTGTGTTAGGAAGGAAAGGTAATTTACAGCTTTTAGAAATACATCTTTTATTGCATGCTGAGGAGAAGCTGCAATGGCCTCGTAGCACTGTGATGTATAAAAAGATTCACTTAATAAGTCCCAAAAATAAAATCGAGCTAATTAAAACTCCGGTATAAATGTCATGCTGCAAGTTTTAGTCAGAATGAAGGATCAAGCAGAAGTTTTAAATAGGAGTAAAATATTCCAAAAATATATTTGATGGCACTGCAGAGTCAGGTGTGTTTCATACATACTGAAAATAGTATGTGTGATGGGTTGACCCTGGCTGGATGCCAGGTACCCATGAACGCCACTGTACCACTCACCTCCTCAGCTAAGCAAGGGATAGAAAAATACAACTAAAAGCTCATGGGCTGAGGTAAAAGCAGGGAGAGATTACTCACCAACAACTGTCACAGACAGAACAGAGTCTAGGGAAAGAAATTAATTTAATGTATTACCAATCAAATCCGACTAGAATAACGAGAAAATAAAAAACCAAATCTTAAAACAACTTCCTATACACATTTCTCTTCAGGATTTATTTTCCTCACAAATTCTGCACCTCAGCAGCAGCACAGGGAATGGGGGCTCTGGTCAGCTCATCACACCTAGGCCCTGCTGCTCTTTCCTCCTCGAGGGGCAGAGTCCTCACACTCTGCCCCTGCTCCAGAGTGGGGCCCTTCCCATAGGAAACAGCCCTCCATGAACTTCTCCAGCCTTAGTCCTGCCTGCTTCAGAAACTGCCTCAGCGTGGGTCCCTTACCCAGGGTGCAGCCCTTCAGGAACAGGCTGCTCCAGTGCAGAGTTCCCATGGGGCCACATCCTCATTTGGGCATATCCAGCTGCTCTGGATTGGGGTCCTCCATGGATGCAGGGACACAGCTGCCTCTCCATGGGCTGCTCCAGGGGCTGCAGGGGAATCTTGGCTCCAGCATCTAAGCACCTCCTGCCCTCCTTCCTCACTGACCTTGGTGTCTGCAGGACTGTTCCTTTCACACCTTCTCACTCTTCTCTCACTGCAGTTGTTGTTGGGCAGGTTTTTTTTCTCCGTTCCTAAATCTGTCCCCCCAGAGGTGCTGCCACCACTGCTGCTCACCTTGGCCAGTGGCGGGTCCAGCTGGCATTGGTTCTGTCAGGCACACGGGAAGCTTTGAGCAGCTCCTGACATGAGCCATTCCTGCAGCCCCTCCTGCTACCTAAACCTTGCCATACGAACCCAATACAGCACGGTATTTGGAGAGAGCATACATTTATGGAGCTCAGGGCAGAGGAAAAGGCTGTGTTTCATGCTTACTTGTATTGAGTAAAGTTTCCTGGTCATCATCTTCCACAGACACATTCACACGGACTTTTTCTTTTCCCTGCTGCATTTCCTCTCCTGATCTTTCACCAGAACATACACAGGGAGCAGCTTCCCCACAATCCTTTGTTTGTTTCACAGGCTGTCGTACCTCCCATACAGGAGGAGATATTAACATACCACTTCTCCTGGGAAGGAAGTAGAGGCAGAAGAGAAGCAGTGACTGCAGGAAGTCGAATGTAATTCATTTTTCTAGGGTCATGCTACCAACAGTTCCATTTACCTCACCAAGTCATTATGCCATAAGCTTTTCACTTTTCTGAATCTATTATTTCAAAGACTCAAACTGCTTATGTTAGTCTTAGGGCAATAGTTGTCCTTTCAAGCAGTGCTTTAAAGTGCAATTCCTTTGATACACATGTATACAAATGTGTACATGAAGTTAAAAGAAAGAAAAAAAACAGGAACACCGAAGTGTGGTGGTGTCCATGTTCCCCTTCTCTACTTGCAAAGCTGTCTGTGTGAGACAAACTCAAACATACTCAGATGGAAATGAGAAATAAGAGTAATGGGGAGGAGGGGAGGGAGGGAGGGGAGGGGAGGGGGAGGGAGGGGGAGGGGAGGGGAGGGAGGGAGGGGTGGAGGAGGGAGGGGAGGGAGGGGAGGAGGGGAGGAGGAGGGAAGGGGAGGGAGGGGAGGGGAGGGGAGGGGAGGGAGGTGAGTGGAGGGAGGGGAGGGGAAGGGAGGGAGGGAGGGAGGAGGGAGGGGAAGGGAGGGAGGGAGGGGAGGGGAGGGGAGGGAGGAAGGAGGGAGAGGGAGGGAGGGAGGGGAGGGGAGGAGGGGAGGGGAGGGGAGGGGAGGGGAGTGGGAGGGGAGGGGAGGGGAGGGAGGGGAAGGGGAGGGGAGGGAGGGGAGGGAGGAGGGAGGGAGGGAGGGAGGGAAGGGGGTTTCTGATCTCTCGGAAGTCCATTCAGCTGTGTACATTCTATCAAGCACCATTTTCATTAGGACATAAGCTGCAAAGGTCATATGATTCATTATCTATGTTCAAGTAATGCTGCTGACGGCATCACAAAGGCATATAGGAGACTATAGACCCCAAGGTTTTAGTGTTTGGATAAAATATACTTTCATTAAATGAATTTCAGTCAGTATGACCTATTTTTGAACCATTTAAAGCAAATTATATGTTTTCAAGTTCTCTTTCTCTTTAGAGAACTCAAAACCAGCTTTAAGTTTTAAAAATATTTACAGTCAACTCTTACCAAATGGAAGTGAATTAGTTTTTTCCCAGTTGACAAATATATATAATTAGATCACATTCTTTCATTTATAAAAGCAGACATCATTCATGCTTTTAATTTTACTTCTTTTTTAAATGTTAGGCATGGAACTATTAAAAGTTCCTTGAACAGAGTCAATTCTAACACAGTCAGTCCTAATGAATCAATAAAAATCAGTATCGTTTACTATAAACATTTTAAAACTATCCTGGCAATCTCTTCCTTCTAAATGCTTCATTAATACTGTTGTATCTTCATCTGCCAGTGTCATCAAACATTATCCATGGGCCTTGAGACACAAGAAATGCTAAAGAAGAAAATTAAGAGCTTGTCATGAGATATCCTAGGCAAATTTAAGGTGTGAATTAGTGAAACCCATCACTTCTCACTTAGCACTACATGTATGGGTTTTTTCACCTGAGCTCTTTGGTTGTCACTTTTCTGCCATGACTTAGCATAAGTAATCAAAATGGTTCATCTATTTGGAACCTACTTTCAGGAATACTAATTTCCATAGGGAAGATCAAAACATTGTTGATGGAATATGCCAAAAGGGTTTCTTTCATGAGTTTCCTTGAGATTGCTTCTTCAGAGATCGCAACCTTCATCAGTACCATAGGCAGATGGAATTGATTTATTTGCATAATATTTGCATAGAATGCGTTCATACCTGACTACCATGGGTGCCTTTACCACCCCTTTTGCAAAGGGATTTTGTCTGGCTCCTTCCTTCAGGGGGACACAGTTGCACAGAAAATAGGGAGAATAACTAAGCTCTTTCCTCCCATAAAGGCCTGGAACACTGGGAGCACATGCCCTGCCCAGCACGGACATTCAGTTCAACTTTATTATTCAGAGCCAGAAAAGGGGGCAGGAAGATGCTGGGAAGAAAAAGATCTGCTTTCTTCTTCATCAAAGATAGCATCCTGACAGACATTTTATTTGGCTGGAGCCTGCTGTACAGAGTTTATAGAGGATGAGGAGGACACTGTCCATCTGAGTCCAGGTGTTTTTCTAGGATACCCTCATTGAAATTAAATGTAAATTAATTAAAGACTTAGGAAGCCTGTGTGATACTAAATTACTTTACAATATAAGAAATAAAAATGTTACATTTTCAACTTTATAGACACTTCAGGAAACATCTATCTTGTGCAGGCTGGAAATTTTTTGGCTCAGCACGTGAGTTTATCTCAGTATTAGTGACTGAATTGGTGGTTTGGGACTGATTAGTCTGAGCAACCCATTTGCAAATTTGAATGAAATAACTGATACGTGACTTAGGGAGAGAAAGTAATATCAATAATGCAAATCCCTACAGCAAAAAGTAACACAGAGGCAGTGAATTTCTCCTAGAATTCTGCCTACCTTACTGACCTATACAATGGCAGTAGAAACACCAAGAATGTCTAGGTGACTGCTGTATTTTAAGATAAACATCAAAGTAAATATTAAGGCATGTGACATCAAATTAAAGTGAAGTTTCTTACTCAGTTAGAATTACACACAACTTTCAGACAATAAAAGTTGTGGTTTTGAGCTCACTTGCCCAAGGTATTCTTGAATGAGAACATCCTTGACAACGTGATTAAAATGTGGAAAAGGCAGTGATAAGGAAGATGTTATCAATTTTATGTCCTCCTCAGAACATATTGTTTTTCTGCATTAACATTATAAGTAATTGAGTAAACTCTTGAGGCAACTATCCTTGGTCCAGAGATTGTTTGTAAGCAGTAACTTTAGACAAAAAAAACAAAAAACTGAACAAATAGATATAGTAAGTGGAGTGGGAATGTGTAGTTCTGAGCCAAAGGTCAGCAAAGCTAAATACAAGGCAGGGTTCAGACCTCCTCTTGTACTTTACTTAAATTCATGTTATTATTCTGTAATGATTTGTTTTGCTGAGAAATTAAAGTACAGTTGACCTCCTTCTCCTTCCAGTGTTTAATTTTAAATTTAAAATGCCAAAATGCAGTTGTCCAATAGATAAAATTATACTTTAAAGGGTATTAGTTGAGTCAAAGCTCACTGCCATGACTTGCACATCAGTTATTTTCTTTATATTAGCATATTACATGTAATTTTTGTCATCTAGATGTCAAACAGTTTATACCTAAAATGTCATCTCTGATACTCAGACAGCATGGACTGTAATTTTGATTTACAGAAGAGGGTGTTATGTACCAAGTGCAAAAAAACCCTTGAGGTCAAATGATTTTGGTGTTTAGAGAAGTGTGTGTCCGTGTCTCTGTGGGTTGGTTTGTTTGCTTGTTTATTTGTTTGTTTGATATGGAAAATAAGACCCATATGACTGCTTTGCTCCTCATCATCCCCACTATTCACAATAACATTTCTTTTTGGTCAGCTTTCACTGAACTTGAATTTGACAGCCAGAAGGGGTCTTAAGGAAGTGAGTTTCCCATGCATTTAATGCCTTTGACAGCTAAGCAAAGAATTGTAACCCTAGTATGGGACCAGTTTTAGGGACAAAAGTAGGAAAACCAGCCCTATGCATTTGTCATCTCCAAGGCAACGTAGGGTGAAGCACCACCAGTGCTGTCTCTCACTCAGCTGACATGCCAAGCACACAGGAAGGCTGTGAAAAGGGAGGCCCATGTGCTACAACCAGAATTAAGGGAGCCCAGATTACTGCAGTGGTGGTCTCAGGGGAGCCATGGAAAAGCTGAGATGAGAGTATAAAGGCTATAAGGACACATTATGCTCTCTCTCTCTCCTGAAAACACTTCTTCATTCCTTCTTTTTTAATAAAATATTGATTTGCTTTGACATACTTTTCTCTAACCATGGTGAAAGAGAGGATATTTTTATGTATGTAAAAATTCTTTGAATTTATAGGTTAAGATGGGGAACAGGAAAATCAGAAGGGCATAAGAAACTGCTTTCCATTTGTTGCAGGAAGAAAACTGTAAGTATGAGACCACAGACTTGCGGGAGGGAAGGAGGAAGCATGAAGGATTTTGACACAGGAGTCCAGAATATTAAGCAGGTCTCATGCCAGTGCCAGAATAACAGAAAAGAGGCAGGTGAGGACAGAGTAAGTTAGAAAACAGAGGCAGCAGCCTATGCAACACAGTAGGAAAAATCTCAAGTTGCAGGGCAGACTTCCTTCTCTTGAGCAGGTATCTTCCACTGGAGTACAACAGAGTGATCCACCTCCAGGAACGATCATAAGAAATCTGGCAGTCCTGTTGCAGATAAACTGCGGTTAATGTTATTTCCACTCACACTTGGGGAGCGTCCAGCAAGATGACACATGCTGAGAAATAGCTTAGAAGCAATTGTTTGCCAGCTTAAGAAGCCGAAGAGACTAGGTTTTTGAGCATTATGAAGGGATTCTTTTGCTTTTCTTTGTCCTCTTCTGAAGCAGCAATGATTTGAGAAGACCAAAACTTGTTTCAGTACCCTGAAGAGCTGAGGTGCTGTCAGTGACTGCAGCAGCTGCATATTTCACCTATTCAACACTGATGTACAAACAGAGCAGGAGACTCACATGGGAGCAAAAAGGGAAAAATATGTAGTGGCAGCTTGGTCCTTCCAAGTGAAGAAGTCTGAGCTTCACTTCAGACACTCAGTTTCAGCATTGCATAATTTACTGGAATAATTTACCTTCTTAAAGATAAGCATATGTCTGTATGCTTGCTTTGCTGCATCAGGTGCATTTTAGCAAGACATTGCATTCTCAGTTACCCCATTTACACTAGCTAAAATGGCACATCATTTTAGTGAGACACAGCTTTAGCAAATTAAACACTAAACTGAAGCACAGTAAGAATGAAACCTTGTGATGTTGATTTGTGCAGCAGCCACTCATCTTGCTAGTATCTCATGGAATACCCCATGGAAAAATATGACAAAACCCTAATCATTGTGGGATATCTGGTTGCTGAAGTATTTATCCGTCAAATATTTCTGCAATACAGCTCCCTATGGTTCAGGTATTGCTTTCCTCTGGAGACATGTTAAAGAGGAGCTAATGAAGAGTAAAGAAATGTTTGTCTTCTATATGGTCTGGTTTTCTTTGTGTTTTATTTCTTTCCAGTGTTTCTAGGGAGGGGGTTGGTTTGGGGGCTTTTGGTTGTTTTGCTGGGTTTTTTTTTATGCTGCTGGCTGCTGTGGTAGGAGTCCTGAATGCCAGTCACAGTTATCAGTCACTTGGTTCAGTTCCAGGAAGTCACACTTAGCAAGCCACTATAACATGTGAAAATGGTGCGACAAGTGTATTTCACACTCCCCTTGAATCAGATTGGTGAGTGCAAATTTAGTTTTGCACTAACTTCATGGCACACAATTCGCATCTGAATGTTCAGGCTTATTGCAGTATGAAAAATACAGGAAATCAGCCTGTTTGAACTATCAGAACTAAATGACTTTCAGCCACTCTGCTGGAATAGTGTAAGGTCAAGCCTTTGAAGAATGCTATGTAATAATGTGTCATATTATACGTGTTTCAAAACTACTCAAAACTATTACTGGATGGGCAGCAAGCAGAGATCTCCAAGGCATTTATTACCTGATGATGCAAGGCCCTGTGACCTAACAGTCTGAACATAAGGAATGAAGAATTTAGTTCTCCTCTATCACTGATTAGCTATCTGCACTGAAATAAGTTTTATTGGTTTGGTTTTTTTTTACCTCAGTTTCCCCTAAAAAGCTGACCTCCTGCCAGCCTGTCAGTTGATAAAAACTGCAGGCTGCAGTAGGCTTTTCCCCCCTACCCTGTGTTAATACTGATTATTAGTGGTCCATCTGGTCTTGGAATCTCACAAATGCTTTTTGCTGCACTGAAAACTATTGTTTCTGGAAATAACCACTCAAATTATATTGCTGATAAACCTACATGCAGCCATTAATCCAGGTGTGGCTTTCCCAGCACAGATCTATTTTGTCCACTGCCAGCTCTCACTACTATATGGCAGAAATGACCACGGAGAATCTGGCAAAAGCACCACCACCTCATTCCCACAGGGTCTGTTAAGTGACCTTCAGGTATGGCCAGAGATCCTGATGTGCAGAAACAGAGATTTATCCTGTTTTGTGGCTCCTCTTTAACCAGCTGGTTCTGCCTGAATTCAGCCCTTCCTCCACCTGGTACAGACATGAATTGAGGGCTGGCATGAATGCAGAACATGAGCACCCCTGACTAGTCACACCAGCACCTGGAGCTCCTGAATTTCAGTGGAGCGGGAATTGCAGGCTGTGGGAATTTGCAGCATCAGACAATTTCTCTTCAGGACAAACCTGTTAGGCAGCATTTATTCTTTATCAGCATGCAACTGGGACTAGCTTAGGGCTGAGACATATCCTGGGATGCTGTGGAAGAGTGCTTTAAGCAGTGCTGTGGCATCATGTGAGAGGAGGGAGACGTTTGGTAAAAGTCTTCTCTCAAAACTGCAGAAAAACTCAAGATAAATAGTGCATCTTCTAAATCCCACATTCTTCCACAAAACAGAGAGAGTGAAAACACAGCTGTGAAAATGATGGGTTGTAGCAGCAACTTCTAAATTTAACTTTGCACCTTTACATTGCAGGAGACAAGAGCAGCACACTACAGAGTTCATACACATCAATGCATCCTCTATTTCAAACATGACAATGTTTGAATGCCTCAGGCCTAATTGTTGGTTCAGTTGTCATAAACCAAGGGGAATGTTGACTGAAGGTCTCATGGCAAAGCAGGATAGGGGCATTGTGTTTTAAGTTGCCTAGGGCATGCAGGACAAAGGCTTCCTTGTTTCAAGCACAGGAAACTCATCAAGCCCACATTGTTTCAAGTTGGGGTTTACCCTGGGATCAAAAATTCTTAGAATGACCAAAAGCACAAAAAGACAAGTGATTTACAACCCCGTGGGGAAAAATTACATTAAACGCAATAATAAACCAAGAAGCAAAACATCTTTATTTTTCTTCCATATTCATCTATATGTGGTCACTGTTGTCATATCTGCTTCATAAAGAGAGAGACTGAATTTTACCAGTAGTTAGGTTTTGTGTTCTGTGGGTTTGGGTCGAAGGGCTTGTTCTTTGGTGTTTTGGGTTTTTTTACTTGGTGAAGAGAAGAAAAAGCTGAAAGAATAGCATAACATAACTGCTTCCATGTCCCTCTTTTTTCTTTTTTAATCGAGGAATAAAAAGGCTCAAACACACTCTGAATCCTGCTCTAGAAGACAGAAAGTGTTCATTCATGGCTCTTTCTGCTGTAATTAAGCAGCTAATGCTCCAGATGTCTTAGTTTTCAAAATTAATAAATTTCAGCTCTGCTGAACATTTTGTTTCAAATAGTGCAAAATACTAACCAAAGCCTTTAAAAACTTCAGTTTTAAATGTTCCAAAACAGTGGAGGCTTTATGACATTTGCTACGTGGGCCAGAGATGCAGTGTCCCAAATCTTGTGCCCTGCATAGCAGTGTGCCACTTGGCTCACGCAGTTCCCAGGATCCAGTCCTCACCCAGCAGCCCCTCTGGTGCAGATTCAGCACTTCTCCCAGTTAGATATTCCCTCTTTGCATCAGTTTTCAGGGGTGGACTGAGACTTTGGCAAGAGATATTTGAAGGGAGGCATCTGGCCCTAACACAGCAGTCAAAATGAGAGTCTTGCTGGTTGCTTGGGGAAAATACGTGCAGCACCACCAGCACCAGCATTAAAGCGATTTGCCACAGTTGCTCGCGGAGGTCAGCTGAACTGAGTTTACATTTGTTCCCCGTCTGCGGCAGCCATCTGCTTGCTCTGGGAGGTAGTCTGCAGATACATTATCTTGTGCTTGTCCTGCACACTCAGACCAGAGGTTTTGTGCCCTTGCATGCTCCTCTAGACCACGTCAAAACCAGCCTTCAAGTTGAAATTCCTTTATCAGCAACTTAATGTGTGCCTGGGAAGGAAAATATTCCTCTGAATGTTTTGTGCAGCCATTTCTTATAACAGCATGCACATGTGAAAGTGCTGTTTAATGGATGAAATGTTATTTCATGTTTTCTTGCTGTTTCCTCCTGAGGAGGCACTACTTTTACAAATAAACACTGCACTGAACTTAGAAGGCTTCATGCATTATAAACGCTTTTTCATATCCAACACCATTTTTGCTGGACAATTTGCGACAGCCTTTGTTATGCAGCTCCAAACTTAAAACATCTCATGTCTGAGACCACTGAAAGGCGTATTGCTTCTATTTTCCAATGTCTTTGCTAAAGGCATGGCACTTAGTACTTAGGCTGGAAAACAAGTCCTTGCCAATTGTATGGTTTTGGGAAAGTTTCATGAATAAGATTAGTTTTTAAGGCTATTGACGTTGCAAGTGAACACTGTAGTAACAAACTACTGAACCAGCATCTCATACAGAAAACCACTGAAAGGAGTGTGCTTCTTTTTCTGGGTCATAGAAGACACAGAGCATTATCATTGCTACTAGCTTCTTAAAAGTAATTCTCCCACAGAGCTGGGACACAGCTGGTTGTTTGTATTCTCACATTCCTGAGTTGATAGTACTGAGTGATTGCAAATACCTTGTACAAAGAAAAAAATCACTTTGTGGAATTGATTCTGGTCAGAGTCCAGGCTGTGCTCACTCTCTCTTGGCAGAACCCCCTCCTGGCTCCTCGCTCACAGCCAGGAGCAGAGCAGAGAAGATGCACAGTGTCTTTGCTTTGTGTCACTGTCCAGAGGTCTCCTAAGGACACTTAAACAATCCAAATTTGTCCTTTTCTTGGCCTTCCAGAAGGTGAAAGCTGTTGTATGAGACAGTGTGTAAGGCCAGCGTCACCTGAGGGTTTGCTTTTGCAGACAGAGCTCTCCAGGTCTGGATTTATGGTTCCCATGTATTGGTCCATTTACATGCAACTGCTACAACAGAGTCAATATTCTGGGTCAGCATTTGTGAGGTTTTGATACCTTTTTGCACTTTTGCAAATGAAGACTACTCACTATCGGCCCAAGCTGGTTACAAGCATCTTGGACTGTGTCTTCTGGTTTTATATCATATTTTCAAGTGCAGGTCAGTCATGGTCCTTTTATCATATTTTCTCTGAAGTTGCATTCATAAAAGAGCTTTGAATTTTATCCACCACAATCCCAAACACCTGTTTCCGCCTCTGAAAACAGGCTCATTGTAACTGATTCAAACCACAAATGAGAGCACAGGGAAAGGGATTGTTTGATTTACTGTAAGGCCACCATGAGATTTCTTTCAAGCTCTGATAAACAGACTTCTCAAAGATCTCTAGGGCCAGGACCTCTGTTTACTCATTAGACTCTTAAACCAGTTATGAAAGTCTTTACTTAAATGAAAACAATTCCTTTCTAAGACCATGGCCCTTTGTGGTGGGCTTCACATGCTGCACAAGAAATGGTCTGTCTGCTCAGAACTGTGGAGCATTGCTCCATCGTAGAAACTGCAAGGCCATGGGAGTAGTGTAGGAGTAACTTGCAGACTTTGGGAAGAAATAACAACTTCCAGTTGATGTTAGAAATGCTGGGAGCTGAGAGTGGGAGCAGAGAATGAAAAAGGCAGTTCTCTAAAGGATTCCCATTTAAAGATGTCACCAACAAGGACTGCCAAAAGATTATCAGGGGTGTTGAGACTACACCAGTAAGAGCAGCACAGTACGCTGGGAGTTTCAGCGGGGTAGTTCCCTGCAGCTGCTGCGGGAGATGCAGAAGTGAAAGACGGAAGGGATGCTGTGCCCTCACCCTGGCGAGCCTGTACTACAGCAGCCCGGGAGGGTCGGCTCCTAGACCCACACCTTGCTCGCCGCTCTTTGCTGTGCCTCAGCAGATTTATGCTGCTGCCTGTGACAGCAGGAGCAGGATCTGCCAGCCCGAGCAGCTGGTGGGAGGGGGGCTGGCAGCTCTTCTGCACCCAGCCCAGCCCTCTGGGTGTGTGTAGTTCTGTGGCTCTGAAAGCTCCATGAGCACCATGATCAGCTTCGCATACTGTGCTCTGCCTGCCTGACAGCATTTTCATCTTCACTCGCCTTCGTGTTGGTAACAGGACTGCTGCTAAAATTCTACACCTCCTGGGTGGTTCCAAACATTCCTGCTTGGGCCAAAAAAAAAAAAAAAAAAAAAAAAAAACACCAAAAAAAAACCAAAAAAAACAAAACCAGACCAATTTCCTCCTTCAAGACAAATTAGGAACAGTCAGAGTCGTTCCTAGATGTAGTGAACTATTAAAACGCTGTGATATAATGTAAAACATTCTAGCTAGAAACATCCATTTAATTATTCTACTGGGGAGCTGCGGCTCAGTTTAGGAAGACTAGTTTCTAGTTCAGGTCAAGCATAAAATAGATGCTTTTAAAGAACATCACTTTTATTGTTAGCTTTTTCATTCAAGAATATTTCTAGAATTTTGTTCTATGTCTTTTTCTCTTTTCTACAGTTCTCTAAAACACTGGATTACAGACTAAGGACTAAAATCTCAAATATTTACATAAATAATGCAAAATTCCTTTGCATAGAAATTTAATGCAAAGTAGCCTAGTTGTGGTAATATATAACAGAATTAAGCAATAATATGCTGACTGACTACAATGATTCACATTTATGGATCTTTCACAGGGTTGCTTTTTGTGAACAACTTCACCACATTGAATTCACCCCATTAAGTGCTCTGTTGCATATCTTACAGTCAACAAAGTTCCTCTGAAGGCATATTAACCATTGCATGTCTCTTTTAAGATCTCTAAATCTGTCACAGTTCACCCATCATCAATTAAAAGATACCCTAATCAATCCTCAGATAGCTCAACAAACTTTGAAAGAGCAAAATTACCAGAAATATTTTCCAACGTTTCAGTACAGCTTAGGACTTAGAAAAATCTGGAAATCTGCTAACTGGAATGGAAAATAAGTGTTTGTGTCAGCGTGAATGACTGAGAAAATCCGTGATTTGTGTATTATCCTCTAATTTGATGGTTCTCAAAACAGTAAGTACTTTAAAAAAAAATCATACCACAATCCTGTGTGTGCACACCCACCTCTTTCCCAGACTCAATCTAGTCTGTTCCAAAAAAATTATTATAAAAATATTCTTGTTTCTGAACTGTAAAAGTGAACAACCCAGGTACTGTGCTGGATTATTTTTATTGCTTTTTTAAAAACCTATTTTACATTTCCATGAGATTTTAACTCACTTAAGTCTGTGATCTATCATCCATCTATTTCAACATTATATACTGATCATTGACCATGGGGCTAATAACGACAGCTTTGAGACAAGATTTTCAGGCAAGACTAGTTAATTTTTGAGTGTTCTGCCTTCACGGGCAATGCACAGCCCTCTGGCAGGGATGGTGATCACCTGGCTCATGTCAGGTTAGCTGGGAAAGACAATGCCTGAAGGAGAAGCAGAATTCTCCTCTGATCTTCTGCACAATGAGGATGCTGCTCGTGCCCAGCTCTAGTCCAGGAATGAAGCAGTGCCCTCACTGTTTGCTCCAGTTCAGTTGAGCGTTTTGGTGACTCAGCTCCACTTTAAGGTCACCTAAGACCTGGAGCAGCATGACTAAGCCCTGCTGCTGCTCTGGGTGCTTTTTCTGTTTCTGTCTGGGTAGATGATAAATACAAATAAGCAGCAATAAGTAGGGTACAATCGGGATATATTTCCAAAATACAGCAGAGTACAAGTTTAAGACCAGCAACTGAATCACACAGAAGAAATTGTTAGAGAATGAATTTCCACTTAACCTCTTCATTTCTTCCTTTGTCATTCTTAGTGCAGAGAGAAAAGCAAAAGTTGACATTCAGAAATGATCTGTGAAGTCCATTTGTGAGGGAAAGATCTTTTGGTAAAAAAAACTATGGTCACATTCCAACCCACAAAATATTTGAATAAACATTGCAATATTTTAGCATTATTGAAAGCACTTTGAAAGCAAAAGTAAATAAAAACGTGCAATATGCCATTTTGATATTTTTAAAACAATTCTGTTTCTAAAACAAATACTGATATATGAAATGTTGTTTGAAAGATGTCAACTTTACTGAAACGCCTGTTTCTGAGGCAACTCTGTTTGATTTACACTCTCTAAACAGATTTTCTCTGCAGAACTTTCATGTTATTACCTTCTATTGCACTCTGCAGTCAAAACCTCTTCAGTACCTATTAGTCTCTTACCCTTTCTAAAGTGCTCTGTAGTAAGTCAAAGTAAATGGGTAGGGAGAAATGGCCTTTAATATTTTACTGAGCAAACCTGGTTATAACCAGACTCCTGTCACGCAGCCTTGGTTCTTGAAGTGTGTTTCATTAATTCTTCAGTGTGTCCTGTGATATCCTTTCTGATCATCATAGAATAAAGTTCATTTCCTTCACACTTTTTTTGGAGCTCTTTGAGGTGGTTTTCATTTTTGTTTCCAGATGTACCAATAGTTTTGTGCTTCTAAGCCAAATATGTTTTAAATTTCCCTTCTATTCAGGAAATGAACAAAATAATCCATGGCTACACTCATGTAAAGCACATCGTTTGTCTCCCAAGTGCTTGCAATAGAGTCAGAAAAAGCAACTAAGGCTGTCCTTAACAATGAAACCTTCTAATTTCCAGCCTAAGACCCATTACAGGGCTGGAGTGCATTCTGCAAAGGAACTTTAAAATGTTTTGTCATTGTGTCAGGCACATCAGTTTATTAAGTTAAAAGACAGCAGGGATATTTGAGGGAGGTACTTTAGTGCTTCCTGCTCCTCACATACATTTTGTCCTGAAGCACAAACGCAAACATGATTTTGACTCAAAGTTTAAAGATTTGTCAGGTCCCAGATCATACCAGCATATCTGCGCTCTCCAGACCACTGGTTAGACACCCAGCTCCTGCTGTCTGTGGCAAGCAAACGTCAGGAGAAACATCCTTCAGCTGCAATGGGAGGTTTAGGATGTGAGAGCCCAGCTGCCCTCAGCCCCCAGCATGAATCATGCTGCAGATGCTGCAGTCTGTCTAGCAGCAGACATTTGATGAGTTGCTTTCTAACCCAGTAACCTGGCAAACACTGTATAACCTTTGTGAAACCCAGACAGTCTGGATCAGACCTGAACATTAGGCAAAACTTTTTTTTTTTCTTTCACACATGTATATAAACACTTCATTCATAACTGGTTATTGTTTAGCTGAGCAGGGGGAACCCTAATGTTTCTAAAATATGAGCAAGCCAATATCTTAGGGAAATATGTTCAAAGCGAGACATAGAATTACTCACTCTGTGAATCAATAAGCACTGTAGAAAATTCAGACACTGTTATATGCTGTCAAGTAAATGCAATTATTTTTCCTGTCATTCCTTGAATGCACACATATACTCACTGTTCAGCAACAAACTTGCTGTTTGGGGTTTGCTAGAAAGAAAGTTAGGAGACTTTTGTTTAAGCAAAGAGACAAACAATAAATCCTTGGGGTTTGGTCCAGTAGTCTGAAGCCAAAATCACTACAAATACATTGCTACACAGGTTTTGGATTGACATGAGAACCCACATATAGGGGGGGAAAAAAGTCCCTTCAAAGTCACGTACTGTTTGAAGCAATAAAATCTAAACTACTGTGATTGGCAGAGCCAGAGCTGGCAATTTTTATTCTCATATGTTGTACCATTACCTGTGGACTTCTGGTTGTCCAGAACAAGTAGACAGAGTACTCTGACCTGACTCCAGACCAGGCAGGTATCTTATCCAGCATGTATGAGTTGCACCCAAAACATTTTGGTACATTAGTAATATGAGAGTCTGACTTGGGAAACAGGGGAGCACTTCATTTCTTATTGACAAACAGCATCAGTGCCTTAAAAGGAAGTAAATGAAGCAGGCAGTAACAAATGTAAAAAATGTGCAGAATCCAGAATCTGGGGTAGAAGTTGCTTCTTGCTGCAGTTTGACAGCCCTTCGTTTCATGGCTGCCTGGAATGGGGTGATTTGAGATGTGCTTGGAAGCAGCTGGAGTCTCCACAATTCAAAACAGTTCAACGTATTTCTGTTCCTAATTTAATTCTGGAAAAAAAATGAAGAAGTAAAGAATGGGTAAGAGTTCAGGATGTAGTCTCTAACAGCCAAAACTACTCTAAAAACCAGCAAACATTCAAACAGATGGGATGTTCCTCTCTTGTCTTTAATAGACATCAGACAGACAAAACTAAACTTCTTGTAAGAGTAAAATTTTATGATCCAAGAAATAGAGATAACAAGCTAATAAAAATTTTTAGCTTCATATGATATACCAATTACTCTGTTGCGTGTGGTTACAAGAGAAGAGCATTTCATGTGGATCACTGTACAGCCTGTTGGCAATATCCTGATTCTCTGGCCTTTCACCTGTTCCTGGTTCTCACTTACTGGAACACAGAGTGGGCTCATATGCCAATCAGATGGCCTGGTTGCAGAGTGCCCTCTCCACTCAAAAGAGCATTTTTTACCTCCTCTTCCCTATACCTTTTCACGAGATTAGGTCTCATTCTGCTCCCAGCTTATGGAGCAAGCCATGTAATCAGCTTGTCTTAAAATGAACTGGCACACTTTATTTAAATCACTGTAGTTTTCAGACCTAAGTAATGGATAGGCCTTCACAATGCAGAGCTATAACCTGCTATAGCATATTTTTTGGTGCCTCTGGCTCTGGACTACAAATGGTAAATTCTGGTTATTCCTTATTATTAAAATGCCTGATATCCTAACAATTGACTTATCCAGCTAAGACAGAGAAAATAGATCTGAACCTTTCTCTGAAAACTTTCACCAGATTACAAATATAGAAAGAAATAAAACTATTATTATTTCTTTGTACACTATCACAAATGTTTTTTTAATTACAGTGCTTTAGCCTTTGACCTAATTTGTCTAATTTTATGAAAGAGGAATTGACATTAAGCATCTATCATGAAAAAAATATTTCATGTAGTTGCAAGATTTATACATCTCTAAGTAAAATACAGTATTCAAACCAATAAGGTAAATATAAATTGTAATACTTGTGTTCTTCTTAAATGAGATATATTTTAAAACATTACTACTTTCAAAACTTAAAAAAAAGGTCAACTAATTTAAAATCACGCAGGCTGACGTAGCATACAGATTACAATAAAGGCAATCATTATCCAACCTACTCAAAGGTACTGGTTTAATTAATTTTTAGCCTCATAAAACTCCCCTAAAAAAAAATCAACGAAATTGCTTTGACCTTAAAAAACATGAGGAATTGGTAATGCAAAACTTATTCAGGGCACCTCAAAACTGCAGTTGCTGTCTGTGGGCCTTAGTTCAATCAATAGCTGAAGTTTCGTATTTTTAACTTAGCATATTTGATTTCTTCATTTAACCAGCCATCCTTTTAGAGACAGCTTATTAGAAGGACAGATTAATTGATCATTTCAATTTTCTTCGCATGTAAATTCTGTGTGAGATTGTTTTCTTTCAATCAGAGAAGTGGTAGGTATATTAGAGAGACTCTGTCTGAATGTTAACTTAGGTTAATTGTACTCTGTATGAGACCTCATTCTCTCAATCAAGTGAGTAATATTCATTTGCCTCACCTCCAGTCTGCATAGAGACACATAAATTTCCTGTGCCGTTGCAAATACGTTGCGTCTTTATCATTTCTGACAGGCTGCTTTCTCCACAGACAGTATGTCTCAAACCACAGCAAACATCTGTCTATTGAGGAATACTCTGCAATGAGATATGTGAGTGCCTTGTAATTTCTGGTCCTTGTTGATACAGAGCATTTGCTTCTCTAAAACCTTACTTGTAACATGAAGTCTATTCTCTTAGACCACAGAAAAGAATCTATGAACACTAATAGATTTTATTTCTGTAAGTAATTTCTTCCCTTGCTCATACACATTCCTCAAATAACACACAGAAATTGTTCAGCTGCACTACGTTTTTCCTATATAACGTTCCTTCAGGTATGAGCAAGCATGAAAGTTGACATGAGTTCTGAGTTTCACAACAAGATACATATCAGAAAGTCAAAGTAGTTTTGACACCCCTCTTACTCACTACTATTGTCACTATTATCCCTACTGGACAAGTTAAACACATGATCAAATAGTGGTTTGTCTACTGCAATCTGCCACAGACCTAACCTTTTCCAAAAACTTGAAAGATGCACAAAGTTTTGGTATTCACCTGTGAACAAAAGTATGGTTTTTCCAATGTCCCGTGGAACGCAAGCCATTTGAAACTACTCTCAAGGATGTGTAACACTAGAAATTCCCAATTACTCTGCCTATCAGTCATGATGTTCTTAGCAGTTCCAGTGTTAAGCAATACAGGGCTTGAAGGTAGATATGAATTAATTATTCCTTTCTGCATTCCTGGCCCATAGATACCTTATAACAGTACATGGAAGCAAAAATGCAGTGCACACTCTGAGATTCTTCTTTTTCAAGAAATACAGGGACTAGGAGCCTGAAACTTACCCAAGTTTTACTAAAAATTATGTGGTTTTGCACTTAGATAAAGACACATTTGTGCTAACTGCTCCTGATCTTCTGTTTTGTTTTATGCATAGAGGAATAGACTCCATTAACTGTAAGTGAAAATAGACATTTTTTTAGCCATGATTGACTTTTATATGGCACAGCTTGTGGAAAAGCAAATAAAAACTTTAATTAAAACTGAGCTCAGTCATGTTGAACCTGCAACCTTTGAAATAAGAAGTGGGGCTGTTATCCACTTAGCTACCTGGTCTCCATAGCTTTGTATATATATATACATGAATGTATGTGTGGATTTTTATATGTATGTATGTATGTATGTATGTATGTGTATGGGAGTTTCCTTGCTGCACTCATGTACTCAGAGAATAATAGCAATCTGGAGAGAATGCAACATTGAAAATCATTTTCAAAATCAAATAGAAATAGTGTTCTGTTCAAACAAAACCTATTCCCGAATTCATACAAAGATTTAAGTGCATAGAAAATTTAATGAAGGCTAGATTTGCGGTAATAGTCTGTTATTTTGCTTGAACCAAAGATATTTGAGTAGTTTTAAGAGCCAAACATTAGCACTATTCAGTACATGAGCTGCTGATTTTAGTGGAATCAAGGTTTGGCTCCTGATGGCCTATTCTGGAATTCTAATGAATTTATGGTTTGACTGCTTTGAAAAGTCTCTTGGCAGTGAGCTGTTGCAAATATAATAATTTAATAATGAAGGGCCATTTTTTTCCTTCTATGCTGTACTGGCTGTACTTTTGGCCATTGTGGAATAGAAATATTGTTCAACAAAAGATCTATATTAACATTATGGAGGGAAGTTAATTAAAAGTCAGCTGTAAATGCTGAATGAAAACAGCACTGAGTCCTTACTTCATAACTCCATACGTAAACAAAATATATTAAAAAAAAGCAAAGGTAATCTACTGCTATTTTATCAGAAAGAACATATCTGAAAATGAGTTACATACTTCTTTAATTCTTAATCCATAAATATATTCAAAAAGATGGCACTAATAAAGTGACTACAGGATATGGAAGTGATTGTGTCTGTCTGTGCAAGTCCATCAAGGGACTGATATTTAAGGGCTTGGTATTAAAGCTCACATCTGAATATGAATTATTCCTGGGTTGTCAGACTGTATTTAGGCCTAGAAAAGAGTATACACCCATGTATATCCTACCTTGTTTATGTGAGTTCTGTAGATTAATACGTTTTTTTCCTCTGTGAGTGATTTTTTTTCAGGGTTTTGGGGGTTTTTTTATTCCTGTATGGATAATGTGCTATTTTGCTCTTCTAAGTATTCTCTTGCAGATATAAGTATTTCTGCTCCTGACAAGCTGTGTGTTGATATGTTTCTATTCTGAGTCATTCCCCCACATCCTGCTGGTGTGTACATCATCAACATGAGAATTGGGAAATCTGAATTACTTACCTCAAATATTCTGCCCTCTGTATGTGAGATTCCTGACACAAGTAACTGAAGTCATGCAGGGGTTCAAAGTGAACTTACAGTATTAAAAAATTGCCATGAGCATTTTTAATTTCCAGTTTTTAATGGTCATCTGTGATGTCCCTCCCAATCACACACACACAAAAAAAAATCATTCCTTACAAAATGAAGTCAGCCTGGGAAATATTAAAGTGCTATGGATGACTGCAGCAATGCTGGTTTTGACTACAAAACCATGCTTTTTATGCAAAAAACACCAGATACTCTATCAAGTGTCTTCTTGCCTACATCATATTCATGAAACTCCCTATTCAGTTGAGATCAATCAACCATGATGAGACAGATACATGTTAAAGTTTAGTTTATGCTGATGGCTTCTGATTTCAAGCAGCCTCTCTGAAATCTGACTTTCAGGGGGTCCTCTACAGCAGTAATGTGAGGAAAGTAAAAGTTAATTTTGTCTAACTGGAGGCCACTGAGTGAGACACACTTCATGTCTCTCCCTGATAACTCCTTAAAGGAGAGAGTGAGAGGATGCTACCACTGCTATGAAAATTTGTTCCAGCATGCTTTTGGAGAACATCTGCCCTGAGTAATCTATGTTGTTGAGCCATCTTAACGAAACACTTTGTGAGTATGATGGCCATCTGCAATGATATGCAGGAAAAGGAAAGAACTTGTGGCAGCTGTAGAGGTCATCTCTGAGACTCAAGGGGACATGGAGAATCCCAAAGAGAGAAAGGGGCCCTGGTGGAGGGCTTCCAGGCCTGCAAGGTCCACACCTGTAACTGAGGTGACAATGGTTTAGCCCGGGGCATTGATGAATTCATCTGTGTTCGCCTAACTGGTGAAGAGTTCTGTCTGTCAACCTCCCCCTTCCAGAAGGTTCTCCCTCACTCGGTAGTTGATTGGTTGCTGTTCCCTGTCTCCTCCCTCTCCTCTTCCCCATTGGGTTGTAGTCCCTTGTCCCGCCCTTGCTCCGTCCCTGGACCCTCTTCTGATTGGTTATTGTGTGTTCCTTATAAATTGCTGTCAGCGAGTGCTTGGGGACTTTTGGTCTGTGGACAGCCTCTGTATTGGGCTCTCTCCAATAAACCCACACAGAATTTCTCTAAACCAAAGGCACTTCTTGAGTTACTTCTGCTTCAGCTGCTAGCTGTGTATGCTTCTCGCTCCCTGCGTACCACCAGGCAGGGCGGGCAGCCTCACTGGCAGGAGCTCTTGAAGCAGAAGTCCCCAGCTGTCCAGCTGGGGACACTTTGGAACGTCGCCTACTGATGGCAGTCTGGAATCCGGGACAGACACCAGCAGCTAGCGACAGGAACTCAGTGGAATTGCCACAAAAAAGCCAAAATAGTTGTTGAGCTTTACAATGCGTTAGGCATAGCTGCAAGTGTTTCTCATTTACATATACCATGAAGAAATTACAGTGTGGTGGACTTGTCTTGGAAGATAAGGGAAGGAACTACTGGCATTAATGTGGTTTCAGGGCTTCAGCAGCCTGTGCCTTTGCAACAGCTCCATTGTGTCAGCTGGGCTGTTCTCCCTATCATTTTCTAAGGCAGGGGGTTTATGTACCTCAGTCTTTTCCCCACAGTCATTTGAAACCTGGCTAACTTGTTGGGGCACTGGTGATTTAGACAAGTTGACAATTGGTGAATTGCAGCTGGAACAGGTCTTATTTTAACTTACGTTTTGGCAATAGTAGCATTCTTGCTGACAACACTAGGACAGTCAACAACAGAATTCCCACCCTCTCTGCAATTCAGCAGCAGTGGGTGACAGAGCACAGGCATACATTCTTTGCATGTTTTAGCTATATAGACAAGTAAACGTATTCTTGACGTACAACATTGTCACCATTATAGTTCAAACAGGGGACTTAAATCATAGAAGAAGAGCTCTTTTTTAATAATTCTTGAATGACAACACTCAAAGAATGAGGACATGAAGTTATATATTTAAACTTCCTGTCTATGAGTACACTGCAAAAAAAGTATAGGGTTGCTTTTGGAAGCAAATATTCCCCAGTCCTTGGACAGCAAAAGCAGGCCTGTGCATAGTTAGATCATTTATAGTTACTTTCTCCATTTTCTCCTATTTGTCTTCCCATGCACGTCTGTCTCTCACTGAGATGTTCTTCATGAAATTCTGGGAGCTTACAGCTTTCAGATAAAGAAAAATTTATCAAGGGAGGAAAATGTTGTGGTTTTTGACTCCTGAAAGAGTGTACTAAAACTTAGTGTATAAGCCATCTACAAACACACAGCTTTTAAGGGAGGAAAGGAAAGGGAGAAAGGAGAAAAGAAAAGGAAAGGAAAGGGGAAGACAAAAGAGGAAAAGAAAAAGCACAAGATCTCAGTTAGAATCACCTTACAGACTTGCCTGACTTGCTCCAAGACGTAAGAGCTTTTCAAGTAATGTTTCTCCAATGGAACAGGAACATACTGCAGACTCCTAGTAACATTAGGTGGAAATCAGAGAGAAAGAACCTTAGTAAATACGCATTTTAATAATGTTCACAAAGACTCCCTAAGTATTTGTGTCGTGTTTCGTCATAGTTTTTAATACAGACAAAATAGCTAGGAAAGACATTTGAGGAAGAATGACAATAGAGGAGAAGCAGAGTGCAGAAGCCTCCTGATTAGCTGTAATCCCGAGATAAATTACACATGTTTATTCAGGAGGTCAGTCACTTCTGTAGCAGAGAAGAGATAAATATCTGGTTAGTCAAGCATAACAATTGTACTCTGAACACTTGGCAATAGATGGAATTCACCATTTGATAAAATTGTTTACTTAAATTCACTCAGTAGGAATAGCCAATGTTTAAGTGAGGCTATATCTCACAAGGGTATAATCTATGGAAATGTATGTCACATCCCATGAATACTAAGCAAATTCATTATGAACAGCAGTATTTCCCAAGAATCTGTAGCGATGGAACCTTTAAATTAAATTGTATCTCTTGATTTTTCTGTGTCATTATGTTCATCAGTCCATTCTTTTTTTATCCGTTTTTAAGTTATCAACCCCATGAGCTCATCAACATATGAAAGCACATTTGAGCAGCTCAGCCCAAGAACAAAACACAGGGAAAGAGACAAAGGAGTCATTCTTCACATCATGGAGCACCAAATTCTTTATTGTAAAAAGCACAGGGGGAAAAAAAGACTGGAATTAAGAAATACAGAACAAAATACTCATACTAGAGCAATAGAGAGGACTTGATTCCCTAATCTCTCTGCTACAAAGGTATTGTAATGCTTAAGAGGGATACGATACCCTCTGACAGGTGGATCAGTTGGCAGGATTTCTGAAAGACAATTGTTATGAAACTTAAACCACTTTCCTCCTAGTGAGACAAACTCCCAAATCATATAACAGAAAAAAAAACACTATTTGCCTCTCAAACTTTTCTTGGGAGCGTCTCAGTGGTGTCATCAATAGCCTGCTTGCACCTCCACTGGTCAGTGAAGTATTTTCCTCATCTGACAACAAAGTGCTTTTTTTGGGGGGTGAATTACATGCCAGAACGCTTATCCAAGTGGCACACAACTTCTTTCTTCTCTTTACATTACCATCAAGTCATCAGAGAAACAACAAACGATTGCTTTCACTACGGTCCCCGTATTATACCAAACCATACTCACCTTCATCTGTTAATGACAGTCTCTTTGTGACATTGTCTTCCAAACACTGCATTTCACTACCTGCATGACTTGCTTTTACAGTGCTCAAAATCTGTAAACAATCACCAAAAGGCAAAGGGTACTTTGCATGGCTAACAGCTCTGAGTTTACGCCTTCATATTTCCAGGAGACTAATAGGATAAGTCAAATCAACAGTCTTCCTTTTATCTAAACAGGGAATATCCATATGAACACTTCAGGTGTCTTATATATTTTTGAACATTACAGTCCTCTGGAATGTACACTTTCAAGCAAAAATTTCTTCTGTACCCAGCAGAAATGTTGAAAAGAACTTTTACTGACAGGAAATTGCAGCATTTGTCAATTAAATTGTATTTAATTGTGTCAGTAAATCTGTATATAGATTTCAATATTTACCCCAGTGAACACCTTCTTTTCTTGATTTCTCTGTCAAAAATTAGTTTGATTGCTGTATAAAAAGTGTGATTTTGTTGTTGCAATCCAGTGTGTATTTTAAAGCAGAGCACCTCAATTCAGCATGTTTAATTAGATTTAGAAGGGGAATCAGAGGAACTTTGTTGCCATTGCTGATGACAGGAGGTATTGATGAGTTTTAGCTGGTCAAAAATGAATTGCAGCGTTCTTATTAACCAGCAGATCAAAGTGCATGCACTTTGCTCTGTCAGCATTTGAAACAGTTCTGTAAGTAGTCTTCCTGTATCTGATTTTTCAGGTATGAAAAGCCAGAGATGATACTTGACATTTTTTAGTAAATGTACTTAGATTTCTCATAAATGTTTCAGTATGTGTGTAAAATACACAAAATTATAAATGTGGTTGAGTTAAATTCCTTTGGAAATGAAAAGGAGTCATTGAATTATTTTTTAATTTTGGTTTTCATTTAGCTCTTACATACATTCTATCTTCCTTTTTTTCACCTATCTGATTTCCTATTCAGTACAGATATACAAAAGGACTCCATTTGTCATATCAAATCTGCCCTGAGGTCCATCTAACAGTGTATGTCTCCTGTTGGTGATGATAAATGTTAGATGCACCAGAGAAAGCTCAGGAGAAAGCTGAATAAACTGACCCTTGATCTCTCTTGATAGAGAATGACTAAAATCTTGGAGATCAAGGTAACATCCCTTTCAAAGTTTTGGTACTGCTTTGAAGTCCAGTGAGTCACTCTACAGTTCAAATAATCATCCTCTCTTCTCAGTAAAGCAATACAAAATCCTGAAAAATGTCCATGTATTTCATAGGAGGGGGAGATGTCAATTGCACAAACAAGAGGTTTCTAATGTGCTTGGTGCAGCCAACACCTGCTCTCTCCTGAGTTCACCTTGCACCCTTCAAACACTTATGCTCATGTGCCTTTGATCTGTTTTACTCTGCTACATCTCCACAGAAGAACTAATAGGATAAAAAGTGCTCAGTGTTTTGTGTGACCTTTGTCTTTCACTGTGGAAGGACTGCAGTAAATACGTATTTACAGGAAGTAGGTAATACAGCAGCAGAGCTGGGATATGTGGTTCATGAAATTATTTCTCACTTTCTATTGTCTTGTGAAATGCTGTTTCAACACAGATTCTCTCTCATCAGCATTTCACTGCTGTGGATGTATTCTGTTTAACCTGCTTTCTCAGTTTGGGCAGATGTATGTTTTTGGCAACACTATATTCATCTGTTGAGGTCCCTACATGTGGCAGCATAGCACTGTCTGGGCTGCCTGTGCCTAACTCTACACATAAGCCTGTATTTCTATTGCTGCCAGAGGAAAATCTCCTTTTGATCACATATAAAAAGCAAAGCAAGTCTTGATAGACTTAGCTGCTATTCATTTTCCATTGACATTTATTAAAGGTGTCATCCAATACCTATATAAATAAAAAGCAGTTTTTCTTCCTTGGTTATCAGTGAATATCTGGGTAAGTCCCCAAGATATCTGTTCATCTTTTCTCAAAACTGTTAATTACGGTATCACAGAGAACTGAAAGTACTTAGAAACATTTTCGTATAGTGCTACATCATTAATATCTACAGAGTGCTGTGGTGTACTTGACATGGCTCAAACAGAATGAATGGTATAGAAGACATTCAGCAAGCCTTAGATTACTCACATCATTTTAGACAGTAAATATTCATATTCATTAAAAGAAAAAAAGAGAAAAGACACATCAACCTGATGCAAGTTTCTTTAGCATTTACCATCTGGAGACATTCCAACAGTTGTATTGGCATGATTGCTGCAGATTCAAAGAGGCTGAATCTTTGAAACAGACTTATGTCTACAATTCAGTCACAACAAGAAAAGTATTTGGAAAGTTTTGATTGATAGAAGATGGAAAAGATTCTTACGTTTGATTAGTGGCAACTATATCAACGCCTTTAAAAAGTAAGCATTAAGTATCTATTAAGACTGTGACAGCAGAAAAATGTAGTATGAACAAAAATATTAAAATTTGACTGAAAACCAGATATATCATCTCTTTAAAACATTTTGTGTGCAAGACTCCTTAAAAAGATGTGCTCCTAAATAGAAGAGCCTTTCACCTGCACTTCCTTCAGAATAAAAGAAGCCTTTTTTTCTTAATTAAAAATCCAATGAACTCTTGAGGAAGAAATACGTGAAAAATTAGATTAGTTGAAAAACTTCTCAAAGTAGTTCACTATTTTCATTTTATGATTAATGAACTCATGATAGTCTGAGTACTTTGAAGGGATACAGGAGAGCTAGACAGTAAGACAAGTACCCCCAAGTAATGTGTCCCATAATGAGAGAAAAGGTCCCTGAATCTTGCTTGTATCCTCCCGTTTGAAGTAAGAACTCCCCCATTTTCAAAGAAACCCAGCAAACATCAAGTGTTTATGGAGCCACTATCTCCAAAACATTGGTTTTTTCGTAATATTTCTGTAGGCAAAATACTTGACTGTTCTCGTAGATCTTATGATTGTTATCTTCCTTCTCTTCCTTGACTGTCGTGTCATCTTGAAATTTAACCAGAAATTGACCTTAAAAGTTTGTCAGCTCACTAGTCTCTGATATTTTCTTCTCATTTTATAACCTCAATTTCAGAAGGTAGGGACAGAACATACCTGTTTCAAAACCCAGGCTTTTACCAGGGTTTTACCTTCATTTGTTAGGTAAGAGAAAATATCTCTGACATGTTTAGAACTCTTGACAATTTCTGAACTGAAAACAAGTTGACACTTGACTATATAAAAAGCAAAATAAAAGAACATTGTTACAACCCAATGTCACTTGTTGTAGTGCTTCCCTGAAACAAGCAAGGACAGTGACTGGATGCAAAATCTATTTACACCAATTGACAGGTATCTCACCAGTGCATCAACTAAGTTAGGACCACAGTAGATTAGGGAGAGTGGGTTGATGTTTGAAATGAACTCAGAGTTTCTTGCCCAGTTCATCTAAAAACAGAAAGAAAAGTAGTGTGAGGAAGTGTCTACTGCCAGAATCATCCTGAAGCTTCTTCTCATTATTGTATCCTTACAAAAATGCTTGTATTGGGTCTCAGCAATAATGGAGATGAAATTTCAAGATAAACTGAATGAAACACAAGTATTGCTACTGAAACAGTGAAATGACCATCATTCGTTCACTTTGTACCACAGACCTATTTCTGCTGAGTGAAACTTCTCAAACAAAACTGCAGTTATACGTAATGCTGTCTTGAGGTTTTTAGCACGCAGTGCTTTTTAACTGTTTCTATTGTCAGTATGCTAAAAAGTACTACACATCAACTCATGTACACAAAATTTCAAGAGGGTCTTAAATGTGTCTAATATTGAAAATATTAGCTAATACTCATAGACCACCAAGTGTTCCTCTTAGGTTAATGGTTTCCCAGTCAAAAATATCCAGTTGGTTTACACAGGAAGCCACAAAAATTAACATTCACTGAAGAAGTTTTCCTTTTAGCAAACACAAGTATCAGAACAGCAGAACACAGGCAAGAATTGGGTTCAGTAATACAGAATTCTAAAGAATTTTCAAGCAAACACTTCAACAAAACACTTGAACCAACATTTGAGCAAAGTCCATACCCTACCTGACAGGGAGTTCCAGACATTTCGTGGAAGCAACAGAACTACAAGCTCAGTCTAATCTATCTTTGAAACTGGTTCTACTCTGAGGAGGGACTGAACCTCCAGAGTCCCCTCCCAACCCTAGCTGGCCTATGATATCACATATCTGTTGCTTTGAACAATTTCTCAGCTGAGAAACCAGACATCTTATTTCTAAACCCTTGAAGAGTCATGGGATTTACTTTTTCCTTCCAGGATGCTAATGGCAATAGACAGTCCAGGCCAAAACACATAAGAGGGGAGCAAAGTGACATCTGGGCCAGGAGATCTATTTTGTATTTCTTCCAAAACATCTGAGCGTAACTTCTACTAACACTATTGAGGTCTTAACTAGCACTTCTTCTCCTCTGTGCTAATATAGGTATTTTCTACACAGGTTTGAGTTCTACCAGAGAGCAGTACTTCCAGAAAAATTTTTGAGGAGATGTTTTCTCTCACAGTTCTTAATATTTGCTCAAAACACTCTGACCATTATCTCTGAGTTCTGTCACACCCTTAAGGAGAAGGGAGTGACCAAGATTCAGAGATGCTCGTTGGTAAAAGGAGCAACAAAAGTCAGCAGATCCGGAAAAGATTCCAAAGCTTTATTAGTAGATAACACACTTACAGAAATTGGTACAACTTAGACCCTGGCCTCCTGTATAAGCACGTGGCAATGGGTTTTGGATAAAGGGGTGGGGCAAAATGGAAGAGGGAAAGAGAGAGAGAAATTAATTAAAGAAGGGGAAGAGAAAGAAAGGAAGAAATATCAGTCCAGCTTGGGAGGCGTCCAGAGTCATGAGCAGTACACATGCCTGGGCTTCATGTGGGTACCCTTCTATAGACAGGTTTTCACCATCCTGGAGATAAGTTTCTTGTCTTGTATGCAAATTAGTTACCATAAGCAGTCTATTCTTCTAGACCTTTGTGGAAATGGTTCAGAGGGCTTTGGGAGTCTTTAGTGGTTCTGATCCCCCCTAAGTATGTCAGCCTGTGGTCAACAGTCCATTCTCACTTCTTGACCTCACTCCTGCACTTGCACTGTAGTGTGCTGTGCTTTTGTCCAGAACCCAGAACAAGGATATTGGTCCCAGAAAAATGCTGCACTACCTCCACATAGCCCCTTCCCTAGCCACATCCTGTTCTTTCTCACAAAGTTTTATTACCAACAGTCCTTGCATGGCTCCACAGCTATTGGTCTGGCTATTGGTGTTTGGGACAGACACATTACCCCCCTTAACTTCTAGTCTTCTACACAAGAAGGAGTATTACCATCCATGCACAAAAAAAAAAAAGCTTTCTAACCAACAAAAAATTTTTATTTAATTTTTACTTAATTTGTGGGGGAGGGTCTGGGTAATTGAGGTCAACATTTGGTTGAATTCTATCCTGCACTGGGAATATGTGCAGAGCAACTACCTAAATGCTGAATGACTTCAGTCATGATTTCTGTTCATTCTCTGAGAATGGTAAGTGGTCTAATATCCCATGTTACAGGAAACTGTAGCCAGAGGTTTATTAGACAGTTCTGCATGGGAGAGATGCTGTATGAACTCTTTTCTGTTCAAAGATGTGATGTAAATTAATGCTTAAGCTGTGCAAACCCAGCTAAGGTAGGTGACATCAAGCTACATTAAAAAACACACCTTAAATATTTCTTGTTTTTCAGCTGCCATGTTTGTGAGACATCAAGAGGATTGGTGTTGGTCTGGAAAAAAAATACAAAGGAGTGGAGCAAAAGAGTTTTGGAGAGATCAGAAGTATTGTGGAAGACCAAAGAAGTTGTAAAAGGTAGACCTTGACTTTGTAAAATAATGTCATTTTGGAGGGCTTGTAGTCCTCCAGCTTTCCCTATTTTCAGGACTAAGTGTAAAATTTTCTTTCCCTTCCATGTGTAAAGCAGCTGATTAGAACTCATAACATTTTATATATTTTTCAGATTATTCCTTTCAATAAAATGAGATTTCTTTCACCCAGAAAAAAAAAATGCGTAGCATCCTACATATGGCAGTGCTGAAAGACTTAAAATTCTAACTCTGTACAATATAAAGTCTCTTTTCCTTCTTCCAGCTGTTGGGTATGTTGGGGTTTTTTCATTATTATATACTCTATCTGTATGTTTATTACACACTCCCCTTCTTCTTCTGAAAATGCTGATTGCCTTCAGCTGTTTGTAACTATTTGGTTTACTCTATCACTTTGGTATCTCTTTAGGATTTCTCCCCCGTCTTCTGTCTTTTTGGTCTGAGATAGATTTGATTCTTCTCTCTGCATTTTCCTTTTTTAAATGCTCTCTTTTCCCCTCTGTTTTCTTTCATTATGTATTCTTCCCTCATCATATGTTACTTTACTAGCACAGTAGAAAGTAATAACTCATTTATAGCTGCTGTGTCTTATAGAGTTGGAGTGAGAGGTTTTATGGTGGATTCAGGAGTTGCTGCTCCCATATGAGGTACTGCCCCAGTCGTGCAAATACAAGATCCTTTCTCTGTACCCTGGGATTACCACAGTCTCTTCAGAAAGTCCTTGCACAGAGGACGAATACCAGAGATATAGAGCACTTTGTCCAAATATCTCTAACCGCACCCCCATTTGAGTCAAGGGTATTTGGAGTAATAAATGATAAAAATTTTGGATCTCTATTCATAACATAAAAAATGCCTGTGCTATCTGAATGTATAAAGAGATAGCACAGGAAACGGCAACAGCTCAAATGCCAAAAGCCCTGACTGCAAACAGACCCTTCCTGCTCCTTCTCTAAACTATGTTCCAGTGTAGACTTGAGGGAAAGGTTTTGTGACACTTGCTCCAGCCAGCAGGAGCTTTTAGCTGTTAACAAAAACAGCTAAAATTTTAACAAAAGAAGTACTTCTGGTACTTATTTTCTTTTTTCTATCAGCAAATAACACATATGACAACAATTTGGAACCAGTGCTCTGTTTGTCCCATGCATTTCGTTTGATCTTTTTTGCAGATCTTTGCTAGAATGAAAATATGGTAGAAGTCAGTGCTTCTAGAGATCAAACTTTCCCTTGTTCTTTGAATAAGAGATTGTATTTGAGTACAGAGTAAGAAGATACTTACTGCATAAGAATCAGTCCCTTTCCTTGTATCAAGTCAGCTATTTTCAGCTCAGAGTAGCAATCTTTGATTTCTTGGTTGTAACTATGGCAATAAGATTAGATGGTATTCAGTAAAATTCATTTTGCAAATTAGCATGGGAGGATGCCCATGACTGTGATAGCAGAAATGTAAAAACATTGCAGAATGAGATTAAAATTAAATCAGAACTCAGAATACTGCTCAAAATAATGTTTCTCAAACTCATCCAGCACCATCTGGTAGTTTGTGAATGATTTACAGTTAGCCACTATAAACATCATGGGATCAATGGGCCTGATGAGGGTTATATTTCTTACTCAAAGCCATTTTAAAAAGGCATTTTAACCCCATTTTGGGTGGATGCTGAATTCTTTGATCTGGAACTTTTGTAACAGTACCAGTCAAATCAATTTCAAACACTTTCATTAAAGCACAAATCTACAAAGCTTGTTATGGTCTGAGAAGAAAAAAAAAAAATAGAAGAAATATAGAAGTCCTCTAGGCCTCAGGCAATGTTATAATGAGAGTAAGAATGAGCAGTGGTAGATACTATTTTGAGTTCTGCCTCTGTATTTCTGCTGCATGGTACAGTCCTGTCAATTCACCAGAACAGCAGACCTTAATTTGCACACACTAAAGATAGCTTCCTGAAGTTTTGAATCATTTTCAATAAATCTTGGGTTTAATCATATTTCTTTTCTAATGAGTCTCCTGTCAATACCTAGCCTTTGCTGTTCTTAATTATATATGCCATCAAAGTCAGAAGGAAGGCAAGATTAGATACGTTTTTTTCTAGAAGTTTTAAAGAACACCTTTTTTATTATTATTGGCCTTTTTTCCAAGGAAACTGTTACCTTAATAAGAAAAGCATTAAAAAATATTTTCGGTAAATATTTTGTTAACTTGTTTTTTCGTTGTTTTGCTATGATATGATACTTCATTTTTTATGATCTGATACTTTATTGATATTGATAGGTTTCTTTTATCGTAATTTAAGAAAATACCAAATTTCAAAAAGCAAGTGGGATTTTATTTTCCTAGTGCTTCTTCTTCTTCTTCTTCTTCTGGATACAGTTGTTTACAGCTTTTCTTGAATGTAAGCTGACATATTAGAAGGCTGGCAACGATCAACCCTGCAGCCCTGCACAGCAAGAGAGTAGCACTGCATGAAATTTCATCTCCCAACACAAGTGAAGCTCAAATGATGTCCTTCCATATTGCATAAGGCCTGTACTAGCCCTGCATGGAGTGAACTGTCCTCACAGAAAAAATCACATTATTCAAATTGCATAACTGGAATGGGTAAAATAGAATTTTGCCTTTATGAATAGTATGCAGCAGCTCAGGATTCATAGTCTGTCCTGGTCATACTACCAAATTGCATGGCCAGCTGCCAGGATCATGAGTAGCCAAACCCGACTCTTCCAGAGAAAGAAAAATAACAGATTATCTAGACCTATAGAGGGACTATTGCTTCTGTCAGGAAAGGCCATCTTTAAGTATTTTCTCAGTGCTCAGTCCTGAAGTAGCAAAGGTCTTAGAAAGACCAGTCAGTGCCTTTCAGGATAAAGCCATTACTTCCTATTTGACCATTCTGGGTGTTTCCAAAGTAAATGTTCAACTGTTCAACTGTGTTTGTTTGTGTGTTTGTTTGTTTGTTTTCTAATACCTTCCTCTGAAGTTACTTAATTGCATGTCCTCATTTAAAGCTGGAAACAGGGACACTACTTCAGTAAACATGTCATCCATTATCAAAATTCCTTTCTTTTTCTTCTCAAGTGAAAACAGAAGCTATTTGGGTGGAAATTTACTTACTCTCACTATTGGTTGTCTGAATAATTGTTTGCTATTCCAAATGAAAATAAATGGATGTTTGCATACAAATAATCATAACCCATTTTCCTGCTAGCAATACATATTGCATTTGGTGGTATATAAAGCACCACTTGCTCAGTGGCTCAGAAAAAATTATGTCTTCTAAAAATGGTCCTTTTTGCAGGATAAAAGAGTTTCTAGAAGCATAGGCAAGAACTTTCAATGACACTGTTAAACCATCCATACTTTTACATCACAGGATTCAGCAGTATGCTTAGTTTGCTGTGAATTTCTGAAGTGAACCACACCATGGCACAAATCATCTTATACAGGGGTATGGATTAAAACCAATGAATAAAATGCAATAGGACAAAAGAATGACAATGCACGTATGAGATACCTAAAATCCATGTAGTATGTAGTTCTCAGTGCAGAGTTTAAATGAAGCAAAACAGTGGGAAAACTGAAATCAAGTACTATAACTGAGGAGGCAATATGACATCCATGCTAATTTCAAGAGCAAAAGGTGAAAGGATCAGTCAGGTAGACCTGCAGGGGCTGTTCTCTTCCCATGTAGGAAGAATATCAGTTGAGGACACAGTTTGCCAGGCAGTGAGCTAGGTGAGAAGTGGAACCAGACTATTTTACACATGTCAAAGCACTGTTAACTACTTAGCACGTATCATAAAAAACCAGATAGTCCTCCTAGGTTTAGCTTGTGCCATTTAGAAGGACCACTCTTAGGATAGGTGGGAACCAGTTAAGGACAGCTTTTTAAGAATAACGACAAGAAATACCCACTGCTTCATTCATCTGCAATGGAGAGGTTTTCCTTGGATTTTAGCCCTAAATCTAATTTCACCCCTAGGTTAGACTCGATGATCTTGAAGGTGTCTTCCAACCTAGTGATTCTGTGATTCTGTGATTCATATTCAGGTGCCAGAATTGCTACATAAAGGCATTTTATGGGTAGCACAGCTTCCTAACTATCCTTATAGCAGCTGCCCAATAAATCTGTTTTCTTTACATTTCCAAGCACCAAAATGAATACAGGCCCTCCAATTCTCCCTGTTCAAAACAAAGAAGACACCCTTACTTGTTTCTTTATCTGAGTTGAATTAGGATGAACCAAGTTGCATGTGTGCCACAAGCACTGGAAAATTGCTGACAGTCCAATCAGAGCAGGTGAGACAACAAAAGTTTGCTGAAAAACCTATCCTGCCTGTTATGGGAAAAGGTGCATATCACATGGATAAATAAAGGGAAAAGAAGACCACCTTAAAATAACTAGTTTTCAGGCAGTAAACCAACCTGCAGACCTGTTCATGACATCTCTTTCCTGTCTTAGCCAATCAAGGTAATCCAGCCTTGAAATGCTGTGGGACAATCAAGTGTATCAACAGTCTTTGTAATTGCTGACTGTGTTTCTGCTTTTAATTTGTGAATGCACTAACTGTGTTTCATAATGCCTGCCTCTGATAGCAGGAAATGCCTAAGTGTAACCAGAACCTGTGGATAAGGTTTGCTCTCCTGTTGTCCTTCACATACTGAGGACAATGCAGAAAATGAGTCATTACTTAGCTGACAATGTAGGAGATCAGAAGTAGCTGATATTTATCTCTGATTAGCAAAGCATCACTGTAATTCTTTTTACCTGTGCAACTTAAAACCTTTTCTTTAATCTGAGAGAAAGGAAGCTCTGCTGTTGTACTGAGTGGAGGATATTTTTAGAGTTACTGAATACTGTAGGATCAGAATTTCCACCTGTCTTTGAAGCATGCAGCATCTTTCCTGTTCTTGTGGACTAGATTTCTTTGTCTCACTATAGACTGTCCATCCTACTCTTTACACAGTTCTCATATAATGAAAGAAATACATGGGAGCACACTGGTATATAGGGCACAAATAATGCCCCATTCTCTGTGCAGATAACTAACCTGCCAACTTTCAGCTGCTTCAGGTGGATATTTACAGGGTTATAATCCCCTGTATGATTATGCCTTTAGTGTAGTTACAAACATCACCTTCTAAAAAAGATTCATATAACATTACATTTTGAATTTGTAGGGAACTGAGTAGAAAGGTGCAAAGAACCATAAAAAATGTCTAGATGGAAAGGAAAAAAATGTAGTAATTCTGATAAATTTTTACCATGGATGAGGTATTGAATTAATTTTAGCCCTTTTTATCAAGTCCAAGAAAATTATGCAATATATTCATTTTTGTAGGGTTCATATGGTTGGTGTTCATCATCAGTACAGCTTTATTTGTCAGCAATAGAACATTCAACTGAACCAGTGAGATCCACCATCTTTTTTTCTATAGCTGATACAAAGAAAATTGGTTACCTTTATCATAAAAACACAGGTTAATAATATATGTAATTTTTTTTTTTTTTTTTTTGCAAAGTCATATGCTAGTTCACCAGACTCAGGAGGAAAAAAATGCTTAGCTTAGCTTAATTTTGCTCCACTTGTGCTTTGGAATACTAAGGGAATGGTGTTTGATTCAGAGTCATGAAGATTAGACCTTCACAGACAAATCCATACCTGGAGCAGGAGGCACTGCTTGGAGTCTACTTGGCTTCTTCTTGAAAAATAAGAGGAAACCCTCCATTGAGGGTGGGAAAAAATATGTTGAAAGAGGAATGATCATCTGAACAAAGACTTTGAGATGTGAAAACCTACAAGCAAGTGTTGTGGAGAATTCACTGCTTATTCTTCACAGTTGAGAATGTAGAGCAAAAACTGAACTTTCACCACAATGCCCTTCAACTGTTTACTAATGGTAACGCTTCTGCTGTGACTCATTCTCAGCTTCTCACTGTTGCTTAAACATAAGGGTACAGTCGCTTTGTGCCACATCTGCAATTTGGGAGCCACCCATGGGTCATCATGCTCAGAGAGCAACTGAAAGTAGGACCCATCCTGAGACCAATACCATAACTCTGCTGTCACAGATCACTTCTGTTATTACAGGAGAGCCTGTACAACAGCTCCAAATCCCCCCACACAATAACAAGAACCTCTTTTCTAAATACATATTATGGTGCAGTCAATTCCTGTAGGAGATGCAGCACTTTAGTGTGAAAATTTCCTCGTTCAATTTTTGCTTGTTCTTTCTGAACCATTGGAGCTGCTCTTCACTGCAGAGTGTCCCTACTTTGCCCTTTCCTGATGTAAATCACATTACACCCAGCTACAGCTCCCCTGCCTGCTTGCTTGCCAAATCGACAGGAAGGCTCACACTTAATTTACAGGTATCTGCATTTGCTGACTTGTGCTATTAAGCATGTTGTCTGGCTGTTTTACTAATTGAGAGTGCAAGAAAATGAGAAAGAGGAAGAAAGGAGAATGAGCAACCAAGCACAAACTGAGAAAACTCTGTCACTGACTTTCTGGAAACTTGTGATAATTCACATGTTGTAACTCAAATGCCTGACTGCTTGATAGAAATTGGCTAATGGGTTCAGAGCTGCCAGTAAGTAGTGAGAGAATGCCAGGAGAGTAAAAAGAGGCAGTGTGGTTACATAGGTCCTGTTTCCCTGGTGAAAGCAGCAGGGAACAAAATAGCATTAAAATAAAAACTACAACAACAACTACAACAAAAGAGTTGTCATGGAGACTTTTCGTCAGAAAAGTCTGGCCTTTTCAGCTCCTTTAGCATTGCAGTCCATCACTGGTCACAAGGCTCATGTGCCACCTAAATCCCACATAATTTTAGTTGAGGGTTAAGTGCAGCTCAAGAGGGATGGATTTGTATTGCTCGTGCTCTCTGCTCAGGCAAGCATTTCATTCAGGTTGAGCGACACTTGGTAACAGGTTGAGCACATAGGACATCGCTCACTTGTCACCAGAAGTAAGAACAAATTTCACATACAGAAATTAGTTTTCATAGAGCTTGATGATGATGGGATTCCTGCTGCTACTTTGTTTTATTTCCAATTGCCACAGAGAGGGTAGGGCTGTATGAGCGATGTGCCTTACCAGAGCGTGCTAGATACACCTAGAAACAGTCATTACACAGCTACCCAGAAAAAGAGATCATTTTCTTAACACAGAATCAGCTCAAAAATGAAAACAACCTAGAAAATTATTTTTTTAAGCTACATTATATTAGGACATATGTAATGCTGAAGAAGAGCAATAATGTATTTTATTATAGGAGTTCTCATAAAAGAAGCATTGTACTGTTTTTATATATGACAGCTTAGATATTGTCCAAATATAATGAATATGGGTTTTGATGAATAAAATGTAGTGTCAACCAAAGTGAAAGACGAATTTAAGTTTCTTAATTTCATCGAAAGCAAAGTTATATCTGAATCAAAGAGTTCCCCTTTGAAACAATTTTTATTCCATTTTATTGAACATCTTCTCTTTAAAAGCCTTAAAAATTCACTGATTTATTCATAAATCATCTGAATTTTGCAGAAGAATAATCACCTTTCCTTTGTTTGGAATACATTCTATCTGCATTTTCCTAGGCAGCTTTTTATGGAGACAAGACTGAAATTCTTCGTAATGCACCCCATTTTCCTAGTGAAAGTCTGACCAGGGCTTGTGCCCCACTGTCTCTTATAAAAATTACCTACTTGAAGAAGATACTGCAGTCAGGATTTCTTTTTTGTTTTCCCCTCATCTTGAAGCTCATAGCTAAAGATCAGCATCAAATGCAGCAAAAATGAAAAAACTAGTTGACTATAGAAGATGTAGACGTACAGAGGTACAGAGCATATCAGTTTAGACAATTAGTGCATACACAGTACTGGACTGCATATGAAAATGCTTTCATTTACAGCCAAAAAATGTTATCCATGGATCTGGTCAAAGTGCATAATAGCGCACATACACTGTCTGACTTTGAGCCAAGAAAAATATTCATTTTCTAATTCTGTTTTCTTTTTCACATGCAAATATTGCTTTATTTTTTCTTTTTTTCACACAATGCATCATATCAAGAGATTCAGAACTCTAGACAAGGATTTGAACAGCCTTATTTAAGTTGACCCTGATATTAGAGGACAGTTAGACCTCCAAAAGTCCCTTCCCATCTATATTACCATACAGTAAAATAATTTCAATTTATTAAAAAGTTATAAGCATGAGAAATATTCCCTCTGAAACACTGGCAGCAGCTGGTAGAAGGCACTGCAAGTGGGCCAGCAGGATAAATATCTCTGCAACATTTCATTCTGCACAGCTGAAATTAAATGCATTTACATGACTTTTCACTACTTGAAGTTTTCATTACAAGAGCCTGGTTATCCCTTGTCTTGCTTTGTTTGGGCCTTTCCAAAGCACGTATAAAAGTTTCCCATTAGCAAGAGCAGAGGTCTTGCATTTTTTTTTTTTGTCTCGTGCACAAACCTGGACCCCCTATCCAGGTAAAAATGATTATGTAATGTAGAGGAGAAGCTAAGTCCCTATGTAGTTATTCACAGAAGGGACTGTATTTCCTACCTATGTCTCTTGGGAAAATGAATGATGCATGAAATCATAAGAAATAGTCTCTGAGATATGCCCTTTTCTACCCCCTTCATCTCTCTAAGGGATTTCTGATCCAGTTCAGCACAAATTCAGAATTTTAAGGTTTTATGATAGGAGCTGGGCTTTTAATTTCTTACAGCTTGCAGCATCATCATCTCCATCAGACTGTTCACTCTCTCCATCTGAAATTACAGGCTAGTTTTAATCCAGTTTTTGATATTTTTTTTTTATGTGAAATATGTGTTTCTTCCAAAGGCAATGTAACAGAAACCATATTTTCAATGACTTTACATGAAATAATAGTGCAGTGTTTAGCCCCTGCATTAATTTTTAAATTTTTGCTTTCACACAGTCATTGCAGGTAGCATACTGGGACATCATCTGTAGTTAAAATACTTCCTGGGATTTTTTTATTCTAGCAATTTTGAGCCAAATTCTCGTGCATCTATTTCCTATCAGATCCAGCTGATTGAACTTACTGCATACAGATGGAAAACAATTAATGAGTTTCTTTTACCATTGGTTAAAAAGAGCATCCAATAACAATCCTTAATGTCTGCTCTCAAATTTGTTTCCTCTTCCATGACATGAAAAATTTCTTTGGAGGTGCCTTTGCCTTGTCTAAGACTTGTAGCAATTTATCATCTAGAACTATGGCTTCTTTAATCAGATGGCCCTAATAGCCATTGGCTCTGTTACAAGCATTACAGGGTATGTTACAAAGTATGTACCTTCCATCTTAAAGTTCTTGTCCTTACATTTGCTAATTAAGAAGAAAATACAGTTTCTGAAATTAAAAGGAGAGTCTATGAGAGATTTTGAACTCACACTGAAAAAAAAAGTCATTTATGCAGCAAAAGAAGAATGTATTCCTGGCCTTGAATGCCTTTGAAAGTTGCTTTCATAGCGTTTATCTGAACAGATGTGAATAGAAAATGAAGATGTGAAATCTAATGTTTATACTTATGTTAAGACAGCTCTGGCCAAGATCAGGGACTCTTTGTAGTAATTTCTCTAAAGTTTAAAGATATGTGTAACAGACTGCTTGTCAGAGTTACTACCAGGATAGGTGGTGAGGGTAAGTGTAGGAAGAAGGACACTTAATGATTATTGTTCATGTTTTACAGACAAGGGACTGGAAGCCAAGGAGGACTGTGTGCCGACACTTTGCAGTGTAATAAACACACACTGGGAACAGAGTAAGATATCAAGCAAGTGGTCTGGTTCTCTTCTTCTGTGACCAGTGCCTATTCCTCTGAAGGGTAAGGCCAGGAATCTGAACATTCAGCATGGAAACAAGGATGCTGGTTCTTTAGAAAATGCACACTGTGGGAAGGGTTATAACCCATTGTTTATGCTGCGCCTTGCTTTTCTGGTAGCTAATGGCAAAGTAAAATCTTTGAACACAGACTAGTGACCTCTTTCCTGAAAGATGTCACTCAAAGAGCTTCTCTACCCTCAGGCCTGGCCATACACATGTCATGATCCCATGTGTATATTGTTGTGCCTGATTATGCCAGACTTTGCCAGTCTGTCTGAACTGGAAATACAATGGCTGCTCTGGACTCTCGTAGCTCAGATGGGATTTTAGCTGAAAAGAGAGCTCGATTTAAAAAAAAAAAAAAGAAAAAAGAGAGAGAGAGCTGGTGAGGAGGAAATAGTCTTACCTTTTGACTGGTGGTGTGTGCTCATTCATATCAGCCTGATCTCTTTCAGCCCTTCTCTGAAGAATTATTCACAATGGGAAGGGAGCACAAGTATATGGAAGTCCTGCTGCACAGGTTGTATGTGAGGTATATTTCAGGCCTTTATTTTTTCTTCAGTCAGTTCATTTTTAGTTCAATCATATAAATAATCATCTTTGAATGGACAGGGATTTGGTGAAGAGGAAGTCCAGCCTCATTATTGTTCTTAAAAAGAGAAGACTCAATGAACTAAAATATAAATAAGTTGTGTGTCCTCTTTCACTCTGTGGTGTTCCTGTTTTTGTTGAGCAGCAATTTCCTTATGTAACTAACTTTTGTTGTTTTTAAAAATTTTCCATGTTCATTTTCCCAAGATTTTCCAACTTATTAAGGAAAATGTTGTCGTTTGAGGTTTGGGAAACCAGGCAGAAACACCAATTGTGTAGTGGTTTTAATTCACCTATTTCAGTTTCTGGCTAAACACCAGCACACTTACCAAAATTTACCTGATTCTTGTTGTGAGATAAGGATTAACAGTAGGCAAAGTAGGCTCACACTTTAAGGGATATAAAGAGAATTTATTAACAGACTTTAAAAAAAAAGAGAGAGAATAATCAAAATCAGGAATTAGAACAAAACCTTTAGAATACCCTTCTTCCTCCCCCCACCTCTCCATTTTTTTCCTACTGACCATACAAAAAGACAACATTTCGACTTTTAGTTAGTTTACCACCTCTGAAATAGCCCTTTTCTCAGTTCATGTAGGGAAAGAAGTTTTCTCTTGCTTTACCGTGTTGATTCCCATAGGAAAATGCAGTCCTTATGGTTTTCAGCCTTAATACAGGCAGCTGCCCAGAAGGAAAAGATCTACTTGTTCTGGAAAATCCCTCCCACTTCAGTAGCTTTCCCAGGACTACTGCAGAGGATATATGATGGTTGCTGAGGTACTCTTTTGAGGATGAACATTTCTATTACAGCAGCAACGAAATCCCATTTTCTCATTACCGACAACATAAGTCTTCTATTATTCCTGGGGCAAGGAATCTCTACACAGAAGCCTTAGTCCACTGGCTGTAGCTAGAACATTACATCCCCCCTTTTTCACTCTTCTAGACCATTGTTCATATATTACAGAGTATATTATAGCTGAGTTTATCAACATGTCTTTACAAGAGAATTTTGAGCCTCTAAGTTTAAGGCACTCCTCATCTCCTCTTTCTCTGGATGTAGGCTTTGCTACATTCATTAACTTGGAGTCTTTATGTTGTACCTTTTGTAGGTGTCTTCATCCTTTCTTTTTCTGTGTAGGGGAAAACAGATGTTTCCAATTCTCACCCTAGTATTGAAAAGGTCAATTTGTCTTTCGGCCGGGCAGGGGTCACATCACCTCTACCCATGCTGTTTGAGTGTAACATTCCCAGCGCCCGAGATGAGGGAGAGGAACCCGCCTGTGCCGCTCTCCATCCAAGCCGCGTCTGAGTCGCAGGGGGCCTGGCCCAACCCCTCCCCTGCGCTGGACCAGGCATGGAGCTGGCCCAGCCTAGCCCAGCAGGGTCGGCGGGGCCACGTCTGAGCTGCAGGGGGAGGAGCCCGCCTGTGCCACTCTCTATCCAAGTCATGTCGGAGTCACAGAGGGTCTGGCCCAAGCCATCTCCTGCACTGGGCCGCTCCGCAGAGCCGGCCCAGTCCGGCCAAACCGAGTCACCTCAGCTTGGGGTAACAGAACAAAGCTTTTTCGGCTACGCCAGAGCTGAGCGAAGTTCACCTTGCTTTCCTCATCCACAGCTGCTGTGATGGATTGAAACGCCGGCACAGGTTCCCCACCCCCCCCCACCCCCACCACCCTTCCCCCCCACCACCCTTCCCCCCCATGCTGTGTTGGCCGGCAGCCCAGGCCACATGGCCTGGGTATACCTCACCAAACAGCACGGAGGGGAGAGAGCGACGTCTTTTCTCAGGCAGCCGGAAGTCTAAAAGAGAGCTTCTTCAGGTTCTCTCTTGGTTTTATGAGTCCTGGAGGTGGAAACTGTAATACCTCCTTTTGGGTACATCATTTCCCAGTCAACCTGCTTCCTTCTGTACCGGAAATCCCGACTAAGGTTTTCCCACGACAGAAAGTTAAGGTGCCTGATTTTTACCAACCAGCATCACCCATTACTGCAAGAATTACAAGTCAACAAATTTTCCTGTAAATTGGAGTCTGGTGTACATAACTGGTTGTCATGTATGTGTGTGTGTTTATCCAGTGAACATATAAGAAAATATAGTCAGTTTCAGGCTCTGCTAGCACAGAACACTTCCATATCTAATCACGTATTGTCATTACATTTTATTATTATTTCTGAGACATATGCAGATATGACCTTTATTATTCAAATTTCTGCTTAATGTATTTTAACATTGTTGTGCTTTTGATTCATGTAAAATAGGGGTTTTTTTCTAAAATTAGACTACTTAATAACAATAATGAATGTGAGCTTTAATCTGCATGCAGCCCTGTCCTCTTACTCCCATAATGTACTAAATTGGGATCTTTTCATGCATTGTAATTTGGGAAGTTGTTTCTGAGCAATTGCACACAGAGCTAAGCTAATCTTTCTTCCTCAGGATGGGAGATTCCTTCCTGATGCAAAAGTAGGGACTATGATTTCCTTTTCCAGGATACTTGAGTTTGACTGATAGCAGCTAACCTATTCCTTAAAATGTTCTGTGAAGCTGATGCTGCCAAGACCGGGGCTGTGTGACCTGCCCTGTTCAGGCAGAGCATCCTGTACGTAAAACTATTGTGTCCCAGGGTGTGTGTGGAGTGGCAATCTCTGGGTGCATATAAGGCCGCACACAGTGAGCAAACCTCTTTCATCAAGGTTGCTGCAGACTTCCAGCTGAAATAGCAAGAGGAATACAAACACTGAATTAAAGTCAAGGCAAGAAAGCAGAAAAAAATTAGTGTTTGGGCAGAATATCGATTTAGAAAAAAATGCACTTTTTTTACTGACACTAGTGAGAAAAACACATTGACATAATTCACTGAAACAGGAAATGGCATGTTCTTATCTATTTATGACGTTCCTGAGTAAGTTCCTTGCTGTTTTGAGCTGTTACATGGTCATTTATACCTCCTGAGTAGAGTAGAAATCTAACAAACAACTTTTTTTCATTTTGCCCCCTATGTTGATACTTTCCCTTTACTTTCTACTCATTCTGCAACAGCAGCCATGGACAATCATCTTTCCCAGAGTTGCATACTAGTTTATTTCAGTATTGCTTCTTCAATTATCACTTTCATTTCGATAGAGGGTAACAAATTTGCATTTATGTCATGAGTTGCTTTAGGCAGTGATCACTTTAAGACCATCTCCCGCCTCTGGCCATTGCCCATCTTCCTCCCACATTCCCAGTCCCTCACCAGCCAGTCACTCCCTCTGTTCAGTGTCTTCAGACAGTTGTAATTTTTCTTCCCCCTGCCAGACCCTTTCTTCTGCCAGGTCTGACTGGTATTGCTTATCCAGCAACAGGCACTCTGTAATTTCAGTGCTCTGCTGTCTTACAGCTCCTTAATTTCTGACTCCCAATCGTCTCTCCATCTAATTCCAATATCTATGTCAAGAAAGCCTGATCCAGACTGCTCCAGCATCCTGCCAGTTGGTGTGGCATTTATCTCCTTGATGTAGCACTGCATGTCTGGGCTTTTGCAGGGATAGCATGGGAGACACATTTCTCCAACTCCAAAATATAGACCCTAGTACCACCTTGGCTCCCCAGGGACAGGCACAAGTGGGGTGCAGAAAATTCAGCTGTGTCAGGCTGTCTCCATGGGCTGTGGCATGCACAGCACAGAGCTGCTGCTCTCAGAAATGGCTGTCCTGCCCTAACAGGTCTCTCTGGAGCATGCCTTGTCTCCCAAGGGCTTCTAGCATACTTCACCATGTGATTTAAGTGACCAGCTACTCCAGTCTGCTTCTGAATAGCAAATGCTTACCATGCAGCGAGGCTGGGCCAGCCCAGGAGTTGCTCACAGGATGAATATTTTCGAGTACAGAATAAATCAGAGCACATAACAAGCTGCCTTCTGAACTGTAACAAGCATAGAAGGAAGGGCTGAGGGAGCAGAAAGTTAAAAAATACCTTGTGGTGAATTAGTTCTAACAAAAGCAGAGGGACAAATCCTCAGGTGATCTAAGTCACTCTAATCTTACTGAGCTCAAGTCATATATTTTGAGACCAAGTGGGACTTCTAGTCATGTAATTTGACCTCTACTGGGACATAGGACAGGAAATTTCACTAATTCATCTCTCTTCTGAATTTAGTAGTAAATATTTGTCAGAACAGACATTAATGGGGTGTTGGGCTTGATATGTTTTTTCACTGTTTCAAAAATATTTTGTAACGCTGTCACGATGGAACATATATATATACGTACTTTTATAAATATTATATATATGTATATATTTATATGCATACATACACGTGCACTTGTGTGTGTTTACATTAACTGTAGGTATGTGGTGAGTTCTTTAATGTTATGCTTATTTAATTAGGCTCAGGAAGGGACTTTTCAGCTTATTTTCAGCTGAGGTACACAAGTGTGACTGAGTGAAATCCACATCTCTAGCCTATTTTAACAGAGCCATATTGTTTCCCAGGAATTCTGGCTAAACTCTCTCAAACCACAGTGACACACAGAGTTTTCTCCAGGCTGCTCTCCTTGGCAGTACCACGGAAACACATTCTAAGTGGCTGGTGTGAGCAGAATTTTAAAAGTTCAGAGATGTCTCTATGAGTGCAATTGGAGAATATGGTAAGGTACCACAGAGCAATGCCATGTAAAAAGAAGTAACTCGGAGAGGAAGCCCCACATCACCAAGTCAGCATGTGATCCAAAATACAGGTGTTTTTAGGTGATATTCAGATGTTAAATATTTTTTCTCTGGGTGAATATCACAGTAGCTGCCAGGAGTGTGGATCCAGGCATTGGCCTGTTGCATTGCTTCTCTCAGCCCTGAGCAACAGCATCTGGGACAAACAGAAGGGCTAAAGCAAAAGGGGTACAAAACTGCCCATCTTGCTGAAGGCAGGTTCGATATCCAAGAGAAAAACTGGGTCTGGGATGGAGATGATTTCCCCAGAAGCAGCCCTCATGGAGTTTTGCTGCCTGATGTCTAGGGAGATGTTGATAGGACAGCAGCATGTTGGCCTCTGTTGAGCAGTGCTCCCCCAGCACCAGCCCACCCCTTCAACATTCTGCCCCGCCATGTGTAGACTGGGAATAGGCAAAATTTTTGGAGGGGGCACAGCCAGGACAGCTGACCCAAATTCATCAAAGAACTATTCTGTTCCATATGACATCTGCTCAGATATAAAAGCTAAGAGAAAGGAGGGGGTAGGGGGGCATTTTTTATTTATATCGTTTGGTGAGGGTATATTTCCCTCTTTTCAGAAAAAGTCACAGTGGCACTAACACCAAAGACAGAAACCTAGTTTTTTCGTATGCATGAATGTGAAACATCTTATGGTTTTTGTGCTCTCTAAGTGCTTGGCTACCTGTATGTGGTTGCTAATTGGTATATATGAAAGAACAAAATATAATTAAAGGATTGTATACTAACTCTTGCCATTAAAAATTGCTACAGCTGATAACCTGTTTTCTGAGTTTAGATTAATGGTGACATCTAATTGAGCTGTAACTGAGCTACAGCTTGGTTATCCATGCATCATTACAGGAGTGCCCACAGTCACAGAGAAGACTGATAGAGATCAGCCTGCCATGCGGGTCCTTAGTGCCTTCTGTAACTTGGGAGGATAAAATCAATCATATGCAATTAGGCATTAATTTAATTATTGAAAATATACTGTAAAGAAAAATATGTCCCTTGTGCACATTAAGCACATTTAAGATAGATCATTTTCACTAGACAAATGTTTTCATCATGTGAAAATCCTGCTAAATGTCTTAACAATTTTTAAAGAGTAATTGCTTTTAAAAAATTCCCTGTTAAGTGGATTCTGATTCTTCATTCATGGTCCAGTGCAAGTGAAAAATGTTACTTACCAATTTGACAAAGCATTCTCCCACTGATTATTTTTCTATGTTCAAAATACCTTCTAAATTGCTGCTTGTTTGTTGTAATGTTTATAAGATACCTTTTTGCCAATACTCTTTTTGTTGCGTGACACTAGTCTCTCCTTAGTGACCAAGTAATCTGGTTTTTTGCTTTCATTCATGCTCTGCTGCTCCTAGACTTCTTCCTACTGTGTCTGCATGGAGGAGACAAGGGAGGAGGAAAGAATTTTTGTTCTTTTGTTTTATTCTCTGTTGTGTCTGGCAGGGTTCAAATCAGTCCTAATTCTGCAACTTCAGCCCAAATGCCCTCCACCCCCAGTGATCATATTATCTGATACTTTTTGCATTTTAGATTGCAGTCCGTTGAGACAGAACTCATGTCTTTGTTCTGTAGCAAAGTACCTGGTATATATACGAAAAAAATCTGTAATCATAATAATAAATGTCCATCAAGAAATATTTTCAGAACTAAAGGCTTTTGAATTACTCAGAATATTTTTTCACATTAATTTTACAAATAATTTTTCCTATAATTCAGGCAAGTTTATTGTTTTGTTTTCTGACCTATTCTCCAAGCCTGTATTTTGCATAAAAGTGAGAGCTTTGGACAAGGTCTGTCAGAACAGTCATTCCTTTTTAATGCATAAATCAGGCTTTTTAAGCCACAGCATTCAAGCAGTTTCATGGGAGTGTCACTCATTTAGTTCTTGATTTCCTCAAGAAACGATGCACAGCATTATAGGAATTTGGATTTTAATCAAGGGATTTTAGTGACAATATAAGCCACAAGAACAAAGCTGGTATAGTTTTAAATCAAATTCGCAGCTAAATAAAAAAAAAAGACACACAGACATTCTAATAATATACTCTAGGTGTAGTCTATTTATATGGCTCAGAGAAGATATGAAGAAGAAACAAAATCAGCTGATACAAACACATTTGGAAAAATGTTGTGCAAATTATATCACATGCCTTCTACATTTTTGGTATCATGTTGCTGAAACTCCCCTGGCAATGCTTTGAACTTGTAAGGATAATTGCAAATTTGAGTAGCTATTCTGAACATTTTGGTTAAAACTTGATAGTTCCTATCAGAATCACACTGAGTGGATATTTATAGCATTTTCACTCCTGCTGCATGCTTCCTTTCATACTTGAAAGCTTCACATCATCTTATTCAGCAGTCACAGAATAAATAGCTTAGAAGATCATAGCATTTAATTTTGCCAGAAGAGCTTTTTGTATTTCAAAAATTTTATTACTTTTTGCTATCTTTTATGTGTGATATTAATAGAATTGCTACACTTCAATTAACAATTACCAGTTAGCAGTAGCAAGATCACTTCTGTAATCCCTTTCTTTTCAGTAATTTTGTTAGTTTATTTGATTATCTGTCAGAAAAACAGAGATTTCAAGGCAGATAATATTCCCAGTGACACAGATGTAGTTTCCTTCAAATAACAGAGCAAAGTGTGTTTGCATTGTCTCATGACATATGGGTTAGCTAAGAGCTAAACATAGAAAGACTGCTTTGAAGTTACATTTTCCTTCTCCACAGCTTTCATGATTTCTATTCTAGACCCCTTTCAGACTCTCATTTTGGGTTAAAATAAAGATTAGAGAAGGGCATATATGTTGCTTAGCTTCATATTTTTTTCTGAACTTCAGTTCCCAGTGCTAAATGGGAATATTACACTTCCCTGAGTTGTTTAATATTTCCTAGAATTACTAATACCTCAAGAAGTCATGAGAGCAAATGAAAGAGAGATAAAAGGCAGTGCCTCAAAATACAGGTGCTTCATCCTGAATTTGGGACAGATTCGCCCTTCTCCCCTAAACAGTGCCACAGCTGCCCGTTGTACCTCTGTTTCTTCCTTCAGAACATGCAGCCATACTGAGGTACAGCTTTACAGCGCACTGCTCACATGAATATCAATATGTATTTCCAGTAATAAGTGCTGGATTAATGGTTTACATTTTGGATGGAATTATCACTCAACTGCAGGGGAGTAACTGACTTTGAAACCATTATTTTCTTGCCACGGAAAACTAAACAAAAAGTCATCAGTTTTTCCTACTGAGATAACACAGTAGCACAATGAGTCTCTGGCCATCCCAGAAGCTCAAGTCATAGTCTGTTATGATCAGGGGAAGGTGTGAGATGGTACAGAAGGGCTGAGCTCTAGGGCCCAGTGATGATCAGTCTAAGATGGAAGACAGTATGGTACAGCAGGATGGGCAAAATTTTGGGGTTGTTTGGATGATCTTGAGGATGAGGCATAATGAAGGTATTTGAGAGGAATTCTGCCATCTCCTGAAAAATACAATAAAACCGTATGTAGTCTTACTTCCTTGTGATTATTATGATATTAAGCAAAAGTTCTCCGAGCCACAGGAACCTGACAGCTTTTTTCTGTTCTATTTCCATGTGTTCAACATTCTATATTTCCTTCTGTTCCTCATTCAAGAGCAGTCAATGCAAGCATTTCCAAGGACATTTTGCTACAGTTCAGTAGCAAAATTACTGTTTATCCATTTGTGATCCGGGCATCAGATCACAAAATGGATAGACATTGTATGCTCTTTGTTTTACCACAAGCTCTTTACACCATGTGGAGATTTTCCCTTTTAAATGGCATGAGGTATTCCACATTTCTCTTTCAACATTTCACATTCAGTAACAATATTTTTACAGGATTTTACAAGGTAGAAAGTGAAGATAAATGCTTGAGAGCTTTGTCAGCTGACTGTGAAATGAACTTCCCTTCCCCCTCTCCGGCTGATGTACAGCATCCCGAGTGGTGGTCTGACAGCATAAACAGGGACAGAAATTTCTCATTCACTGTCTCATAGTTAGAGAGTAATTTCTCCTCTGCCTGCACTGCAGTGTGCTATGGAAATGCAGAGCCACTACAAGGGATGATGGACAGTCCCGCTGTGCGTAACTAACAGGTGCCACACAGATAGATTTCCCTGGCCAAGCTGGATGTGTTTCTGCAGAGGGTCTCTCCTCACAAGCTGTCATGCAGTTTCTGCTCCTCCCACCAGGGCTTTATAAATCCACAGGCACACACATAAGTTGCGGGAGGAAAAGAAAGGTGACATCAAAAGATCTTCTATGTAAATCACCCCTCTCAAGTAGGTTCACACAACACAGTTTCTGGTGTCATTTACAGAGGTGAAAAGCTGGAGTTCCACTATTGATCTCTTTAAAACTATACCTGGATTTACAGAAATGTGACCAAAAGTCATGTTTGCTTTCTACAGAAATCTGCATATTTATCTTTCTTGATAAACTGCTGAAAACCATGGGCACAAAACTGGCAGCGTACCTTAGTTGCAAACAAAAAATGAAAGATAGGAAAGAAGGGTGACAAAGTTTAGAAATTATTTTTCCCCATACTTGAGAGTCAAATGGGTTCCTACATCTTGAACTGCAGAGCCATAAGAAAAACCAAAACCTTCATAGCATTTCCTTAGGTTTATAACACACAGAGATGAGGGAGGGAAAAAGGAAACAGTTTTATTTCTTTTCTATTTTACAGTCAGTCTGAATCCTCTCTGTGTAAAATGCTAAACTTTTTCTGACCTTTCCCACCATGAATTTAAAAAATGTCTCCTCTCTTCTCAGTCTCAGATTTATAGCAGAATGTCTAATGTCTGGTTTGTGCATACACAATTAAAAAAATAAGAATTGCTGTTAGCAATCCGTGTAATACCATGTGGGTGAATTTGGGTGAGCATGAAAGCTCCAGTGAACTGTTCACCTCCACAGTAAATGTAGCAAACAATTCCCTCTAAGTTCACAATCTGAATGCTGTTTTCCCATGAAGAAAAACTCTTTATCATTCAGCCTGAATGTGCCCATTAGGATGGCAAAGGAGTGTGGGTCTGAAAAAAACTTTTTCTGGCATCTGTGGGAGAGGGATTCTGCTGTCCCATGGCAGCACAGGGTCCTCTTGGCCTCAGGCTCTGGATCCTCAGTGCTCCCAAGGACTGTATCCTTTTAGCCAGAGTCAGGTCTCAGCTACCTGGCTCCAAAACCAAATAATTCTGAATTTTTAGGCCTGATGAGTTGTTTCAATCTGCATCAGTGAGCCTGAGATCTGAATTTAGTCTATTGTGGACACTCTGTCTGAAAGACTCATTACTTTTCCCTCTAAGCTTCGAGGCAGCATCTGGGCTATTGATAGCAATCTTGGAGCCAGAAGCTGTGAAACGCATCATGAAAACCAAGCTGAGAGTGCCAGAGTGAAATAATCATTAAGGACTGTTTTTCAAACTAGGGACTCAAACATCCTACCTGTTTGCTTGCATAAACACATGCCATCAGATGGATCGAGGCTAGAAGACCTTGAAGCATGAAGAGTTATCCCTAATTACAATCTTGACCTATCTAATGTAGCTGTGGATTGCCTGATTATCTACATAAATGTTTAATTACTCTTTGAATCCTACTAAGCCACTGGCCTCAGTGAGACCGGTGGCAATGATTCACAGAGGTTAAAACTTGCAATTAGATAGCAGTAGGGCACACTCCGGAGGAGAGGGACTGACAGCCAGCACCACATAATTCTGTTAGTGAGCCAACAGGGAATTTCAGTTTTTACTACCAGAGAGGATAAAGGTCTGGCTTCATAATCCTTCTGGGTATTTTAACCATAGATCCTTATCTAACACAATTTCTGTATATAGCAGTCAATGTCAAGTTGCTTTGTTTTTAAAAGGTCTGCCATTATCAGGGTTTCTTGGTTGAGAAAGGACATGTTTTTGGTTTTCCCTTCTAAACGAAATGTCCCTGGATTCCTTGGTCAGAGACACTTTAACCACATTCTGTTGGGAAAGGTGCAATGATAAAGCAGAAAGGTGCAGAGATAAAGCACAGATGAGTGGATGTTTGTAAAATTAAAAATAAACTTAGGGTAAAGAACAAAGAATGGCTGCAATCTTTGCATGACTAATGCCACATTTCACAGATGTTGCTACAAGAGGACATAGCAGCTGCTCTGATGGACAGCAGGATTCCTGCAGGGACAGCACTGGGGAATTCACAGGGAGCTAAAACCTTGCATTGTTGCCCTTAGGAAGTCCCTGTTGCCAGATCCATTTGAGGTGGTTCAGGTTTGCCTGGAGCAGAGCTGGATCAGAGTGCTTTGTGCATGTGGACAGGGTGGAGCGATGCACAGGGGACTGCTACAACTGCTGACCCTTTCACCAGCCCACGCAGCTCAGCGGGAGAGGGAATAAAGCAAGCGTGCTTTTAGAAGCACTGTCATCATCTGTTGATGACTGTCCACCAAAGCCCCGATACAAAGAATAATGAAACACACTCAGGTCATCTGGGACTTGGGATTGTTACAGCTGTCTGCCTTTAAGCTTGGAGATGCTGGAACTCGGCAGGTGGATACAAGCTCACCGAGCAGGCAGCAGCACAGCTTCCCTCCTTGGACCAATTCTCGTTATACTTCACTCTACCAGCAGCCTGATGATTGAAACCACATTCAAAGCATAGCAAGGCACATCACAGTTTCATATAGAAAGGAAGCAAATCATGCTTGAATGCCTGTGTCTGAGCTGCCTTGTATCTTCCTTGCTGTGTTCTCCCGTAAGCCAGAATTTCAAGAAACCGTTACATAAAATTGAACAGTGGCTTTTCCCTCATTTTATGACCAAAACAATTAACAGTAGTAGGCAAGGAAAATCTTGTGAGAGGTAAGCATTAGCACTGTGAACAGATATTTCTGTGGAATAAATTTACCTTCTCCTAACTATCCTTTCTGAGCACTTGCACGGCCATTGCTCTGAATGCTGTTGCAGAAGGGCTTGGCTGTTTGGAGCAGTTTGGTTTAGCTGCTGCTGGCCATTGTCTCTAAGCCTCCTGCTGTTTTTCTAAGCCTCATTGCAGGCCAACGGTACATTTGTTTAATTTCTAGTTCTTGCATGGCAAATATACAAAACAGAAATCTAGTTCTTGTACTCAAGGGAATGAAGGGCTGGGTATAAAAAGTCACTCTCTGAGGGTATTACTCTGTAGATTAATGTTCAGGTGCACTTTTCCTGCGCATTATTACTTCTAAAGAAATAAACCACCCACTTTTGGGGCTCACTGCTTGAACCACTGCATAGTTCTCTTTGTAAAATCAAGGGCAGCTCCCTCCAGGCCTGCCTGGCCACACTGTGTGCAGATCGAAGAGAGCTGCAGCACACACAGCATTGCAGAAGAGAGACCGCACTGCACTTAGACACCCTCCCTACTCAGGAACAGTCGAGCAGGAGGTGTTGTAACTCAGCATGGACTCTAGGAGCGGAACAGGGAGTAAACAAGCAATTTATATGTGCTGAGGACCCCTGCGGGATCTGGGAACAGGAGAGCAAGCTGTTACTCTGTGTGCACCGGCTGCTGAAAGCTTGCCACTGAACTTTCAGCTCTCTCCCGGCCTTCAGTGAGGACACTGGCCTGCAGCTCTGGGCCTGATGCAAAGTCTGACCAGAGCGTAGAAAGCTCCCTTCTCCTGCTTTCCATCCTGACACATGGCAGTTTTATTTGCTCCCATTTCACCCAGGCTGATGCCTTCCAAATGTGAAAAACATTAGAGACATGGAGAGGCCAAACAGGGTGCTGTTGCCCTGAAGAGTGAGGGAAACACTGAAGGTGAAGTCAGAAGCAGCGAGAGACCACAGCCTCATGAATATGTCTTTCACTGTTTCAGTTCAAAAACTGGCACAGTAGGCACCCTGACTTTGGTCCCATGACACTTCATCATTAGAATAAGTGCAGTTTTGGACAAGATGAGTGGAAAATTACTTAGAGTCAGTGATGAACTAACGTATTCAAAATCTTTTCTTGTTCAAGACTCAGAAACATTCTCCCTGCAAATCTGTTTGAAGATCTAGCTCAAGAGCAAAGGCTCTGATGATAATGAGACATCTGACTCTTGTGGTGGGTCAAAGAACAGACCTGTTGTATCACTCTTGAATGCAGTTTTACTAGCCCATTATTTTGCTCTGGTGTTTTATCATGTTGCCTGAAGGTTTGTCACTTATCTTTCTGTTTCTTGACCTGCTAAAATGAAATTCATAACATATGTAAAAAATTTAACAAATGTGAAAAATGAAATAGTGAAGCATTAGGCATTGCTGAAAATTTAAGAGGGAAAACTTTCATAAAATGTCACTCAACACATTCAAAAGTGTATCAAACAATTTCTGTACTAGAGAGTCAGTATTCCTCATAAAAAACCAGCCTTTTCTTCCTTCTTCCAAAATAGACAGAACAGTGTAGATTAAGGTTGAGAAATCCTTTAGAGATCTGGACTTTTTTTCAACTGGAAAAATGAAAAAATTATTCATGTGTAACGAGGAAAGAGGAACCAGGAAGACTGTGCTACATGAAGGTTATTTTAAGTTCACCTTTGTTTTACTCCTAACTGGTTAGTTAATTTTTATAACTCCAAAGCTTTCAAATAATATTTGTCTTCTGGGCACCTGGATCTCTCACAACTATTAGTCTGGGGCTTAGAAACTTAAGAGATGAGATTTTCAAAGCTTCAGGAAGAAATTGAATGCCTAATTTGGTTACTTAAAGACCTACTGGTATTAAAAGACCTATCCTAAGTGTCTAAAGCCAGAGACTCATACTATGTTAAATTCCATTATAATGCTGACAGCAGTGCTAAGCTTATTGATTTGTAATTTTCTTTTCATAATCAAGGTGTTTATTTAGAAGGTTAATTATGGATTTATAACTGAGATTCTCAATATGGACGCTTTGCCCTTATAGCCAGTACATCGTACTTACACACACTCACACACACCCCTCCATGCTCTTTGGTGTCATGGCAGCTGCTACATAAAAGGCAGGTCACACAGAGAGCACTCACTCCTCAAGCATGGCAAATGTAGGAGTTGCAAACATCTCAGGAAGTAGAGCAATCACTAGGAGCTTACTGGCTTGCTGGCAGCACTCAACAAAATGAGACCATTATGATGGACAGCTAAAAGACACTAGTATTACAGATCTTTTGGACATCGTAGATTTAATGGGTTTGGTAGGAAATACGACACAGTAGATAAGTGTTGGATTGCTGCAAACTTGGTTAACAGAAGCTTCCATTTACTTCTTAAAGGTGATCCTAATTAAAGTGCTTACTTGTGCTCTATCTTTGCTATTTGAGATTTAACAATTAAGTAAGCCTTGTTTAACTGAGAAACAGCTTCTGGACAAAGTATAGATACAAAACAAATTATATGTTTATGTCTGTGATATGTGTCAATGAGCAAATTGCAATGTAACATTTACTTACGAGGGATGATCTTTTACAAAACTTAAGCCTTAATCTAGTTTGTGGGCTTTGCTTCTTTATCCTCTGGAATTAGATTCCTCTTATTTCTTTTATCCACACTCCAGCCTTCTTTTTGGATCTAGGAAGTCAAAATCACAGAATCGTTTAAACATCTGGCAGATCACCTGATCCAAGCTCAAAGAAACCTAGCATTATGAAATGCATTGTCTGCATGGTGTCTTCAATCATGAGTAAGGTTTTGTACAAGTGGTTATTTGAGTATGCCATGTCCATGTTCTCCGACTTTAAAGAGATTGGAAGGACAAGTCATTTAACCAGCATACTCGGTTTTTTTCAGGGAAACCCTTAAGGAATGGGGATGGTGAATTTGTCTTAGTCTGACATTATCATTCCATATGGCTCAACCAGCAAGGCGTATTACAGATTCTTTTAATTCTGGCACTAGTATTATCTTTAAAGAAGAACATCCCGTGGCGAAGTGTTGCACTTTGTTCTGCCTGATATAAATAACTATATTAGGTTAATATGATTAAGGCTAATGAGACTCTGAACCTCATCCAAAAATTCTGTCATTAAAACACATTTACTATTGATGAATTAATTAGTGACATACAAATCACCTTTTAAGCAGGATGCCTGCTACAGTTGTTCAAAAAATGCCAACATCCAAGCATTTTCTCAGTGGTTGCTTCAGCTTATGTATCCAAGAAGAGTATAGAAGAACAAATATGCTGCTGATGTATGCTCTGGCGCTGAACCTCAGAACCCAGAGAGCGTAATTTAGCACAGAGCAGGAAAAGGGTAGCGTGGATATTTACCAGCATCTTTAGCTCAGGGGACTGCTGCTTGCATGCTTCCCACCTGTTTATACCCTCTTTACAGTTATATTTGGGAGCAAAAAGGAGAGGAATATTTGGCACAATTTTGTGAATACCAGAACATAGTTCTGGATGGATTCAGGGAACTAAAGATCATGACAGATTTTCTCATGAGACATTTGTGGACAGTTCACAAACAACTTACAAGAAAACTGTAAGAATCACAAGTGGAGCTCTGGAAATGGGATTAGCCTCAGTTCTCTGATATTTAAAAAATTCCAATTCCTTTCTTATATACTTAACTTCAATTGAAGTTAAGATACCAATCAAATTCAAGCTGACATAAACCAAAATTATTACCTAGTCAGGCTTCTCCTGACATCACTGTGCGTCCATGACACAAAGTGTCCAGTCATTTTTCAACAAGCCTTTTTCAACAAGCTCTTTTTTCAGCTCAGGCATCCAGTCTTGACTCCACTATATCTCCAGTCAAATTGTTCTTAAAACTGACAATGCTGTTTCATTGTTATTTCTAATAACCCTGATATTTTCTCAGTGGGTCAGAGCATCGGGCTAATCACAACAAGGTTCCCTGTATGGGCCATTCACTTAAGGTTTGTAGTTCATGATTCTTGTGGGTCCCTTCCAACTCAGAATATTCTGTGATTTGTGATACCAGGGTTTTTTTTGTGTTGATTCAGCCAAAACCTCACACAAGTTGTATCTCTGCAAGAATACTGAGCTGCGTTCAACAGGGAGTGAGACTAAGCCTGACCTGTACAAGCTCCCATAAGGGTTGCAAAAACTTGAGTCTTTAATTTACAACCACCTTCATAATACAGTTGCATGATGAGCACTCTTAATTATTTTGTGGCCTCTTTTAAAACTCCCATCTATGTGGTTGGCCTGAGAAGCAAGTTTATCATGGGATATGCATTTGCTAAGGATTGCTATTCTGATTTTGTGTAGGCATCATGAGAAGCTATATGGAGTTTGCTCACAGACTGTCTTGATAACCTTCTGGTGCTCCCCAGGAGAATCTGGTTTCTTACAGAAAATGGGAAGTGGGTAAGTTTCAGCCTTATCAAGATGTTCACATTCTCATAAAATAATCTTGTTGAGCAGATTATGGACTAGCATAAGAAAATCTCCAAGTAAACTTAAAAGGCTCCCTGGTAAATATGTATCAATTTCTGTTTAATTTTTTAGTCAGGCTGTTATATGGACATGTAAAATGTTTAATCCCTTAGTATCAACCCAGTGCCATCTGCATTTTTATCTGCTAAATGTTTGCTTTTATTTAAGGTATCAAATAGATTTAGTGGTGTGGCAGAAGGGCTAAAAGAGCTACAAAAAGCTTGATATTATATACTGCAGGGCTTTTCACATCATTGCATTAGGCAGCAGAGACCTGAGTCTGTTGTTGCTTTGTTTGGCATAAAAGAGCAGACACATGACCCAGACACACCTCCAGGACACATGACATTGTGTAGGGGTGTGGCATGGACAGGAGGCCAGGCTTGAGTGGGCAAATGCATGTGCTGTGCATGTGCCATGCAGCTGCGCCAGGGAATTTTATACTCACAGCACAGTGCCATTGCATCTCTACCACATGCAGGCAGCAAGAGCTGCCTTTTATGAGAAAACGGGCACTGGCCAAGGCTGTGATGCTGTCACCAGTCCATTTAGAAAGAGTGATAGGTTTGTTCATCAGTACCTGAGCAGCTGTAACAGTGGAACAGACAGGATTGTAGAGTATGCGCCCAATTTACTGTCTAGCTGATCTACTGGAATGCCAAGGTACATTGTCATCAGTCAGAAAGCACTTATGGGGACAGTATGTCTCTGCAATGCCGTGTATGTAATTAATTTACACTGTGGGGCAGAGTGTGGACCAGTTACTCTCACTGGATGAATGCAGTTCCTAAAATTAACCCTCTGGTTCAGTGAGGACTTTGGTTGGGGATTCACAATCTCCTTTATGTCATGTGCAACCATGTTTTTATCTCTTTTTTGTTGCTATCTTATGGACTGCAAAGGCCAAAACTCTGAATATTTGAAATCCACCATCATATTGCCACTCTAAGAGTTACACTATCAGGAGCCGCTTTAAAATAGACAGTCAAGTACAAAACATGGTTTTGCATATAATTGCATAGGTACTTCGTAACATATAAATGTAAATTCAGTAATTGCATATGCAAATACACAGAGCTGTGATCAGCACTGAAAGATGTCTGGAATGTGTCTGACACTGAATTGCTGGGCCAGAGAATTTTGAATTGGACTGATGTTATTATTCTTCCAATTATGTGTATAATCATTACCTGACAAATCTCATGTACAGGGTGTGTTTAACTGTGATCTCTAGCTCCTATTCACTTCCTGCTTGAAGGTTATAGCTCTCTGAAGCATTAGAAATGCATTTATTGCTAATTCAACAATCTTTTTCATCCTTTCTTCTTTATTTCTGCTAAATTTTTTGTGTTAGGTTTTTTTTAAGTTTCTGTTCTACTTTTATAAAGCATTTATTTAGAAGAAAACAAAGTCTAGAGTTTCTGGACCTAACGACCTATATTTAGACTTCTGTAATCAGATTTATGGTACATAAACAAATACCTCATCATCAAAGTTGTTGAGAACCCGTAATTATCATCAACTTCACCGTGTATCTTGTTTCCACAAATCAAGAGCTACACAGGCTGGTTTTGAAAATATGCAGACCAGTGATGGTCTGTTTTTAAAAATATGATCTTTTGTGGCTTGTCTGTTAAATTGGTGGCAAGTTTAGAATGGAGGAACTCCTAGTTTCCAGGCCTGTGGCTGATCCTTTCACTGCTGTAGATGGTTACAAACACACAGGTAATTCTTTCATTGAAATTCACTTTTATTTCAGCAGGAAATTCATTAGTCTGCTAGGGTTTAAGGTAGCTGTACAGCTAGCCCATGGACCAAACTTTTTTATAATAGCACAAGAAGCAACAGACCCATAATCTGTCTGAGATTGGTTCCTTGCTACATGACTCTGTAAATTCTTAAATATGTAATCTATCATCACAGAAATGTTCTAGCAATATTCACCTTTTGCTGGTTTTCAGGAAACACTCTTTGTATGTCACTACTAAACAAAAGAGAGAGAAAAAAAAATGCTGATGAGAACTGTTACAAAACACCTACCCACTGTGTAAACTTGCAAGGAAATGCAACTGCTTTCTTAATATTTTCTCACAATGATTAAAATGTTTTTGGTTGTGGAAATAAATGCTGAATAGTCACAGTAGATCACCCTAAAGTCGTTATCTTCAGGTATGCATGCAGCTCATTACTGAGTTTTCCTTGTTCCTTGTGCTAGCCTTGTTCCCCCACATCCTCCCTAGAACCATCTGCATGCTGCTGTTGGTTAAAACTGTGGTCAATCAACTCCCTGTAAGGAGAGGCTTGATAAAAGCTTTCTTTTATCCAAAACTTTGCAGAAGAGTCAGAGAAGTTAGGACTTTCTAGCTTCCATAGCTGCTAGACATGGCAAGCTGAAAGCCTGCAGAAAATACTGCCTGAGACAATTAAGAGAAGCTCAAGAAAGAAAAAATATTAATCTGACACCAGGAAGTGCTTTAAAAAGAGCCTTTTCCTGATGGTGTAAATTGAGGGGATAGACTCCATTAATAGATCTCTTGCTAGTGAAAAAGATTTTGTGTCTAGATTCCAAGCTTTATTTTGTCACTGCTTTGACAATCTGTGATGTCTGTAAGTGCTTTTCTGATATTCTCATGTATTGAATGAAGCTGATGTTCATTAACTAGCTTTTGGCTTTTGAGTTTGCTTCCAGCTTAATTAATGTATTTAGGCAGTTAGGAGCTACACCTACATGAAAATGAGAGTATAACCAGCAGAAAATCTACTGATCTTTTCTTATGTATGTGTAGAGATATACTTGGGAATGAGCATGGTCAGTGAAAAAATCCAAGCAAAAGTTTCTATATTTAGGGTAAAATAAACAGAACAAATACATATAAGATACAAATCATTGAACAAGTAACTTGAAGAAATGTAACAATGTTAGATGTTATGAGATAGAGTTTTGCTTTGTTTTGTTCTTATGCCATTTGAATTAGACATTTCAATACTGTAATGCTTTTCCAGCTTGTAGCTAATTAGCTATGGCTGGTCAGAAGATACCAGAAAAATACTTTGTACAGTGTCACCATGTCATTAGAGATAGCATAGGGCCAAAACTTGCCAAAAGTTCTGGAACCAGCCTGCAAAGGCTGATAAACTTTCTCAGAAGGGGATTATGTGTCAGATACAGCACAGAATTACAAAATGAAATTGCCGTGCAGGGTGCACAGTGCAGCAATATGGGAAAGGACTTGGAGCCTATGCATGATGGTGACACACTGGTTTATGCGGGTGTTTATCACTAATAGGATTGTCAGAGCCTCTCACCAACAGGAGGAAAGAAATAGAGCAGAGAGACCACACACAGACCAAGCTGGCATAAAGAATAGGGTCATTTTTCAAGCCTTTCTCCACATCTACTTTAGATTATTCATACATCCATTTAATCTGGTTTTTTGCTGCCTTATATTACTGAATAATTTGCTTTAATGAAGAGCTATTCAATGTCTAAAAATAAGCCAAGCTTGACAACCCTAAACTAAGGGACAGTACTAGGGGAGTTTTTTTCAGAAAATGGGGTGTTGTGTAAAATAAGGGATTTTTAATGAATGAATCCTAAAATTAGGATCTGCAGGCTCAAGCAATTTCACATCACAGGCTTAACCTGCCATGTAAACAATTTTATATCAAAATATGTACATTGAAAAGCATAAGACATTTCTGGTAGTGTACGGATGAAATGCATCTTTTGATATAAATAATTTGAAGAAGACATTCTATAAATAAAAATGAGCAAGGAAACATTTCTGTTGTGCTGAGACATAATAAAATGATCATGAAAAATTTATTCTGCTTCATAAAAAAGATTTGGCCTGAACTGATCCTGTTAAGTCAGGTGAAGGGGAAAGGCTGTATTGTCCTCAGAACAGAAGTGACTATTCATTTGCTGATTTATTTCATTCCTTTCTGTCTTTCCCCTTTACCTGTGTTTTCTGAAGCTAAATGGCACCATGCTGAGTAGTGAAAGCACAAGGTTTGGCTGTGGCAGTTTTGCTGCCTTGGCTGATTCCATGAATCTCTGGGGCACTGCACAGGTGGCCGTGAGCTGTCCCCTGCAGCCACCCAGCCCTTAAGGCTCTTGATGCCAGAGCAGCACAGGCAGCATGAAGGTGCAGTATCCTGGCTGCCTCTGCTCTCAAAGTCAGCTGCTTTGTTAGGAGCTTTTGGTGTCATGACTTACCTACTGAGGTGGCTGTGGGAGTTCAGAAGGGACTAAGCAGTCCAAGGGCTGCAGGGATTTTGGTGACTCTCTCTCCTAACTGTGCAGCATAACACTTCTATTGCAAAGAGGTCTTATTTCCAGGGATGCCTCAAAACAGTCAAGATTTTGGGGTCTGTCTCTTCTCCAACGAGAGAATTCACTCATGATACCATATTCATATCACAAGTTTTATGGTCCCTCCTGGTTGTGTAACTTCAGCTGTGGTGTAAAGCTGTGAAAGTCATTTGTACAAATTGAGTTAGGAACCACTCAGGGAGACTTTGTGTGATCTGCCAGCGTGACTCATGCCTGTGCTGGGAGGGGACCCTCTGTGAATGAGAAAACAGCTTTGTTTTTTAGCTTCTGTGCTAAGATTGTTGCCTGTTAAAAATGCAACCCTTTTGCATCATAGATCAATGGTTCCTCTGCTCTGCCATCACGTGACCAAAGGTTTCAGTAAAAACTGTAGAAAGAAAGATTTAGAGACTTGTAACAAATACTTGAGCAAGGACATGAGACTGAAGAAAACGTTTTGGGTTTTTTTATATAGGGGCACAGAAAATAAGATTGATCTCATATCTCCTACCTATATTTCAATAGGTTTTGACACTTAAATATAGGTGTTGATCAGAGTTTCCGTAACTGATGGTAACAGGCAAGGTGGTTTAATAATCCTAGGTGAGGAGAAAGTGCTGTGGCATAATGAGAATTTTTTAATATATAAATAACTGTCAGATTTATTTTCCTGCTGTCTATTAAGTGTCTTGCTAAAGTTAGGCAAATATTTTGATAATCATTTAAAAAAAATTAAAATTAAACCACTGAATTCTCCTGATCCCACCTAAAAACTTCTAAAACTCAGACTAAACAAGTACAATTTCATGATCACACGAATGTAGACGAGGTGTGATGGTAGGTCACAGGAAGTGGAGATCAGTCATTCAGGTTCTTCACTTGGTAAGGCTAATGCCCTGGTCTAAAGTACAGAGAAGTTTAATGCCAGCTTTGCCCTTTAGGAAGTGGCCATAAGTTCTGGTACTGGGACAGCATTTCAGCTTGGACAATGATCTAGAACACCTTTAAAATAGGGCTGTGAAATTGTGTGTGGGTGCAAAGAAAACACAAATAGATACATATTTACTGGTTTCAATGAAAATAATTACAAGAAAAACCCTGCCTGCTAGCTGGACAATAAAATTTAGTTTTCTTGCTTTCTCCTGAATAAGAAAGTAATGCAATTATTCTAAAAGCTGTCTCAATAAAATCTAACGGTTTAATGCTTGAGAAAACAGAAAAAAGGGTTACAGTTTCCTTAAGTCTTCAGTGGTTAACCTGTCCTTTGAACCCCTGAAGACATCCTATCCCCTAAATTCCTGGTCAGTTTATGAGATCTTTATCCTGTTAATAAAGTTTAGACCATCGCATTAGGGAGCACAGCACAGACTTACTTAGGCTAATCAGGTCCTGAAATGCCCATGAACTTTCCAAAGGTACAATGAGCAGAGACTACTGCTAGTCCTTAGGATATTGCATACAGTCTGCCAGCCATATTTTCATAAAGGTTAGGAAACAGCACTACTTGGTTGCTGTTGACTGATCCGTGCTGATGCAACCCTGTGGGCTTTCCTGGCAGCCACAGTGCTCCTGCCCATCTGCTCCCCTTCCCAGCCAGGTCTCCCCACCTGCCACAGATGGGCAGGAGGCTGGGGGAAATGCCAGCCCCGGCTGGTGTGCAAAGGTACAGAGAACCACTTTAATCACTGAGCAACAACTTGCATTATGAGCTGCAACACAGACAGAGGGAGTGTTGTCTCTGGCCCTTTTTGCTTGCAGTGGATGGCAAGAACAGCAAGCCCATTCATGCTCAGTGACATATTACAACAGTAACTTGTCCTAACTGACCACATTCCTGTTAGCTGCCTCTAACTTTCTAGAATACTCAGGAGAAAGTGTAGGTGACACAGGTGAAGGTGAGATGGTACTTGCACAGCTCCTGTACAGCATGGCCTGTGCTGTTTCCTGCTCTGTGTGACCAAGTGTGGCCAGCAGAACTGAATGTTTCTGGGGACACTTGGAAGGAATTACAAAGTGCCCAGCCAGGTCACAGATGGAGTCGTAGGTGCAGTTTTTTACTGACACATCTCTAGCAGATTATACCATTTTCAGAAGTACTTAGGTGCCACCATCTGTGATTTGCACTCTCAGTGGGAAAAAGAGGCTAACCATGCTGGAGAGAGAGCTTCAGTGTAAAACATGAGCTCTACAGAACTTGTCAGGTTCATCTCTGTTCCTTGGGTTTGGGAAGACTTCTGACTTAATTTGAATTTTTGGTTCACCTGACTAGTTTGAACAGTTTCTCTTGGTGATGATAATGATGATAGTTTTCCAAAACCAAACCTCAGCCTTTTATTCCTCATCTCTTTCTCATCATATTGGGCCCATTAAAAAGAACTTTGCAGTAATTAATGTTGGAACAAGAGGTGAGGTTTAGACACCTGAGCACTCCTATCAGCAAATAACTTCAAACACTTTTTAGTGCTCCACCATTGCCAGTTTACCAAGGAGCACTTATGTCACTATGTGATTACAAGATTCTCTTGTGGGGAGAAAAACAAGAATAAGACAAGTGAACATTTTCTGAACATTTTCTACCATTTCACTCTCAGAATTAAGACAAGATGTCTGTCTGACAAGCAGGACAGATCTCCTATCCCATCAATGAGCTACCCTTGTTTTCACCTCCCCTCTGTAGTCTAGCAGCATAAATTCATCATCATTAGCATGTAGGCGTTTAGCATTTCCAGCAGACAAGCAATAAGAGTTGTCTCTACTTCATTCCAGGATTTTTGCTTTAAAATTTGATGTAGTAAGTTCAGTCATTTCTTGAGCTCAAAGTACTCCTATAGCTGTTTCCTAAGAAACCACTTGATGGGAACAGGGCAACATTTCCTTCTGTCTTTCTGCTAAGTCTCTGACTACAAAAATTAGCCTACAAAAATTTAGGATTTTCCATTAAAAAGCTGAAGAGAAAAAAATAAAGGTTGCCACCACAATTACATCAGAAAATAATCCTCTTGCACCAGCACCTATGGAACTTTCTGATTTTATTTTGCAACTTCGGCTCTATTAGATGGAGCTATGAATTAACCCCTAAGTTGCTCGACTGCTGTTTCCATTTATTATTCATGTTGCTGTTCTGCCTGGCAGCCCCAGTGGGTCACTAAATTTCTTTTGCTAAACTCTGCATAAATCTGGAGTATAAAGACAGTCCCTAGTCTGACCTCAAAGTCTAACAATTCAGAGTTTGATCAAATACCCTTTTCCACTTCTCTTGAGATTTTCTCCTTACATTGTCACATCTGTACTCCATCTAATAGCTAAATAGTAACTAATAATTAAATCAGGGGAAACTAGAGAAGCTCTGGTGTGTCTGTTTTAACCCTGCATCAACTCAATTAATTCATAGTTAAATCTCTTCTGCACTCACAGAATTGCAGCCATAGTACCCTGTCATGCACTTACATACAAGCCTGCCAGATGAGAGGGTGTCATGGGCTCCCATACTGCCTCTGTATGATGAACAAGAAAAGAACACAAACCTTGCATTTGAAGGTCTTTGGGCTCTCATATATTTCTGAGTTTGTTTCTGTGTTCAAATTCTGCTCTGTGTGCTGAAAAGCAGGAGCTCCTTAGATATGTACATGGAAAAAACAGTGAAGTCTGGTCTCTATTTTTATTTTATTTTCAGGAAGAGCAAGGGTTGGGAAAAAAAAGGCTTTGAAATTGTGTATGACAGCTTACCATGAACATCATTGTTATCCTGTCAGAGAAAATAGAATAGCTTCAATTCCAACAGAAGAGTATAAGTACTGGACAGATTCTCATCTAAATTATATGCATAAATACTGAGCAGTTCTTTGTCTACCTGATTTATTGTGGCACAACTGAGCTCAAAGTAGGTCTTAGTATTTAATCTGCAGATTAAAATTGTATTCATATTTAGAAATATTTCCAAAATGATCCAAGATATTAATAGAAAGAGACCAATGCAATACAGAAGCAAGTTGTTTTCCAAATCTCCCTCACAGAAATCTACTACAGACTGACTGCAGATTACTGCAACATATGAAATAGTAATAGCTTCAGATGCCTTAGATGAAATCCACAGAACAAATCTCTATTAAAAGATTTGGGTCAGAAATGTAACAAGTCCGTACAGAGGTTTCTGAGGAAAAATGCCAGTGACTGTGTGAATTTGTATGAAACTTTTATATTTGTAGTTATCCTAAAGAAGGAATCACAGGAACTGGTCTTACAGTAATATTCCTGGGCTGAATGGTGTCGTGGGATGGCCAAGGGAAGCACATAAAGAATTGTAGCCCATGTAGTACACTGAATCTTGGTTTTGTCTGTTTCACTAAATGCTACTTTTTCCCATCCCCTTTTCAGAGGCAGAGGGGTGGTCATATATGCAACTGCTGTATATACAATATCACCAAGACTAGGTGAAAGGCAAACCCTGTGTTGGACAGTTCAGGACCCAAAATTCAGAAGTACCAATCTCTCACGTGTGTAGTCACTATAATAGATCTGTTAGGTGCATACTCTTATCGTGCTTTCCATTTGGTCACTGTATTGCTTGTGGATAGAGTAGTACTCAGCATTGTCTCTCCTTTACTGCTGCTTTTCCATATTATCTTCCCTTTACTGCATGGCTTGCCCCAGGCCCTATTGGGTGCTTTCAGCATAAAAGTCTTGCTCCGTTCTTAGGGTTGTTTACTTCTTCCTGGACTTTTCTGAGGCAAAAATCAAAATTTCATGCCAGAACCAAAGAAAAATGGATTTTGTGTTTTGACTTCAAAAGATTGTGTGCCTGCCCTGCCAAGTGCTGAGTTCATTGGCCAAGTCCCCTGAGTAACATGTGGGCATTGCAAGAGATAATCCACAAGTACAAGCACAGAAAGATGCAGAATCCCCCCATGAATAAGGAGGTACCTAAGTTGTACCAAACACAGAAAAAGGAAGTCTTGCTTCTCTGTGGGGCATAGAATGCCCTGCAGAATATGAGGATGTGATATTTCCCTACAGACAGATTCCACACCTTCCAGGGCTTGTGGTCCATTCTTGTTGCTTTGGATAAAACAGCAGGATTCACTCCTTTCTTTCAGAATGTAGTCACCAATAGAAGAGAAGATTGTGATGCTCCTAACTTTTTATTGGAAGCAATAGGAGTAAAAAGGGAACATGCATAGTCCATTTTTTTCTCTACCTAGGAGAAAAAAGGTATTGTCCAAGAAGGTTTACTAGTTTTCTCAGAGTTGGGACAGACATTCTCTTCCCAGTTCATGGAAAACTAATTAAAACTATGTCACTCTGAAAAAAAATGTTCATAATGGGAGAAATTGAGAATATTGTTAATAAACCTTGGCTGCCCTTCTGCTGATACTTTCTATAACTTTTCTGCTTCCCAGCCCTTCCACTCCCAGCAGCTTAATTTTTCTAGTCTTGGTGAAAAAAAGTACTCTTATTTCCTCATGCATTTGCAGAGATGTGCAGCGCCTCCTGCGCCTGGAGTGTTGGAATGGAAATATACAGGCTCTTTGGGAAGGACAAGTAGGGGAGATGAGGAAAGGGTGTCACCTCCATGTCAGTGACTGGCTGGGGTGCACAGAGTTCTGCCTTGGGTGGATGAGAAGCTCACTGGGATCTTATGGGCCAGGATTAAAGGAATGGCAAGTACAGGGGACATGAATCATCTATAGGCATGTAGGAACTACCTCATGTTCACAAGCCCTGGTCCTCATGGGGGACTTCAACCACCCTATTATCTGCTGGAAGGACAGGGCATTAAATACAGCAGGGCATTAAGCAACCCAGGAGTTTCCTGGAATGCCTCAATGGTAACTTCCTTCTCCAAGTGATAGAGAAGCCAACAAGGAGAGGTGCTGTGCTGGACCTTGGTCTCACCAAGAAGGAGGGGCTGGTCAAGGACAGCCTGGGCTGCAGTGACCATGAAATGGTGGTGTTTGAGATCCTTAGGGCAGTGAGGAGGGGCAAAGCAAGTCCTGGACTTCAGACAAGCTGTCTTGGCCTTGAGAGATCTGCTTGTTCAAGTGCTGTGGAATAAAGCCCTGGAGGGAAGAAAACCCCAGGAAAGATGGTTAATGTTCAAGAATCACCTCCTTCAGGTTCAGGAGCATCCCAATGAAGAGGAAGCTGGGTGAAAACCTTAGGAGATGTGCATGGATGGACATAGAGCTGCTGGACAGATTCAAACACTAAAAGGAAGCCTACAGAGGCTTGGAGCGAGGACAAGTAGCCTGGGAGGAATATGGAGAGGTTGAAGACCCAGGGATTAGATTAAGAAAGCTGAATCACTGATAGAATTAAATCTGACCAGCAAGGGCTGCTAGAAATGCTTCTATAGACAGGTACACTGGTGATAAAGGAAGACTACGAAAAATGTGGGCCTTCTCCAGAAGGAAAGAGGAGACCTGGTTAGCCAGAACATGGAGAAGGCTGAGGTACTCGATGACTTTTTGGCCTCAAGGTTCACCAGCAAGTTCTCCCAGTCACACCACCCAAATAGCAGAAGGTAAAGTCAGGGATTGGAAGAATGAAGACCTGAAGCCCACTGCAGGAGATCAGATACAAGAACATCTAAGGAACCTGAAGGTGCACAAGTCTATGGGATCTGATGAGACAACCTCAGGTTAAGCCACTATCAATTACATTTGAGATGGTTTGGCATCCTGTGACTGGAAAAGGGAAAACAGAACCCTCATTTTTAAGACGATATGGGGAACTACAGGCCAGACAGTCTGACCTCAGTGCCCAACAAGATAACAGATCAGAAACTAGGCAGATGAAAGGTTAAGCAGGTTATTGGTAACAGCCAAAATGGCTTCACTAATGACAAACCATGCCTGACAAATTTGGTGACCTTTTACTACAGGGTTACAGCACTGGTAGATAAGGGAATAGCAACCAGCATCATTTACCTGGACTTTTGCAAAGCATTTCACACCATCGTGTACGGCAGCCTGGGTGATGAGAAGCTTAACATGTCTTGGCAGTTGTGCTCCCGCAGCCCAGAAAGCCAGCTGCATCCTGGGCTGCATCAAAACAGTGACCAGCCAGGCAAGGAAGGTGATTCTTCGCCTCTATTCCATTCTTGTGAGATCCCATCTGGAATACTGCACCCAGCTTTGGGGCACTGAGCATAAGAAGGACATGGACATTCTGGAAGAAGTCCACAGCAGACAGGGTTGGAATACTTCTCCTGTGAAGAGCAGCTAAGAGAGATGATTGTTCAATGTGAAGAGAAGGCTCCAGCGAGAACTTGTAGCAGATTTCCAGTACCTTCTACAGCAAAGCTGGAGAGGGCCTTTTGCACTGATGTGTAGTGAGACATAAAGGAAGAATGGCTTTAAACTGAAAGAGGGTAGGTTTAAATAGATATAAGCAAGAAATTCTTTACTGTGTGGGTGATGAAGCACTGGAAAAGATTTTCCTGATAAACTGTGGATGCCCTGTCCGTGGAAGTGTTAAGACCAAGTTGGACAGGACTTTGAGTAATCTGACCTTGCAGAAGGCATCCCCATCCAAGGCCGGGGGCTGGAATTAGATGGTCTTTCTTCCAAAACAAACCATTCTATGATTCTATGCTTAATGGTGTCCAAATGGTGGCAGTAGGAAAGACAAAGTAAGGGTCCTGTACAGAAAAATTTACTGAAAACAACTGATTATTCTGGGGGAGTGAATTACTGTTTTTGCTGGAGTGAATTATTATTTTTACTATCTTGTCAATCTTTTGCCTTTGAAAAGAACTATAAGCATGAGGCCAAAGCACTGATGAGTCATTTGTGAATAAAGATGCTTTGCAGTGATGCTCTGAACAGGCAATTATGTGCAAATATACATGGTTCCCCACAGACAATTAATCTGAGGATCAAGGGCTATAATCACAAATTTCCTTCAAGGTAGCATTCAACTTGTTACAACTATGCTTTTCAGCACACAACTGTATCACAGGTTACTAAGTCACAAAATAGTGCTACTAGCAGCGACGCACACTGTGAACATTACATAAGAAAAGGCAAAGTTGCTCCTAGAGTCTTACACTGCATTACATTAATAAACCTTGAAAATGAGTTTATAAACCGTGGGAAGAAGATGAATGAAAAGACGAAGGCCATCAGTAGTAGTAGCTGATGTTTTCCCAAGGCAGCAACTTCAAGAATTAATTCCCTCTTTAGTCCTCACTCCTTTCCACCATTCTTCTTGTCACTGGTGAATTTGTTGACATGCCACATTTCCGAGCAGGACATCAGAGTGTGTCATGAAAGGGGAAAATATTCTTTTCTATAAAAATCAAAAAGGAGCCATTCTTCAAAAAGATGGAATGGTAGCTCCTACTACAACATTAAAAGTCCATTTAAAAATCTTATTATCAATTGTCCTTTACTGTGCCGCTCCCCTTCATTGTGTGAGTTGTTTGCAGCATGGCAAGCTTCCAGAGCTATTTTCCAGGAGCTTTGCAGCAGATGTGATAATTACAAGATGAGCCATCATAGGATTTTGACATTTATCTTTTTCCCTTAATTCCATTTTTACTACCTTTTTGTTAAAGACAGCATGGATTGAGGCCATAAACTGCACAAACTCTGTATCTTATGTGGTAATCAATATTAGAAAAGGCAAAATTATTTAAATTTTCAGTCAAATGGACAGAAATAAAAAATATACCACAACTTCAGTAGAAGCATTTAAAGGCTCCCCAGTGGGATTTCTTTTCACTTCCTTCTAATCTGTAATTTTGGTAGTAACATGAAATTAGACTTCGTAGGAAATTTTCATGTCCAAAATTAGATCAGGTTTATAATAGGATTCTAAAGCAATCCAAGGTTGTTTCTCTCTATCTTTTCCTTGGAGCTTTTAAGAACTTCCTTCCTCCAAAGAATCAGGCTCTGTGGCATGATTAATTCTTGCTGGCAAAAAACAAGAATGCTATGACACTTGCTAATCAGGAGGGAAAAGGTGGGAAACAGTCACTCATCTGCTCTGAAAAAAGGATTTCTGTAGCTAAGGATGTGAATATTAATAAATCAAAACCAGAATTGACAATTAGAGTAGACAGTCTGTGGAGAAAGCAGCAGATGTGGCTATTCTTTTAAGCTAAAAAAGAGGATCTTGAGCAAAGGCACTGGTCTTCTCCTCTGCCCCACCCCCCCACCCCCTCAGAATATGACATTGTGGACACACACACAAACACACACAGACACTCATCACCAGGGAAGCAAATTTGTTGAATAGGAGCGAAAGAGAATACAACCTGCAAAACACAGGGAGAAGCGGAGAGAAGGACATATGGTGATGTTTTGCTGTGCTTGATATTGTCTTGACATGAAAGACAACTCTGCAGGAGGATTTGCAATGCCCATCAACATGCAAAAGGCAGCTTTCAGCAAAGCAATTCTGATAGCATTCAGTGGCTAACAGGCATGGAGAAGTGTAGGCCACCTGGGGTCATTGAATAATTAAATTCAATCCTGGTTTTCTCCTTCAGTGTGGAAAAAACCCCAACGAAACACAACAGAAGCAAAATAAAAACAATGAGCCCTGACCTCAGAAAACCAGACAGATCTACAGGTTTTTCTCATGTAATTAGTTACTTAACTACTGTTATTACTTCTGATTAAGCTTTTGAGTTCAAACCTAGAATCTTTCACATCTCTGTGTGAGATGTCATAGGATAATAAAAGACACAGTGGCAAAACTTCAGGAGATGAGGTGGGGGAGGGGAAATTCTATTCCCACCTGAACAGTTGAAACCACTTGCTCCAATTGCTCTTGTCAAATTATTTTGCATCAGAGCTGTTTCAGGGTTGCAAAACACTCAGTACACAGCAAACCAGAATTCAATCAGGAGAACTTAAAGGTTTCTGGGCACCATAGGCTGCAGAGCTGGGTAAGAATCTTTAATGAGCTGCACCTAAGTAAAAGCCAACATATGTTTTTTGTTTTAACTGCAATGTGGCTCAGGTGGGAAGCAGATTTCAACATATGAAGGCAAGAGCATTTGGCTTTCCAGCTAACCACTGCTTCCCATAGTATGAGTATCTGAAGACTTACTCTTGCACAAGGGTTTAATTTTTGAATCAGGGATTTTTATACAGGTAGAATCTTGCATATCTAAATACTATTCATTCAAACTGATTTCATTAACTTTGCTTTTTTAATGTAACGATTTCAGGCTTTTGAAAGTAACAGCTCACGGAAAGACTCCCTTTTTGATTTTTTTAAGCTAGATAATAATGCCTACTGAAACAACTACTGATCATCATCATCATCCTCAATACTAACATAATATTATCACTTTTTCATCTTGGAAACAACTTCCAAGCACTGCCCATGAGGTGGGAGCAAATCCCATTATTTCCACTTTATAAACTAAGAAGTTGAGGCAAGAAACTAAGATTTTACTGGTTTACATCGAGTATAAAACTTTAGTTGCTGAAAATATTTTATCTTTCTTTCCTCTACTGTTTCTGTTCATTCAGCTCCAACGTATCAGAATCTCTGATAGTGAAATTTTCAAGCTAGTTAGCTAGCATTGCTAAACCTACTCAAGTTTTTGATGCATCTTTCCTGATTTCAAACATATTTATTATTGCCTTTTCCTTTTGTTAATCTATGTGTTCAGCAGTTTCCAGCAGCAAAAGAGAAATTTCACTTCTGTATCTCCTTTGGCCTAGAAAGCACTTCTGACTGTTACTGATGTTGCCCTGCAAATTATTGAGCCTGAGGGCCCACTCATAAATTACATGCTGTCCTCTGCACAAATACTTACCAAAAAGACAGTTCTTGTTAGGAGGAACTGCACTGTACAATTTAGGTAGTGCTTATGAGGATCCTCTTTTACTGGAGTTTAGGAGTAATTTAATATAGCTTGAGGTTCATGATGTTTCTCACTAGAACCTGCAGCAGGCATGCATGAGACAACATGCCTTTTACATACTTGCATTCTAAAGAGGCCTAAATTCAAAATTTAGGTGAAAAAATGTTTTAATCTTGCTCTGTTTGTATTTCTGCATTTCTCTCTCCTTTTAGTATTTCATCCTAAAATTGTTGGACTGGATTTTGAAAGTATTCAGAGGATTGTGTTAGTATGACATCTCTTTGACTATGTAAAAATGTGTTCTGCTGTAAATTTCTGCTTTGAATCAAAATCCACAGTACTTAGATGTCAGAGACTTTCCTCAGACATACCCTAGGAAACACCAGAGTATTTTGCTGTGGAGTGGGTTGACTGACTTGATTGTCACCAGCTTGCTCTAGAGCTTGTAATTCTGTGTTATTTAAGCTATAGTTTATTTTATGGAATACCAATACTAATGATACTTATTTTCATTTGAAAAAAAACCTAATTAAACACAGATTATATACTAAGACATATAATGTAATGGGGAAAAAGGGGGAGTTGTTTAGAGTATAAACAACACAGGCATTTCATCGTTTCATGAGCTTAAAACATGCTTTTTTTTCTCCCATTTCCCTTTCTGTAGCACTGCAATCCTGTACCTCATGAAATGACATTAATGTGAGATAATACCCCATATGCTACTGGTATGCAAAAGAAAATTGGACTGTGAAATGTTACAACATATTCTAATATAACAGATAATACATTTTATAGTCATTTGTTTATTTCATTGTTCAAGTGAATATTTGCCTCTGGCTCAGAGAGAGTGACTCTTCAGCCAGTAGTATCTCTTGGCAGCGTCAGACAAAAACAGCCTTCTTGGCAAGGGAAGCATATTCCACCGCTTGTGAATTGTAAACTGCTCTGCTTGTGGCGCAGCCCAGCCCCAAGCCCCTGCTGCAGCCACAGCTCAAGGCAGAAGCTGCAGAGACACACACAGCTGCAGGGAGAGTCAAGGACATCGTTTGAGGCCCAGTGAGCAGGGTGAAGATTGAGACATTGAATAGGCATCCTGGTGTCCCATCTGTGAATCATTCACTTTTTGGTGATTGAAACGCCTCACAAATATTAAGTCCCTGGACCTGAAAAGAGTAGCACAAAGTACATCCAGCAGCCATTATCTATTTAAGTCCTGATTAGATGTGACTTTTTTCACTCTAATTTCCTCTTGTAACCACATAAATTAGAAGTTTAATTTATTGGAAAATTATTTTTATTTAATTTTAAACTGACTGAAAATTCAGATTAGTGTTTAGATATGTGCATAGGAATGTCTCTCACCACATTGGAGCCTTTCTTCTTCCCTCCCTCAAGCGCTGGAAATCTGCTGGCTGTAAAAGATTGTTGTAAAACTTTCTGAAATGATTCAAAAAGGAAAAGAAAACAGTGTGGAAAACAAGTCCAACAGTACATCAGTGAACTTGAATGAAACTGTGAGAGGCAGTACAGTGTCATAAACAGTTGCCCTTACTCTAATCCAACAGGAGCTGTCATATCTGCAGGACCTGTGGAATTAATTGTGAACTTTCTTGGGATTAGTTTAATTCTATGTAAATTCTCTGCAATCTGTAGTTTGTAGAAGGTGGGGTTTATATCTGATACAGACCACAATTCACAAGATAATCCCCCTAGGTACAATTCTTCTCATGTCTCACCCTACAACAGCTGGGAGTAACTTTCTATGTGAGTCATCCTATTGAGATCCATGAAAAAACTACTGAGTAACTCTACTACAATAGGCCTTCAGATTAAATAGAAGATGCTCTTTGGTTCAATTACACAAATAATTAAACAATAAGAAAGTGATAAGACCAACATCCGCCACTCTTAACCACACACATACAGTTCATTGTGTCATGAGCATTATGACCTCATGACATTGAAAAGATTACATTTTTGTTAGCCAGAAGGAAGATTGTCATGATGTCTCCCATTAATTTTAAGTCACAAGCCTTTACATGATTAAATTCGCAGGAATTCAGCTTCCCTTGTAAGGCAAACATTCTCAGAAAAGCCAGACACCAAAATGAAAGCTGAATTTTTCAAGAATATTCTGTGCTTAACACAGTTCCTGCATGGTACCTCTGACTGTTTTCACAAGAGCTCAGTATTTAACATGATGAGGAAATGATTTTGTGAATGTTGAGCTATTTTGAAAATCCTGGCCATGAGGTAATGTTTTCAGAAACGGTGTTTCAGAAATTAAAATATGATCTCAAATACGCAAACGGATTGCCCTGAATAAATAAATCAAGACTTACCAGCATAATAAAATGCCTGCAAGAGCATTTGGGAGAGCACAAGTGCCGCAGTAAGCCATTCACTGATTGGTAAAAAGAGCATATAAAAATCACAGGACATCTTCAACACTCAGAAGCCTCCATCTTCTACAGAAAGCAGGAAAGTAGATATTTTTGAGAACAGGAAGAAATCTCTTATCTGCAGGTTCTTTAGAAGTTTAAAACAGTTTTAAAATGTGGCTCTAAAGCACTTTTGACCTTTAGTGGGTACATTCTTTTAAGTCTTCTACAAGCATATATTTGGCAGACAAGGACGAATGATTAAAAAACTTTTAGTTATTTTGATAATATTCCTTCTTTTCTGCTCAGATGTTGTCTACCAGGAGTTATGTTCTCAAAAGCAGGCAAATATATTTGCAGATGTGTTCCATGAATCATTTTTTAATCTACAGCCCATTCAGAAACAGTTCACTACAAATATTCAGAAATGAAGATTTGTCATTTAGTCAGATAAATTACATTATACTGTTTATTTTTGCCTGAATGGATGACTCAGATAACTAAACTGCAACAGGAAGATTTTCAAAATGCAGCCTGAGTGTAAAATCAGACATTTGGAACTACAAATGCAATTTGAGAGTCATGGGTGCAGTAAGGGGCTCATGTATCCACATGCACATCTCTTTATGCCCTTTCTTGGCTATTATAAATCAGAGAACCTCTGTGAGAGCTGAGATTCTGGTCCATATCTTAAACTTCACTTTTCAGAGCTATGTAAATCAAGTCAGCTTGTATTTGCATCTTCCTCAAAGTGCTATAAGGAGTGCATTGGATATTTTAATGGCTGTGAGGAGGGGGCAGCACAGAAAGCAGATCCACATGTATCTCTGTGACAGTCTTCCCACTAAGACAATAAATTAATAATTAAAACTACTCCCAAGTATCTTAATTCTAGCTCTTAGCCCAGCTGTAGCCAGCTTGGAGGCCTGAGAATTGCACTGCTTCAGGGTAGACACAACTGATTTAAATTTTTTAAGGGCACTTAGTGGGGCACCCACACCAGTATACACCTCACTGCCTCTTGATCAACCTCCTGATTGCCTAAAAGAGAGTGGCGCAGCTGCACTTTCCACACCTGATTCTGATTTTGCTTACTTTCAAGCAGGAACTACTAAGAATACCTCAGAATTTCAGAAGTCTACACTGGGTGTAAATAAAGATCATAATCTCTTCTGTGAAAACTTAATAGAGATCCAGATTGGCCTGTGCTCTGCCAGGGCATTAGTCACTTTGAAAACGATGATGGTGCAGCTTTAGTGAGCTGCACTCCTGCGGTCTGTTTTTCTTTCCCTTAATGGAGCCAGCACACTGAGGCAGATCACACAAGATAGTGCAGACTGAGTCACTGGTTCTCTTACCGTATTTGTCCATCAACAGGTCTGCCATTTGAAGGATGACACTTCACCTTTTAGAGCTTACTCATACATTAAGGGTATGTGTTAAATTTATCTCCCTTGAGGAGTCCTGCATCACTTACAACTCTCTGAAGAACCAACAAAGAATCCAGTATCACCACTGTTTCTTCAGCATGTTAGATTATATAGCAAAAAGTTACCCGAGTGGCCTGCTTGCTGATAAACATTGTGGCAAAGAGTGGTTCAATTAAGCTGCTGAAAATGTTGACAAAACTATGCATCCTTATGTTAACTGCAAAACAATCCACAGCATAAATTGCAGTACTGTATTTGGTATCTGGCAACATGCATGTCTTAGCAGAAGAAACTTTGAAACAATGGGGTCTTGATGAATATCTCAAAAAAAAGCTCCCATGCACTCCCATGCTTAGCTGGCTGCATGTACTGTGTGTTGCGCTATATCACTGGGGAATTTACTCAGTGAAAAAAAAAACCAAAACACTTTCTCTCCACAAAAAAGCAGGCGCTACAGCTTGTTAAATGAGTAAAATTTCTGAAGGCAGAATCTTCTATTTCTTGTGAGAGTAATACAAGCATATCAAGCAAAATGGGCAGATCTAATTTCAGCTGCAGATCGTTTTCAAAATTTAGCCATGGGAGGAATTTGCAGCCACGATTAAAATACAAGAGTAAATCAGAAAAATTGCTCCTCTGTGTGTGTAATTGAAGGGACAATTAAAATAATTAGAGAAAGAGGTGTACAGAGAGCTGTTCATAACTCAGTTTTTCATCCCTCAAAGCCCTTTGAAAAATGTAGCCCTAGCAGGATTTTCTGAAATTGACGACATATTGTTCCTTAAAATATACTAAACTACTGCCTAGCATTCTACACATAAGGTAAAGGCAAGTCTCAGTGTCAATATTCTAAGACAGAAATATTGTACCTGTGAAATAAGTGATAATGTATGTGACATGTCAGCAAGAATCCAAGTGCCTGGGATAAGTCCTATCTGTCAAGAGAGACATGAACTCTGTGAGAGGGAGAGATATAGCTCAGGGTTAGTCCAAACTTAGTTGATGGCAAAATTGTAGTGGGCGCCTCCAAGTCCTGAGCAATTTTTTTCCGGCACAATTTCATTTTAGAATTCTGAAATTAGTTACAGAATTGCATATTTCCTGAAGAAGATGCAAAAATTAGGTGTGTAAGCCTTGATATGGATGCCTGATCAGCTTCCTCAAGGGATCATTGATTTCAGCAACAACACAGAGGATAAAGTCCTTTCTGAAGGTCTCTTGCTATGCTCATTCATTCTGTTGGCTGTATTTTTTAAAACTATATAAAACTGTATATATAGAGCTCTCTGTTGCTCTAGTTTATGCTTCACTGAAGTTATTCCAACATAAAACTTGAGTAAGGTGTGAATCAGCTCTTAAGATTCTGCAATGTTTTCAACTCAGTTGTGGCTGCTAAATCTTGCTGTGGCTGACGCACTATTGATTTTGCCCGAACATTTCTTTTTAACTGATTTGAACTATATATATGTTTTACAGCAACTGAGGAAATAAGAATTGAGTATCTAGCAGAACAATATAGTCTGTGGACCTCTGGTAATCAGGATGACACTTTGTGTGGTACATTTCTTTCTGTTTTTACCAGCGTATGTAAATTAATACCCTCTGCAGATCTGCTTTTACTGTGATGGATATAAGAAGGTGTAATGATCTAATAATTCTTGTGCTTCAAGGCAGTTAGGTATAGCTATTGCAAATTTAACTAAAGTTATATGGACAGCACCTGAGAGTTATTGATGTTGACTACCCACAGCTCCCTCTGAAATCCATACAAGGTAGGGGTGCTCATCATTTCTGAAAGTAGGCTAGTAATGTATTCATGACAGACTTTGTATATACAAGCCATCCTGTGAGCGGCAGCACTAATTAGGCCTGATTTCAGGAAGACTGTGTTCACACTTGCCTGCCCTGCAGTAACTCCCAGTCCTTCCACCATGGCCTTCTCTCACCTCTGTAACCTCAGTTCCCCCTGCTCTGTTCCTGGAGCTGCCTCAGCCCACGCTTCCACCTCTTCCTCCAGGTATCCCCTACCCCATTCTCTCCTTAATATTTCTTGCTTCTTTCTTGTACGCCTCCCCTCAGGCACCATACACTTACCTCTTACCTCCTTTCCAGTTCTTTTCTACACAAACTGAAAAAAAACCTGATTCACTGATTTGCTGATGGGCTTGAAGTTATTTGACCATGTTGGCTGGCCAGCTGGCAGACAAAACAGAGCAGGTAATTATTTAATTCATGCTGAAACCCTCCCCTCATTTGGAGTACTTATTCAGCTCTTTTCCCTGTCTGGCTGCCAGTTTTCATGAAACCTGAAGGAATGGAGTATATGTAAGGCTGATATCTCTGATAAATTGAGCTGAAATAAGCCAACAGAATCAGAAGTTATTTGAGGGCAGGAATAACAAATGGGCAAGTAATACTGTCATGCAAGTCCTATTTCCTTAGGAAGTCAGGCTAATAAAACATGCAGGCAGCTGTTAATTTTATTTTTTTCTCATGATCTTTCCTTTCCACTTGGATCCCAGTTCCACAACTTCACCCATGTTAGAAGACCTGTTTGCCCATTCAGAATCTCAGTTACACCTCAGTGCAGCTACATGCAGGCATCACCCATGGGCCCATGGTCTACACCCATGTAGAGATCATACAAACCTCCATTTCCTTTGGACAAGCCACTGGCTTTGGACAAGCACTTTGTTACAGTGACAGTGCATGGTTCTCCTTAATACTATTAACATCTTACAGACTAGGTACCTCATGCAGTAAAACTTCCATCATCTTCTTCCTTGATATTGCACAAATTCCTGGGAATCTAATTCATTAACAATAACCTTGTAGTCTTATCAGTCTCTTGGTGTTATTATTTTGTGGTGTGTGTAGAATTGCAAGGGATGTGTGGGTTTTTTGTTTTTATTCTTAGATAGCAAACTAAATATTTTTGTCACTTTCTTCTATTATAAATGTTTGATCTTTTTTCTTTCACCTCCTAGCAGCTTTTGGAGGTATCCATAGAGATGTAGCATATAGACGTAAACTGAACAGCAACTTTTCCTCCTTGTATGGGAGCTGTGAATGTGAGATAGATGTTGATTCTCAGAATTGCCAGAGCAGTGTAAAAGCCTGTGGGAGAAGGTTGTCCAGTTGTAAACATGGATGTGTTTGTTTGCCTAGGGCAACTGTAGTACTATGGTTGGCACAGCAGTGCTAAATTTTTTCATGAGTAGTAAAATAGAGTTCATTGGTGGTCCTGTAGCTTTTTCCACAAAAGGAAGGACTTTTGTCCTACTGTAGACAAATTCCATATTGAGCAATTTGTGTAAAATTAATGCAATATGGTTTTCTTCTCTTCTTGCCTACAGAGGTTGAAAATTTATTTTGACCTCATCTAAAACCACTGGAGGGAACTGGGTTTAGAACAGACCCTCCATGGACTAGTGCAGGCTGCCCATGAGACCAGTCCTAGCTGAATACAAAACTCACAATGACTCCATAAGCACATCCTAAATACAGCACACATGTCTTGCAAGAGGATTTTAATTACCACAAATGGTCCTGATTATAGCTCCACATGACACTTGAAGTGATCCCAGTACTGCCACTTTTGAGGAGACATTGTTCTGCACAGACCTGCTGATCCACCAGCCCTTTCCCCTCACCTGAGGGCACTGGGGTGTCATAACAGCAGCTACCACAGCCAGACAGCTCATACTAAACCCCAGGGATGTAAAGTCTGTGGTACAGAAGAGGTGTTGGGGCACACTTAAGGGCTTCCCAGCAATGCCTACCTGGCTTTCCTGCTTTGAGCCTATTGGCCTGAAGACAGATAGGGAAAGGGAAGAAGCAATCCCACCAACAAGTTCAAGGAGATGTCACCTGTGGTGCTTCATCTCTCCAGATGGGTACAGAACTCAACAGGAATGGCTGGTGACTTGGTCCACAGCCCAAATTTCTCCCAGCCCACCACTGAGGCATGGAATTGTTAGTTTATCAAGTCTCCTCAGTAGTGTGAGCTAAGAAAATTTTGCTGACATGAAGTTGGAGAGCAAGTAACTTCCTTGGATGGATCATCAATTTTTCCAGATTTAATGGAGCCCCTACTCCCCTGAGGGAACTGAGAGAAGTCCTCTACCAGACTGGATCAACTTTGCCTATCCCTGAGCTGTGAACTTGAGAAGGATTCTGCGGGGATGGCAGACGGGAAAGCCATCACTACTTCTTTCCTCCTCCATGGGCCCTGGTTTTGACAGCTCAGCAGCATGGTACTTGGCTCCCTCCAGTTCTGCCACTGCTAAATCCTCCCCTAAAAGGGGAAAAGAATGGCTGGTGGAGAGGGGAGCATGTTCAGCTGTAGGGAGCAGCCCTTGTGCCAAGGCTGTTGCCTGTACTCAGTGTGGCAGTCTCTGTCCCCAGAGCTGTCCCCCAGGGGATGTCACCTCTGCACTATGTGCACAGCCTGCCCATGGCCAGCACTAGGCTGGTGTCAGACTGTTTCACTGGAGCCAAGCTCAGTTGCTCTTGACCAGAGAGCTGGGGTAGCAATTAAAAGAAGCCAGTGTGGAATGATGTCTCCTTCTGATGCAGATACACCTTTCCCTAATTGCTGAGGTAATAGAACAGCTTCCAGCCTGGCCCAGCACACACCCATACTGTTTCTGACCATCCTGCTCAGCCACATTCCTCTCAGAAGCATACCAACCCTTTTGGCAGGTATGAATGGTTGTCTGCTGAGTGTGGAAGAGGACCTGAGCTACTCTCCTCCTTGCAATTTCACTTAGGTGATTCTACATGTCTACATATTTGTCAGCACTGAAGGTGGAAATCAGCATGTGATTTTACACATTCAACAAAGAAGTCTTCAGTTTGTCTGTAATGAGACAGCTCTTCAGAAGGGCATTTTAGAGCACTCTTAGACCACTCCTTGAAAAGACCTCCCTCTTACTCAAGAGAAGGCAAGTCTGGGTCTAAATGTGGCTCCAGTAGAACTTAAAAAGTACAACATCCATGATATTATCTCAAGTATATGTTGTGTCAGACCCCAAAACTTCTCGCTGTGCTTCTACAGAAAAGGAGCCTTAGTCCTAAAACCCAGATGGCAGTCATAGAAAGATCAATGAATCAGTAAACTCAAAGATGAGAAGTACCTCACAGTCTAAAAATTTGGTTTAAAAACTGAGGAGATCATCTTCCCTGGGTTACCTAAACTAATGAGGATCCCACAGTTTGGCACACATCCTGGAAAGATTTGTTACATGATTGATAAAGGCCTGATTCTGTGTGCTCTATCCTTTTGATGCTTTATTTCCATATAATCTGAATGAAGAGGGTCTTCTTATATGCTGCAGTTACCACTTCTATGGAAAAACTGATTGCAAAAAGCAGGTTTGCACAACCATCCTGAGAAATAGGATGGTAGGGAAAGCTATACAGGGATACTTCTCTGTACTCAGGTATCCTGTCTCATGAGCAGTACTGGGTACTACAGATGTCAGTTAAAGGAACCATGAAAAGTCCTGTAGTTAATGCTGGTTTCAGTTATTAACCTAAAACTGATTCAGCTTCATCCGTACTATTACTTGAGGAATTTTACACATTAAAATGAAATAACGTCATTTGGCTTACATGCTTGCTGTATGCATTATAATGAAATAATAGAGAAGCTTTTTGAAATAATCTGAATGATGCTGGAGCTCTCTTCCTTTCTCAGAGGTGAGTGCAGTAATGGGAGAGGAAGGTGCCATTTTTCTTTATATCTTTGGTATAATTTGGTTGTTGCTAGTTCTGGGAAGTAGATCAGCCTGCTCCCTGCCACTGGGTCATGGACACAATCACTGGCCCTTGTCCCTGAGAAAGAAAACTCAGCATCTCAGTTTCTTGATGTCAGTTAGGAGGAGGCATTTGGCACTCCAAGGAAAGCCAGAGTCCTAGTTGGTGGCAGCTTGGGTATGGGAGAAATCCAGCTCCATGCGGAATTTTAAGAGCCAGCAGCCCGCTCCCAGACACCTGGGCCTTTGACACAAATGATGGCCGGTTTCCATGTGAAAGAAAACTCAGACCCCAGGTTCTTGATATCAACTTGGTGTTCTGATCTACTTCCCAGAACTTCTTTTTTTGACGAGTATCAAGTGACATTTGTAACTGCACAAGGAGAAACTTTCAAGAGGGAGGTTGACTTCTCAGCTGTGATAGTCCTGCAAGCCAGAGGGACTCTAGGGGTCCTTGAGTACACAGCAAATAGCAAACAGTTGTATCCTCTGAATATTTATAAATTATTTTTATGAACGACGATGCAGATGGTGTTTTACCATATTTTTACCGTTGCTCACTTACTCCCTCTGTAATTAGCTGGAGGGCCCTGCAATGAGTGAATACTTTTGGGACCCTCAGACTTGAGGCATGGTCCCCCTCTCCTCCAGTCATGAGGGCCAAGGCCTGATGATGCTTTTCATGTGTTCGGATGGAGGCCCTCCATACGTGGGTGTTGCCTCTGAAGTATGCTGGACCACGTTCAAACCTCTATTTTCCTAGCTTTCCCCCATTGCAATCCCTTTTGACAGAGATGATTTTCTGCAGAGTTTGCTCCCGTAACAGTTGTAGCTTGACTAAAATAGTTCACCTACTATTTCCCCATACTAGAGATCCTATGCCTGTTCTTTAATGTGCACAATAATAATACAAAAGCAACCCTCCCATTAGCCTAGCAACAGCCAAATTATACCAAAGATATAAAGAAAAATGGCTTAGACTTCTAGGCTTTGCAAAAACAAATCCTTAGGGGAGATTTAATCGCTAAATGCTCTGAAGCTGCAGCAGAACAAAAATAACAATTCAGTGGATACAGACCAGAAGAAGAAAAAATAGAAGTCCATTTAACCAGTAGTAACACAAACAATAAATACTCTGTGGGACTGAAGAGCTTTCGTTGTGTAATATGAAAATACATCTTATTCTTTCTGCTTATACTCAGCTCTTGGTGAGACCATTCGTCTATCTCTTCCCCTCTCCCTCTAAGATTCCCACAAAATAGACCGTTTTTACTTCACATTTACTAATTCATTTCAGTTCTGGAAGAAAAGACAATTCTGTCAGTTGTAATATCTCTTCAACACTCAACAACAAGCAAAGGGCCTGGAAAATATACGTTATGCAACAAGTCAACCATTTATAATATTTCAAAAGTTACTTCCCTTCTCAGTTCTCTAAACAAATATGAAAGGCTGCTAAACTAGAAAGAAATCATATTCTAGCACTGAAAACAGCAATGAAAAAATGCCAGTAGTAAACTTTAATTTTAACTCTCAGCTGCTATAAGTATCAGTGGGTGAAGAGCAGATCTTTCACATTGCAAAGAACTTGGTTAAGATTTTTTTTAACCTTTTCAGCACAAGGATCTAAAGAATGCTGTTCTTCATAGTAACCCTTTAATTCAGTTGAGTGAGACATCTCACCTCTATGTGAAATGTTAGGCTTCCATCTTGCAGGATGTGGTAGGCTTTTTTTTTTTTAATATGTTTGTTGGAGTTTCATAGGATCCTCTAAGTCTCAAGGCCAAGCACTGGTAAAGTGCTGCTCTCTGACTGGCTTTGTCATCAGATTTATGAAATCAAAACTGGAGTCAGGCCCCCTGAAAACCTGCAGTTTCTCTGAGTTTCCTCTCTGCCAAACTCTCTTTGCTAAATGCAGAACTCAAAACAGACTGAAGGCTTCTTGCAGCCCTGGGGAGCTCTTGGCTGGTAGATAGAGGAGGGAGCCCAGCCTCCTTCCTCTCTCTCCCAGCCAAAGTGTCAGGATTGGATGCAGATGCACTGCACCGCCTTCCAAGTTCCTGCACTAACTTGAGAGTCAGCAAGATAAAATTAAGTCAGCACAATGCAGACACAAAGTGAGGTCACTCTGTACTCCTGGGGCTGGTCTGACAGCCACCAACCGGAGAAAAACCAGAGTGAACTGGGTTTGCTGAACAAATAGCTCCTCTCTACAGGACAGCAGTCGGAAAGGTGGTCAGTCACAAGCTTTTCAGCAAATTCCACTTCTGTAATACCAGAAAACTTATGTATCATCAAAGTACTCTTCAAACACTGGGCCAAATTCTGAGCTCAGTTTTGTACAAAATGTCCAGACTGACTTCTTAAGCCAGTACAGTTGCTGCTGCTTAATATCAGTATCAATTTGGCTAGATGCAATTTGGCTAAACTTGCTGAAATTATGGCAAAGTACGTAAATGAGGAACGATTTGAGTCTCTTAGCTCTTCTTTTCAATGGTTTGCTTTTTCCCTTTTGGCTCCTTCTTCGCATTTAATTATGCCAGGCTCTAAAATGCATTCTCAATGGCAAGCCAAGATTTTGAGTAATTGCAAGGAAGGGAGGATTTCTTGTTCCGACATACACATTAGCTAATTTTCCCCGGCTTCTGATACTAACTATCAGATTCCACCACCCCACCCCCATCTCAGGGCTGGGTTGTTTTTTTTTCCCCTTGTTTTCCAATTGCAAAGCAGACATCTGGCAGCTCTCTGGTGGCAATAGCTGATACACTCACTCTGCTTACTGCACTTGGCCATTTCTCTGTGGGAGGTAGGAGAAGAGGCAAAAGGAGCCGTGGTTTCAGATTCAAGCCCTTATTTTTATCCTATGTAATTCCACAGCGGGATGTTTTCTTCCTCCTACCACCCTCAGGCTTGTGCTTTCTATTATCGCTGAAAAGACCAAACTAGGCAAAAAAGACTTCCCCTGCCTTTGACATCAGGGAAAATAATTCTATTTTTCCTTTTGCAAATACCAATTGTTTCTTGTCCTTCTGAACCTCAGATGAACTCTTCCTTCTCTGGAAGCCCCTGAAGCAAGGGGTACTTGAACTGGGGCAGGGGATGCTTGATTCAGCGCTGCCACCTGGCCTGCCTGATGCTTGCTGCCTTGGAGGTCACAGCAGTTGAAGAAGTGACGTAGAGAGCACCTGCCATGCTGTTTTTCTGTGGGAAGAGTCCCCAAGGGACATATTGACATGTGGGAAGGGGAGGGGAGAAGGGAAGCAGCGCATGACTGTATCTGCCATAATTTGCCCTGTTTGTCCCTTGAGTTCTTGAAAGGGAATATAACACAGCCCTTCATGACCTCAAGCTTTCACCTTAATATTTAAAAATTATTTATATTACTGTGATGTTGATTAAGACTGAGTAAATATATACTACACATAAATTATTTCATTCTAAATCAACAGCCATGTTTTTTCCCGGTAATGATCATCATTAGCCTGGAATGTTTCTCATGCTTATAATTTTTTAATAAATTGAAATTATTTTTATTGCAAAATAATCCCCACATGCCCCTGTGTAATTTTGAATATTAATTCATTCCTATTCCCATATCTGTGATGATCCTGCCTGAAGTCATTTAGGCTCATATGAGAATGATCAGATTTTATTCTTGTATAAAATGTAGAGTCTTCTATTCTTTTGATACCAATGCATTTCAGCTTCAACATTGGTGCTGACACAAAATAATTGCCCAGACATCAAGTCGTCTATGTAAGGGCCCAACTTCGTGCAAGACTCTTTTCGTTCTCCATCACAAAATATGTGTGTGATAGGCTAGAAATTATTTTGCTATTTGGTTCCAGCTGTGCAGGTGTGTACACATAATCAATAGCTATCTCTTTCATGTTTGCATTTCTATCATATTTGCTCTACTGTCTTTATTCCCACTCAGTTACATTGTGAGAAACTGCTCCTTGATATTTAAGAAAAAAAAGGAAGTACTGTCAGTATTAAGCAGACTTACATGTCTCCAAAAATAACAACTATGATGTGTCAGCCTCAGATAACATCATCGAGTAATTTTCTGAGTAATACTGATAATTCAGCCTCAAAATGGCATTTTTCAAATTCTAAACAAGATATCATAATGTTTGGAGTTGTCATATGAATATGTATTATAAAGCCTTAGTACCTCAGAATGTCTGAATTTATAAATATGAAAAAGAACACAGAAGAAAAATTAAAATGCTTTAAAATAAGCTCAACTGATTGAAAACTCTGGCTAGAAATTTCTGCATTGTATACTGGGAATGCACAGTAGCAGTGAGCCCAGGATGGTGAAGATATGCCATTACTTTTTAACCATGTAATCTCAGTTTGAGACTGTCAGCAGCTCTTAATACACCCTATCAAAGGATTCTCCTAGAGTATGTAGAACAGGCTTGGTCAGTAGAGACACAAAAAAAACAAAAAAACCTGCAGCTCACAGTTCTGGCTTCACTGCAAGTGATAGTAATTATCTTCACTGTTGCCTTTAAGCTCAGTCACAGGGCAGGACAGTGAGGGCTGGGGAAGAAGTCTTTAAGCAGAAACCTGAACATGAGGCAGAGTGAGACAGTGTAAAAACAATACATTTGTGGGAGTGCCTTTTGTTCTAAGCACATTTCTGGTTAATTTTAAGAAAGGCTGATATAACACTAGGCCAGCTAGAGAAGGTATGTTCTGGTTCTGCAGCAGTAGAATTGGCCCAAGGGCAGGTTTCTACCAGCACGGGAGCTTGTTTATCCAAATCACTGGTCCATTAGGACCATTCTAAGTTTCAGAGGCCATTAGTGCTGCAGCTGCTGCTCACTTATCCTGCTGCCTGCTACAAATCTCTGTGAGGAGGTCCTTCCTCAACGTGCTGCGTGAGGGCAGATTACCTCTTCTGTCTGCAAAAGGTAGGCAGGGTTACACTTGACCTGTCTGTCTGGTGTGTCACCCCAGCACACAGATGGAGATTAGCCAAATCTATCATCACAGACGGCTGCTGTACACTAGTGGTGATCTGTAAGGCAGACTATTGTTCTGCTTTACTTTATGACTCCTGCATTAAGATGACTGAACTCTAGAGCTTGCAAAGTGTTGCTGTCAGTCTTAACTCAGAGTGAGCAGTCTCAGCACACCACAGTAATCTTGACAGAATGGGTGTTGGTTCATTTTCAGAGTTTCTATTGATTTTTAAATTGCTTTGATGGCCTACATGTTGGGGGGGGGGGGGGGGAGGGGCAAGGGAACAAATTGGGGAAAAAGGATTTGTCTCTCCATGTAAGCCTAAGCACCAAATGAGACATCCTCACCCTCATCAAAAGTATAGGTTGGAATCACAGCATCCTCATGCTGCAACTGTTGTGCATCCCACACCCAGGGCTTTAAGTCATTTACAGGAGGAAAAAGTCAGTTAATTCATTTTAAAGGAAACTTTCAGTTATTTTTCTCCAGTGAATCTGTTCTGTCCTATGGAACTTCTGTCCTTCTCAGCTTTTTTAAAAGTGATCTTCTATATATTGTAGGTTCAGTCTGACTTGTTTTTTAGCTTGTTCAGAAGTTAATCACATGTTGAATATTGGCTGAAGTAAGAAAAAAGAGAGACTCAGCAAGAGAGTTGTATGCACTTATATTTTACCTCAAATTTGGGATAGACAAAGTACATGTATATGATTGGTTACTGTTGCTCTGCTGATGTGCACTAACTCGTTGAGCTGCAGTAAACTTAGCATCTGTCTGCGCCCTGAGGGTTTGTCTACACACAAAAGTGGTTGTGTTTAACCATACCATTAAAATGCAACGTTGCCCTCAAGGACAGATGCAGTCAGTTTGATATAAAAGTATGTAAACCCACAGAGCTTGGTCCTGTAAGAGAATAGCAGTAAGCTAGAGAGAATAGCAGGACGCTAAAGGTACATAAGGTATCTTTATACCTCACTATAACATTACCTATAGGAGAAAACACCAGCGTATCATCACTTCATGCAATTAAGTCAGTGAAAATAGTGCAGAAACCAGGCTTGAAGTAATACGGTACCACTACTGCTGTTAAAATTATAACTGAATGCATATTTCAAATCCTTCCACTTCTGGGGTGTATGCCATTTAGCAGAGAAAGAAAATCACCCAGACTGCACACAGGGAAAGTGCGTGAGGTGGGAGGGAAACACATGAATGGTAGAATGCCACCAAGAGCCTCGTGTAAGAGTTATTAAACCTTTCTGTTCAAGTAAGAAATGGTGCATTAAAAATTCAGGAACTGGAGAACAGAAAGGAATCTAAACAAAAAATTCAGATTCATTGAGCAAACAGTCAATTGCTAAGCTTTCTGCATTATGTGTTTAATTTGTAACTCATGACAATTAGGTGACTTAGGAAGGTGGAAAGTATGACAGTAACATGATAGGCAGCAAACAAGTTTTTCTGTAGTCCTTTTAGCAGCTTGACTTGAGACGTGAAGCCCATATACAGTGTATTCACTGTTTTGAAGGGGAGCAAGAGAAAACGTGAGCCTTGCACATGCATTTGTACATAGACCTAAAATCTAATATGGAATATATATTATATGCTGAATATACACATAGAATGAGATCCATGAGGAAATTTTTTGTGGTGGAGGGATAGCATTGCTCCTGGAATGGATGATAAATTACAGACCATTTCTTTTGGCATGATTTAGAATATTTATTGCAAATATCTGCCATAACATAATCTGCTGTCTGACACAAACTGGTAAAATGTGTAGGGTTTACTCTTGTCCTCTGAGGAAAATGTGAAGTCTGAATTTCAGTGTAAAAGAGGTTCCTGTTGAGGCTGGGTCATCACAACCAAATGCAGAATGACAGCCACTGATACAGAAAAAATGGCCATCCTTCATTGGTAATGCATGACTTTCTGCTGTTGTACTTCCTTTTCACTACCAGATGTATTTATGTGCTAGTCTGTTGGGGTTACCTGGTGAGGTTTTGGTAGCAGGTGGACCAGAGGGGTGTGTGACAGACTGGAATGTTGAGGGTCAGTGACTCAAACAGTGGGTCCTTTGCTGAGGCCAGGCTTGAAACCCCCTATCCAAAAGGGAGGAGGAGAGGTTTTGGGGGTACAGTGAAACCTCTGATCTGCAAAAGGACAGCCCAGGTGCAGAGGGGTAAGCACCCACCACTGGAGGATGACCGTGACAAACCAATCTTTGCTTAGCAAAAAGAAGGGATGGGAGCCAGATGGGGAAAAGAAATAGAACCTGTGGAGATAGAATAGTGCTTTTTGTTATACCACTGTCCTCCCTTACACAAAGAGGCTCAGGTGTAAAACTAACTCCTGGGGGATTTGTCAGGATATTAATATCCACACACAGGCCTGAGGGTTGGGGCATAACTGGCTCAACCACACTGATGTGAGAGGCAACTGCCATGTCTAAGGAGCTGTCATAAACCATCAAAGACCTCCCCAAGCACCCCCAGACTTCCACCAGAGGACTGTGATCCACGGTGTTGCAACAGATACACAATGTTGCAACAGTGCTAAACTTTCCTAAGGGAGGTACCTGAGCATTCCCACCTGAACACATTAATTAACGCATTGAATTCTGTGTTTCAGGCACTTCCCCCATCCCAGACAGGTCAAGACTGAGACCATCACTTCACCCAATGGATATAGAAATAGAAACAATCAAGTCTTGTCTCTGGATCTATGGATGGTGACTGTGTATCTTTCAACTCTAATACTTTCTTTCTGTTTCTTTTCCTTATTTTTTTTTTCTTAAGTGTTATTTTATACTTTCCTATTGCTAGATTTCTATGGATAATAACCAAAATGGCTACATACCTCCTTCCCATTGCAAACAAAATTGTTCCAAAATAAGTATAAATATATTTTATATATACATATATATATATACATAGATATATACATAAAAGCATCATCCATTCAATGTCATTTCACTCTAACCCACTCCAGGGGATCTATTAACAAGAGCCCCAGATACCCTTCCCTTCAGGGATGGGTTGTAACAGGTTAGCTTCTGTGAGAAGACACCAGAAGGTGTCCCCATGTTGGACAGAAGGAGTTCCAGATGACTCCAAGGTGGGCCAGCTGCTGACCAAAGATAAGCCTGTCCATTATGTTGGTCTCACCTCTGTAATAACATATTTAAGGAGAGGTAAAAAAAAGCTGCACAACAGCATCTGAGAAAGAAGAGTGAGAAAATGTGAGAGCAAAGTCCTGCAGACATCAAGGTCAGTGAAGAAGGAGCAGGAAGAGGTGCTGCTGATACTACAGCTAAGCACTATGAGCTGAGCATAACCCCTGTTCCTCACCCTCCCACACTGCTAGAAGGGAGGAGGGAGAAAATGCAGGAGAGAAGCTGAACCTAGGAAGAAGGGTAAGAGGAGGGGTTTGAGTTTTATTCTTTTTTTCTCACTATATTAGTCTGTTGTAATTAATTGGTGATGTATTACATTAATTTCTCCAAGTGGAGTCTGTTTTGCTCTTGACAGTAATTAGTAAATGACCTTCCTGTCCTTAGCTTGACTCACCATATTTTCTCCCCCTGCCCTGTTGATGGAGAGAGAGTGATAGAGCAGACTAGAACACTGGTGGGCAGCTGACAAGCCATTCAAGTTGAATGCACCACACAGGGTGCAGTGTTAAAGGACATATTCTCATATGATTTTATCTTCTCTTGTTTTAACAAACATCTCAAATAGTAAAAGCAATAGACCCTACACAGCTACCTCTGTAAAGAGGAACCTGCCTCTGCCAGAGTCACCAGCCTTTTAGAACTAACCTTTTTCAAAGCACAAGCATCAAAGTGCTGATTTCATTTTGTTGTAAGATATCTAGTTTTGTCACAATATTTCAATATCACAAAATGTTTTCTAATTCTTCTGTGCTAATATATTTAGCACTGCTAGAAGAATAAAGATTCATACCCCCCCAAAAAAAAGCCAAAGTAAGGCACAGCAGTATCAGGACATACTGTGGGAGACTGTTCCTGGAACAGTGATGCACCAGTACTTTGTGCTGATTGTGCAGATACACATGTGCTCTGAATCAATAAATGGACATTTTCCAGAGATATTGCATCCAGAAATAGTTATTTGCTGGGCATTTCATAAGGATGAAAGCAGCTATAGCCAAAACCAATATCTGATTGTTACACCGGTGTGGAACAGGCAGTCCCTCTTCAGGTCTTTTATTATTTAAACAGAGACATATTAGGAAGAGTGTTAAATTACTGGGCATTATCTCTTATAGTGGTACTCCTCATATCCCTGAAATTAAGAGGGACATATTGACAATGACATATCTGCATAGTTTGAAGCTTCTCAAATTCCAGCTTACTTTAGGTGTATCAAAGGTGTGTACTTACTAAGTATAGCCTCCCAACCCCAGCCTAGCACAAGGAGGTAGCCTGTTTCATTTTGCCTGTAACCCGTGACACTTTCTGATATTCAGGATATGAAGAGAAAATGGATTTCCAGTCAACCCTTCTAGTTACTTCTCCCAGCCTTTAATATGCCTTCAGTATATTCCTCTGTAAGAAAAGCTACACAGCAAGGAGGTGTAGGTGATAGCAATACTGGGCATCATTCTTGCATGATCCAAGTGGCAGTGAAGAGAACATGCTCTGAAGCTTGTGCAAAGTGAGCCCAGCTTCCCTGCAAACTATCCTGGTGTGAATCACTTCCTAGATGGCCACAGTCCATGTTACCCCCACTTAACACAATGAACCAAGTATAATTCATATGAGGAAAACTGATCATACTCAAACTCATACTGTCTCAACCACGCAGTAAGATGTAGTAACACAATAACTTTCAGATTGCATGAGGGAGAACATTATTTTACCTCACCTTTGAAATAACCATACGTATAATCACCTATCAGTGATGTATAATAGACATTGTAACTCAGTCTTGTATCTTACCTATGTGTTAGGTCTAATATATTCATTGGCATGTGCAGATATATATGAACTTTGGTTTTTTCCTTCTTTTACTCTATTTACATCTATTTATGCCAATTGAGTTCAATTCTTTCAAACAGTAGCGAAAGAAGAGCCAACTCCACAGATCTGAATAACCTGTACCCTTTAAAAATGCAATTTCACCAAACACTTGTGGTGTAAATGAACTGTTTGGTTGATTATAGACATCATTGCTGCACTGTGGCACACAAGATCACCACAGCCTAGTAGCTGTATCATTCTGTTTTTAGTTCATTTTCATTAAAGTTTCTACACGAAGTAGTTTTGACAATAATTAAAAGATCATGTATTTGTGATGAATATCCAGGAATGATAACACACTGATCACACAGCAGAGTAGGACATTTCAGCTATAAAATTGCATTTCATATGAGAGCTTTCAGAAAACACAAGTTTATACAATATGTAAAGTAGCAAATGGGCCACTAATAAGTAATAAGGACATTAGATGTAATAAATTATATTAAATACGCAGGCCTCTGGGATGGGATCCACAGTTTTGAATTAGGTGCTTTCTGCCCCATACATACTGCTAAGGGAAGCAAAATCCCTTGAGGGGATGATCTGGACATCTTGTAAATCGAGCAAGTGATTAGGGAGTCACCACAACACCCAGTGCAGGGCCTGCAGGCAGGCCCCTCCCCGTGCTCCAGCTCTGAGCCTGGCTTCAGTGAGCAGGTGAAATTGTACTTGTGGGTTTTTGGGAGGCAACGAGGGATGAAGATGTCCTCCCTGTAACTTCTTGTTTCCTACTCCTTGTAACAGCATGGAAACTTTCTCACTGCAGTACAACAGTGTCATTCCAGTGCTGAATGCCTCAGCTATGAAAGAGGTGACGTGGTGCTGTGCAGAGACAGGGACCCTGTGCTTTCACCAAGCACAGAGCTCTGCTGTTGCAACTTGCAGTCTCTTTTTTCTTTACTAAAAGTCTGGAAGACAATGAGGACAATCATCATTCTTCTTTCTTTCTTAGGATATGCAGGAGTGGGAAATTACATGCAAGCTTTCTCAGGCTGTGAGAAGGACTGAACCCAAGTCTCCCACAAGTTGACTGAATGCTTTTGTTATCCAGTGAGTGGTGGCTGGTCCTTTCTCTCTTGAGACAAATGAATTGACCACATCAGCATTTAGATGAGAATCTGATCCTGACAACAAGGAGTCATGTATATTTGAAGGGTAGAACATAGGTGGAGGGAGTCTTGCATTTTATCAGACAGAAACTCTGAGCTCAGCACTGAGATCTGCAAAAGGATCTTTGAATCAGAGTTCTTTTCAGACTTCTAAGTCAAAGAAGGATATGCCTAGGGTTAAAATTGAAAGACAGTATCTATGGACCTCAGCCTTACACCTTCATGGTGTAGCTCCACTCTAGTTCTACTTTAGCCACGAAAGCCCTTTATTTGGCATAATGCTTTCATCTTGGCACAGATGATTGGATCCTTCGATTAGTTACTCGCAGTTCACTCTGATAGAATCACTAATTTTTTCAGATATTTGACCTTTTAAAAGTAAAATTTTAAAAAAGCAAAGAGAATATGATGTGTTTCCATTTGATTTTATGTTTTATATGCATACTCAGACATATCAGGAAGTAAACTCTGATGACTTGGTGATGTTGTAGTCATTGTCCTTCCAAAATGGGGGATGTCCATTAACAGATACTCACTGAAGATAGAGTCTATGTAAAAATAGGCACATATGGGGAAATATTCTTTAAAAAAATTATTCCTTAAAAAAAAATAGAAGGGAACAAAAGAGTGTTCTTCATTGACAGAACTCTTAAACTGTCTCCTCAGTTTTATGCAAATTATAATTTCTTTCAGGATCTCAGTATTAAAAATTTTGCAGGCTTGAAGCAAAATGTTATATACAGTACAAAATAGAAGCTACATAAATAATAATTAGTAAATTAAAAATAACTTTCCCATGAATACACGTTAAGAAAAAAAAAGAACATGCAGTTACTACAGCTCTATTAATACTTTCTGGCCAAAAAACACTTGGAAACAAATTGGCAGAAAACCAAAACTCCCTGCAAGTGCAAGTATGAGACAACAAAATTAACACAATTTTGAGTTCATTTTAGCTGTGAATAGTTAAAAAAACACCCACAAAACAAACAAAAAGAATCCAACCCGAAAGTCCTTGTTTCAACATGTTTATTCTTTCTTCATTGTGTGTCTTTTCCCCCCACTTAAAGACAAGCATTTGAAAAATCTTTGTCAGCTAAATTGTCTGGGACTATTTTATATTTTCAAAGAGAAACACTTAGATTACACACCAGATTCATCATTCCAAACTAGAACTGCAATATTCAATCAATTTTTGTTACTTAGAGCAATTCTTGTCTAAAGAACCTCAAACATTATCAGTGGTTTATGTCCAGTTTGAAGCTCAGCCTTTATGTGTGTTCCTATACACTTTCAGGACCTTACTACAATCAGAGAAGCAGAAAGCTAAGCCTTTCTGTCAACTTTGTGCCCTCCTTCTCTGAAGGGGCTGTAGAAAGTTTATTTATGTATTTTATATCATACGGTTACAAAAATTGCTTGAATTGGTCAGAATTTCTCGCCTGTTTTTGCTAAGATGGGCCAAAAGTTATCTCCTAGAGTGGTGTCTTCAGAACAAAGGAAAGGTACAGTCCCCCAGTTCATCTTCCCCTAAATCTTTTCTAGGTTCTCAGAATTTGCAGCTTGCAGGGTTCCTGAGTCAGAGGTGATTTTTCATATTTTAGAATGCTTCAGGTATTCACCTTCCATTAGCTAGTTCAATTTTCATTAAAAAATGAAATTAACTGTTAGGTGGGAAATGTTAGGTTTCACAGGATCCTGTGGTGAAGAATTTCCTCCATGTAATTACCTATAGCAAGATCCACCTCCTGTGATTGTCCTTACTTGTCCTTTTCTGGATATTTTCTAAATCTATGACAGACTTTCTGAAAGCAAAAGAAAATAGACCCACTACGGATTTACATGATACTAAAATTCTTTTCACTGTATCCTTTCCTAATACTTCCCAACAGTAAATGTGCTTTTTTGAACACTAAGTAGATTTTGTCATGGAACTTTCTGTTATAAACTGAAGTCCAAGTCCTGTCTCATTACTGTCAGTTCAGACCATTTATTTTATGTTTTCCCTATGAACTCATGGGGGCAAGGAGAGCAAGGCCATGTCCTGTGTGCATCAGTCCGTATTTATCTTGTTAAATTTCATCTGTAATGTTAATCCCCAAGTACATAGTCCCACCAAGTTCTTCTGCAATTCTGCAGAGGTAACTCCGTCATTACTATCCCATGCCCCTTGGTTTTGTCATCAAAATTTGTAACCTCCCTGTACACCCTTGCCAAATCAGAGAAGTTTCCTAGGTCTGTGGCTGTCAGCTGTCAAGCACATCTGCACAGCCATGCAGAAAAGGGAGAAAAGCTACAGAGATATCAGAGCTACAGAGGAGAACAATTGAACAGTCACAGATTTGAATTATTTGTTGATGCATTCATTGGAGTCTAGATTCCAGGAGACTGACAAGGAAAGGATGAGGCAAAATCACTCTTTTGGAAAAATTCATCTCTATACTGTGGTTTTGTTCCAGAAGTAAAATTCCTGCAAGGCACATCAGTTAGTAATATTTTAATGGGTTTAGATTTTAATACAGTTTAACCAAGTCACTCTTAAATCAATTTAGAACCCCTCTAGCAGACTTAAGTGAAGAAATACATCACAAATTGGCTAGTTTGTTATTACTTTCATAGCAGAACTACTACATCAGATTACACATATTCCTACCATGCACACTTGTCTAGAGTACATGAGAAATGAGACACCTCAGCACACTGCATTGTTACCAGAAATAGGACATGGACCCACAGCAGTGTTCCAGTATGCTTCATTGTGACAGGAGGCAGAAATAGTCTCCCAATTATATATCCCTTTTTATTTATTTACATGCTAATTTGCCAACACACAGGCACTGTTCAGAAATGCTGTTGTCAGTCACAGTCAGACCCTCCTTCTAGCAAACCAGAGCTAGCTTGTGAGCCGTGCGTCTTGGGTCCATAAATTCTGACACTGCTGGATATGTGGACATGAGGAGGATATGAAGCAGATACAGCTGCTGCTCCTCTTGCTCATGCCTGGCTCCTTGAGCTTCCCAAAGTCAGCACACAGAAGGATGGCATAGAAGGTGCATGAGCAAAGAAATTCCCAAGCTATGTAAAAGTAGATCTATCACAGAAATAGTGTTGTAAAAGTGCTTTTTGGAGCGGTTCCTGGCACACAACCTGCAGATAACAGAGCATGAGAATTACTGGTGAGGGACATAAGCAGGAGCAGTTGTGGTCCAGAGCAATTGGTTTGCACCTCAGCCATTTTTTGCATCACCCCAAAGCTGTAGCACTCCAAGGGGAAAGGGAGAGTAAAAGACTCCAGGGCTATTTAAATTTTTGAGGAACTGTTCTGTGATACTTGTTCGTTTCTGCATATTAATGCAACCTTTTCCTGGCAGTCTGTGGGCCATATAATACATTCTGCACTGCGTCTGCATGCATGCCATACCAGCTGGTTCTGTTTTCATATTTCAGGTGGCACCTGATGTGTGGCCTGCCAAAGGCTCCTGAAAGGTTAAGCTGGGCTTCAACAAGGGAAATAACCTCATATTAATAATCCTTCCAATTTTTTTCTCCATCCCCTGCTGTAGTTTTTAGCACTAAAATAAAAACATAATTGAATGCAAATAGATAAGACAGAAATTAGTAAAACTAGTTAGTTCTTTGAATTTCCAAATAAATGCAAGAACACTACATGACTTAGAAAATAGCCAGTAACTTTCGACCAACTTATGTCATGGTAACATATGCCCACTGAAAATTAAGAAACCATTTCCTAAGGCCACCTTACTTTGCTGCTGGCTGTGTGCTCTGAAGTCAATAGCACAGTTGTGCTACCAAATGCAGATTATCATTTGAACTATGGCAGTAGACAAAATATCTTCACTAAAAGCTTTTCATGAGATCATTTATCAGAACCTATTCCTAAATTGCCAGAACCTTTGTTAACCCACTGTGAATTTTGTGCTGGAAAGTTGTGGATTGTCAGTGAAGTCAAATTTGAGGGAGCTCCTCTAAATACAGTAGTCTTGGGAGCAGTGGGGAATCACAGGTGACTATACTGAATGCCTGAGAGGAATGCTGCCCTCTCTGTCCCCTCCTATAGTATGCCCATTGTTGATAAAGGCTGTCTTCCTTTTGTTGGTGTTCATTGTGGAGAGAAATGCACTTGTTATTTACTGGTGAAAATGAGATGTCAGTAACAAGCAATGGAAGACAGTGTTGTTTTTCATTTTGCATTGATGCCCCTCTACAGAGGCATGCATTTCTCACATTATCCTTCTCAAAGCCTTTATTGTTCTGGCTTCCTGTTACAAATCAAGCTGGTGATGGCAGCCCCATGAAATCCCATTAGCATACTGAGGGCAGTGTATTACAGTACCAGGCAATAGAATAAATGCAGAACAATAAGTATAATAGGGAATGCATTACCCCAAAATGGAACAGCAGCTCTGTACTGAGTGCCAGTTCTATGAAGGTGCCTTCTCCACTGCTTGAAAAGAAACAAACAGTATTTTTAGGGTTCAGCTGCACTGTCAAGTAAAATCTGGCTAGTCTAAGCCAAGGAAAACAGAGATGCAAAAGGTGTTATGCTACATATCCAGGTGCAACAATTAATCTCTCCCTGTTCATGGACTCTAATTTTAATGTCCTTGGTAGACTGACTTCCAGATATAAAATGCTTATTATTTTTTTATATAGAGATATAACTGGACTTGCTTTAGAGTCTTATTCTTTGCTTGGCTGGCATCAATGGCAAGCCTATGAAGGCAGCCTTCAGAAGACAAGTTGTCTTAAAAAGAGCCAATGCTGATTTTTAGTGTTAATTCTTGTGAAGCCTGAGCTAGATGGAATATTGCTAGTTTGTAGCCAGTCAAGCAACAGTCTGCTATAGATGAGCAAGAAGACAGCTGATACATCAATATATACTAATACCTCAGTAATGCTGGCAGTTCTCAGGGACAGACCTATACAATGCCCTCTCCTTAGGTGGTCTTAAAGGTCTTGAAGTAATGGTAGGTACAGTAGGCAGCTGCAAGACACTTTTAGGGAAAAAGAGACAAACTGACTAGGATAAGGAACAATTCTGCAGAGGAATTAACATTTACCTTTGCCTTAGACAAGGACTGTAAAAACTTTTTCAAATATGTGGATTTCCACTGCCTGTGAAATACTGGTGTGTTCAAAGGTGGGAAAGCAGCTGTGTTTTTCCAGAATGAAAAGGATGGTCAATTTGAAAGACTTTTAAGAAAAGCTGTCAAACACTACAAAAAAGCAAACCAGACTACATATCAGCATACTGTTTCTGATGACTAATCACTTTTTAGTTTTAAATATAGGTTCTAATTCTAAAAAAGAGAGAGTTCAGATTTTTTTCATGAGAGTTTCTCTGTTAGTTACTAGCAATTCTATAACGATATGGACTATGATTTTCTCTCAGAAATGGTTTGATTTTTAAGTGGGTCTGTGGCTTGGCAAGAAAATCCATAGGGTCTCTTAGACCAACAGGTCTAGAGTTAGTGCTGGACACTCTCTTTGCAGATAAGCAAAGGAGTAAAATACCAAATGAGAACCCCACAATGAATATTTCTAATAGGACAAACATTTGCAAGTTTGGTTGTGTGGCTGAATATAGCTGATATGCATTGTCATGGGTCTTGGTATATTCTTCTGTCATTTCCATTGTAAAATTCAAATATTAAATGGGGAAAAAAACAACCTGAAAACCAAAAGAAAGAGATGATGGTGTACGATATCTTTGTTTCATCTTTCCAAATAGATTAGGCCTGCTCTGACATGAGGAAAAGCAAGGTCTTCATGAATTAGGCCAAAAATGGGAATTGGCAAGAAGCATGAACATCTCCAGAAGCTTGAGAGAAATGTTCTGTTCAGGAATTCAGACTGAAGTTGGACAAAGGTTTGAAGTTAAGAGAGAAATCTGACCCACAGAAAACCATTTAGACTGTTCTAGTGTCATTTAAGCTTTCATGCAGCCCTGCCTTGCCCCACAAGATGATGGCATAATAAGCATGTCAAACAGCGGATAGAGGCCTCGTTATGTGAGCAGGAAGGAACTTGTTAGGATATCAAAGAAGATGCTCATTTGAGTTTTGTGTAGAAACACAGAACCTATAAAGGACCATTTTTGTGGTCACATATAGATAAGAGTGCAAGAAATTTTCAAATCACATAGATCCACAAGATCTCTATTTCACCTAATACTGCATAACACATGTCAAAGAAAAAATCTTTCCTCTTAAAATGGAGACCATTCAGTAGAACAGATGAAAAATGGGGTTGACCCACAGGATGGGACCGTGAGGGCTCACCAGTGGTACCAATACATGCTGCTCTAGAATCCATAAACTCCATTTGCTCAGCAACACGTGTTTAGGAAGATTCAAGAATAACTATCTCAGCAAACACAGCATCTGTCCCTAACTCTAAGATAAATTCTGAAATATTCTTAGCTATAGAAAACTACAAGACAGGAAATTCCATCATGTTTCATGATGATAATTCCTTAATTAAGAGATTGGGTGCTTTAACAATGGTATTAGAAGAAAAGCCCCTAGTAACCTATCAAACGTGGAGGTGTTCATACATCCACACACAGTGTGAGAGAGAATGTGTTAAAAATGCCATAGCTGTTGGGGAATTGATTGCACCACCTTTGGAATTACCAGCAATTGTGTGATTGGTTTTCTCCCTATACTACTGTGTGCATGCATTAGATGTCATGAACACCTATGAAACAGAAATTACTTCATGTTCACCTACCTGCTTCAAACTAATGGCCTTGTAAGAGCCTCCTCAAACAACCTTCAAGTTGCTTCAATTTAGGAAGTGCAGATGCGGTGCTAGGTACTGGCTGAAATTATGTATCCCTCAACTGCTTGGAAGTTTCCTTTTGATACAGTGGGCTCATGCTTTCTAGATTGTTAATGGCTGTTGTGAGATGAGTCCTGCAAACATTATGGTTGTACATGAAGAAAGATACGCAATTTTTCACACTAATCTCACCTTATTCAGTAGTAAGGAGTAGCATAGAGAGCTGGTCCTGAAAGTTCAGTTTCTGTTTAAACTGAACTTTGAGACTGAGTGTTCATTAATGTTCAAGATTTCAAAACATATGTATAGCATAAAAAATTAAAATTATTAATGTGATACACATCATTTGATGTGAGAAAACCATTAGCAAATATTTTAGTAAAACACATTCATTTCTAAATCTCCATAAGAAAACCTTATTACAGCAGTAATCCACTCTGTAATACCTTCCCCTAGCATTAAAAACAAACTGGATGAAAATCATCTCAGAGGTGTGTGTAAGCATGCCTTCCTTTGAGCAGGAGCATATTAAGTTTTATGACTGAGCTTCATTTATAACTAGTCCATAGAAGATCTCAAATAGTCAAGCCATTACTGCCCTGAAAACAGATGTGATTTTCCAAAGCTTTGTTTTTCAGATGTAGTCTTACATCTCCTTCAGATCTAATAACAATACGAAATAATCTATCCCTCTTTGAAAAAATAGAATAAAGAAATAGTCTGCAAGTCATGCTGTTGACTGCATGCACTGAGGAAATTCTGTCAACTTGCCTAAGTACCTCCTAGTATCCTGGTCAGGCTGGGGTTCTGCTGTGTAAAATCCTATTGTAAAAAATGCTTCCTGTCTCCTAAAATGACTGGGAAGCCCTGGCAGTACCACACAGCACTGTCTGTCTCATGTGTAAGCCCCACTGGTTTCAACTCTCCAGATCTTAACCAGTGACAATACAATCCAAATTGTGAGAGCACATCTTCCAGATAGGCTGCTGCAAAAGGCATGGCCATTGCATTGCCCCTAAATGTGTCAGATGATGGAGAGGATAAACCACTGCTCCTGCTGCTTATGGAAAATCTATTTCAGTTTTCATACCTACTTGAGAAAAACTTAAACTGTATATCTGATCCCAGATGCTTCTCTCTTCTTCTGTCACCTGCTCTGGTAAGAGAAGGACTTCTTTATTCTCGGGTTTTCCTGTTGTGGATCCACTTGCTATTGAATATATCAAAGCAAAGCAGGGACAGATAGTGAGTGTGAATGTGTCCATCTGTCATACTAAAACTAGTCCCTGTGTATTGATATCAGACATTTTATCAAATGACTGTTTAATGTAAAACACACCTTGTGGGAAGAATAAGGCAGACTGTCTGCTCTAAATTCCAATTGCAGATTTTCAAGGTATGAATAACTTAAAGGGATTTGATTACAGTGACCTATATTCAGACAGTTCATTCAGTTACAGCAGTCCAAAACTGCACTGCAGGATGTCTGGTGCCATATGTTGCTTTCCAGCATGCCAGTTGATGAGGCAGTCGGTAAGGTATTGCACTTCTAAACTGCTTCTCCTGGGAAAAAAGAAGGAAAGAAGTAAAGATAGGAAGAAAGGGAGGGCAGGAGGGAGGGCAGGAGGGAGGGAAGGAGGGAAGGAAGGTGGGAAGGCAGGAAGGAAGGCAGGAAAGCAGGCAGGAAGGCAGGCAGGAAGGAAGGAAGGAAGGAAGGAAGGAAGGAAGGAAGGAAGGAAGGAAGGAAGGAAGGAAGGAAGGAAGGAAGGAAGGAACTAGTCCTTTGACAACTGATGATTCCTGTCTCTGACTAGAAGTCCATCCATTGCGAGGGGCTGAGGTGTCCTTGGTTTTGTTGAAATCAGATCACTCTTTCTGTTTCTACAAAGTATCTTTGTCACAGCATTCCCTGCTTTGGTGACCATTTTTCCCCCCTTTCTGTAACTGTTCTGATTTTTTGGGGTTTTTTTTTTCTAATTTTAGCCAAAGTAAACTAAAAAATATTGCAAAAGATAAATAAAAATCTTCAGTGGAATTACATTTCCAGGAGTTTACAGGCCAGTTTCACATCCAAAGATGAGAAGGCAAGTTTGAATAATCTTTGAAATGTAGCATGAAACCCTGCTAAAACTCTGTGCCAAGCCACTAGTACTTCCAATGGTATCAGTATTGTAGTAACCTGCCAGAGAACTTCGCTCTGACTTTACACCAGCTAATTGTCCCCATGGTTCTGCTGGCTCACCAGGGTTTCCACACCTCACCAGGGTTTTTACACGACATGGTTTGCTCACCTGCAGAAAATGGTCAATAAACCTCTCTCTATGATCTGTAGGGGTCCCCAACAAGATGTACGTTTGTCTAGAGCTATTCCAGTCATTTATTGCCTCCTCATTCCTGGGAAGTACAGCGCTGGAATTGCTCCTTTATTCCCAGGAACATATCAAAGTAATGTAAGCCTAGGCTGTGCAGAGGTTTTGGAGGAATAGCTGCAGCCCAAGAAAACTCTAGAAAAAAAGGCTGCAATTCCTACTCATTGCCTTGTCCTGTCTTGTTATTACACACCTCTCTTGCAGAGAGACAGCCAACACATTTATTGAGGGAAGGCAGGAAGAAGTCATTGAGATACATCTTCACTCATGTTAAAAAAACTCAGGTTGCTTCACTGCAGACTTCTTGGAGGAACAATGCAGATCCCCCATTGTAAATGAATTATATTTTCGAAGTTAAGACAATGTTTTTGATGACTATGCCAACTAATTAGAAATATACAGCATGTAAGTAAAGCTAATATTCTAATCAATTGATTTGTTGAATAATGAAGCTGTTTGGTTTTTTTCTCTGGGTATAAGTAAAAGGGAAAACAAAAAATAATTATGGATTTTCTTTTCTGTTTGAATTCTATTCAGTTTTATTTTGACTGAACAGGGAGGAAAATAATAGGGGCCTTAGAAAAGCCAGTCTTATCAGTTCAACTAACACACTGAAATATTTTGCTTTTGCATCAAAACTGATGACACTAAAAGTGATTGTTAAAGGAAGTCTTATATGACTATCAGTTGGCAGCATTTTTAGCTAAAGCAGCAGTCACACTAAAATTTGCTATTTTTATTGTTATTAGCAGCCCTTCTTGGGTCCCAAAATTTCTGTTTCTACTCATAGGAATCTATAAGAAATCAAACCTCAAGACATTTTGAGAAAACAAAAAGTATTAATATTTTTGCATATTTAAATCATATGGAAAGGTAGACAAGTCACATAATTTTATTTCTAGAACTATTCTTAATAATCCTGCATATTTAAGTAAAAAAAAGCATTATAAATTAGTCCTAGACACAGTATACTTATTAAGTTTAACTTTTTATTAATTCATATTTTCCCAGAAAGTGTTATCAAGCAACCTGTCTTCCTTTCAACTCAGCAGATTTAAATAATCTCTTAGGGTCCTACCAAGAATGAATTGTAGAAATACTTCATCATGCATATTTACACAAAGCTTTACTAGCAGCACCTCTGCATCTACAAAGCAGCATTGCTTCACAACTCAGTTTGAGAGTTTCATTTTCCCTTCATCCAGCAGTGGTATCCTCAAAAATAATGGATGTTTTGGTCAGAGCTCCCACAGTTGTTTAAGAATACCACAAGCACTTTATTACTAATTGAATAAATAGATAGCATGTGTCTTTGCTTCAGCAGCCTTTATTTATTTTACAGACATTTTTCATCAACTTACAAACATTTTCTGTTTGAAATGCTGCATAATTTAATGTTCCCCATCTGGAATGTTAATACTCAGCATGAAGAAAAGGAAGTCAAAGTGAAAAAAAAAAAAGTAACAACATTTCTTTGACTCCCATGTCAGTAGTACCAATTAGCTACATGAATTTTCCATCTGCTTTCACTAAAGAATACATGAACAGCTGCATCCTACAGGAAGACAACCTGATGCATCCAACAGAAACTGTCAAGGACCTGGTCATTTCCTGTCACTAGCTCTACTACTGCTGCAGATGTCAAATCACACTGGGTTTGCCAGCTAGTTTTGTACAAACTCTACTAAAAAAATTGCCACTATTTTGCCTTTTCTTAGTGAAATCTCTTTACCTATTGATCTAAGTGGTTTGTATTTATATTCTACTTTATGTACATTGGATTGGATAGCAAAACACTGTCTGGAAATTTATGGGCTTCACAGTCTCTAAACAATAAGGACACCAAACTAATGCTGCTGATTAAAGAGAGATTAATGATTTTGTTTGGTATGGTCTAATGCTGCTGTTAATTGGTAATATATATTGTGTTGGGCAGTTGCACCTAATTTATTTTCTTGAAGGAATATCTATCACTTTGCCCTTATGTTTCATAGAACATCATGCAAACTTTCTCATTCCTCAAATTTAAAAGGAAATACTATTTTAGACCCTACTCCTCCCCACCATACCACCCTCCTGGAAAAAAAGATAGCTACTACAGAGATGGATAACTTCAAAATGTCTGGCTAGTTGATTTATAGAAACAAAGTACTGGCTTTTTCAGATCTTTTGAGTGAAGCACAGAATTCCTTGCAAAATACCTGGACCTTTTGCAACTGCCTCCTGCCAGAATTCTTGAGGGAATACCCTTCTCCTTCTTCATTGTCAAAGCAATCTTCCTAATCACATGGCATTGTTCAGCTCTCTGTCTGAATCGGTGGAAGGCTTATATGGAGATAAGACCATCTGTGGTGTTAGGCAGAGAGTGAGAATGCTCTCTGGAACTGTCAGGGGAACTAGATTTCTAATCTTTTTAAACTCAAGGATTGTGAACCCTGTAACTTTGACCTTTTTTATCAGGAGATTCACCTAACTGTAAAAACCGCCTGCCTTATTACATTTGCTGATACCCTGCCTGGGGTCTGCAGAGCAGTGAATACAAGACCATCTTAAAGACTATCCTTTAGAATGACTGCTAGATTCCTTCTAGCTCCAAATGGTCCAATAAATTGTCTTTCTCCACAGTCTCTCCAGTAATAATCTAAAACAACTGTTACAACATAGGTTTTTTTTTATTGTACAGGCATACATGCACTGAGAATGCTGCCAGGGTTTGCTATCAGAGCCATGCCCAGAAATAGGGAGGATCCTTGAACAATCTGTGCTCTGTGAAGGCCTCTGTTCCAAAGACTGTGTCTGTGTTGTCCTCCCAGGTCATCAGCAAACACAGACTCACAAAAACAGCAAGGCCACATCTGTGTGGGAGCCTGGGAAGGCTCTGGGGGATGGTCTCATATGAGTTGTGCTGGCATAGCTGCATCAGTGCAGCCCAACACTTGTGTCAGGCCAGCTTGCACTGGGACGTGCACAACAGCTGTAGCAGCCTCTTCATGCCACTTGACTGGGAGAGACAGCTTTCATGCCACAAATGCATTACTGTCCCTCATTTCTACACAAACAGTTGTGAATCTCCTGCACTTTCAACAGAGGGAATTGAAATAAAGGGGTCAGATCTACAATCAAGTGCCGTAGCTAATTGCAGGTGCTCATCCCATGAAAGCCACAGCATAAGTTTAAAGCATTTCAGGAGACTTTGTAAGTTCTATTTCATCTCACTCCTGTGTTCACACCTGTCCCTAAAGCACCTGTCCCTCATTTTTTCCTTTCACCGTTGACAGCCATGTCATTTTTTGGTCTTAGCTCAAGGAGCTAAAAAAACCCAATTGTTTGGATTCTGATTGATGATGTTGCAAGAAAAATCGAATAAAGAATGGGAAATGCATATGATTGGTATTCAGCAAACTAAAGTTGTGATAGTGATTACTAAAATTCAGAACTCACAAGACACCTCAGAGATAAAATGAAGTTCTTTCATAGCATGTTTTTCTGGTCCTCAAAATATCCAAATATCTGTATCTATGAAAAAGCATTGACTTTTTAATATAAATATAAAACTTTTAAAGATAATATCTCAAGCTAAAACTTCAGATATTTCTTAAAACATATTTAGAGCCTTGAAGACAAGCATATAAATGTCTAATTTTTGGATCTTGAACTATTAGGTTTTCCTGTTATGATGAATTTTTTTAATCAGAATGTATAAACATATCATTTATGTGTAACTTCTCTCTTCATAATCCATTCTATTACAGACTATCTCCATTCTGTTTGTCTCTTTCAGGCAATTGCCCTTGTCAATAACTATAACATGACAAAATTAACCTTTAGATCTGAGAACAGAAGACCATAATAGGAGATTCTGTAATTAAATTTCAGAGCTAATATCCATAAACCAAAGGTAAAGCTTCAACAGATATTCTTATTCATTATTGAAGCTATTTGTGCAAGGTTTATTCTTGGCTCCTATTCAACACCTTCTACACTTGCCTTATCTGCATATGGGCTCCTGTTTCAAAAGATTTATAATAGGTGCACCATCATCTATAAAATCAGTTCCTGATATTTGGCTTTTGAAAATCTGCATCTATTCAGTAATTTCCCAGCTCTAGTTTATCCTCCATAAACAATTCCCAAGCACCTAGTCATTATCAGTATCCTATAACAGTGTAACTCTCTTTTTAAGACTCTTGTATGATGACAAAATCTCTGATAAGGACTCCTAGTATATCAAGCTTTATCACTATAACCCCTGCTGTAACAGCATCCCTCTGCAACACACAAACAAAGCACCTTTTAAAAACTGTGTTAGGTTATGCAAAGTATTCATTAGACAGACACATCCAGTATATAGTACATCCACATTGGATAGCAGGAAAGAATGGGACACCATGGCAAATGTAGCTCCTTTTTTTTTTTTTTTTTGATGTGGGTCTGTCCAACTGAATCATTTGGTTTTACTTACTGACTCACTGGATGAACCAAATGCTGCAAAGTAGGGAATTATGTCAGATAGAAATGATGAACAATAATTCAGTTATAAGCTGAAACACGGGCAGCTGAATTACTCTGCACTACTTTATTCAGAAAACAGAAGGATAGTCAACCTGTTGAGGGAAATTTATTTTTATTTCTTTTGGCGTATAATTCCACCCAGTTTGCTGTCTTTAAGCTCTTCACATTTTGTCACGTAGTAAAAGTTCACACTCTGAAGCATCAATTGGCATATGTGTCTAGATACAAAGCAAAGCTCTTTTAATTCCATAATTGCCACTATATAAAACATATACACAAATATATGGCATCAGTCATCAATTCCTTAGGTGTTTCCCATCAAGTGTAGGGCTCCGCTGGGAGAAGTGTTGGACTAATAAGGGAATATTTAATGCACTTCTTATTAAATAGAATGCCTTTCAATTAATTCCTATGGTTATTGCCAGGCTAAAGGACAGCAGCAGCAATAACACACCATCAGAGAAAGGTGGATAAGAGGTGTTGTAATGGAAAATTGTGTATTTGCACATGTGGAAATGTACCAGGAGAAACAGAGAGCAAAGGAGAGAAAATGAGTGGGAGAGTGGAGAGAAAATGAGTGAGAGAGTAGAGAGAAAAAAAGAAGACGATGGTCATTCAAAAGGGAGGAGAAGCAGTGGTTGAGGAGGGGAAAGGGCAACTTATTAGCAGCAGACAGCTCTGAGAAGCTCCACTGGGGGGACAAAAAGTGCAGCCTCAAGGCATTGCTGCGAAAACCATTGGCTGCAGTGTCAGTTTTGATGTGGTTCTGTCTGCGGCTGCTGCTGTGGCTGCTTGTGCTCCCACAAGCCTGAAGGAGAAGGCAAGCTCTGCAGTAGCTTTGGGTAGATGTAAAAAAAAAAAAAAACAGTCAACAGAGGCAACGGACTGAGAGGGGGAAGGAAATTTTTGCCTGTGAGGATATGTCAAGCCTGTCCTGCTAGCAATTCATCGTTTAAATCACCAGAACAACAGCTTAAGCTCCTCCAAGCAGTAATATGCTCTGCTGTGCAGGGATTTAGGGTGTCTTGAGTACACAGGCTCGTGCCAGAAATTGTCAGCATCAGTGAAAATGCATGATGTTGGATTGGAGGATTTGTGCTAGTTCTGTGAGTAAAGCTTTATACTGGAAACTTCACAGCTTTATCATAAAGATTTCTTAAGGAAGAAGCTGAAAAGATAGTGCCCAGTAACTAATTTCTGAAACTGCAAACCAAGAGAAAGGAAAAAGTTACTCAGTGGATGTCAAATATGTTCATATCAGTCAACCAGGTTTTGGGGTTTTTTTCCCAGTTTCAGTGATATAACTATTATATAAGCAAAATCAACCACTATAAATTAATTTCTCATTCTATTTATCAAAGCAGTGTGACCCAAGGTATGACGACTTACTAGCTATGTGTAAATGACAGAGACTAAAAGAAGTCAAGTTCATTAAAAAGAGATGAAAATGTGAATTGATAGTTTTTCCATGGTCGCAATTTTTTCTTATCACCTTCAATGCTCTTTCGAGATTCACTCGTGTAAAATAATGCTACTACTTGAATCAGTCTTCCAAACTCTTTTCAAGTCTACTGTGCACTCCAACTTTTAATGACAAGCACTTAAACAAAATGTACTGTGCCACTGAATTTACTGTGAACCTCCTGAGAGATTCTTCCGGTCAGCAAACTCACTTGAAAACTTGTCAATCTAGCCCTTTTTTTATCAAGTTGTAGAGGAGCTAATTTAAAATCTCTGGAGAAATAATATGTAGGAAATTAAAGCAGCAAATCAACAAAGGAAAGGTGAACAGAATTAAATGGTCAGTGATTTAACTGATATTATCTCTGATCATGGATACTTAATGTGAACTTCACCCCCCTTACTGCCAGTACTTCTGTAAGATCACTCAGGATACAATAGCATTTTAATATACATATTAGGACTAAAAATAATCTTAACAGGTTTTTTCATATTACTTTATATCTCTGTAGTGAAATAACTGAATATAAACTGTATCCTTAAAGAGATTTCCATGTAATATGATTTCTGATGTGATCACCTAACAGGAAGTAGACAATAACAGAACTGTGTTCAGACATATTTTTTCCCTTGAAACTAGTTAAGAGTCCATTTATTTAACCTATAGCCCTCATTTCAGAGTCCTGAAACTAGTTAAAAACTTGTTAAATAATTTTTGACTTCAAGAAAACCCAAACTTAAAGCTAAACAGGCAATCTTCAAGGTAAGCTTCAGAAAACCAGGGAAGAAATATCGATGGTACCTATGTCCCTTTTCATTTCATGGGTTGGTGATATGTGAGCCCACTCGAGATCACCTCTCCCACCCTCCTGATGAGGATTTCACACGGTATCTCTTGCAGCACACTGCTTCTGTCAACATTCCAAGGTGCCATTCTCCCTGTTCATATCCTGTCAGCCTTACTGCTGTCTCAGCACAGTGACTTCAATTCAGCCACATGCAGCAGAATTGTGTCACAAACAAGGCTAGGAGCAGTTCTGCCTCACAGGCCCAGCTGAGTGTCAGAGGCAGCAGCACTCCCCTGGGCACTCCAAGCTCTGAGTCTTCTCAGAGACAGGAGAGGACTCAACCCAAACCTTGTCTGAGCCATCGAGCAGACCAGTCCCCACACTACCGGGTCAATGAAGCAGCCGCTGCAATGACATCAATGCTAAAATTCCTCCCAACAAAAGCAGACTCCACTCAATTTGAAGCAGAGCATGTGAAGCTTCCCTCTCTTCATCCCTGAGCCTCCAGACCTCCTTACTCGGGCTGTAACACACATTGTGTTATCCTTCAGATGCACAATCTCAAATGGCTGTGGTTAATCACTTGCCTTTTTAAGTACTCCATCCATCACCAAGTGGCAACCCCAGGCCTTCAAAGTCAGCTTTCTGCAGCTCACCTGGATTATCACCCTCTTCGATCTTCTAGGGGAGCTGTTCCTGTGATTCTCACTCTAACATGTTTTAACATAGACATGTCAGGCTGGCAAAGCCCTAACACTTGATTTGTCTAAGGCAGACAACCACTATTTGAACAGGCACACGGGGACCTTTCTCACCTATTCTTTCTGAAAATATTTCAGAGACAAGACACTTGCACTAAGCAGGAGAAATGTAGAACTGCAGTGACTTTGTGACATGTCAAGGGAACTTCTTTTTTTTCCCCCAAGTCTGTTAAAAAGAGAGAAAAGTAATCATAAATATGCTGTCCTGTTTTATACAGGACTGTATCTCAACCCTGAGATAAGAACTGTCAAATCACACACAGAGGCTTTCATAAGATGCAAACCTACAACTCTCAAATGTATTTTAGGTCACTGTTTTTGCTTTTGGGTGTGGTTTTTTTCTGCCTCTGTCTACTGACTCCCGTGTAAAAAATTTCTTTGCAGAAAAGAGCTATCTCTTAATTTTCAAATCATTCAATGGCAATACACATTTTCATATAATTTTTTTCCTTGACTTTTTCAACATCTCAGGCATGAGACAGGCACATGAAAAGATCTCCATAATGCGATCTCAACCTACTCTCATTTAACAACCTCAGTGAAATCCTGCCCCATTGAACTTAATGATATTTTAAGGTGAATTGCTATGGCATTGGACTCGTTACCTATTTCCAGGGACAGCCTAGAGTAATCTATCAACCCACGTCACACTTTGAATCTAATGGATGTAAACTGAGAGCAAACTCAATGTCTCTGGTTTTCTGCTTGCTGCTGCAACTCTTATTTAATTTTAATTCCGGAGTACGTATTTTATAGGTGCCATACAATGCCAACTGAAGGTTACCACCATAAAGCAGGAAAAAAGATGAGGACTACAGAGAAATTGGCAGTGTATTTTAATTCAGCTGAAAAAAGTGACTTCTGCTTTTATCATCCTTTGTATTTGGCAAAGGTTAGAGTTTATCTGTTTCACAGGCTGCCAGAATGCTGAGTAATCCTGCCATTGTCTCAGTGAACACTGAATTGCATATTAATTGAAGATCTAAGGCTCTACATCAAACAATAGAAGTGTAACCAAACATTGGAGACCTGGGACAGGAATGCCTCTAGAGCTAGATGGGAATGTTTGATTTAACAAGGCCCTTTAAATGTTTCCTTCAGAAACATCGCTAAATCCTTTGAAACTTTGACAGTGTTTTGCTACTAGTTGCAGCTAAAAATTATTTTCTGGAGATCAGTCCAGCTTGCTTACTTTGTGGTCATAGACAAATGACCAGAGTTAGGAACAGCCCCAGCACGCCATCTCCTAGGGCTGCTTGAAACATCACATCATGCAGATTAAACTCCTCACCCCCTGTGAGGCCCATTGATCACTCACACAGGTGTGTTCCTACTGCTCCCTGATGAAAGGACAAATGAGATGAGGGCCATGAGAAGAGCTGCCTCTCATCCTTGTAGGAGGTGTGTGAGTGTTGAGAGGGCAGAAATCAGCTGCCAAGGGGGAGACGTAAACCAGTGACATTTGTGCACTGCTTGAATAAACAGGTGAATTCAGTCACACTGTAATGCATTAAGAATTTCTATCAGACATAGAAAAGAAGACATCTCCTAGATATCATATAGTATTTGTACATACATAGAATAGAAGGAGGCAGACAGAACTGAGCATTTCTCCAATAAGGGACACTAATAATATAATGTGTATGACTAGCAGAGGAATAAAGGAATAATGCCAAGGAATTTAATGGATTCAACTCCGTATAAAAATTGGCCTCATAAAGATTACAACATATTTGTGTTTCAGAAATTGATTGAAGCTGTTTATCTGAATAGATTTATTTTTTTATGGAAACTTGCACTGGGTCTGGGCCCAGCTTTGCTATTCAGTCCTTCTTTTACATTGCTCCTGATCTAAATGACAGAATTCCAGCATTTATAAGTTTCTTTATGTGTGACCCCTCTCAGGCATGATTTGTTTGTTCAAGAAAACATTGTGACTTAAATCCCCATTTAAACAATACAGAGATAACTGGCAGTAGTCAATATTACTGTGACTACTTAAGTCCCTTGCTTTAGAAGTAGAATCACAAAGAGAGGCTAAAATGTGGATATGGTATCTTAATTACATGATAGATACTAGCCTCCCTTATAGGATCTGACTCCACCTAACTATCCTCTGTGTACTCTGTCCAATTCACACAAGATCTTTTGCTGAACAAATCCCTACACATCATTTATCCTCCATATATTTGCAATGCAAAAGGTAAATAGTGCATAGATGTAGAAGATTTGCGAGTATAAATGATTAATGATAACATGTGTAGTTTTAATGAACACTCTTTTAACAGAGAATGGATGATAATCTTCAGCAAGCAATGGTGTAATTTTAGATACAGTCCAGAAGTCCAGGAATCAGACATTTGAGTAGGAAGTAGCTTAAAGCACTACGTATCTGCCATAATTTTAGACTTTGAATGCTGTAAACTGCAGCCAGGAAAATTTGCATCCCAGGGTTGGATATCATCCAGAGAAGATCGTCAGGCTCCAACAACTTCTTACAGACTTACCATAGCAACTTCCATCTCTGCCTCATCCATACAGCCGACTCTTTTCTTCTGCCCAAACTTCAGGGATGCAATCATAGATATTTCCAGTAAATACATAGAGCACTTGACACTGCAAAGGACTGATGAACTAAAAGATCTTAAGGCTCTATGGCCATATTTAGCAAACAGACTGTAAGTGACAGAAGTTTATTGAATTTTTATTTCTTTTCTTGTGGGCCTATAACTGATGCGTTACAGAGACTTTGTCCTGCAGCTACTGAAGCAAAAACAGAGGTCACAGGTTTGACTAGTCATTTATTACCAAGTGTCTCCTCTATATAGTTAAACACATAAAAGCTGTGATTCTAAGACATAGCAATAAAAATGAGGAAAAAAATAGGATTTTTTTTAATCTGTGAGATAAGAGAGGCAAATTCAATGAGGTAAGACCCGCTCTGTATAAAATCTGTACACTTTTCTCCTAGCACTATAGCAAAATTATTTTGACTGCTCTCTATATTTCATCAAATTCTTCCAAATGCTTGTTTGCTTCATAGTTACTATTTACAGACACTAGCATTAGACAGGCTATATTTTCTACATAAATCATATTTAGTGCTGTTGTTGAAATGTTCAGTTCCATAAACAATTAAGTGTGTGCAAGAGCACCATCTCTCTACAAAAAAAACGTTATAATGTAAAACTTGAGTTCCTGAGACAGAAGATACTATTTGTGATTTAGCCACATGTTCAGAGGTGACCAACAAGCCGCACCCTGATTCAAGGCCTAACAATAAAAGCATGCTTCCCAGGTAGTTCTTCCAAGACAAATTACAACTTCAAAGGCAAGAGCAGCTCCATTCACAAAATAGGTCACCTACAAGACTGTCAGATGGAAGAAAACATAGCAACCAAGAAGCATGGCAAAATAGAATTTTTTTTTTCAGAGGGTGATATGCACACCGCAATTGGAACATATATTAAAATCTTTTACAGAGTTTCACCTATATATTGTCACACAAATGCAAGTAAGGAAAAGACTATATTTAGTCTCCTCTATTTTTTTTATTCCCTCATTCACCCCTACACTAATTCAGTTGTGGTATTCCAGTCATATAACTTAAATGCCATTAGTAGTGTAGTGGAACTCTCTCTTCAGCTCATCCAAAAAAAGTGAATTGTTTAGCCAGTTTGGGGATAATGGTTATATAGAAGTCCCACTTGCACCAATGTGCATCCAATATATTACCTCTTCTTCAGAAATTGTTGTCTTCCTCCTGTTAATTTGCTTGCAAAACACATTAAAAGTGCCTCACATTCTTGTGCACAGCCACACAGTGCAGATGGGGCTTTCCAAAGAGATGGCTACCTTTACTTAATTACCTGTGCAGTTACACAAGCTAAGCTAATAAGGCTAATTGACTCATCTATAAAAGGGATCAGTCTACTGATCTAAATATCTGGTAAGTTTAGCCTGTCTTCTAACAATTGATGGACATAATAAATACAGCAGTCAGGGATTTTTAAAAGTTCTCATTTACTGTCAGTTGCCAGTACTTTCTTCAGTGTTTCCCTATCAAACTTCCTCAAGTGAACACAGGGCATTTCCTATAGAGCATGGTCTTATTGCTGTATTTTAAGTTTGTAACAGAAATTCTTGTCTGGCAGCACAGTACATACTGTTTTCCCATCTTACATTTAGAAGGCTGAGAATTTAGGTCTATTGGTTAAAAACTAGATGTGGATATACGGGACTCACCCAGATTTTTTTTTTCTTTTTTTTTTTTTGCAGCTACATACGCAGCACTGGAATACCCAGCTTGCTTGTTTCATTGTATTTCCTCCCAAAGAGGAGCTCTAAAGAGACATTTCTTTGGCTACTGAATGCCCTGTATTTTCTCTCTTCACTAATCATGCATACTGTGCAATGTAGAGTTTGAACTGCAAAGCATAGTGTGATTCACTTTCTTTTTAAAAAATAGCAGGACTGTTGCATTTCACATCAAAATCAGTGAGTTTGTAACTGCTGGGACTTTTAATGATTGATGAGAGCTTTGGCATAGTTTCTGTTTGGAAAATAGGGCTTTGAACTTGTGGATGAAATACCAAGAGGAGAGACTTACATAATGGGCCCATCTCCCCTAATCTCCTCACTAAAGAATACACAAGGAAGAAAAACAAGGAGTCCCTTGTAACTCTTGCAGTGATGAGCGTCTCATTTAATGTATTCAGTTACTTATTAGTAGGCCAATATAAATCTAGCACAACAGTGTGCAAAGTCAGCAGGGGGTCTGAATCCTGATGTTATTTTTCCCACCACTGAATAAATGATCCCAACCACCAGCTTCAGAAGCTCATCCTCATTAGTATGTATGAAATGAGCGGAATAAGCACTGAGAGATTTATATTGTTCTGTATTCAATTTAATTAATAAGAGACGGTGCTGATTTCTGGAGGAAAGAAAGAGGCAGTGTCCATAGATTACTCTTCACCTTTCATTGTTCTTAGTGATAAAAATCTATCACAGCATGGCAACCTTAAAAAGTGCACTCATCATTTTCTAATCCTACTGACATTCATTAACCAGACCTCTTAGCAACATGCATATTATAATCTGCCACCATCACTAAGGTCATTGTAGAGTTCTCATTACAAGCCCTCTACTTACAAGGTTTTATAGCTCTGATGGAAAATTTAAGGATAACCAAGGAATTCTTTTTGCTGCAGTCTTGTCCACTTTAAATTCTGGACAGGCCAAACCAAAAAAGAACCATAAAAATGCCAAACAAAACCAACAAACAAAAAACCCCCAAGCAAACAAACAAAACCCACACCAGTGTCAGACACTGGCCTGACAGCAATTAGTACAGGTAAAGTCACTGCGAAAACAGTTCCCAAGAGGCATGAATGATATATTCATATAATTAGCATGAACTAGATTGTGCAGAAAAGTGGGATCTATATGTCTAATCTGACATACACAAAGACAACACCAAAATCAGGATTCAAGCTTGAAAACTGCTAATTTTCTGTCTTCCTAGTTTTCTGTTTTCACCAGGTTAGGAGGCATGGTTATGAACTTGTTAATGTTACCTATTTTGTCCTTTGAGTGATGTTCAGGTCCCATGAAAGTCAGTGACAAAACTCCCAAAGACTTCTCCAAGTCCACTTATTTTCCCCAAGCACTTTAACCCACATCAAACATAGCACATTTATAAATATACTTTGATTTTTATTTAACTGAACATCAACTTAAAGATTTCAATTGAACACAGGCCCAAGCAAAAATTTAATACTCTAACATCAAGTTTTATTTGTGTCTTTGACATAGTGTATAAGTAGATATTAAAATGCACATATGTTTTCTGCTGATTTTCTGTGAACAGTAATGCATAATCCACACAGGGCTGAAAGCACAATCCAGGAGACATCCACAGGAAGTTCTTTCCAAAAGTGAGGAACGATGTTGTCTTCAGGACAGACCAAATAAAGAGTTAGTCCCTGAGAATATTGCTATAAATGATACCCTGGGCAATAACATGTTAATTTGTTTTTCAGCTAGTGGGAGTTTCATTACTGATGGCGCATAAATGAGGATGCCTGTGGTTTATCACATGCAAGCTGATGTTTTCCTCAACATTTCTTCTTCTTTATGCATAGTCTTGCACTTCTTCAACTATAAGGTATTCTTCTTTATCTACTAAACTTCCACACATGCACTGGTAAGTACACTCTAAAAGACTGGTAAAAGGTTTGGTATGGTGGTTTACAGAAAGGACAACGGTTTGAGTCAGAAATCAAATATGCATCTTCAAACAGTGGAAACCCCCTTTTCATGGTGAGTTAAACAGATTTCTCCCAGCAGTCTGTTTCTGCGTGGTCTCTTGTCCTTTATGTTGAAACAGTGACTAATCTTCCAAATGGCTTTCACTCACTTCCTCTCAATTTTGTTGCACTAATATCAGGGCAGCAGAGTTACTGAAACTCAGGCAGGGCTGGAATGTCTAGGCTGTGATTTACCTGGGAGAGTCACAGTTGGGAGCAGCAGCTAGGTAATGATTGCCAGGAATGAGCAAACACAGGAAGTCTCTGCTCTCCTACCCTTGTTCCCTGTTAATAGTGCAGCCTTCATCAGCAAATGCTTTTCAGCTCTAACAATCACCAGGAAACTACAGACTACCACGAGCCTGGAAGGAGGGAAGAAGGGAGGGGTTGCACCTCTCATCATCCTCCTCAGATGTGACAGAGGCTATCGCATCTCCACACAGTAAGAAACAACTAACTTCTCACCAACCCGGTATGAGCTTCAGTGCCACTTCTCACTGAGTCACACTCTTTTGAATACAAATACCATTGGCAGAGTACAGATAATTATCTGGAAAAAATCCAGACTACCAAATATGTGTCTCCAGAGTTCTTTATTATTACTTTCCATCACCTAATGTAATACAGGAAAAAGCCAAAAGAGAGCCCTTTCTATACCAGTGAATGGAACTAGAGTTAGACACACCATTTCATCCATTTTCCTCTTAGGAAAAGGGATTATGGACAAGCAGACAAAGGAAAAGATGCATTTCTGCTCCTTTTCCTGAGTAAAATCTTTGCTAGACAGCATTCTCAGAAATCACTCAGGAGACCCCATCAACTCCCCACTGTAACCCACAAAAACCACACTGTGCTACAAGCTTATGGCCCATCCCATGTTTTCCATTTTAGACAAATAAATTTCTGCTCTTCTCTATGACAGACCTGGCACATTAAGTCAGAAGGTGCACAGGGAGGATGTGGGAGACATTTCCTTTCACCTGCTGATTTCACCTTGCTCACAGCTGTAAGCCAAGAGGAGCCAAACTCCATCCAGCCCACCCAGGGATGATGACTGTCAAGCTGCTGCCTTTCTAGACGGATCCCATGTCCCAGAGAACTGTTATTTCCTGGTTACCCTCTGTCACTTTTTCCACACGGAATTTAGTCCAATTAAATCATCAGGCAGTGTTAGGAGGTGACTGACACTGATGAAAACTGCTTTGCCAAAAGCAGCACACAGTTTCTTCCCAAAGACTGTGTCGTTTCTTTCAACACATTTTCAGTCACTCTTCTGTATCTTAGCAGGCCATAATGTGCTTGACATCAATTCCTCCTTTGGTATGTAAAAATATTCATATTGTTTAAAAGCAAGCTTAAACCTAGAGCTACTCAGTCTCCCATTTCTTGTTATTTTAATTCAGTAATCTTTCGGGATAGAAGGATAAAACCTGACTAAAGAGACAATTTTCAATCAGCTGTTCTATGGGCACGGTCTAACCAATCCCATTCTTCCTTCATTGCTTTACTTTATCTCACTTATCTTTTGCTGCACATAAAGATGATTTCTCTTTCATTCTCTTTGGTCCTCTTTCTTCTTATCTCCTTCCCCTGTCACTCCTCTCCTTCTTGCCCTCTGCACATTCACAAATCTTGTCTGTTGGAGCCACCTTTCAGTCTCTTCCATTTTATCTTAGCTCCTCTTTCCTCCTCTGTCCTTCGTCTTTTTAGTTTGTCAGTTGCAAACCTTTTCTTCTACCCACTGTTATCAGTTTGAGGGTTAAAAAAAAAAACAAAAGAAAAAGTCAGCTGGACAGGAGTTAATGTTATGAATTGTGTGTGTGTATGTTGGGTAGGAGGACGGAATAAAGCCTCTTTATTTCCAATACTGAAACTATTAATGGTTTCTATTTGGTAATATTGTATTGCTTGGCAATTCCATTTACTGTGTGTTCCTAAGGGCTCAGTTCAGCTGAAAGGACACTGAAAATAATTATTCTGATTTATTAAACTAACTACTTCTTTTTATTCAAAATTAGGTTTGTTCTCAGTTTGGTGCTGTAATTGTAATTGTAATATTTTTATTATAATATTTACTTTTTCAGTGCTGTCTTTTCAATTATGATGATTTTACACTTAGTTACTCCACACAGATATGAAATGTTCAGTGTTTTTTTGGGGAGCCACTACAATGTTTCGCTTTGAACCCATCTACATACTGCAAGATCATAGGCAAAGCCGAAAATAAATCTCTTCACTGTTTTCCTTAAGCTCTTGATCAAGCCTTATTTTAAGGAGTCCTGATGAGAACTGAGGGTTTACCTAAAGAAAACTATGAATTTATACCTAAAGAAAACTATGAACTTAACTTTTCAATCAAAATACATTCTACAAGTTTTCAGAGAGTCTTTCAAAGAAAGAGACTTCTTCACTTACTGTCCAGACAACTCAATAGTTAGCGTCAAACCTTAATCACACAGAGAGAAACAGCAGCTGAGAGAAACATTTTCTTCTATGCAGTTCCTCACTGTACTCAAAAAGGCTGCAAGAACAATGTTGGAATAGCTGAGGGTCTTCTGAAAGAGCTAAAGAACTAAAAACATAGAGCACAATACTTGAAATTAAATCACCATGAAGTAACTGAGGAGCATGCTGTCTTCTCCCAAAGCAAAACTGAGGGGAAAGAAACCTTGAAAACTCTCTTCAGATGCTCTCTATAGTTTCTGATTAATTTTCCTCTCAGAGACTCTAACTACAAGAGACTAATGTGAGATCATCAACATCTAATGCGTGAAGAAATTAAGTTTCCCTTTATGGAAAATCCAATAGAGTTCAATAGTAAATAATTTTTCTAGTGACTTGAACTTAAGTGCCTACAGAATACAACATCTCAGTTATATTCCTGTTGTAGAGCTCTCCAGGCTAGTTAAAAATGACCATTAAATCCCTTCCTAGTGAAATTTTACAAAATAGATCATAAGCAGGTGAAATCTTTACCAATGCACTACCATTAATAAGATTATGTTAAACAGGAGGATTTGTCCCATGTGTGTTTAGAGTAATTTGATAATGAATCACTGCAAATTTCTGTTCATTTTAACAACTGTTAAATTCTACATCACTTTCCCATATTGATCTTACATGCTCTGTTGTTTTCTGTGTTTTTTAACGGGGAGCTGTTCCCTTCACCATATGGTCCAGCCACTATCCACAGTTTTCTCTGCTTATTTCACCATCATATAACACTCTCCTCTTCTGGGAACTAGATGACACAGCAACATGCGGATGTTGCTCACAGCGCAACATGAATTTCTGCTGATTTTTCTGGCACAGGAGATGACCAGGGCAGCCTCCTGCATAAAACATCTGCTCTGCAGCCTTGTTTGCCTTCCAAAATCCTCCACAGCTGTAGGGACCAACCTGCACAGAATTGCCACAGAGACACTCTGGGTTCCCAGCAGAGGCAAAACCTTCACTGGTATTTCCAATGAATATTTCAAACTACTTTGCTGAACTTTGAATACTCTGAGTGCCCCTTGTTGAGCACATCCCATGTCAACCTATAGGCATCTGTGTATTCACTTGGAAGCTGTCTGAAGAAAGTGATTAAGAAAAGCAAATCCATATATGCCATCCAGCAACCTAAAAATGTGGCATTTCTGGTAAGGTCCTTATTTACAGAAAGAAATTTGCAAGGATTCACTAACCATTAAAAATCACATCCATGGACGAAACTCATTATTCTTAATCTCATCTCATTTTACATGTTCAGAAAAAGCTGTAAAATGTCTACCATTCATACTTTTAAACTATGACCCTGACTCTGCACTTCTTATTTGGGCAAAAAGACCTATGCCACATTACACTAAGAGGCTGAGAATTGGGTGTGTGCTGATTTTTGTAAGTCTTGCTTCCTTTAGTTGCACTAAGTATAGCTACAAGCTGATAAAAAATCTCCCCACTTTCAACATTTTCAGCTGAATTTGATGAATTTCCCTGAAGTGGTTAAAAGAAAGTTTCTCTGTGTAGGAGTAATTACTTTGCCAAGCATTCAATAATCTTGTCTTGACACAAATCATATTTGCAGTTTGATGAGATTTCAGTATTGCTATAAGATTAAAGAAGTCAACACTTATTTTATATTAAGATGTGCCTGCACTCAACATTTTCTTTGTGGTGAAATATACCTCCACAGGTAAAAGCATCTCCTCTGATGCCCGAGTAGGAAAAAGGAAAAAGGAGTACAAGCCCTCCTAAGGTAACAGCCTTTAAGTGCCTCGTGGACATCAAAACTATCTCGTACCTTCCTTGTGGCAAAACCCCCTAATATTTCCCAGGCAGCTGTCAAAGTCCACAGCTCTGCCGTTCATGTTTTTTCTTGACAATGTAAAACTCTGCTGCATTATGAACTTTTGAAATACTGGCAAGACTAAGCTAACTGAACCTAGAAGTAACAACTGTAATTGGGGAATGTTGCATACATTGCATATATGCTGAATGTCCTGGTGTAGGAAGGTAATGAATGGGGATGAGCTCAACAAGGTGCCACTGCACCCCTGCAGTATCCCAGCTCCTGAGAGCTGTATCTAATAGGATGCTGTTCCTGCAATTACATGGCTCTGGGAAGAGCGTACAGTAGAAAATACACATGTGGGGCTCAGTACACAAACTAGCACCGAACTTTGCACATCCCAACTCAGAGGCAGCTGCTGCCAGGGAAAGGGATAGAAATGCCCTTTCCCCATACAGGCCAGGTGTCTCACAAACATATTTCACATGTGATTAGGAAGGCAGAGTAGAGGTAGCATTTTCACATGAACTAAAGTCAAATCTTTGGTAAAGACATACTTTGCAGAGGGGTTGGAAGGAGTTGGAGAAGTTCTCTATAGCCTGTGTGAATTGTTACGATAAGGATTTTAAAACGCACAGCTCCATGGAGACCTCACCAAGAATTCCTGACTGGAAAACCCACTCCACTCTACTGCTGCAGCTGCCAAAAAGCAGCCAGTGAAAAAAAAAATATGTCTTTTCTCATCAATGAGGGTAATAATTCCCTTCCCCAAGCCCATGTGAGTAGCTCACAATTGTTAACTAGTCTAGGCAAAACAAGTAAGGTTGTGTCTCTGTTTCCAGAAAATCTGACAGCATGAAGAATTGAGATTGACATTAAAGTTCCACAAAAACAGCCTAAAAAAACTTGGTGGGAGAGAAAAGATGAGAAGAATAGTTCATTGGATTGAGTACTGAGTGAGACAGGGAAGAGGGAGTCAGGTAAAAGAAATGAGGGTGGGTTTTCAAGCCGTGAATACACTACAGAGTTTATAGAGTGGTAATGAAGGACAGAAGAGCTGGGTGTCATTTTGGCAGAGGGCTAAATAAAAAAGGGCTACAGTGCAGGATTTAACTGAAGTTAGGCAGCACAGGCTTGGATGTTAAAGACTGGGAAAGAAAATGGATGAATGAAAAACAATTTTGTAAAAAAACATGAATATAAAACTTCTAGTAACTGATGCCTTAGCTAGTACCAGTATCTGGAAAACAGAATTTTTTAGTGTTGCTTCTTCCAGAACATTCATCGTATAAAAATCTGGTCTGTATTTTTCAAGAGCCTAAATATAGGAGGGGAAAATATTTTCTGTCAGAGAGCCTTTTCTGATTAATGAAGAAATGCAAGTGTAAAATAAACCATTCAGTATTGCAGAAATATTTGTGAAGCATCTGAAGCACACAGTAAAGACCAAACCTATTAACTGCTTCCAGTTCAAACCCACAACAAAGTTGGTGGCAGTTTTGAACACCTCATAATGTATGTAATGATTGAACACAATGTAGTGATCCAATGTCAGCCTGAGCTATTGTGAAAGGGGTATTCCCCACAAATCCTGACTATGTTCAGTCTGTTCTCATTTCCTGACAGAGGAAGAAATACCACGATATGATCAAGGGCCTCTTTGAGGAAATGGGGTTAGGGCTCTTGGCAAATCAAGGTACATTCATCTGGTTTACCCCCCTGACACACGCTTGGGTACCCAGAAATTATTTGTACCAGTTGAGTTTTTCTAATTGCTTTCAGACCTAGGAGAAGTTTGTTTCACTAAAATTTATCTGTGCCCAGCAATTACTCTGTTTTGTGCAGAACTCACTTCTGTTTTAGATTTTCAGGGAAAGAAAGAAAGAAAATATATATTAGGTCTTGGTTCCTTTAGTCATAAAATTACCCACATTCAGTTTAAACTGTCAGAAAGGAAAGAAGAAACTTTTCCTGGATACAGATGAATGTTTTCCCTTGTAATCTAACAACTAGAAACTGAATGGATGTGTGGTTAATTTTAGAACCCAAATCAAATACAGAACCAATGTCTTAGGGTCCTTTCATTATCTGAAAATAAAAGGCAGAGAAAAACAGCTGTCTTAAACAAGTAATTATTTTCATTTTAATGCCACACTTCGTGACCTGACAGCAATTCTCCTAGTTGCATTCTGTCCTTTCACTTATCTAGTTAGGAAAAAAAAAAAGGTATAAATCATGCTAAAGCAATTGCACACGTAAATGAATCCCCTGGAAACAAGATACCTTCGCGCTGAAACAAATACAAGCTCTCCTTGCAGCCTTAACTCTGGTGAGATCTAGAGGGTGGAAATCACTGTTAAAACTCTTGAGGAATCGCATGCGGCCGTCGAAGAAGCGAGGACGCGGATTTTCACCTCACCAATTTTGAGCTATTTTGCAGGGTTTACAGCGTAGCCCGCTCCCGCAGCCCGTCCGTCCCAGCCCTGATCCGCTGAGAGGTCAGCGGGGCGCGGGAAGACCGGAGGGCCGGGGAGAGCGGGAAGCACAAGGGCGCGGAGGGCCGGATTCAGGGGCGAGCGGCTCGGACCCCGGCGGGAAGCCCACGGGCAGGGGCCGAGAGCCCCGGCGGGGTCTGCCGGCGCTGCGGAGCCGCCGCGCCTCCCGCCGCGGGGACGCCGTCCCGGAGCGGGGTGCGGGGCGGTGCGGGGCCCCTGTGCGGTGGGCGGGGAGCGGTGCCCGGCGGAGCCCCGACGGAGCCCCCGCACCGCCCCGCGGCCGCGCCGGGAGGATTACCGCCGGCGGCAGCCACGGGGGGCCTCGGCGGGGCCGGGGAGAGGGGATTAATGTATTAGCGCCGCCTGCCCCTGCTCCCGGCTGGATCGGCTACGAGACCGGGATTAGCGCGGCCAGCGACTACCGAGGCGGGACTGAGACACTGGGAAGGGGGAAAAGGCGACAAGCGGACGGCCAGCCGCCAGCTGTGGCCCCTGTCCCCGGTCCCCCCGGAGACGCGGGGGATGCGCCCAAGGGAGCACGGCCCGCCCCGGCCCCGTTCGCGGGGCGTCGCTGGCGCCCAGGGCTCCGCAGCAGCCCCGGATCCCGTGGAGAAGCGGCGAGTCCTTCGGGGGGGCTGCGGGGGCCACCCCTGTCCCGCACCGCGCTCTCGCCGCTGCTGCGGACGGCGCGACATTCTCCGGCCGCCCGCGGGCGTCTCCCCGCCCCTCGCCGCCTCTCCGCGCCCTGCCGGCGCGGAACGACCGTGATGGTTGGAGGCAGCGACAGCTCCGAGGGGACGGGCGAGAGCCGGGGACAACGAGTCCCCTCCGTAGACACCTGCTCGACGTAAGCCCGATGACGCTCGGCACCACCCCCGAGGTCTCGCTAGCAGCAGCCCCGCCGACAGCGACCCCCAGGCAGACGCGCGACCGCCCCGCTCCGCCCCCCCCCCGGGGATCCGGCACGCCTCGCCCGGCCCCGCCCCGAGCCCGCCCACCGCGGGGCGGAGCGGCCGTGCTTGCCCCGCCCGTGGCGGCGGGAGGGGCCGGGCGAGGCGGGGCCGGGCGAGGCGGGACCGGGCGGGGAGCGGGGCGGGGCGGACCCGCCCGTCCGCTGAGCTCCAGTCCGGGCTTTGTCTCCGCCTCCGCCAGCGGAGCCGCGTCCTGGGGACAGCGGGCGGGCGGCGGGAGACGGAGCGGCGGCGGCGGGAGAGCAGCGGGAGACAGCGAGAGCGAGAGAGGCAGCGGCTCCACGTCCTCGCCGCGCACAGTCCAATGCCCGGCAGCTCGAGGCGAGCAGCGACTGCGCTTTCCTGCCGTGGCACAGCGAGTGCCTCCAGCCTCGGAGTTTTCCTGAAGCAGCCGTCACACCGGGAGCACTTTTGGTAGAGAGGGACCGGGAGACCCCGAAATGACTTACCTCCCGAGGCGCGACTGAAGGGGACTTACTGGAGTGGAACCGTAGTGGAATTTGGGTCTGGAGAGGAGTTGCTAACGCTTTTTTTAGCTTTTTTCTTTTTTTTTTTTTCTTTTTTTTTTCTTTTTTTTTTTTTTTTTGTTCTCCCTGATCACTCCCCTCTTCGCCCATCTTTGGAAATGAACAAATTGCGTTTGCAATTCAGAAAGTAGAAATATTAAATATACCGTCCCCCGGGAAGCACACATGTAGTAATGACAAAGGATTGCAAAGGAGAGAGTGGCTCCAGTTTCCCAGAGAGATCCCCTAAAATGGATTACTAAATGGGACACTACACCAGCTAGTTGTCCTCTAGCTGCCCAGATACATGCACCGAAAAGGTACAGTACCCCCTATCCGTACCCCTACCTTATGTTTTGGGATTGCTTGGAAGGGAAGGCTCCCGGATCGCCCGGCAGTCTCGGAAGGAGCAAGGGTGGTGTGTGGTTTGAGGCGGGTTGCTGCCTTCTATCTCGACATCGTTTGCAGCGCCTAGGGAGGAGGAGAGCCGCCCGCAAGTGCACACGCTGCGCCTGCCGTTGTCACTTTCCCGGCATCTCGTGGCTTCGTCTTCCTTTACCATTTTTTATTTGCCCCCTTCTTTTTCTTCCTCCCCTCCCCACCCCCCCACCCCCATCCCCACCTCCCTTCCCCCAGTTGCCTAACATGTTATCCTCCCTCTCCTGGCCCTTGGCACGGCTTGTATGCGCCGTGCTGGTGCTCCGAGACCCCCTCCCCGAGCCACTGGCAGGGGGTCGCGCCCGCCCGGGTACCGTGGGGAGCTGGGCGGCCGTGGGACGCCGGGGCCGAGGCCGTCGGGCGCGGACCCCGGGGCCTCCGGGCATCGTGTGGGGCTGAGTGCTGGGGTCTTTGTTACAAGAACTATGTGGGCGCTCCGTGTAGAGGCGTAATCCCACCGTCTCTGCTGTTCCCGCGGTGTAGTTGTGTCGCGGCCGATGTATTTATTTATTGTTTTTTTCCAAGGCTGGCGCTGCTTTTTGGGGGAAGTGGCCGGGAATCGAGGCAACTTCTTCCGCGGAGCAGCCCTAGGCGCAGCCGCGGGCTTTGTTCGCGATCGTGGGCTGGGGCCGCGGGCTCACCTCCCCGCCCGCTCCCCACAGACAGCGGCCGCCTTCCCCTCCGCTCTGGCCCCGGGGAAGGTGGGCTGCCGGCGGCCGTCCCTTAGCCCCGGGAAGGGTAGCTCTGGGCCAGGGATGCTCCCCGCCCCTTTCTGCCGGGCGCCTCAAGCCTCTTCCCCTGTGGGCCGGGGGCTCTGCCAAGCCGCTTCTCCTTGGCTGGGGAGCTAAGGCAGACGGGCTGGGGAAGGCCGGACCCCTCCGGGGCGACCCGGCGGGCGGGGAGCCGTGCGGGGCAGCTCAACACTTCTCCCTCCGCCCAGCACTCGCCCCGTCGCTCCTTCAGCCCCTCTCCGCCCTCGGGCTCCGGGCCAAACGGGAGAAACGGCGGAAAAGAGAAAGTTTTTTTAATGGGGAGTAACGGGGCTGGGTCTCCAGGAGGGGCTGCGGGCTGGCGATCCGGCGCCCCGCAAACGCCCCACGCCGCCGCGGAGCGCTGGGGCCGGCGGCGGGGCGCGGGGAGGCCGGGCAGGGACCCGGGAGCGGGGCTCCTTCGTGCCTGCAGCGGATGCTGAGGTCGGGAGGGATGCTGAGGAGGGGACAGCATGATGTTGAGGTGAGAAAAGGATGCTGAGCAGGGAACAGGATGATGCTGAGCGGAAGGGATGCTAAGCAGGGAAGGGATTTCACCCTACCCACACACACGCTGTCCCCTTATCTGCAGGGGCAGGGAAGGCTCCCAGTTGAGGGTGGGTGCGTGAGAAGGCTGTGCCTCCGTCTGCGGTGCGCTGGCGACACGGCGCCGAGGCACGGGGGGCGGTGGCGGGGGCTCGGGCAGCCCCTGGGGCGGCCGAGGGTCAGCACCGCCCCTCGCTCCGCCGCTAGGGAGGGCGGTGAAAAGTTTAGGTCTCCATCACGCGTGAAGAAAGTACCTGCTTCTTGCGAGGGCTCGGCCGTCCCACCGCCCCTTTCTTCGTGGCTGCCTGGCTGTCCAAGGGAGGCGTTTCCCGGGGGTGGACCGGACGGCGTGCGGGTGGAGGGCTGGCGGGAGAAGCGGGGCTGAGGCTGGGGCTGCAGCCCGGTCAGTTGCAGTGGAGATGCCCTTCTCCCCGTCGCCACCGCCTGTGTCTTGCCTGGCTCATCCCACGGTGAGTCGCAAGGCGGTAACTGCTGGGTATTCCTTAGACAAATGGCTCTGTCTTTTTCTAACCTTGGCCGCTTGTTCAGGGGTTAATTTGTTCTCCTGTTCCTCTCCCAAGCTAATTGCTGCTTTTGAAGTTTGTAAACATGCACGTTTGTGCCAGCGTCTGTGCAGCACGGATGTTTAGCTGCTGCAGAAAATTATTTCACTGATAGAACAGAAAAAAATAAAGGGTTTAGTTAGCTCTGTGATAAACTGTAAAAGATACTTATTCCTGGCGCTGCAAGCAAGGTGAATGCTTCATTTCCTAAAGACGCACACACAGCATGCAGGTGTTGTAAATAACGAAGTGCTGAGTGTCCACAACCATTTTCTGTCACAGGGCTGCGCGAAGTGGCTTATTATTTGACATAGATTCTGTTAACTTGTTTTGTATCATCCAGCAACGACATTAATTACTAACTTGACCTTAAAGATAGTAGCTAAAGGTGTGATTTTCCCCACTGTCTTTGCAACAATTAATTCAGTAACTGCTTTTTGTTTTTTTTTTTTTTAATTTAAGTGTCATCCAGTAAACCATTCTCATCCAAGTAATCTTTACTTGGTGATTAAATCCTTTGACATCAGTATGACAAAGTCGAGTGCAGTCAGCCTCTTTTGATTCAAATTTCAGCTCTCAAAATTCATTCAGATTTTGTAGCTTTCTCTCACGGTAAGATTTATGCAGCTGTTATCATGTTCCAGGTTTCCTTTGCCATTTTTTTTCATATTAGAAATGCAAAATTATCTTGCTGTGGTTAGCTTCTATTTTTTTTTTAATGATTTTTTTTTTTTTAAATGAGGCTGTTCTAGTGTATTGTGAGGAAATTCGGGTCTGCTCCAGCAAATCTCTTTTTTCATGAAATTGCCTTGAACATGGTTGAGAGCAAGTACGTGATTCAGTAGGATCAGGAAGGTTTGTTACTATTAAAGAAGTTCAGTTGCCAAGGTGTTTCACTGTCTGGGGTATCCTTTTACCTAATAGGAGCCTGGTTTTAATATGGGAGCTTAAAATAAGTTACAAGACAGAGAACTAACTCTCTTTAAAGCCAAATAATTTCATATGCATATAAGAGTTGATTTCCCTTCTCCACCACTCTTCACTGGAGAAAATCTCTGGCATTCATGGATGCTTAGTTCAGGAACAGCATGTCCAGATGAGATTTCTGTCTAAATGCTAAACAAAATTTAAAATAGTAGGTAATACTGTATAGTATGTTTGCAACATTTGTTTTTCATGTACTAGGCACCAAATGCTTGAAGCTCTGGTGAATGCTTCCAGGGACTACAAACTCTGTAGTCACAGATGTTCTATGTGTTCTCAATTAGTCTACTTGAAAACTGTATATTCTTACTTAATGGCAAACCAGCCTTATCAACTGAACTCATACTACTTGAACCAAAAAATAATTGGACACTGACATCTCTGAGGAAGATGGCTAGTTAACATTTCTTGCTGCCTGAAGATGTGAGTATTAGCCACAGTCCCTTTCTATGTTTATAAATAGAAGATTGCAGTTACCGGGGTTTAAGACTGAAGAAGGAGGTGGATCAGGCTAAGAATGAGGAGTTGCCTTCATTAAATTTTTGAAAGGAATTTTAAAAAAAAGAGAAAGAGAAAAAGGGAAGGACAGAGATCAAATTAATGACCTGTGAGAAATCCAGAGTAGAATTGTTTGCATTAGAAAGGAAGTAGGTGATTGTGAACTTGCTTGTGCATGTTTTGTGAAGGAAAGGGGAAATTTGTCATCTTGTTTTGAAGAGCCGTACATAAATACACATGAAAAGAGCTCACATGGCTTACAGCAGGGGAGACATAAAATGTTTTAGGATTAAATTGACCTGAGCTAATACATGTCTCGCATCCAGCTTGTTTGCAAGAACACATTGCTGTACTACTGAAACAAATGTTTTGTGTATAGTACCTGATTCCCATACGTTATAGCAGAGCACTGAAAACAAGCAAGCCAGTAAATTCTGGGAAACAACATTGAAATTATATTAGATGCAGCATATGTTAGAGAAGTTGAACTATACTAAACCAGAAGTTTTCACTGTCCTAATTTGATACTGATGCTGCAATATTTGACTTCCTACTATTCATTTATTGAAGAAGTAAAGGTTTAACCCTCAACTTTGCAGTCTCATTCACCCAAGTAAGCTTTGCTGACCCAGAAAAACCTTGCCTGCCATAGTAATTTTCTGAGAGAAAACGCAGTTGCTGAAATATTACTTAAAAGTGGACTCTTCTTTTGTGTTTAAGCCCCAAACTGAAAATACTGTTCCGTGATGGAAATCAATACTTGATAAGGATCTGAAACTATCCTGTGAGTATATTTGGTCTGGATGGATCCTTAATATTAAGTCAGACCTAGATCTGTGTGTCATGGAACAAGTCACATCCAACAAATTGTGATAGGGTTTGTTTGACGGGGCAACAAAAATAAGAGGAATAAGCAATGCTTTTTACCATTTCAGCATTCTGTGCTCATAAATTTTGTGTATTGGGATTATTCTGAGGTGGGTGAGACATTTTGGCAGTAAGAGTGAGTAGCACAGAGTCTGACTCCAGATCAACAGCATACAGCAACCATGGACAATGTTCTAATGCAGAAAAAAGCAGCTGGGGGAAAGCCTGGACCTGAGCCCGACAGGTCTCTGAAGGAATATTTTTATTTTTGGCCTGTTGCACCAGTCCCCTGAGTGAGGAACGGTTTAGTTGCACATAAGGTCTGCGGAGGTAAAAGTGGACTTAATCCAGTTCAAGCACAAAACTGGCAGAGCAGAGTTTGTGTGACTCAATTTTCTTTGTGTGCTGTGTTACCCATGGCCATGGAAATAACTGAGTGTTTACATTTCTGCACTGCTAAGAGATCTTTAACTATCCATGATGAGAGATACTTTGGTTTTTGGTCTTGGGTGCAACATGTCAATATGGCAGCACATGCCCGAGGCACAGCTTTAGGTTTTTAAAGGGAAGAGTGCCACCTACTGTGTTATAATTTTAGGTGTTGCAGCTTCTCATTTGCCTGTTTTGTTTCAGCCTCTGGAAGATGTGAAAGGATTCAAAATTAAGTGTGGTATGGGAACGGAGGGAGAGAAAAAATAGTAAATAAGTACAAAAGTAGGGTATTCTAGAAGTCTTAGGAGGGGTTCTTTGAAAGACAGGCATACATAGAGACATCTGCGGATTTTGTCATTTCTTATAAAGACTGCTAGCACTGGAAATAGGGAAGGGGATAAAAGATCTATGCTTCCCCCTATAAAATAATCATGTTCTTAGCTTTCATGCACCAGAGGAACATAAATGAGGCTTCCAGGCTTATGCCATCTGAAATCTAAAGTTTAACTCTGGCTATAGTTTAATAAAAAAGTAGTAGAATTCACTTAAAAAAAAAAAAAAGGCAACCAAAAAACCAACCAACCAAACCCCAACCCCACCAGCTTTCAGAAAAGGAAGAAGATGAGAAAAACCCTGGATGAATTTTCCTATAATTTTCTGCAAAATCTCATTAAATATTTCCTAGTATAGAACTGTAGTTATTTATCAACCCAAAGGAGGGGTGTAATATGCTTGATGTGAATACAGACTAATTTTTGTATGAAAGAAATTTTTCTCCAAGCCCTAAAGTGTTTGTTTTGTGGCTGAAATAGAGATGTAAAATAAAGTGGATAAACCAGCTATTAACAGAACTGCCAGTTGCTGTATCTCTAGAGTGAAGACATATGGTAATTCACTACATTCAGTGATGACCTTTTCTTTAAAAATATTGTTAATAATAGGCACTTCTATGTAAAGTATTTATATAACATACATGAAATTCTTGTATCGTGGTCTGCTCCATGCCATTTTTGTTGGTGGCAGGTTTTTGGTTTGTTTTGTTTTTGCTTTTTTTTTAACTACTGACAAAACTGCTACGGAGGAACTTCCCACAACAGTACACCTTTGCAAAATGCCTGCAGTTATGAAGTTAAGGAGTTTCCAGGGGCAGGTGCACAGCATTGCTGCGCTAATGTGACAGGGTAGCACGGGTCCTATCTTCAGGATGGGAAGCCTTTGGCATCATCTCCCTCATCCTTCCCAGGAAAAGCCATGCCTTGACTGCAGCATTGCACCCTTTCCATGAAGCAGGCAAAAAAAACCCCGAACATTCCTATGTTTTTATGATCTCTGTAACCAGTTGCCTTTAGTGAAAACTTAATGCTTATAAAATTGGAAAGAACTAAACTATGTTTTTGTTATGCACTTTCACCTCAGTCCGAGAGCATCTAGCTGAGTGAAGACTACTCTACTTTTACTGGTGATAATAGGAGAAGTTTCATTACGTGCTTAAGAAGAGAAGGTATTCCTAACTGTCATTGATTTTGCAATGACCCTGAGAGACTCAGGGACCTTCTAATTATGAAAATGTGTAGAGTATATAATAGGTATGATTAGGCATTCCAGTCCAGCAGATGGAAAAAGTACTCTCCCATAGGAATTCCCAACACAAGGGGAAAAACTGCATCCAACTACATTCCTGACTGCAGCAAACATTATTTCTACTTTCCTATCTATGGCTGCTCAGTTTCACTCAGATGTTCTATATATCGAGTATTCCTCATATGGCGTTTATACTTGATTAGAAAATTTCCTATGTTTCTTCCTTCACCATTGTTCATGAACATTTATCCATTATTTGCTCTTGAGGCAGCCATTCTTTGAAATGTTAATGAGATTTTGAACATTTTATAGTTCCATAGGGCTTTTTGTTTGTGGGGGGTTTTTTTGTTTTGGTTTTTTTTTTTTTTGTTTGTTTGTTTGTTTGTGGTTTTTTTTGGTTGGTTGGTTGGTTTTTTTTTGGGTTTTTTTTCTGCAGAAAAAGTGTGGTTTTGTTGATGCCTTTCAAAATCTACTTTTTATTGGTAGGTTGAGATGGATTCTATGCTAATTCCTCCTGCATTCCTGAATTATGGCCTAGCAAGGCACTGTCACTGGGATCTTCATCTATTAATCATGGAAGCTGCTTTCTTATTCGGTTGCCATAGTTTCAGTGCCTCAGATAGTGTTGGGGTGCCTTGGGAAAGGCTTACGATACATTCGGACTTGCAAGCCTTGCAGTTATTTTGGCAGTAGAAGAGCTCTGAAGGAACAGAGAACAGCATCCAGCATTATTCTGAGTTGGATTAAAAGCGGAAACTTCTGGATATGTCTCTCTGGACCTTGTTATGTGAATGTCCAGCTGATATTTGCTCCCAAGATTTGCTTTTTGTTTTGTCTTGCTGATAAAATCGTACGCATCAGAGACTAATGGCTACCTTTATCCACTACAAGAACAAAAAAGGCTTTTCATTAGTTTTTCTGATAAATGGTTGGGTAAATTAGGGCATTTAGGGTTTGCTAAGCAATCCAGGTAATTTGTTTTACATTCCCTTTTAACCTAGCTACATACAGTATGATACCACATTTGAGACTGAGTTAATGTTTATTGCTACCTTAAATTTAATAAGACAATAAGAACCTTTTTGTTAGCTGGAGAGCAGCTTGAATTACCAAGTAGAAAAGAGGAAATTAACTTTTTTCAGACAGAACTAAAGCTCTTTCAGCACTGTGTTGGCACTGGCAGTATTTTTTCAATGATGTTTCAATATTTGTTCATAAACTCAGCATTAAAGCATACATACTTTCAGAAATGTAGAGCTGTGAGAAGTTAGAAATAGCTTTTTTGATGAATGAGAAAAATGGTAAAGTAGTAAATATGTCTAACAGGAAAGTAGCTGAAAGACTGACTTGTCAATGTAGTGCTCACTATCGATTGATTTGTCTGTTACTCATAATAAAAATTATGAAAAAACATATTTCAGTAAGCAAATAATGGTTTCCTTTTTCTTCTGCCATTGAGAAAAAATCTTCATCACTTCTGTGTGATCAATAGTAAGCCACATGTTTGACCAGATATTTAAATCCCAATTCTTCTGCATTTTACAGTATCTCCAGAATGGCGTGATATCCCTCCAGTTCTAATGAAGCAATTTGAGCAAGAGAAATTTGCTACGTATCTTCTGTTTACAACAACAATTTAAAAAAAAACAGTTTTCACTATTCAAATCAGTCAAAATATAATGTTAAAAAGATGTAGAGTTGATATTAAAGAATTCAGTATAATTGGAATTAATCACGAAAATAGTAACTTTTTTGCTTTCATATGGTTAGTTTTCACTCAAAGATTAGTTTTAAAGCTTCAGCTTGGGACTTAACTACCCAATATTGTCAATTTTTCAAGTGAGATTAACAAGCAGATTGAGAACATGGGCCTGTTATATGTAATCCTCAGGAGCCCTACAAATTGAACAAATTGAAGTCCAAAAATTTGACATGAATTTTAAGGTTTCATTTGTCGGTAGATGCACACAAAATCTGTATTTGTAATTTTATACTTTCACATAGCATGGAATTTTCTGGTTTATAGTCTTCTGGATCTGTATTGTGATACATATTTTGCATAAAATTAATCCCAGTCTTTTTCCTGGTATACTCAGAATGTGCGTGTCTCTATTAGACTGACAGAATGATACGCCCCCATCATTTTGTATTTGCCTTTGGAGGGCATGTGGTGGTTGAGTAAGAAAATTGTAACAGTGAGGAAATACTTTGGGTCAAAAGCTGTAGATGTGCAAACTCCATTGTGGTTTTTGTCCTCAGAATTCATTCTATTCCATTTAGTTTCAGGTTAGGTATGGGATCTCCCTGCATAGAAATTAATCGAAGCAGTTCTGTAAGGAACATTTGTACCTTCTTTAACACTGGTGGAGCGGGGTTTTTTGCTTGCTGTTTATTTTTTGCCTCCAAGAAACAGGGAAGTGAATGATAAATATTCAGTATAAAGGGCCAGTCTGGTTCCTGTTAGAGGGTAAAAACGTATTTCTGCTCAACACCCGTCAACAAGCCCTTACCCCATTTAGAGTTCAATATAAAACTACAGAATCATTTAGGTTGGAAAGGACCTTGAAGATTATGGAGTTCAACCAATAATCTAACACCGCTGAGTCCACCACTAAACCATGTACCTAAAGCCTACATCTACACATCTTTTACATACCTCTATGTATCTTTTAAATACCTGAGTTGGTGACTCAGCCACTTCCCTGGGAATATTTTTCTTTCCGTTTATTTATGGTTGATAAGAGAGGTTCTTCTGCATCCCGAAACAGCTGAATTTTAGCATCAAATGTACTAATCACATCAAGAAAAAAATAATTTCTGTGAAAATAATTGTTGTGTTTGTGTCTTTCAAGCAATGTCACAGCATTTGCTTTGCAAATCTCACATACATTCAGTAGTATCTTACCACCTGAACATTCCTGGAAGGTTGATGTTTGCCTTGGGCTGTGTGCTTATGAACAGACAGAGGAGAAGAGGACTATGCCCTGTTCAGCCTCAGAGCTCCCCCGGTGCCTGCAGCTGGTCAGCGGATGTGGGCAGAGCACAGCCCTCCCGCCGGTCCTTTGGAGCGGGTGGATGGGGAGGAATGATTGGAGGGCAGCTGGATCCCTGGCCTTCGTGCCTGGGTTTGCGTGGGAACCCTGTCCCAAACACCACGGCAAGGAAAAGGATGGGATGACACGCCTTTTCCGACAGATGCTCCGCACGCGGGGCATAGCTCGGTGTCTGTCCCCTGATGGAAAAGCAGAGGCTGAGTCCCACAGGATTATCTTTCTTGAGTGGTACTTCAAGCCATGAGCATGCCTAAATGCAGCCTCGTATTTGATTCAAAAATGCCTTTTTTATTAAATAGAGAGGATTAGAGGCTGTTCAACTCCAATCTTGAACTTCGGGTCACAGTCTTTATATTACTGGCTTTCCATCAGAGCTCTGTAATGAAAGAAGGGCATCGTGCATTAAAATCAACTTCTGAATTTAATTTTCTGTATGAACAGAACTTAGTACTATGTGTATAAACTTCTAATGGCATTCAACCCATTCCACTTCTGAATAATTTGTACTCATTAATTACAAATATACAGCTTTTGGAATTACAACTTACTGATCCAAACCATATTAAATGAGAAATTATCACAGTTAAATTGATTTTTTTAAATTTGCTGTAGTCTCTTATATGAGGGTGATTATATAACATGTATTTTAAGAACTGTGTTTCTGCAGTAGAACTTTGTTTTCTAGAACTACATAATTCATAATTTTTGTTTTGTTTTGAGGTTTGTGTTGGTTGGATTTTTTTGTTTGTTTTTGGGAAGAAATTTAAGTGGAGAGTTATGTCAGGTTTTATGAAGAATTAAGAATACAAACTTTATTGTAGTGATGCTTTAGAATGGTTTTTTTCACGCAGTGAAATTATTCTTGGTTTGGAAATAGGAATTTGTTTTTCTTTAGAAAGGAATTAAGAACTAAATCCTTAAAGATCTGCCCTGGGAAAAGGAAAGATTTTTGCATGAGCTACTACATTTTTTCATTATTATCTGCAAGGTGTTTCCTTTTAATTCTCTTGTAGGGAAGTTCATCATGTTCAGAAACTGATTAATTCTATCACGAGATGCATATATTTCAGGGTGGTGTCGTCTTTTTTGCTTTATCCTGTTCTACGCATAAGACCTAGACAGGCTGCCAGAACACTTCCTTTCCCAAGATAAAAACAAAAAAAAAAAAAAAAAAAAAAAGAGAGATCCTGCTCTCGTTCAACAGCACATGTAGTCCAAAAGGCAGATTTAGCCAACCTGGAGCTAATGGCCTGAAGGTGTGAGATGAAGGCTAGTGACTTGATGATTGTGAGAAAAATGCAGTTTTGATTTGTCAAAACTACAGACTAAGATTACTACATGCGTGTGTTAAAGTGTCTATCAGAGAAAAACTTTGAAAATATAAGGCAACCTGTGGAATAGAGTAAGTTCTCTGACATGTGAATTTTAACTCCTCTTCTATGCGCCTTTTACATTTGTAACTATTTGTTTTTGTGTTCATCTATGTCATAATCTCTCATGTGTAGCTGAAATCTTGGAGACAATTGCAAAAAAAGGAAAAAAAACCAACCAAAAAAAAAACCCCAAAACCCAAAAAACAAAGAAATAACGCCCAACTCTAGTGTTGTTTGTGTGAGAGAGGCCCTTCCTTATAGCATGTTGGTTTGACTAAATGCTGGTGACTTTCTGTAAAGGAGTAGAAAATGTTGACAATGTAATGCCTGCTGATGTTAGAGAAGTGGTCTGTAAGAACACTTTCCTTGGATTACTTTCAATAGCAAATCAATTAATTGGATTTTTAGAATTTTTTTGTTCCATAAATGGTCAGTAATCTCGTTTAGATTGAAGCCAATAAAATAATTTGTTGTTGTCACAGTCAAAGAACTTCAAGAACTTTTCAAAACCCGGAACACCTACACAGCTGCTTAACCACTGCCTTTTTAGAAGGATTACTCCTCACCTCCTCCTTTGTGACAGGCTCCAAATACCCAACTGTCTATTCAAACGAGTGTCCTTAGTTTATATGAACATGTCATGAGAAACAATTACATTGCTTATGTGTATAAATGAAAAGGAGCTGGGTGGAGACAAGAAAAGACAGGTTAGCAGGATCTAACTTTTGATCTGTTAGCATCAAACAGAAAAAGGAGGGCGCAGTTTTGCTTCAGATTGCATCTCCATGTTTATTTTACTAGGCATGGAGTTTGTCTAGAAGAGCTAATCTCTGACTTGCTCATATTGGTGACATAAACCTTGCCGACTTCATTAGGAGTTAATAATTGCCCATTTTATTTTTTTTTAGGAACTTAACTCTCAAGCTCAAAATACGAATAATAGTAATAAATAAAAATATCAAAGCAATCGAGAAGGCACAAGACTGCAATAGATCTGTAAATTGAATTGGTATTTTAGCTTCAAAGATTCAAGTGCTGGAAATTTTTCAACAGCAAACCAGCAGAGAACGTGTTAGTAGGGGGGCTGGTGTGCTACTTCGCAGCTGCACTGCCTACTTCTAGACAGCCGTCGTATGACAGCCTGCTCTAACAGCTACCCACATTTAAATAGCAGGGTTGTGTAAGAACGAACACAACACATTTACCGAAATACATTTATGGTGGGGAGAGCCTTAAATATTCCAGCGGGTGGAATACACTGGGAGAGAATCTGTCTCATTTTCATTAGACTGCACGTCAAATCTCGGAAAGAGGCAAAGTAGCTTTTTTTCCTGTTATAGAGTGTCCTTATAAATCGCTCCAGGTCTCAAGAGAATAAGAACATTCGCTTTTTGACACAGTTTTTAATGCAGGGGTACTGCTGTAACTAATCGTGTAACGACTGGAGAAACAGAAGGGCTTGGTCACATACGTTGTTGTACTGAATGTGAGAAGTGCTTGTCTGATTCTCAAAGTTTGCCGAGCCTGCTCAGCGATGCCGGGCGCTTTCCTCCGCATTTCGCCTGCCCTCTTGTGTCTGAACAGCTCCGTGCAGGCGCCTCGGGCGGCCGGGGGCCGCGGGAGACGGGAAAACATGGAGCAAACCGGGAATGATGGGCACATGTTCTTCAAAGGCACTGGTTTTGCCTCTGTGTGTGTGCGCGCGTGTGTTGTATTGCTGTTTCGTTTGCAGTGTAAAAAGCAGAAGAGTTTTCAGCCTTCTTATACAGAGGCAGGAAAATGAGAAAGTGGGTTAGCCAAACTGATGTGCAGAAAAGCTCTAGGAGTGAATTTGAAGGGATGGGTAGAGGCTGTAATGCATATGATTAAAGAGAAACATGCTGCCTACACAGAGAATCGCTAACAAGATTCTTTCACAGCTTTCATGTCTCAGCCCCACTTTTACAGGAAATAAATTCATGTTTGGTTTCAGTGGGTGTGCCGTTTTGCTGAGCCCTACAGGATGGATAAGACAGTCCAACTACACAAATGCAACCAGTTGATCACCAAATAATACAATTTGCACTGACCAGAAACAATGGCTGTACTTATAACCAAAACGGTGTCCCAGATTAACATTCGCTTGGTCTGTCTTGAGCTTCTTTTCTCTTGGTGTTTTATTGTTCAATACTCATAGGAAAGTGAAGCTAAAAGCACAGATTAAGTTAAGGCAAATTAGGTGGGGGCAGGGGGTTTTGAGAGGGGAGGAGATAGAAAGATATTCCGTGTCCTTTAAATTTTTTTTTCCTCCTCTTCAAACAGAAGCGTAGATAATGCTGCAAGCCATTTAATAGTTTCTGGCAGTAATTCTACCACATCCTCTTGCTCATATGAAGTATATTTTCTGTAGCTCCAAAGAGTATTTAAACACTCTCTCATGTTTAAAGAGCTCCCAGAATTATCGAAAGTTTTTGCAAGATCCAGAAAAATAGACTGTAGCAGCTGTTTGTTGTTACAGTGTTTAGAAAAAAAATAAAGAAATAGTAATATAAGTAATTATTTTAAAAGTGGTTTAAAAATCAGATAAAATGGGCTTGATCCACAAATCAAAGGTAACTTTAGCTTTCAATTTTCCAATTAATTTTTTTATTATTTTCTTGACAAGTATTGTGTATTTATGTAGGAAATTTTACCTCATGTCAGTCCCATGTGAACTCAGGGCTTATTTCAAACCATTTTGTTTGTGTCTTCCTTGAGATATAACATCCTTCAGGTTTCATTTTCTTATCAATAGTCATTATGGATACAGGGAGGGTAAAATGCAGATTTTGGAAGGTTTTTTATTTAGGCATCCAAGAGTTTCTTATGCATTAAGGACTTACGCCCAGGTGTTCAAGTCTTAATATAAAGGATTTGCAGAGGTTGGCATGTTTTGGGATTTTGTTTGTTTATTTGGTTGGTTGGTTGGTTTTTTTTTTTTTACTTCAAAGCAAAATACTCATGAAGAAAGTTTTGTGTTTGGAGTAATTCTGCTCCCAGTCCTGCTGGTGTCTTCAGGTCCACACAGGTTGAGAAATCAGCAGAAGAACACAGCTGACTGATCAAGATGCCTGTGGTCACACATGTTGATTTTAGGCCTCTTGTGGCTTTAAACCTGTGCGTATGTTGTGTCCCTCCCCAGATCCATTCTGCCAGGATACCGTGGATCTGTATCTGGGGAAGATCTCTCTGGAAAGGTGGCGTGTTTGTATTTGCATCCTGCAGTTGCTCGATGAAGAGATCTTTGCTTCTGACCAGAGTTCACACCTTTGCCCACCACTCAAGCCATACCTCAAGACTTAGATCTGCAAGCCCGCAGGTGTTTTTAGGCAGAGCCTTGAGCAGAAAGCTGCTGTCAAGCAGCTGGCATTGTGTGTAGAAGGAAGGCAATGTGTTCACAAAGAAAGCTCAGTTCTTCAGTTTCATCTGATCAGGTCTCACTTTTTAAAAAAAAAAAATAGCAAGTTTTTCATGTTTCACTGTGTCATGGCTAGAGACATTTTACTGATGCGACTCAAATGCATACACAAATAAATCAGATTTGCCAAATGGATTATAAAATACTCTAGCTTTCCCTTCCTGAGTACATCATGAAGATGTTGCATGGGAAATGCATTGGTGATGCATGGAAATTTATCTGCAACTAAAGACATTTCCTGATGGTAAACCAACCTTTGCAGACCAGGTATTTGTTTATTTTGATCTCCACTTTGTGCAGGTTCATAACTTCAGGTCTGAAGAAGTCAAGTCTGGAAGCCAGTTCCTCTCAGTACTGATGCCTGAAGGATTTTTTTCTGCTTTTTCTCCTGAATATTTCTTACACTGTTCCCTATATTCACAAGTATTAGCATGCATACTTGTGATGCCTTAGGTGACAGTTTAGCCTGGTTTCATGGTGTTTAGGAGGCCAGTAGACTAAACACCCCTGAAACCACGTAGAGTTAGAGACCAAACACCCTGTTTTCGAGAGCCCTCAAGGTCTCCTAGTAGGATAGACTTTGTAAACTAGAAGTTAGCTGACCCCGGCCCCTTATTGGGCCCTCCTGGTAGATATGCTAATGTGTAGAGTCTTTAATTATATACTCTATTGGAGGGAAGGGGCTTTTGCAGTGTGTTCTACCTGGACGGCAGAAGCCATCGAACGGGATCCTATTAAAATACCGAGGTAAACAACCCCCAACCCTTTCACTGTGTCTGAGCCTGTATTTCCTAAGACCAGAAAAAGGCATCAGTACAAATCACAGTCTCAACCTATATGTTGCAAGACCACCTAAATATTCATTGAATCACCTGGAAAGTAGGGAGGTTGGAGATTGCATTGGATTTTTGGGACAACAAACACAACAGACAAAGAATGTGTTGTAGCACAAGTCGTCCTTCTGAGAGTGGTGCCTCAGCAGTCCTGGCTCTGCAGACAACGTGCTGCCAGCTCCAGCTTAGGTCTCGCTGGTTCAGACAAGTAAAAGTGTTTTCTGCAATAATGTGGTGAAACCCGCTAGAATGAAACAGAAGTGCCACTGAGTGACAAGGTGGCTCATACTAACTAGTCAGACTGATTCTCTTCCAAGAAATAAGTGGGATGGTCTGTAAAATTTTATAATACACTCATGATGGAAACTGTGATCTCCCTAAAACATACAGAGTATTTCCATTGACATCAACAGGTGAAACTGAGTGAAACAGAGTCAGTGTCTTTGGCCATATTGTAGACTTAGAAAATACTAGGGCATCTTAAAGTCACTGCTGTCACTCCCTTCTTAAAACTCGGTTGCGACTTAGTGTTATAGTGTGAGATATAAAAAGATGAAACATGGAACCTACAGGTATAAATGGAAAATTAAGGACAAGATGTCTCCCTTAACTGCAGGAAAAATTCTCACTTTTTATCAGTTCAAATGAAGCCCTTTCCTTGAACCGAATACATCATACCTAATGCATATTCTCAGCCTTAACTCAGCAGGCAAAAGATGACAAGCTGTGTTGTCCTGCTTAAGGATACATTCGAGGAGAATAAGTAATAGAGAATTTATCTACTTCAATATTTGTGATGTCTTTGAAGTGCTAATAATATTGGTAAAAGTTTATATGTCAGGTTAACGCCTCCTCTGTGAGCTTGCAAGAGAGGTTGCAAGCAATGAATAATTTTGCAGATTTAATTTTTTCCTCTACAGTAAAACCACTAAGATGGTCCCAGCTGAGGTGTCACCTTATCTTGACCACTTTTTTTTGTTGTTTTTTTTCACTGAATCATCTTTTTTTTTACTTAATCATGAGGAATTTGTTTCTGACAGATGCTTCCAGTGAATTAAGGTGAAGTTAAATGTATGGAGTCATATCAGTGCTTTGGTTATGTGTAATCTCTCAAAAACATTATCTTTGAGAAAATAACATAAAGACTCAATCAACAAGAAAGCCAAAAACCTTGAAGTTATGAGTGGATGGAGCCTGTGGTACCATACTGGTCTTGCTAGCTCCCAGCTGCCTCCACAAGTGATGGGACAAAAACAGATATGCCTGAGTAACTTCTAAGGAAAAAGTGGTTGAAGGAGGCAAGGAATGTAGCTATAAGGTCAAGGCTGAGAAGTAGAAGATTTCTCAAAAGAGATGGGTTAAGGGAATAGGTGTGAATATATAGTCAGACTGGTACAGAGGGATAGCTGAAGTGCCAAAACAGAGGAGAGGAGGACAGGGTGAAAATGCTCTCTGCCTTACAAAACAGCAGTATGCTGTGGGATGATTCCTTTCTGATGAGCTGTCACTATCTAACGTGTATAGGAAGCTTGGAGTGGAAAAAACAGATGGCACATGGGAGATGAAGTGACATAATTTGTCTGTCTGTCTGATTTCTCTGCCCTTCACCAAATTAGGTAGGTGAGGAAGAAAAAAGCCCAGATGTGATTCTTCTCCATCCCCACGTTTCTGTTTGCCCTCGGAAACCTCACGAGACTCCAACTTCTCTCACAAGCTATTGGTAAAGTAGGTTTCCATCATTGCCAACGATTTTGAGAGGTTGGCTTGGAGAAGTGTTTTTTGGAGAAAAGGTTGACACATAGCAAAGCAGAGATAAGAGACACTAAAAACAAGGACAGGAAGCAATTTAGTTGTGCTAAGGCTTGGGCAAAGAGATGGAAGGAGGCTTTAAAATATGTGTGTTTCAGGGGAAGTTGCTAATGGGTGATCTTGCCAGGCCTGTGGTGAGTTGACATGTTTCAGCCATGAGGAAAGGGCATTGGCATCACCCATTGCAGCTGGCTGGTCAGCTGCCTGGAACAAGTTCATGGCTTTTGGCCAGTTTCCACTGAACTAGTAATGCTTCCTTTAAAAAAATCCCTGCACCTGGCACTGTTCAGGAAAATAGTTGGTAGACTTAATGGAGAAGAAAAAGCGTGGTGAACATAATGGTTAAAAGCCCTATAAGTTAGATTTTGGTATATTAGACCTTTTTTAAAAATTAGCAGCATGTGTTTTTTAAAAGAGAGGATTTGTGGGTGGGGAAGAGAAAGGGAGAAGCTGGTGACTCTGGAAGCAGGAGGCCTCCAGGTCTCTGCTGGATCCAGAATTCTTGCCAAGATGAGCAGGACTTGTCTTTGTACAGACAATCAGCACAGGGCTGATCTTTGCAGTACGGGAAGAGTAACATTGGTGCAGGAATCATAATTTTAAGAAGTGGCAGTGACACTGTGACTGTAACTGCAGATGTGCCAGGAGGCATGTGAAGTTCAAAGCACCTTTCCAGCTCCAGACCTGGATGCCTACAGAGGGGAAACTTGCTGAGCAGGCCGCTCCAGAGTGAGCCAGGAGTGTGTTATGCTGGCAGGGTAGTACCAGGATGTACAGTGTAGGGCAGGATGTGTAGTGACTGCCTGTGTCGTGACGAACGTGAGCAGTCTGGTGTTTGTCACAGGTCTTAAAACTAAAACTGAGCATAAATAAAGAACCCTACCGCAAGTGAGCAGGATTTTTATAGTGGTTTCCAGGAATGAAATCAAACCTAAACTGCAAGGGAAATATTCTCTGCCATATTCAAAGTTTGTGTATAGAACGTTTCAAATAAATGCTCTGTAAAAATGATTTAATTCTGCTGTGATCATGAACTTGCGCAAACATGCTGTTTCACATTACTCTCTTAAATAAATTTGATTAGTAACAGCTGTGACTACACAACTCCCCCAAATTTTATTTTCTCAATAGAAAAGGGTTGAAGAAATCCTCAAATTATTGTAAATTAGGATTTTGTTGGCGTTTTAAGCTAAGATGTCCTCGACAACAACCCAGCAACAATAACATGGACACGCTCCTTCTTGGAGAGGCTGCAATGAACTGCCTTTAGTTCAGACAAATAGTCTGTTCAATTCCTGGAGCACTCTGTGAGTATTAGCTGCTTTGTGCTGAACAAGTACTAAAATCTAACCAAGTAATAAATGGTGCTGCTCAGTGACAGGCTGTTTGACCCAGAAGCAGGCTGCTGAGGCTGCGTTGTGAGCTATTCCCTTTCCCCGTGCAGACTAGGTCAGACAGTCATTCCCTCCTACACACATGGATATTGCATATGTTTTCTGGTGGTAGTATTTGTTTGCCACTCGTGACTGTGTTGGTTTATTCATCGTGTGGTGCTCTGAGGGACAAAACAATGTTCACATGCTGTAGACAAGGGCTGTCTTTCCCACCCATTCCTCCTGCATGCAGAAAATGTTCCCAGCTGGTAGAGCAGGGATGTGCTCTGCTGCCTTTGCTGTGTGCTAGTGAATCCATAGCTTGGGTGTCCCCCAAAGATGCCAAATCTCATTTTTTGTCACAGTGTGCTGCAGTTACACCTGTGTTAGAGGATAGACACCCCTGTCTCCAGCTCTGCCATGTCCTGCTGTTGCTGCCAGCACTGGCTGGCTTTCTGCATGTGTGACTGCAACCTACTTCCCTGCACTCCTTGATGTCAGCGAGGGCTGCAGGCAGACTCTCCTGTACAGCTCTTCTTCTGCTAATGAGCTTGTCTGCTAATTAAATAGAAAGGCATATTTGGCAGTGTCTTTGATATTTATTCTCAGTATGGCCCTTTTGAATTGTTTAGGATTTCAGGGTGGTCTTGAGGGAAGAGATATGGTAAGCAATTGCTGAGTTTGTTTTATGTTTTATCAACATTGAAATGAAGTTTGTAAAATACTGTTTTGTTCCTTCTAAGCCAGATAATGCAATATAATTTTAAAATAATTTAAAAGGCGGGGGGAAAGTAAAAAGTAAAGCTTAACCCAGACCAAACTTGCAATTCAGAAGAATTTTAAAAAAAGAAGCCATGTGGGCAGGGCCTTTTTAAATGTTTTTGTGTATGCCACATGTGCTCTGTGACATCCATGATGGATGACGGGCAGAAGTTAAATAGCATTTACTACACGCTTTTTGTACTTTCTCATTCTTCTTTGAGATTACTTTTGGCCATTTCAGCTGTTCTGAACAGCTTTGGGCAGATGGCATTTTCTTACAAGGTGAAAAAAAAGCCAAACAAACAAACAGCCCAGTCTGGGATAGGAAGGTTGACTTTTTACCCAGCAAATGAAGAGTGTCCCACCTGGATGTACATTTGCCAAGGGTAAAACACATTTTTTTGCTGAGGCAGGAAATAGGTTTAAAGCTGAGATCCTCTGATCCGGTAGGGTGAGAGGCAGATGGCTGGACCCCCAGGTGATTTGTATCTGCTCACTCACTGCTCCCTATCAAGCATCAGTGCTCTGCAGTATGCAGAGACAGATTTCCATATCCCCAAGGAGAAACGTGCTGTTTGCCTCCTAGCCATGTGACTTACAGAGGTACTAGAAGTATAGCATTAATGTGTCTAAAACCAAAAAGTCTAGACTGGGTCACTTTGAGGTTTAGAATTTTTAATTAGTTACAGATTTTTCCTTTTTCCCATCTTTATCCACCTCTGTAGACAGAGGAGAGATAGCTATAGCACTAAATTTGTATATTCACAAAAATATGTAGAAAATGGCACAAAGGCATAAGACAGTTTAAATTTGTGAAATGCTACAAGTACTCAGTAATGCTTCTGTTCTTGGCTCCTTTCTGAAGGTGTGTTCACAATTGTTGCAAGAGATGGGATAGCAGGAGAGGTGAACTTCTGGTCATAATGGGCAGTATCCCCATCCCAGTGTTCTGATGGAATATAGAGATTTGGACATGTGTATTTCTCTGCTTCTCAGTTTAAGATTTACTGGTGGACTTCTGTATGCAGATTGAATGAGAAAAAAATACAATGTTACTACTCTGGTTTTTTATTGGAAACAAGCAAACAAATAATAAAGGGAAATTTGAGGTAAACCTCAACCACCGTGGTAACACAGTAATTTCCATGGACATTCCATGCAGCGTAATGACTCTGGTTTCCCACACTTAACTTCATGATGCTAATTTCAAGACTAAGAATTAAAGGGCTGCAGGTCTAGCAGTATCCAGTAACACCTGAGAGAGTAGGTCCATTTGTAGTCTTTTGTCAGTCCTGGTAAGTGTTGCTGAGTGTGTGGCAACCATCAGGCTCGATGGTGTATTTGCAGAGATCAGTTGGAAGCGAGTGCTGCTTACCTTTGTGTCTTCCCTGTGAAAAAGTTTCAAATTCGGAAATTTGTTTTAGGAATAAATTGCATTGAGATTATGAAAATCTGAAGACATTAAAATTTGTGAAAGGTGTTGAAGGGTATGTGTATGCTACATAGGAGGAGCTTTCTATTTCTTGGTAGTTCATTAATATTCAGTGTGTATGAGGACTGATCTAGACTTTGTGAAGCAAAATGGAAATATGGCTAAATAACTTTTCTTTGTACAACTATGCAGAAGAGGAATGTGAGTTAATTATCTGAGACCTATTTTTAACCTGTACGTGGGAAAACTGGACTCACAGCAAACTGTGCCTCCAGTTATTTTCATTCTGATCCCTTCAGTAATTATGGCTTGGTGCTGACCACGAAAAATATTGTCCAGTTTTTTCAAAACAGAGAAAAATATTTTTTCTACAAAAGGAGGTGAACAGGTTCACTATTAATTGCTTGCTCTGGATTCTTAATAGAGATACTGGAGAGCTGTAGGTTTTATTGTTTTGCTTAATAGTAAAGGTTAATGCTGAAGGAAATGTCTTACTGGAGATGTATTTGATAATGTTTCCTCTCTTACAAATAAAGGGTTTTATTTTCTCCAGGGGCTTGCTCTTATGGTTTAGCTTCATTTGCATCTGTGGAGGCTTAAGGGAGGTGTCACCAGTACTGCTGAATATTCAAAGAGTCCTGATGGCACTGTAAGGTGCAGGATGCTTTGAAGGGCAGGGCAGGCCACAGATCTGTAATTTTTGCTTACAAGAATAGGCAGCAATGTTTTTTTCTTTAAATGGATCCTGCAACTTCTGTTGATGCAAAATCACCACGAACCTGCTGGCATCAGGTAGAATCAACCCATCTGGAGCTGCCATACCAACCCACTCAGGCCCTCACTGGGTTCTGCTGTTTTGCACTGGGCTCTGCCCTGGGCCAGAACAAGCTCATTTCTGTCTGCGAGAAGTGGTACTTGGAAAGCTCATTTCTATCAGTTGTTTGAATTCCTTCACCTGGGTCTCTGATGAGTGGTGATAAAATATGTCACAAAGTCTTTCGTAACATTCATAGGAGTGTTGTTTTTCTGGAGTCTCTGGAAATGTGAAGAGACATGGCGTTACCAAGCTTTCCTGATCAGATATTCAAAATTATGAAATACAGAAGCTTGCAGCATATCCTGAGGGATCAAAGAGTTCTCTTATTCCTGAAAAAATTCATTTAATATCTTGATTTCAGAAGCTAGAGCATCGAAGAAAATACCCAGTGTTATATAGCCTTGTGATAAAAAATTATAGAGGTTAGCAACACTGCCACACAGGAAAACTTTTCTTTAAAAATATAAATATACATTACATTAGCTGGCAAGTAATCTTCTAGTGATTCTTAGGTTATCTTCTGAAGAGTGTATGTCTTTGTCAACTGCCTCTTAAAACCAAAGGCAGCTTGGTGAATAAAGAAATAAAGTGTTTATAAACTTTGATGTTACTGTTCACTCATTGTCAGGTATGTCAATGTAAGAAAGGAGACATTCCCTGTGAGCAGACAGTGTGTGAAACTAATAGTGTGCCTTCAGACTCCAGGCCTGGTTTTTTGCAAGTCAGTCATTGGATTTAAGTCATGTTTTAAACAGCTTTATCCATATACTCAGAGACTGGGAAGCAAGGTCGGTGTAGAGTCCATCCTGTAGCTAGTTATTAAAGCAGATGGTTGAAAAATTCAAGCAGACATCTGCATCTGCTTTACATATTTAAATGGAAAACTAAACAAGAAAAAGCATCTTAATGTCTGGGAGTCTTGTAGTGAGTCTGTACTTCTGAGAAGAAACTCTTAGAATAACTTTAAAAATTTAGGAGTTCTAGGGCAGCACGAGATGGGAATTGGGAACACTGACTCTCATGAAATTGTTTTTTGCCATTCACTTAGAATATGAGACCAGTGACATTGCAGTTATATTCTTGAAATTTTTACAAGAAATTTGTCATCAGCAGTCGGTCACTGGGAAAAGAAGTATCATCTGCAGGTTACCCTTTAAAAAAAAAAAAGGGTTTTCGGAACGTGTATCTTATAGTCAATCCTGTTGTGTTTGAAAGTGGTAACCAAAGGCTGACTCAGGAAAAAAATAGAAAAAGTGAATAGAATGAAGGTCGTTCCACTGTCACCAGCTCATCTAGCAATGACGCCACTAAAACAAGCTGCTAAAGAGCTGGGAATTGATGTGGTAAATTTGGTGAATGAATTTGCAGCAGCCTTGTGCCCACAGCATCGAGCTGCTCCTGTAGTGCAAGGTGACAAGGAACAGTATTTTTGCCTCACTGTATGTAGGCACTGGAGTGCAGAAACAGGAGGAGCAGCATCACAGCTCAGTGTGCAGAGGTTTACCGGTAGTCACTTGGTGATTTTGTGCAGAACCTTTATGGCTCTGTCCACACAAGGCTCTGCCTCAGTCAAAAAACTGCTTTTCAGAGTCTTGTCATACACTCACTCCCTTGTTTGATGGAGGCAGTCTTGGTTTACCTTAAATATGAAGGTTAAATATTACACAAAGCAATGCTTGTTGGTCCTATGGAATATTTCAGGAAATTAACTTATTGACTAGGGTATTTCTGTAGGGAAGTTGAAAAGGAGTATAAAAACCATAAAAATAAGTATTTCCTGGTAATGTTCAGAAATTAATCAGATAGAATTATGCATGTTAGGGATATTAAGATTTTGCACATATTTTCGACAAGAAGATATACTCTCCAGGTAAAATAGACATATTTATGTGATGCTAAATGATATTTCTGTTCCTTACAAGAAGACCAAATATTTGACAATTATTTGTCATTGAAAAAAATTTACCTCTTCAGTTCATGCAGAAACCATTTTTGCAGCCAATCATTGTAGTGTATGAACACGTTTGAAATAGTCAGTTAGCAGTAATTAATTTCCTACTGGAATTCACAGTGGTTAGAAGGTATTATTCAACCCAGTCTCACACAGCTAATTTTTAGTGCTCTGAAGCTCCTTCCTTAGAGAAGTAACAATACTGTAATTTTCATGGCTTGAAAGGAGCAGGGGAAGCTATATGCAGACTCTATAGAAGAAAGTTCCTGTTGCCCATAATAGCCTGTAAGATTCCCGAGAGTGGCAGAAACCCGCAGGAACCTGGCACGTGGTGTGACCGACCCCTCAGAGCAGCCCTTGGTTATGAAAGCCTGGCTGGGGGATGTGCTGGGGCGAGGTGTGTGAAAACAGTGTCACAGCCTGGGGCCGGCTGTACTATTCCTGGAAGTCGGTAGGACACAAAGAGGCATTGTTCACAGCCTCTCTCCCTTTATTTCCCATGCAGTGGTGTTTTGGGAGGCAATAGTTAAGGACACAACCTGGCAGCTCTGTGCCAACATCAGACAGTTCTCTTTCTGAAAATAATCTCGTTGCAGCTCAGTTGCAGAGATCTGTGTCCAGTTTACCCTCAGAGCCCAGATGACAACGCTGAAAGGGTCTGAACCAAAAAATGTCTATGAGCTGGACAAAAAAGTGCTGTGGATGATTTGTAGTTCAAAAGCAGAAATAATTCTTCATTGAGAAACAAGAAGGGATAAGGAAATATTTCTTAGCTTTGTTTTCGACTCTTTTTAATTTTAGAACACATTCTTTATTTCTGTTACTTCTTGCACATAAGTCATACTAAACTGCCAGACTGAATTTGGAAACTAATTACGGTAGACTTCAGCATTTTTGCATGCCTTATGGAGTACAACACCTGTACTCCACAGGACTAAATTCTCTGCTGATAGATCTGGAGCCGTCTTCTATCAGGGTAAATAGAGACTCCAGACATGAGTGGAAAAAGTTACCCCACGTCAGGCAGTTGTTTGTACTGGCGGTATCCTTATCAGAGAACTCCACTAGTCACTTGAGAGAAGGAACTTTTGCTTTATTTGTTCAGTGAGATCTTGTAGTTTACAGTAAAAAAAAAATCACAAGAATTTTGTCTGGAAGTAACAAGAGACAAACAACTTGTGTGTCCAGGTGTCACATGGGTAGCTGAAAAGGACTTAATGGTACTTGCAAACTTCTGCTGTCAGGATTGAGGTGGGAAGTGGGTTTGTGTGTGAAGGAACAGTTCACTGTGTGTCAAAGTTCTGTGCTCTTACATCCTCATCTGAATTTTAAAAATAACAGGAACAGGGGAGGTGAAATATCCTGTGCTCTTACTTGAAATGCCTTTGCTGCTTTCATTATTTCCTGTAGTAATGCGCAGGATATCCAGCTGATTAGTCACAGCAGGCTATGCGATCTTCACATCCACAGGAACCTTCTAGGATGTAATCTCTTCCTGAATCTGCAGAATAAACCTTTACAATTTACCAGAAATGCATGTGCAGGTTTTGGAGAAACTGAGTACAGGTTGTCAGGGGATGAGGATCTTGTTGGATAGGATGGAGTCTCACCATTATTTTGCCAAACAGGCTTTTTCAGGTCTCTTATTTTCTTTGTGTCTTATTTTCTGATATCTCCGTTTCTGTATGTCACCATGTGCTTATTCTCCAGGACACAGAGAGGTAAGACTCATTATGTACAATTCGGTTTTAATTAAAGTGCCTTGACCCCTGCATGAATGATCTTATTCTGAAGGAGTCTTATCACAGCTTAGCTCTGCATGCTTTGGAAGATTAGTAGCTTTTAAGATTTACCTTTGAATTTACATCTTGCTTCAATTGTCTTGACTTTTCTCTGTATCTTGGTACAAGCTCCTAATATTTACTGCAGTTCAACCAAATCCTTTTTTTCCTCTAAAGGTTTCATATTTCAAGCCTTCTCCTTCCCCCTCTGTAATTGCAGTTGCCTTTCTCTCTACATCTTGATTGCAGTGGTACCTTCTTCTCTTTCTCTTTTTGCTTAAATCCTGGCTCTTTACCTCTTGATTATTTGCCCTTGTCTTCTAGTATGTGATAACGTCTTAAGAGGGCTGATCTTCAGGCTCTTTGAGCCATTGTAGAATCAGTCTTTGAGAAAAACCTGAATCCCTTGAGTTTACGAAATCCCTGAGAAGAAGAGAATTTATTTGCTGATCCCTACATTATATTAATAAACATACTTCCTTTGAAAATAATAAACCCGCCATAGAAATGAAGCATTTTTTATGCAAATGTGAATAAGATGTGGGTGGGGCTCAGGGTTTCAGCTGGAGTTCCAGTTGCAGCTTGTTCTTAATTTTTCCCAATACCAGCAACTACCACTAAACCAAAATTTTACTGTTATTTTGGAGGAAAAGACTTGTGTTCATTTTTCTGTATCGTTGAAAATAATTTGATAATTAACCTGCTAATATGGAAATAATCATCACTAGCAGAGCTGTTTTGGTAGTTAAATGGTTTTTAATGATGCCTATTCTTGAAGCAACAGAAAATATTAGCTATGGTGTGTGCTTGGAAACAAGTGTCAGAGGAACCAGTCATCTGTAGATCTGACTACATGATTAGCTGCAAAACTTGCATCTTTTTCAGCTTTTGTTTGGGTTATGAACTTTATGCATAAAGTAGGTAGAAATATCCACCAGCATATCCTCATCTTAAAAGAATGGAGGCTTTGCTGCTCATCTTAACGAAAAATGGGTGCTTTCCTGTTGGCGTCAGTATGAGTGTGAGCCTCACAGCAAGACACCAATACTTGTTCTTGTGAGGTCAGGGGAAAAACTCTCACTAACTGTGGTTTTGTTCCAGGTTCTTGGCAGACTGTTCTGAACATGTAGATTTATCTGGGGATGGAACAGCAGGGGTGCTCTTCATTACTCCCTGCCTGTGCTCTCAGACCTCTGAACTAGCAGCAGACAGAACTGCCTCTGATGCAGATCCATCTTTTCTTGCTCACATCTGGATCAAGGCTGCCTTCTCCCCTGCTCTGAAAGCTGGAATTCAGAAGAAGTACCAGTGCACACATCGGTTGTGTGTATCTAAGAGCAGTATATGCTATTTCCTCATTTGGAAAGCCTGTAGTAGTTTAAGCATTTTTATATTAACTCTGGTACATGCATAGCTTGCAGTTTTGTCTGTTGATTTTAATGATGGACAAAGGTGAAAGCAGGGATGGAGGTAATCCTTCAACTGAAAATAAATTCTCAAAAGGGAAAGAGAAATGGAGGATGAGAAAAACTGGAAGAGCCCAATGACCATTGGTGTCCCAGGTTCAGCTTTCAAGTGGATCCCAGAAACAGTCCAGCTGGAATCCCTAGTGACAGGGGTTGTTTCAGTAGATTAACAAGGAGTGTATCCATGATACAGTTGCTCAGGTCTGGCCACAAAAAAATAAGAAGCACACCCTCTTGTACTCTAAAGTTGCGCCAGTTGCAGCTGGCACTCTTTCAAACCTGTCATCACCTTCATTGCCTTCAAAAGATCTTTTTGCTAAAAGGTGAAGGCATATGCTTTTCCCCTTATTTCATCTGCACAACTTTTTATAATCTTCAAATAAATAAAATGCCACATAGGCTCAAACAGGTCCCTAGTCACAGTGCTGGGATCTCTGGAAACTCAGATTTATCAGATTTATCAGCTTGTTTTAACGTGTTGATTATTCATCACAAATTGAGTCAACAAATGTGAGTGCAGAAAGTCTTGAGAAGGGAGCCTTGTAACTGGATAAGTGAGTTTTTCAAGAAGAAAAGAATAAAGTACAAATCCTGTCAGGGAAAAAAAGTGAAATTAAGGTATTCTGAAAGTTCTTTGATGTGGGAAATGTCATGACCTTCATGAGTGTGACTCTTGAAGAAAATAATTATTCATACTTGAACTTACATGTTCTCCTTAGCCATTTTAAAATCAGGTTTTCAATTCATTAGGCAAAGAGAAAAATAGCAAATAAATTGGAGCGTGAGGGCAATAGACAGTATGCATTAAATATATTATTTATTATTTCAGGGGCAAAGACTACAGCTGGCTTAGCAAAACACTGTGTTGTTAAGCATTGCAAAGGCTAAAAATACATGGTTTCTAATGGGAACCATGGATTTCAGCTGTCCATTGACTTCTAGTAAAAACATGTAGCTTATTTCATTCTTACAGCAGAGGAAGTCAAGAATTATACCTCTGAAGCCAAGACCATTGTTTAGTATGAATCAACCTGGTGGCAGTTAGGAAAGAATCTTTTACTTCAGTGGGAAGAACCTAACGTGGAATTTTGCTGCAGAGGAGAATTTAAACAGAGAGAGTTCCTACACAGTTTTCACTACTGCTAGCATTCTATCCTTTGCTGGTGCTGATAGGCTGCTCTTTTTCTGGTAAAGTGAAGCTTGAAGTCCTTTGTCTTGTTCTGCTGAAAGGAGCACCATGTCAGTGAACAAATGTCAGAGTCTCTGGGCCACCAAAAGCACTTTCTGCATTCCACCAGAGTAGCGTTTGTTGCACATTTTTGTATGCTCTCTTTGAGACTGAAGGGAATTTATGAAACCTGGAAGAGTAAAATAACTCACTGAAATAAGAGAGCACTAATTTTGTTATGGAGGTAGCAGAAAGCAAAAAAACCCCATGTGAACAAAGGTGTGATACAGCTGCACAGGAGAATTCCCATGTGGATGATTCAATCTTCTTTACGGTTTACAGAACTTAGAGCTTTTCCTGTCCTAGATACCCAGCACATGTAAGATAGCAGCAAGTGTGCTAGAATTACTACAGTGTTTGAACTTGTGATGGCAGTAATTTGTTAAGTGCTGGAAGACAAAAGTTATGCGGGTGGATTATCTTCTTCAGCATGTAATAATTAACCCTTTCCTATGTCCATGGCAATCTCCTTTCTGGAAGTTACTTCAACTATATTTTTTAGTATATACAGTTGTATAATATATGTGTTGCATAATTTGTGCAATCATACTATATAATCATACAAATGACTTACTCAGACCATCATAGCTTTCAAATGAAATCTCTCTGCAACTGTTCTTTTTCTTCTCAAAATGGACACCTTGTTTTTGTAAGACTGATAGACAGAAGGACTGCATTGCCTGGTTTCACTTCCAACAAGTTCATGATTTGTAAACTCAGCTAATTTCAGTTAATTAGTAGTTTGCTTCACCAAGGCCAGCATGTAATTTGAGCTTTCCATTACTGATGAATTTTTCCTCACTACAGCCTCCACCTGCACCTGCCCCCACCCCCAAATCTCTGTAAGTGTTCACAGCCTCCAGCCCATATGGCACAAAAGCAATTGTTGACCTTCAAGCACTTTGTCATCTTTTAGAGAGCTCTGTAAAGAGTTTTTGTAGCAGAGATGAGAGAACTGAATTTTTATGTTACTGTCAGTATGGCATGTTTGTATTCCTGTAGTTTACACTCATAACTTAGACACTGACTCAACTTTACTAGTAGAAATATATTTGCAAAGAGGTTTTTGGCCTCAATTTAGAGACAGAGTACTGAACTGTAGCCCAAGGGCTAAGAGAGATTAAAATTAAGCAGGCAAAATGTAGAATTGTGCCAACTAGGAAAAGGGAAGATTCCCAAGGCACAATAATATTATCATACTCTTGCCTAGCATCCTTTATTTCATTATCTTGAAGTACATTACAGGAATTAATGGAAGCTCATAACTGCCTTGTGAAGCAGGTACTACATTGCAACACTGATTTGCAAATATGAAAACAGAGATCTTGTGCAGTCCTGGAATTCTCAGCAAAGTGGTAAATATTCTTAAGTGAGACTAGGAAGGGGGAGCCAAAGATGAGCTAATGTACTGCTGGACTGGTGGCTACCAGTGAATCCCATATATTGCTCAGCCTTAATTTGGCACATCTGTCTGGCATCCCTCTCCTGGGCTGAAGCTGGCTTTGAATGTTAAGAGGAGAATGTTAAAGAACTTCCTCCCCACCACTCAAAAAAACCCCCCAAAAAACCGAAAACCAAACAAAACAAAAAACCAAAAATAAAACAAAAAAACCCAAAAAACCAACCAAACAAAAAACCCAACATCAAAAACAAAAACCCAAACAAATAAATAAAGAAAACACACACAAAAACTTTTGAAACTTTTGAGACCTGGTATTTCTTTTTGCTATTAGCTTTCGTCTTTGAAGAGCCACTCCTGTTGTCTTCTGCTTTTCTCTTCTGATGCTTTATTTTGTTCTGCTTCTTGTTCCTCAAGGACAATTCAAATTAGTCAGCAGTGGTTTAACTGTCTGCTAACATGGTGTTCAACTCAGCAATCTTAAGGGAATTTCACCTATTAATTATTTGGCTATGATTAATTCTTTGGGGAGAAAAAATTGGGAACTAATAAAAATCACACATTTTCCAACCTTTAAAAAATAAGCTGCAAGATCACCAATTGGTGACAGCTTTGCATCTCCTGTGTTTGTCCCTGTTGGGGAGCACTGGTAGAGGGAAACACTCCACTAAGTATCTCATCATGGAAATCAGATGTGAGTTATACTGTGACTAAATGTGTGATCCTTGCATGCCAAAATACATACCTCCTAATTGACATGAAAGCAGCTCCTGCCTTGGTATTTAGGACATAACACAGCTTCTAGTGCAGGCTTGGTTTCCAGAATAGAACACATTCTTTTCTACCATGCATGTTAATGCATTGTCCTTCTTCCTTCTTCTAATAGCCCGTGAGATTTGAACTTGGAGTCAGCAAAGTAGGGGCTTTGTGAAGCACAAAAGAACACCAGGTTTTTATCACACCATGCCTGTAAAAAGAGCTGTTCAACCATTCAGTTGCTGGTCCTATTGTGCAGCTGTTATTCTGCTGCTGAGAACATCTTGCTGTCGACACTGAAGTAGTACCTGCAGGAAACACTGACACATTGAGCTTTTCAGGAGAAGCTGGGCTTGGGGATCTGCCAGATCCCTGTGTGGAGAGCTGAAGTATTTTCTCTGCCTGTACCTTTCCCATTACAATCCTTGTAAATACACAACAAATTTTTGTCTACTCACCGGCATTTTTTTCTGCAATTTTTGCATGATGACTCTTTTCCCAACATGATTAAGGTCTATGTTTCTTGTCTTCCAAAACCACCTCTTCAAAGCTAGCTGGGCTGTGATGGGCAGTGCTGTCTGGGTCCCTGGCGGGTGTGTGGGTCTCTCACACAATGACCCTTTCTTTGCTGAGCTGATGGCCAGTATCTGGTCAGCCTCATCTATTTAAATCCCAGCCAAACTGGGATCACAGTGCTGATGGAGAGGGTGCTTTGTTTGCTTACAAGTTAACAGGAAATTCAACTGTTTCAAATTAAGCACAAACAAGTGTGTCAGGAAAGGGTCAAGAAAGTGTCTGAAATCCACAAGAGAGGGGTTCAGAGATAAGCTCAGCCTCATCCATCCTCCATTCCTAAATTTGTCTCTGTGCAGCTAAGGGTACAATTCCCACTGTAGTTCAGAGCTAAAATTCTTCTTAGTAATTAATGCAAATGGCTGTATTTTTAGCCTGACATCGTAAAGACACAAGGCTTGTGTGATCACATTGTCTGTATCTAGGTGGTTATCAGTTCCCAGTAACTTGCGAATTTTTGGGTTGACTTAGCTCAGCCTGCAAGATAGTCATTTTCCAAGGCCTCTCCCGAAATCAGGCAAGCAGGTGAAAGAGTGGTTTCAGAGAGGCAAAGGGCACGTGGCTAACTGGCCTTTTAAAGACACAAATTCCTAACAGTCAGAGTTCAGTGTTCCCAGTGCTTGTTTAGCAGCAACGTTTCCATATAAATAAACAGAACATTCCCTCTGTAGGGTTGTGTGAGGCTGAATTTGGTATGTTGCGTTTCACGCTGCCCAACACATCCTATAACATAAACTCACAGCCTAAGTAGTGCAGAATATTAATTTCATAAGGTCTGACTTGCTGGCTACATTCCCATTGACTCTATTAAAGTAAATGGCAGTTTTGTCTGCATATATTTTTCAGGATCCAGACCCACAGTTTGGGTATTTTTAACAGTTTGAAGGTGTAAGAGTGCACAGCTCCCAGTCTTTGCCATGTGGGATACTAACTTTCGTGCCTTGTGTTGGAGATACAACCCCATTAGAATATGGCACAATTTTTTTAAAGAAATGCATGGAAATTAATGAATGACAATATGCAAGCAAGCAATGATTTTGATAACAGCATGGCTGGCTGTTAAGTGGCATATCACTATCAAAGGACTTAAATTTTCTTGTCTTAAATATCTGTGCTTTCTTTGTAGGTTTGGGTGTTTTGGGGGGTCAAGAGGGCTGTTTTGTTTTTGAGAATAAAAATTTTGAATTTTCTGTATTTCTGACTGGATCTTTTAAATCTTTCTACAGACTCTATTGACAGCTAAACTGAAGTCTCATTTTAAAAATTAACCTAATCTTTTTTTCATTCTGTAGTGTGTAGAAAATTTTTTAAACCCTTGAAAGTACAATTTCAGGCTGTAAAATGGAGCATTGTAGGTTCCTTTCTCAGTTGGAATTGATTCGATGTCTGGGATTGCCAAATTCAAGTGTGATACAAATTGCAACAGCTGAGTTATAATTTTTAAATCAACCCTGAAGATGAGGCCTTTGTAATGGTTTCATGGGAAGCATGCTTCTTTGCAGCTGTATGAAAATAGACCTCTATTCCGTTTAGATTCAACTACCCTACTCTCATGAGGCAGGTTAGGTACATATTGTGTTGGGCTTTCTGTGCATATCCAGTCTCTTATTTCTTGTGGGTTTCCTTCACTCTGCCTGTCCTTCTCCCCCACTTCTGTCCTTCTTGTCTTGCTCTTCTTCTATTGTACCTTGAGGCGTATTGTGCTTTGAGATTTCTTTTCATCCTCCTTGTGGGCCATTTGTCAGTCCACTCCAAGGAAGCTGCTGACTGAGGTATATGACAGTGCTGTGCAGGAGGATGTTTTTCTGTGTTTTTATAACAAGTGCCAGTGCTACAGGCAACAGACACGATTACTGTATAAATCAAGGCACACATGGATATTCACAGGGAGCTGGGCCCAGACACCAAATTCTTCATCTCTGAAGCATAAGGACAGTTCTCATGCATAGGCAAAATTCCCTTGGCTCAGTAAGTCTCCAGGTTTTTCAGTGTAGACCTCACAAGAGTGATGTTGTTTGGTGGACCACGTCTTCTCACCTATGATCTAAATACTACTTTCCCTTTCCTTTGCAATTAAATTGCATCTCTGAGACAAATACAGTGTTTGCTGACTCTGAATGTCAGATAAATTGGAATCAAGAGTGCATTTAAGAAAGTTTTAAATGTATATTAACGTATTCAGATGGCTTGTGGTGGTCAGCGAGATGCTGACAGAAAAGTTGTCTTTTATCCTGCAGTGAGACACAGAATACAAACCATGAACCTGGGTTTTGATGTAGTCATTGTATTCATACCTGCAGCCTTCCTGTGAGCCAACTGCTGGGAAAGCAATATCATTGCCTCCTATGCTGTGTGGCATCAGTCGATATATAGAAGACTTCCTTCTGCCCTTTTCTCTCTCTGAATATTTCTATGAGTTTAAAAAGTTGATGTGTTAATAAAGAAACAAAAATATCTCACACCTGAGACCAAATTTCCAAGCACATACTGCAGATGAAAAGGAGAGTGATACACAACAACAACCTTAACAATGTGTCTTTTTACTTCTTTTATTCTTTTCATCTAGCTGATGTCCTTTTCTTGTTTCCATTTGCTTAGGAATCCTCTGAATCTTCTCCCTTTCTTCTCCCTTTGACAATAATTGCATTCCTTCATTTCTAGAGATCCCTTTACACACACCTGCATCTGTCCTTTTGCCTCTCAGTCATTTTACAGCTATATTAATTTTGGAAGACCCTTCTCATCGTTGTATTTTTTGCTTTTTCCCACTTGCCAATCATTTATCTCCCTCTATGCCCAGATACCATAACAGCTCTTCCTTCTTAGCCTGTTTCACCTGCCTGAACTTCCAGCTCCCAATTTTCTCAGTCTTTGTTCCCTTCTTCCCAGTGCCTGTACTCAGATCTGCTTCCTTTTTTCCCCACTTTCCTCTTGCACTCCCCCATTTCTTTTACAGTTTCTTCTGTCCACCACATGTAAATAGAACTGTACTTTCAGCCACTTCAATTCTTCAGGGTAGGGAATCTTTGTACAAATCTGAGAGTAGGATTTCATCTCAAGTCTAAAATGTGTTTTGGATGTTGTGGTGGTGATTCATGCCTCATTCTCACTCACACTGGGCCTGCTCCTAGTGTTTGGCTAGGAGTGCTTACAAATCCTTGGCACTGGAGGATATGGGGTGTTGTTTCTTCCACCATTGGAAGTTACTGGATCAGGATTGCCTTGAAGGCATTATAATATGAGAAAATACTAAGACAGCAACCACACAGCAGTGGGGTGTGGGGAGATGCAGCCAGCATCAGCACAAAGGGGTTTTGGGACACTGCATCATCTTTTTGCATTTACATAATGTGTTCAAGTACATTCCAAGCCCTCTGTCAGCCTTCACAGAAGTTTCCTCAGGGCCTAAAACACAGCTCCTGTAGGAACACAGCTTGAATGTTATCCTTCACTGTACCTATCAGTTGATACTACAGTGGCTCTTACAAATGCCATAATACCTGCTTCTGCAACTGCTCCCCATAGTGAAGTCAATGGAATTTCTACAGGCAGAATGAATGCCAAACTCCACTACTTTAGACTGTAAAAGCTTCCCAGGAGTAAGGAGCACATCTCTCTGTGTCTGTACAGTGCCAAGCACACAGCTGGTGCTCAATGAATAATATATGTATGGGCTTGGTAGGAGTGACTGTTCATCTAGTGCAGCAGAGGTGAAGCATCATTTTGTAGCAAGAGGCAATGCATTATCCCTTTTACTGGTCTATTTTATAATTTAGGCTTTAAATGGTGAAAGTATATTAGCCAGCTAGTTCAGGGGATGCTCATTTACACCGCCTTCACACAACACGTCCCATGTTTCAAATGACAGGAAGGATAGCTAGTTCTCTGCAGCTGAATGCGTAGTGATTAAACTGTCTGGGCACCAGCAGTAGGCAGCCATTGAACAGATCATTATTAAGATGGCTATAATTACAGAGTCAAAGCAGCCCCTTACAGCACACTGGTAATCTACTTTGAAAACTGAAGGCACAAAGGCATATCTCCTTTTTATGTTGAGGCCCAAGCTGTGTAAAGTAACTGCAGATTTTTACATTACGTCACTCATGTCTTAAGCTGCTAACAGCTTCTGCCTGCTCTTTGGATGCTGGCCTGGACAGGGGGATCTGAGGTAGAAATAAATGCTGAGTAAAGAGCTACTGGAAAAAAAGAAGTATAGCTATGACACCTCCACAAAAGCTCTCATGGTATTGCTTTAGTCATTAGCTGAGTGGATACTTGAGCTTAATCAGTATCAAAGGGACATACACAAAGTCATCTATTTCATTAAGCTAATTTGCATTACTCGGCTTACCGAGAATCAAATTTTCATGTATTGTCCATCTTGCTGTCAGCAAAGTAAGGGGAGGGGGAGCAGTAAGTGGTAAGCAATGCAAGACTGAGGTGTGGTGGTGTTTATTCCTTTTTTCAGAGGTACCTGCTAGTTTCTCAGAAGCCTTCATTGCTTTTACATAATACAGACTAGTAAGCTTTATAAAGTTTAATTTTAGTAACTTCTACCTAGAAATGAAATTTCCAGAGCTTTACCAAGTGTGAGATCCTTGAAGCAGTGCATAGTTAGGCTTTTAACTGCTGCTGTTGTTGAAGAAGAAGTAAGGTAAGTGTTGGTTTGGGAGGAGGTGATGGGAGGATTAGAGTAGTTAGCTAAAAAGAGACCTTTAGCCTCCTCTGGTCCTGAAGAGACATCAGTGAAGTGTTTTGCATGAAGCTTCACACAACACCATAGTCCCAAGGGACTTGCTGCTGCCATTTATATTGTACCAGATCTGGTTGTGGCTTTAGCAGAAAGCTGTAATGTGCTGAGATGGCTGTTCTTGTTCTTCTGTTTTGTCCCTGCTGCTCATGACACCCTCTTCCTTCAATACTGATTTTTTGTCTTTCTTTCTTTCTTTCTTTCTTTCTTTCTTTCTTTCTTTCTTTCTTTCTTTCTTTCTTTCTTTCTTTCTTTCTTTCTTTCTTTCTTTCTTTCTTTCTTCCTTCCTTCCTTCCTTCCTTCCTTCCTTCCTTCCTTCCTTCCTTCCTTCCTTCCTTTCTTCCTTTCTTCCTTTCTTCCTTTCTTTCTTTCTTCCTTTCTTTCTTCCTTTCTTTCTTCCTTTCTTCCTTTCTTCCTTCCTTTCTTCCTTCCTTTCTTCCTTCCTTTCTTTCTTCCTTCCTTTCTTCCTTTCTTCCTTTCTTTCTCTCTTTCTCTCTTTCTCTCTTTCTCTCTTTCTCTCTTTCTCTCTTTCTCTCTTTCTCTCTTTCTTTCTCTCTCTTTCTCTCTCTCTTTCTCTCCCTCTCTCTTTCTCTCTTTCTCTCTCTCTTTCTCTCTTTCTCTCTTTCTCTCTTTCTCTCTTTCTCTCTTTCTCTCTTTCTCTCTTTCTTTCTTTCTCTTTCTTTCTTTCCTTCTTTCCTTCTTTCCTTCTTTCTTTCCTTCTTTCCTTCTTTCCTTCTTTCTCTCTTTCTTTCTCTCTTTCTTTCTCTCTCTCTTTCTGTCTCTCTTTCTCTCTTTCCTTCTCCCTTTCCTTCTCTCTTTCCTTCTCTTTCTCCTTTCTCTCTTTCCTTCTCTCTTTCTCCTTTCTCTCTTTCTTTCTCTCTCTTTCTGAGAAGTAATGTTTTCTATCTTCCTTCCCATTATACTGGAATTTAGCTTAATTACTGGCGAGTGAAACTGTATTCTTTTAGTTGTACAATCTGGTAACTGTTTGCACATTAGACCTTCAGTTTGTCCAAGAGGTTGTGACTGAGGTTTGCTTTTAAATGTGAGTTTGTTGTGATTATTAGATTATTCTGTTTAAGCCCAGATGTTTGAGTCTAGAAATCAAATATAAATTAGCTTGATTGGACAGAATGATGGAAATCTTTCATAAGACAACTGAAATATATCGGGCATCATTCTTCTTGGTATTGAAGCAAGACTGAGAGGTTAATTCTGTAGTCTGTTCCCAAATCCTGCACAAGGTTTGGAAAACATTAGTTTCTAAAATCTGCTGATTAGGAAAAAGATTCAGTAGAACAACTTTTTTGTTATTTGTGTGACTTTTGTAGGTATCACTAGAAAAAAATGTGACTCTGACGGACCAGTTAGTAATGATGGAAAAACTAAAAACACCCCTGATTTTGAGTTTAATATTTTCAGTGAGATGAATCATGATGTTTGTACTCCTTGAAGTGCAAACCTGTGCTCCAAAGCCATGTCCCTCCTCTATCTTGGGGAATGCATCCCATCTGTGTGCATGTGTGCATGATTCAGTTTTTAAGGACTTGGTACTGGGCTGAAGGTCAGCAGTTGAATGCATTTGTTTGAGCCCAAAATGTTGATGTGAGAAGCTTGGGGTGTTGGAAGTCTGTTATAGATGTAGAAATGCTGTTATGCTGTAGAAATGCTGTCAGTATTTTTGCAATTTAGTAACTAAAATGTTTGCTTAGGGAAAAAATGGGACCAAAGAAGACTTATGTATTCGAATCAGAATTGTAGTTGACAACAGCTTTTCTGATACCTGTAAAATTTTTTTTCAAATCTCCTTTATCAACACATGGGTGTGTTGTTCGTGTGGCTGAATTTTCAAGACAAGGCCTTTTTAAATAAAAATTGCACAGCACCTAACATTCTTGAAATTAAACACAAGTTGAGGTAAGAATAACCAAGAGGAGCTCCAGTACGGTAATACCTGCTGATGGTGTTCCTTTTTTCCTTTCTATTGGTGGCACTGTTTTAATCCCAAGCAGTATTTTGCCATATAGGTTGTAGCTGAAACTTTATTTTTTCATCAAAGGCCGACAGAAAGTAATTTATAGTCCTGTAGTTTATAAGAGGGTCCAGCCTTCAATAGAAATTATAACATTGACAGGGCTGTCTAGGGCACAGTTTTGTTCAGCTGGCACAGGACATTGCTCGGCTGTAGATGATGTGTGGTGGGTTTGTGACAAAGTAACAATCAGTAGTCAAATTGCTATTGTAGTAAATCATCAATTCGTCCATCTATTGTATAGATAGATCTATTTGCAGAGGCAAAGAGAAAAACTTATAAGAAGAAAGGGCATAAGTCTGCTTGCTGCTGAGTAAGTCCGAAGGAGAAGTTTCTTATCCTTGTATTGCAAACTGTACTACCTCTGATGCCATATCTGGTTTTGCTAATTAGAGCTGCTTTATTTCAGGCTTGTCATAAAAGAGAGCATACCTTTTGTCTGTGTTTGCATTATAAATACCTTGAAAGCAGCATATTGGAAACAACAGGGTTTTTTCAGTTTGTGCATGTTGGTTCACACAGTCCAGTTAATCCTACTTGAAAACTAGGCAGGAGGACCCTACAAGGGATGCATGGCTTAGAATTTTTGTCCTAATATGTTTGACCTTGTGTGCTTCTGTGCGTGCAGAGCAAGAGAAGAGATCGAAGTATAAGTTGTGCTAAAAAAATTTCTGTCCTCATTTTCATTTCCAGTCAGGCAAAGTTCTTCTGGATGGCTATGTCCTGCCCCTGGGGAACACACAGCAGGGCATCACACTCTGTTCCAGGCTGAGGGAAACAGTTCTCTTTGGCAGGCCAAGGGAAAGGAGGGTGCCTAACTCTGCTGACAGAGAAAGAGCATGGGCATTGATCTGTTGAAGGAGTATGCCTGGTGGACTCCAGGAAGAAGGATTCTGCTCTCCATCTTTCTCATTGTCCAGCACCTGGGAGAAAGCAACCACATCTCTCTATCCTGGTTTTTTGGTATAATACCTGCCTTCAGAGCTTACCAACATTCAGCTAATTCAGAGAAATTAAGTCACAAGTCAGCTTAATTAAAATGTACATTGAAATATGTATTCCAAGTTTAGTCATCCTTTGAATATCAAGTGCTAGCTGTTTGTTTATGGGAAGCACAAGCAATCTACTTTGAGCTGTCCAAAAAAGGAGGGAATATACAATCTGTCCCCATGAGCCTGCAGCAGAAATAATGTTCTCAGCTTTTGGGGAATGTAAGGGTATGTGTGAAGAAGGGGAGTAATCTGTTCTGGTATTAGGAAAGCCAAATCTGTGCTCGCATGAGGAAAGCCAAGTCCTTTTACGAGAAAGAGAGACCCTACATGTTAGTGCTGGGAAGAGGATTGTGGGGAGTTCCTTGGTATTCAGAAAGGAAGCATACAAGCATTCTTCACAGTCTTTATCATGGAGGCATCAGAGTTTTCAGTCTCACAAACCAGTCCCATTCTTTGTAAAAGTACTTTATTGTGGAGCATTGCCAGTTTGCAACTTCATCTTGCTAGTCATGGGTTTGTGCTGTCCCTCCTGTCTATGTGCTCCTCCATGCAGATCTGGGCAGGTTGCTTCATCCTGCCTGGGATAGTAAGTAATACTTTTAGGATCCCAGGGAAAAAAGGCATGATGATTTTCTGACAGTTAAAAATTTCTTTCTAGCTCTACATGGGGGAATGGTGTTATGGTGGGCATCGGTAAATAGTGAGGTAAATTATCAATAAATTCCCACCTTTTTTCCTCTGTGCTTTAAACATGTGAGAACACGCTCAATATTCATGTGTTGGGGTTTTTTAAATAAAATTTTCTTCAGCATGTTCTCAGAGTGCTGCTTGTTCTGTGGCTGGACTTTTTCTGACTTCACATGCAGTAAGTATAGCTTGCTGGTAAGTGAACTAAGTAAAGGTCTTTCTCCTTTCTGAGTTTTGTCAAAGCATTTAGAAGCTCTGGTCTGTCTCATCAAGGTACTTCTAGGGCTGGTGTCTAGGAAAGCTGGTGCTAACAACCCTGAGGTGTCAGGTAACAGGGTCCTTCAGAGCATCCAGGAAAGATTTTGTAGGCTAAGTGCTTTCTTTCAAAGTTATATTTTTCCATCAGAAGAGGGGAAGTGCCTGAAAATGTGTTCTTCCAATTTCTTTGTTGCAGCAAGTCCTTGAGAGAAAACTTCAAAGAAATCTATTATTGAGCCATCATGGTACATTTTTTTGGTATTATTAGTGATGTAGTTCAGGATACCAGAAGTTGTGAATATATATGGTCATAGACACTGCAAAATTGACTTTCTCATAAGCATATGTTGAATCTAGGGGCACTCATGTGTGAAGAATCTCTTCTACTTCAAGCTGGTGGAGTGATGTTTATCACAGAAAAATAATTCTGTTTTGGATTGCTCACAGGAAAATTTTAACAAAAACAAATATAGTAGAACATGATCAAGACTATCTGCTTTGCTTTCTCTAAAGCAGTAAGAATTCAAACCAAAAGAAGAATGTCTTCTTTTAAAAGATTAAATATAACCTCAAATTCCACAGGGAATTTGGATGTGGTTATTTCTATTTCCTAACATTAGGTGGGAGACTTTGCCCAAAACCCATGTAAAGTTGGCAGAATTTAACTGAGTCTTCATCTAAATGTGTCTACTTTTATGAGGATGAAAGTGTTAAATACATACAATTTTCTGGAACTGGAAGGCTTATAAATAGGTAAAGCAACCCCATGCATGAGCTGATGCAGATGGTACAAGCTGTAAAGCAGCTACAGGTCTTTCTGAAGTCCAGTGGGAACCAGCGCTCCACAATCTAGCAGATGTCAGTGTCAGCATTTTCAATGGCACAAACTAAAACAAGCTGATGCCCTTTAGCTGTGGCTGCTCTGTGACTGTGCTGCAAGCTGGCGAGTCACTGCTCTGTGACTGTGCAGGGGAGCACAGGCTGTGAGACATGGGTCATGCCTGTGGGCATGGGGAGATGCCAGACTGGAGTCCAGTTGAGAAAATCGCACGTCGATGTCTACCTGGATCTCCTCAGTCTTTTCTAGTGACTTCAGCACAGTCTGTGCATGCAGCCTTAAGTCTCATTGAAAACTAATTTGATTCTCTGGGCTAATGTCTTTTGTGCATTTTTTTCCTTCTAAATGCTGGCAAGAATTTGGGTCTTGGCTGTAGATCGTCTCCTGGCAGCTGATCAGTTCGATGTCCACATTATGGAGGCCAACCTACAGTTAGAGGAAACTCTCTCTGCAGCATTTGATATAAATCACATAAGCAGCAGAACTGCAGAGTAAGAAATAACAGCAGCAGTTCATCAGCTATGCAGTCATCTTCCTTGCTCCTGCACAGCTTGCCTGTTGGGCAAGCTAGGAAGGATCCGTTTGGGTTAAAAAAACACCTGACAGACTTGTTAAAAACCCCTAACTGTGTTACTACTCATAAAGCAATTTTGCTGAATTCATTTAGATGCAGCCAGCTAATGAATCATTGCTTTTCCTGTGTCATCCACCATTATGGACTGAAGTTGCAGGGTGTGGGGGAGGAGGAAGTTTGGGAACAGGTCCTTGGTTGTCTGAGAAAGCCTTGGTATTTTGCTTAGAGTCAAACGTTCATCAGTGAACCCTGGAGCAAGAGTCTTCCCATCCTGATGCTGGTGGATGTTATTTCATTGCTGGGATCATGCTTGAAATCTGTCTGTTACACAAAGAGTAGGTTTTTTTAGCTCCATGAAATTATCTGGAGTATTAGAAGTGTTTCAGTTTCAGTTTCAGTCATTAGCTGAATGCTGGTGCCATGAGAAGAACTTCTCTTCCTGTGTCTCTCATTATTCGTTGTTGGAACCTGAATGCATGCAATCATTCCTAAAATAGCCATAGGAAGCACAGGCAATATAGAAACATCTTTGTCTTGCTTCGGGGTTTTGGGCTGCATAGCTGAGCCCGCCCTAGTGTGGGACCTGGAAACAGGCAGCCGTCTCATCTGGGTGACAGTCGGGATTGTCCTTTGCAAACCCTGCACGTGGTGTCGAAAAGGCAGAGGTTATTTCCCGCAGAAGAAGAGAATGACTTTGTCTCGCTCTAGCAATGAGCCGGAGAATGGATTAGAGGCTTTTCCTATCTGCAAGGAAGCTCATCCATCATGCCCCATTCAGGCAGTCATACTCAGTGCACTTGTTCTCTCTTGCTACACTGAACCTTTTTCTCCATAGCTTGTCCAAAGAAGCAAAGCAAATAATAACAGAGCTACGGCTTTTGTAACTTGTACTACAGGCATTTGTCAATGCCGCTTTGACTTCCTTTTCTGTGCTGCTTTAATTCCCTCATGCTGTGCTAAGAAGCAGGTGTGAACAAATGTGTAAGGATGCTTGTATTCTTCAGTGTGTGGGTGAATGTGTGTCAGTAGTGTATTTTTGTGGTGCAGGGACTCGTACTCTATCATCTCCTTTCTTTCTTTTTCTGATCCCCACCACCTCAATTTTACATTTGCCCTTGCAATCACATCAGATATTTGATGTTTCCTCTCAATAACAGACCCTCAGTAATTAAAATTTTCTTGAACTATTCTATTAGTTACAGGAGTTGTGATTTTTATATTCAGAGGTTTGTTGATTATATCTGCATATAGCATTTTCCCTTAAAATACGCTGATTAACCAACAGTAATTACCATATGTCCAGGTTAACATAAAGTACCATTTGTCTGAGCGCTATCCTGGGAATAGTATATTTCTTAGGTATCTGTTGACTTCTTGCTATGCTTTCTGTCTTCTTCATAACTCTGAAGTGGTGGAATGAAGAGGAGAGTGGAAAATATGTCATGTTGGCATATTGAGGTGCTCTCTTTACTCAAAAGGCATTCTTGAGGATAGGGTTTTTTCTAGTATTAACTTGTCATAAAGCTGCTTGGATTTTATATGATTTAAGATTTCGGAATTTATTTGGCACAAATCTAGACAGAGCAAAGCTCGGAGTCTGCCACTTGCAACTAGCAATTGCTAGCAAGCTGCAGGTGCTAGATTGTTGTAAGCATCATGCTCTTCTCAGAGGAAAAGCAAACTACATAGATTTCCTGTCTCAGAGTCAGATTTATTCTGTTCCTTTAAAGCTTCCAAAAATACTGGCGAAAAAACATTGTCAATGAAAAGTAATCATGAAAGATAAAGATCTATGAAATTGCTCTGAGGTTTTAACAGAAAAACCTTTTTTCTGATCTGAGCTTTTTAAATTTGGGTGGAAGTCTGTCACTGTATGAGCACATGGGAGTGGATGGTTGTCTGAGGGAGAGAGATTTCAGAGGTGGTGCTTGGAGGCCATGTTCTTTCTCAGTTAATTTTTGTTTTCTTAGTACTCGGAGCCTTCTGGTTTTTCCTTCTACCTCTGTCTATCCACAGCTATTTTAAAATTTTCTCTTAGGGATTACATTTGTTTTGTGGACGTTCTTCATTTTCGGCCATTTTGCGTCTTTGTAGTAGTCTGTTCCATGCTTTTCTTTAATGCTTTTCTGTAAGGTATAGAGAAACTTGACGTCACTAATTCATAAACAAATTAGAGGCTAAAGTTATAAATACATATTGAGAACTCATTTCTTATCTGGATTTTTTTTTTATCTGTCAGGGACAAACATAATTTTTCTTAAAGAGTTTGTTAGGTTTCCAGAAGGAAAAACCTTTCCCTTTTTTCTGCCTGTCATAACTTGGATTGCTTGACCACACAATATACTTGTGCTGAGCATCCCTGCCCAGAATATGATGCTGAGGTTTGGCCTGAGTTTTCCTGCCATGACTAAACCACTGCAGTGTGAAACAATTGGTGCACTCTGCAGTGGTGACCGCCACTTTCAGGTAGTGTGTTTTCCGCCGCTGGTGTAATTATTATGTAAATGGTAATGTTCTTGAGTATTTGAAGTGCTACAGTAGATTTCATTCATATTTTAGGCTAGGTATGTAGTTTAATGTGGTATCAAACCACCTCATGACAAAGTTGATTGGTTGCCATTTGAAAAAATAACCAGACAAAATTTGCTATTTCTCTTCAGGTAAATCAAGGCAGGTTAATGAGTCAATTTTTGCATAAACTGATTTAGGGGCTGAACTGGCCAAATTGCACAACAGCTTAACAGCTGACTTAAATGTGATTATTTGCATTTCTCTATTGTTTCATTGTGTTAAAACATGGACACTTTAATTTCAAGTGAATGGGAGAAGTGTCCTGAAGAATACAGCCGGGGCTCACATTTAAGTGCTTGAGTGTTTCTTGCATTAACAAAAAGCAAAGGAGAGTTATTTGTGATTACACTGAGCTTTAAACACAGGGATATTAAAATCACAGAATCACGAAATTTTTTAGGTTGGAAGGGGCCTTAAAGATCATCTAGTTTCAGCACCCTAGCAAGGACATCTTCTACTAGACCAGGTTACTCAAAGGACCATCCAACCTGACACTGAACACTTCCACCACTGGAACCTGCACAGTTTCTCTGGGCAGCCTGTTCCAAGTGCCTCAGCACCCTCCCTGTTTGAAGCCATTTCCCATTGTCCTATCTCTACATGCCCTTGCAATGTTCATGCTGCAGCTGAGACAATGACTGCAGGGCCGTGTCTAACTTTTAATCAGTGACATTTGTAAATGTTGTTGTGAAAACATACAAGACTTGATGTTTTACCCTTACTGTCCAAAAGGAGAAGAAAACAAAGAGAGGACACGTTTTTCTCCCATTACGTCTTTGGGTCACCTGCAGCTACATAATTTTTATTCCATCTATTAGAGGAGGGAATAGAAGGTCAGTTGACTGGCACTGATATTTCCCAGGCAAAATGAGTGTTGGAGAGAGTAATGGTGTTGCTAGTAGTGTATCTGTTTTCTATTAAGCATGCTGAGATGAAACAGCAAAGTATATATTAGAGATGGTGTTCTCTCCTGTCAAAAGGCAGTGATTGCTACATTTAGCTTTCAAATCAATTTAGAATCTTGACAGAGTTTTGCTGAAGTCCCACAAATAATCAATAGAGCTATTTTTATCTCTTAAATGAGTGAGCCTTTTAAAAATAATAAAGGCGTCTTTGTAATGACTGACCAAGCTATTCCAGAGTTAGGTCTATTGCTCCATATGATTGGGGGTGTTAAGTGAAAGAAGTTATTTAGGCATTGCCTTTGTTCCATTCTGCAGGTTTATAGCCCCAAAATAAAATTGCAAATGTTTCTGGCAGTCATCCTCCAGGCACAGATGGCTTTCCTCCCAGTTCTGGCAAGCCTGATTTCAGTATAAAACTGAGCAATTATTAGAAAGTGAAATATTGCATGATATAATATCACTACCATCACCATCAACATCTTGACAAATGGAGCATTTGTTGTTTCAGAGCTGTGTGAGAGAGCTAGTGCCACTGCATTACTCCTTCCTTTAAAACCTGTACCTGTGCTGCTGCTGGTGCTGCACAGATAGATGCATCTTGCTAGAGCAGATGCTTTAGCAAGGAACTGTGGCCATTTTCTCATTTGCGTTGGCTCTATATTTCAATGCAAATATCACTGAACAGGTGGCTGATGAGGCCCCTGTGGACTGTTTACAGTAAAGGTTACAACCAAAATCGATAGGCCTGAGATGCTTCTAATTCCATCTGGGAGATGTTCATCTTCCATCTGACTGTTTCCCCTCTGAACAGCAGCATCCTATTAGCACTGCAGTCATCAGAGATGTCTCACTCAGGTCAGAGGAGGGCTTCTTCTATTTAGGCCTCCATTTGTTCTTTGCATTTTCTTTTTGCAGTGCACTGGAGGGAGCAGCAATGTGGATCTTGACAGGACAGGTTGCCAGCATGAAGCATGCTGAGTTTTGCCTACTGACTTGACACCTGCTACTCCTGTCCGACAGGCTGAGGCTCATCGCTGCTGCCTGGGGGTTGTCCAGATCTTTTCAGTTTATCACTTACTGAGGCTGGAGGTAGTGATGCCACATATCAGAGGTGACATTATTGTGTGAACCTGCAAATGAGGGCAGAGAAAAGTTGGTATAGACTCAGGTTTGCATAAACCTGAACAAAATTAGCAATTACCCCTGAAACTTGCGTGAAAATACTTCGTATTTGGGTTGAAATTTTATTTTAGATGCATTTTTTCAAGTCTTTGTGAGAAAATCTCCATGTATCTGTGTTTCATTAAACTAGTAATGAAGTTCATATTATTCTTTTTAATGAAGGTAGGTACTGTTGCTTACTATATGTGGCAAAATCCCTCTTATTGGTGTCTTTCCCTTGGGCCCGTCCGTCATGCTTGGCATGCAGCCCACAGCAGCTGGGCAATGAGTAAGCAGTGCTGAATCCAATTTAAATGCTAGTAAAGCATGTAAAGGGCAGCCATGGAGTCCTCTTATAGTCAAGGAGAACTTTTTGATACACACAAATGAGAGAGAGTGGTGCTTCATACACATAATTTAGGGTCCACAGTATTGCCAGACAGGTGTGGGCTTCCCTTAGGCACTGCCTCTTTCTCCTCACCAGGGTTCAGCAGCAGCCCCTTGCTACCATGAGATCTGAAGGAGTACAGGTGATTACCCCAATGCATTCATGCACCAGTGTCTCTGGCATAAGCGCCAGCTACCTGGAGTGCAAGTGTGCTTTTTTGGCCACATGAAATGTGTGGCCAGCTGTACAGACAACAGGAGCAGAACAGGAGAGGAAAGACGAATGATGGCTGCACCACCAGTCACGAAATGATGTTGGAAGTTGGTAGTGATGATGGGCATGGAGCTGGCATTAAGTCTCTGTAGCCACCTGCACCACCATTCAGGTGACTGAGCAGCAATCGGTAGAGAAAGGACAGCACGGGTGAAAAAGCTGTCCATCCCAGGCACTGCCCTGCCATTGCCAATTCAATTGCAATGTCTGGCACTCCATGCTGTGTCTTGCTGATAGCCACTTGTGTCTCATCTCTCCTGAGCTTCCCAAGCACCTGCTGAGCTTCTGTTCACTCACATCTGTCTGATCCCCTTGGCACCACTCAGACCAGGCATTTTGCACGAGCCCTTCTGCTGCCTGGTGCAGCCATGCGAGGTGGCTGAGCAGCAGCTAACACTCCACACAAGCAGGCATAGACAAAGGATGCTCTCCTGAACAGCTCTGCTGGTGCCAGCCTAACTTTCCTCATTCTCTGGGAGCTGCAGCCTTCAGGTTGTATTCCTCTCTTTTGTTTTGGTTGTTACATTATTCCTAATTCCTTCCTCTGACTTGCACGGAACTCTTGTCTTTCACTTTCTAGGAACTGTGAATTTAAAACGGTAAATAGCAGTGATGGTGCTATTTACTCACTCAGAGATTTCCAAAGGCTTAGCCAAAGGAGTTGAAGGACGCTTGCCAACATCTCATGGCAAATCTGTACCATAGCAGAGAACAGCAGGCAGGTTGGCCAACTGGTTTCTGTGCTCTGCCTTCAGCACGGCAAGGCATGTGCTGTGTAGATCAATGCATGCTTTTTATGTAAGGGCAGATCTTGCTCTGTGAGTCTCTTTTGATGAGACATGGAAGTAGAACTTGCGCTCCTAAACCACCTGTGTGCATTTAAAGCTCTTACCACAGAAGAATCTCCAATCTTTTAAGCTCCGTTATGAAACTCAAATCAGTTTCTTCCCTGTTTTTTTATGGTAGTTTTGCTTTTGCTGGTTATGATTCCAAGAGCTATTTGCTGAGTATTTCCAGGTCCCGTTCATGTAGGCTGCTGCTTTCCCTGTTGTGCATTTTTTCCTTATGCAGTAGTTCAAATTCATCTGGCTTTACTTTTTAGTTTTCTCAGTGTTTGGTTAACTGCTGTTCCTTCTTGCTGGACTGTGTTTTTGACGAATAAAGTATTTCTTCATATCTGTAGAAACGAAAGAGTTTGTTGAAGACAGTCACAGGTTTTTAGGGCCAGTAGGTTTTCTGGCCTTGCTTCATGCATAACACAGACCATGAAATTTTGTCCGGTGATCCTCACATTAAGCTTAATAATTCGTGGATCGAAGTGCAGCTGTTGTGTATGAACACAACCCATCATGGTAGAAAGAAGTTTTGTAATAAATGAATATAACAAGATCTATTAATTACCGAGCAGTCTTACTGTGCCATGGGAAAATTCTGTCATGGTTGCATATTTTGATTTTTCTTGGAGTTACACTGGGATTAGCTGAATGTACAGTGAGGTCAAAGCAACAAGATGGGAGATTTTCTAACATGGAAGAACATCCCTTTCGTTCAAGATTTGCTTTTGCAGTCATTGCTATTGCTGTTGGATTTGTTCTCAGGATCAAATCTGGCCTTGCACTTCTATGGAGTTTACCAGGAAGTTCGCTTTTCCGTTTAGATTTTTCATTGGATTTGTGTAACCCTTCTGGAACAAACAAGCTGTAGATAAAATAACCTGCCTGCTAGGGTATTGTGGCAGGAGCCATGTAATTCTTTCCTTAGCCAAGCAGTTATTCTGTCTGCATTTTCACCCAGACTGTTGTAAATGCTAAAAATATCAGACACCAAAAAGCAAAGCTCATCACGGTGGCTTCTTTTTGGGTTGAATAGTCATGGGTAGTCATTGTGGAAGGCATTTGGCACAGTAAAATTAGACTTTTCTCTTTATTTTGAAATTATCTTTCTTGGCTTCAGAAATTCCTTTATGCCAACAGCATCAATTTTATAAAAGTAAATGATCCCATGTCAAGCATGTATATGTGGGTGGTTATGTATATGTATATGCATATGTAAATGTATACATGGACTTTGACTCAGTAAAAATAATAGTAATAGCAACTATATTGTACTGGTATCCAAACATCCTACTCAGAAGTGATTAGTCTTTGGGCTGAAATGTACGAACAAAGAAACCTATTCCACCTCAGAAGGCAAAAGTTTGATTTCCAAATACATTAAGAGATCATGTGGTTTGTTTATACTTAACTATAATATGACCAAAAGGAGGGAACAAATAAGTGGCCAGAGCAAGATGTCTTACATAGGTATTTGAAATATCAGCTTCAGAAAGAAGAACCAGAGCACCAATGTATGTTCCAAAAAATTCATATTTGCCGTGGATTAAGAATGCAAAAATCAGATTATTTGTGGGTTTTTTGAAACTTCAAAGAAATCTAATGTACTCTGCCAATTCAATGGCTACAAGTCACTGGATTAGACATAGGTTATAAAACATGCTGTTAAATATTTGCATGGCTGTATTTAAATAGCATGCTCGATAATAAAAGACCATCAAGAGTCACTCTTCCTGTCACCAGTAGCTTCCTTCAACAATACTAACAATGTCTGGAGTTCTCAGACCCAGTTCTCTCTCAACCAGTATGGCTTAGTGCAGGCCAGATTGAATTGCAGTTCAGATCTGTGCGTGAAAGATGGACAGTTCTTCATTGATGTTTGCAAAACTTTTATTTTGAGACAGTGCCCGTACTCACTTGGCATCACTGTCTTAACTACTCATCTTCGTCAGACACTGTGTTCACAAGTGCTTTTGATTAAAAGTAGTTTCAGCACAGTTGCAAGTGAGAACAGTTGCATCAATCCCAGGGGCCCAACCACAGTGAAAATTGTACTAAAAATAAGGGTGACCTTCTTGAATCAGCAGTTTTCTGAAATTCCACCGAAGTATGGCTCTTTCTGCAATTGTAAGAACTGCAAAAGTGACAATATGTTTGAGTAATTACCTCTGAATAAAAAGCTGCCTTTGTATGCAACTTAGTCCTCTTCAATGTTAATTTATTGCCACAGACACAGATATATGTTAGTCCGCTTGAATCATTGACATGTCAAAGCCATTATTTTGCATATGCCTTTTGTGAATTTGAAAGACTATGTTGCCATCAGAGCAACAGAGAATTATGCTTCTTTTCTCTCTTGTCCCTCTTTCCTTCCCCAAAAGAATCCCCTTAAGAAAGAGGATTTCATATGCTTACAAACCTGCCAATCTATGTCAGTTCATTTGCCAGTTCAGTTTTTTCCCCAGGTAAAAGAAAGCAGATCTGGCCCAATAGTGTGTACATGAAATCACAAAGTAAGCATGCTGGGCATTATTCATTTTCCTAGAAGCTGTCTCCCATACAGATTTACACACATCTGAATGAGAAGTAGAGACTGATGGTGCAGAATCACCCATGGGAGAGATTTTTCAGGCTCTAAAGGGGAGTGGCAGAGCTGTATCTTGCAGTACTGTGATGCTTTCCTCACAGCATACATGTTGTTAGATAGTGGATTTTGTGATGATACAGAGCAACAGAAAGCACCTATTCTTATGCTCCAGAGTCTCACTGTGAGCCAAATGGTTTGGATTGTTAGCCTGCAGACTGATGAATACAGTTTAAGTGGAAGAATTGGATTGCTTCCTAAGTTCTTCCCATTAAACTGTTGTTCCTCGTGTACATTTCAGAAAAGATTTGTACATTGGATTGTAGCAATTTCAAGGAGAAAATAATTTCAATCAATTTGTGTAGTAAGGCATTTTGTTTTGTCATTTTGCAGTGTACTTACAAGGACAAAATTTTTAAACCAGCAAAGTGACATTTTTAAAAATTGCATAGAGATAAAGGAATTTGCCCCTTTAATGTGTATATCTTGCTTTTAATGAAAACCTTTTGAGGGAACTGTTTTTCTAAGCATGCAATTTATTTCTGCTGCTTATTTCTTCTTTGGAAACTCCAAAGGGCCCCAAATGACAACAGATAGAAAGAAACAGGTCCTACCCCAGAGAGCTAACAGTCAAGAGAAAATGTAAGGGGTAACTAAAGAGACAAATGGAAGAAATGCATAAAGTGTCTGCAGGCAGACATAGCTGTGTCAGTAATCATACAGAGCTATTGGCCTAGCCAGTGCTAGATGGAAATACTTCTATAGGGGCTTGTATGTACTGTCTTTCAGAATGCATTCTCCCATAAGGTATAATGGACAGACAGTGTCTGCATTGTATTGCATTTATATCCTTCGCCATCTATCTGAAACTTTGTTCAGTTAAGCTAAGTTACATTTTTTTGTTTCCTGGTCTTGGTCTAACTTGGTCTCTCAGTTGTTTTTTTAATAGAAATAGAGAATCAGCCAAATTTCCAATTTGTGTGTTGAAATAATAATAGACTAACACAGGGAGTGTAATAAATCAGTAGTCTTTATGGACTCTATCACCCCGCAACAGATCCTCCGCTCCAAACCATTTATAGCAACTGAAATTTTATTTGAAAGCAAATATCTGATGAGGCAAATTAATTATTGTGACATTTTTCAATTGCTTAAAAAATGAGGAATCCAGCATTTAAGACTTGCTAATGCCTTTTTTGGCATCAAGAGAGGAGGCACAGGTATCTAATATTAAATAGCACTGCAGAAGGGCAAGTTAGCACTTCGTTTGCCAAATTAAGTTTCAAAGACTGTGTAGGTTATGAAGTTTGACTTTCTGCCCATAAATCTTGAATGACTGACGGACCACTGTAAAATAGCTTTGTTCAAAAGGAATCTTTGGCAGGCAGCATCAAAGGTTTGAAACTCTGGAAGGGATGAAAAGAAAACACCACTTTTGCACTGATTTCCCCTACAGATCAATGTTTCTGTGAAATTTGCCTGGGAATTATGAAGTATTTACTGTTATGTGCTGTTTTCTTTCGCTGTATCCAAAGGCCCCAGTGGTTCCTTTTATCTTAAAGATTTAGGGATATTTTTGTACATGAAATCTGAATGAATGAATGAATGAATGAATGCATGCATCAGTGGAACACGAGGAAAGAAGCCCGCTGGATTTAGGCTGTTATTTTCTTCCTTATTTTATCACAAGTTGGAGTATTGGTTTTACAACACCTAAATTTATGGGTACATATTTTTATGGTAAAGCCCAATGACATGTTCTAAATGCTCCATCAAGCTCTCTCAGTGTTTCTTCACTTGATTCACAACTCTGCAGGGTATGAATCAGTCCTGTACTATAACTTTTAATCTCTTTTTAACCAGAATAATGTAGTGTGGGGTTTTTTATTTATGGTATGTGTCACCGTATCATCATGTAATTATGTAAACCAAAGAGGAAAATAAAATACTTCTTGGAAAACTCTTGTCAGCTGTTGATCAGTGCAGGAGATGAAGCATCTTTATTGCCTATAAGCAGCAGAGGCAGAAATTTTTTCTGTAACACGCAGGTCCTTAAGTCTATCCTCAAGCAAGATGTGGCCCTGCTGGGGCATGGCCTGAAGAATAGCTGGCTTTGCAGGGCAGTTTCTGTTTAGAAACACAGCATGCCTCCTCAGGTACAGTGAGAGGCTTGAAGAGAAAAGTTTCTACAGACTCTTTAAAGCTCTGGTTCAAAAGGTGCTTAAACTCTTGTTTATCTTCCACAGGGTGAAGTGAAGAAGTGAAGCCTCACAGCTGAACTACTATGAGGTCAGAAGCCTTGCTGCTATATTTCACACTGCTACACTTTGCTGGGGCTGGTTTCCCAGAAGATTCTGAGCCTATCAGTATTTCGCATGGCAACTGTAAGTATAAGGGGCCAGATTTAATACTGATCAGGGGACTTCGAATCAACATTATTTTACTACAGTTGCAGTGGATAAAGTTGTTTTTTCTTGATTTCTCCTGTATCAGCCAATTTACATCCTCAGGTACTAATATAGGAACATTATTTTTCACATGGTCTAATTATTTATTAATCTAATACAAATAATTGAACTTACTTCTTTAAGCTCAGATGGATTCCGCTTGAATGTTAGGCATTTTTTCCTAAGCTGAAATTGTAGCTAAAAAACTAAATCAAGACAAAGAATCTTTTATGACAGAAGGTCTCTCCTTTCTTACCAGTAGAGATTGGCAAACTCTCCGAAATCTAGTGTAACAGCAACAGCTGCAAATCATATTGAGATCTGCTGGCTAAACAGGTGGAGAGCTTTCTGTGCATTTTACTGTGGACATCAGGCTTGACTTAACCGATTCTTTCACATTTGCCTCAGCTCCATTGTGAGAATGGCAAAGAAAATTCTTCAAAGTCCCAAAGTTTCAGATGTTTATAAGGAAGTCTTCAGCATCTGAGCTTTGCTGAAGCCATGCTGTGAATCAATACTTTGACCAAGCTTAAGAGGTACAATGCTTTTAGAAGACAATAGCTGAAAGTACTGAAGCAGTTGATGAGTTTCTGAAGAAATAGACCCCCTCAAAGAGCTCCAGTTTTCTGGGATAGCATATTAATGGAGGAGAGGCATAGCTAGATACTAGTCAGCTCTGTATAACATTCACTTGCAGCAGGTCTGCAGTGATAATGCTCATCAGAGGATTATCCTCCTCCTGTCTTCTGTCATTTTATTTACTTAATTAGCTCCTTGTTTGTGTACCTAGATGTCATGATCATATGATAGGCATGAATGTAAAGTGGCCCATGTTCAGAAGTGTTCACCCGCTGAGGAACCCATCTAAGGAACAGTGGTACACCTTATATGTGCTGAGTTCTCACCCAAAAAATAATGGGAATAGAGAATAAATGCTCTTGCTGACTGGTAGAGCTGGGGGGGAAGATGACTTGTTGATAGCATAAGCTCAGTACAAGGATTCCAATCAGTACTGCTGTCCAGTTGCCAGAAGGACTGGAGTATCAGACTGGTTGCCAAAATAATGTGCAGTGGCTTTCAGTTCATAAAGTTCAAGTGGTGATTTCCCACCATTTCTCAGAAATCCCTGCAGCTGTTCTATGACAGCAGTCTGGTCCTTTGGAAAACCCAGGGAACTGGCAGTTTGAACCAATGAGAGCCAAGCTTTTTGCTTTAGTCACTACCAGTCCAGTCATTGTGGTGATTGGTAGGCCACTGTGGAACAGCTTTGTCCTGATAGACCTGCTTTGGCAGCCAGGAGCAAGCATATAAGCTCTGCAAGCACTGGAAGAAAAACTGTGAGAAAGGGCCATGTACCTGTGTGCCAAGAGCTCCAGAAGAGCTTTATGCTTAAAAAAAATACACAGTGTTTGTCTTCTACAAAGGTGATGACTTTCTCCTTTGCAGCTGCGGAGACTGTAACCTTGAAGAACGCTCCAGCTCTCTGTGCTCATGCCTTCCAGCCCCAGGCTGTGCTTCCAGGGCAGAGCAGAAACCATAGATTTGACTGCATCTGGGCGCCATGGGGCTTCATGTTAGCACCATTTCAGTTTGTTATTCTCTTTTGACCCTGTTGATTTTTTCCTTCCTACAGATACAAGACAGTATCCGGTGTTTGTGGGTCACAAACCAGGGCGGAACACCACACAGAGGCACCGGCTGGACATCCAGCTTGTCATGGTCATGAACAGAACCCTCTACATTGCTGCTAGGTCAGTAGGCTCCTGCTTCACCACTCCTCTCTTGCTGCTTTAAGAGGAGGAAGGAGAAGACAAGAAGTATTCTGAGTTTTCTGATGGACACATTATCTTTAGGATTGACTTGCGCTCAGAGAGAGCTTTGCTGCCTGTTAATAAGACATATTAGAAACCTTGCTAGATGATCAACTAAAGTTTTGTGATGTGTTACACCTATGTTTTCAGACTACATGCCTCTGCCTTCCTTTAAGACTTTCAAGATGGAAGTTTCCAGAGAAGTAATTTAGTGCCATGGAGAAGCAATTCTGCCCTTATCCTTTTGTTCCGTTTGTGCTCACCAATAATGACAAATTTTAGAGAGTAATTCTTCTGTGCATAAATGCATTTTTATGAGAGTTATTAGAATGTAATTTTGCTGCTTTAGGCATGTTTTTAGTATCTTAAGACAAAAAAAAACAAGAAGCAAACATGCTTCCTCAAGGTTAATTGAATTTAGTGTCTTGACTTTTTTGGAGAGCTTATACTGTGCAGACACGAGCATGTCTTTTTATAAAAATTGCACTTAGAGCCACCCATTCAGTTTGCCTAGCTCAGCTTGACTGTCAGCCTCAGTGGAGCTACACCCATTACACAGCTGCCAACCTGGCACAGATCAGAAATTAACACTTCATCTCCTTACCTGTTGTTAGCAAGGAAGATTGATGATCTTGGAGTGGGAATTACATGAGAGATGCAGAATGAGTGCAAGATGGGTCCAGATTAGCAAGGGTGGGTGGTCCAGTTTAGGAGCTCTTGGACCCAGATCCTGTTTGAGACCTCCCTGCAAGCTGCCTCTCAAGCAGCAGCTTGTTTTCTGCCTGTTTTCTGGTCCTCCATTGGAAAAATACGCACCTTTCTGCAAGTGCCACATAAAACCACACTGCAGATGGGAGAAGTGGTGGGTGGGATGGCCAAGACTGAAGGGGAACAGCTGCTGAGCAGGCAGCCTCTCACCACCAGCCCTGTCTGCAAAGCCCTTGGCAGCCTCTGGAAGCTGCCTGGCTTTCTTCTCAAGCAGCCACTCCCCATCTCCTGGGTGGTCGGATGTGTCCCATGTGGGACAGCTGCCTGTCGCTCTCCGTGCGGCACCACGTAATTGGTAATTGCGCTACACCAACATGGTCACTGAGTGACATTTCCAGAGTCATGTCCCCAGCTGCTAGAAGAGCACACCTGTTCCCCTACCCAGCCATTGCAGCTGCTCAGGCTGACTGCAGCTTCCTCGGGCTCCTTGCATGCCCTGTGCTGCATGGGGTCTGGGTGGCAGAGCTCACGGCAGGACCTTGCATTGAGGCTGGGCAGAGAGCAAATATCCTTCCACAGGAGCTGCGGTGGTGACGGTCACAGGGCACAGGGAGAGGTCAGCCCTTCAGCAAATGGCAAAGCCCTGTGCCTTGCCTGAGTTCAGACACTGGTATTTTTGCTGTTTTTAGTGGGATAATGAGTGGGGCAGGGCAGAGGATTGAATAAGTTTGAAAGGTGGTGGCAGGATTTCCTCCTTTTCATGGCTGAGCTCCCTTTGCTTTCCTTATTTGTTTTCCTTTAAATTAGGAAATTATTTGCAGTGAGATGGTGGTAAATCCGCTTTGCAGATTTTGCTCTGCTGTTCTCATAGTTTGTTCCCAGACTGAGATTGACGCAATTAGACTGTCTCAGTGCCCAAACAACTGGCATTACAGCAGGAAAACCTGGAGAACAGTTTTGGGATATGAAACCACTGTGTGCATAAATTATATGAAGAATGCTAATATTTGGGGGATAACATGTACTAGTATGTGAATATGCATTCTTCCTTATTTGTCTAAAACAACTTGCTACAATGAAAGTGCTTACATAGTCCTAGGGTCTTGTGACCTACAAAAAAGAATAAAGACCTGGTCTGTTTTGTACTTACACAAGCATGAAAAAAAATCTTCTTACACTTTTTTCTTTCGGTAACTCAAAGCCTCTTTGACATATTCTTTCCCCCCTCCATGTTACTGAATAAAGTCCCTCCTGTGCTAACAAGGCTGTATGATACAAGTTAAAATTCAGAGGTAATTTTTATCTTTCAGTAACAAACTTCAGAAAATGAGTCATCCTTCAGTATCTACTGTGAATGAAAGTTTGTAATTCAAACACTGCATTTCCTGCAAAGGCAGTAGTAAATCTAGAGATTAGATACAAATTTGTATACAAGCAAAGGTGTTTGCCAAAGAGTTTTGTACCAAGATTCATTGAAAACTGTAGCTAACATAAATCTTTGGGCTGTTATAAGACATATTGCTTTCATGCTTTTTTTATATATTGAAATACAGTGATCCTAAATTTCTGTTTTACCCAACTATCTGTAAAACAATTAAAACAAACAGTTAAATATTGAGAATTTTTAGTTTAGGGCTGTTGTGTTTAGGTTGGGGTTTTTTTTTGTTTGCTTGTTTTGGAAAATCCAGTGTTGACTTTTGCAGGCAGTTTCAGTGCACCAGAAAGGCTAACTCAGATTTGAGAACTGCTAACGTTTTATTAAGGAGCGGCTGGCGTAGAACAAAATTTCTGTCAGTCTGCTACTTCTTTTGTCATATGGGATACACGACTCCTGTATTAGCTATTACCAAATAAAGTTTTGTGTCACTTCAGAAAGATATTATTTCATGTTATCAGGCAGAAATACACAGCCAATATAAATCAGAACAACTCAGCCAAAGGCCATAAAGCTTTACGGTCTGAATATCTGGCTTGCAGTCTGCAAATGAACGGCTCTGTCATCTTTTTTCTCGTGGGAAGGGTACTCCCTCGCCATCTCTCTCTCTCGCCCGCACCCAGGCACTTGCACCCTTTTCTAAGTTTGCTGTGTCTCCTCCTCCCATTGTCTCGTGCAGTGGCAGCTTTTGTTCACATTATCTGCCCCCGCTCCTGTGTCTGATCCAAACACATGAGGAGCAGGGGATGGAATGGCTCCCTCCTCATTTGCAGTTACGTGTTTCCAAACCATGCTCCGAGTGCCAGGGGTCGTGCACAGCCAGTGGCATTATTTAAATTCCCTTCCTTGACAGGATTATGCCATGGCAACAAAACTTGGTTCTGCTGGCTGGAGGTGGGAAAAACGGAAGCTCTAGGATTAAGTAAATTTGTGTTAGAATAACTTAATTAGCAGTAAACTGTACACATACCACAGCTAGTAGATAGTAGGAGATGGGCAGCAGTGGGAAAAGGAGGACGAGGACAATCCCACATTTTCTGTGATTAGGGAGCCCTCCCCCGAATTTGACAGCTCTTTCACTCTCTACTGACACTGTCAGTAACTGTGTTTCATCTGCGACATGAGAAAATAATACATAATTTTCCTGATGCTAACCTTCTTTCCAACAATCCTGTAACTTGGCATCTGAGTTGCCTTTGAACTGTTTCTTGAACCAGAAAATAAGTTCTCTGAAGGATGTTTTATTGAGAGTGGAACTAAATAACTCAACTCTTTCTGAGTACCGCTGCTGTATTTTCTAATTGTCTTGTTGGAAATGAGGAAATGGTAACCTCTGGAAGGCGAGGCTGATGAATAAAATCAAGAGCTGTGCTGTAAGAAGGGTTTAGAGGTCCACCCGCACCTCATTTGCAATTCAAGAGATTTTTTCCCCCACTTTTATATAGCAGGAGTGACAGCAATAAAGAGCAATGCACATAAGGGAACCATGATGTAATCTGTGAAGCTGATATCGTGCTAATAGGTAATTTTATTCCAGAACCAACCCTGAACACTTCTCTGTCACTGAAGTCAGGCAAATAATAAACTGAAGTATTAAACCAATCTCGGAAGTAAATGACAGCTCTGATTTTAGAGTCTGGAGGAGAAGAAAACTCATCAACTCCTCAACCTGCCAACTTACAAAGCAAACAGCCTCAAGTTCCATAGGAGACAAATTTTTAAAAGCCAGTTCCCTACAACAGTACTGCCTCTTTCTGAGAGAAGTGTTGTTTATTTCTCTTGTAGCAGTATTCTGTGTTTGCCTTATTAGGGAGACTAGCACTATTTCACCAAAACCCAATAAAATGAAGCTAACCTTGAGAGCAGGGATTTCTAAAATGTAAACAGCATGTATTCTGCTTTCAGCAGACCTCTCCAATGCTGTGGATCACACTTCACCTGCACAGCTTTCTGCATGTTGAAAAAAATCCAATTTTATTTCCAGGAAAAATGATATCTCGGTCCCAATTTGATGTGCCGGTTACTACAGCATTGTGTGTTGGTGGGTTTTTTCAACTTTTGGGTTCTATACAGAGCTGTCCTTGTCCTCATCTTACACACAGGAGAGTGGCTAAAAATATCTCTTTACCTGAGCAGCTGTGTCTATTTCCTCTTTTCAAGAAGAGATTGGCAGCTAATTGTAGTGAGGAACAGGTTCTCAGGAAAATAGGAAAGTAAATGCAAGAAAAAAAGTGTGAACTTTTTTCAGAGAAATATTTTACAGTTTAATTTGGCCAGCAATGTCTGAAGAGAAGAATTATTTCTGGGAATAGTTTTGTGTTTGTCAGCCTTTTGTCTACCATATTGTCAATCAAATTGTAACAACTAAGGTTAGACACATATCTAAAAGGGAAGAAGAAAAGAAAAGAAAAGAAAAGAAAAGAAAAGAAAAGAAAAGAAAAGAAAAGAAAAGAAAAGAAAAGAAAAGAAAAGAAAAGAAAAGAAAAGAAAAGAAAAGAAAAGAAAAGAAAAGAAAAGAAAAGAAAAGAAAAGAAAATTAGCCTCTTTTTAACCCAAAATGGCTAAATGTGGCACAGTGATTTCTGGCCGAGGAATCTAGCAAAAATGGCCTAAAAGCTATTGCAGCTGATTTCAGGATACAGAAAAACATCTGCATGCTAGATTGTGGCATCTGTTGTAGGACTGATAGAGCAGAAATCTTGTGAGACTCATCTACTTTCCCAAATCTCATTTGTTAAAATAATTGCTTTTGGGAAAAAATCTTACTTTGAAGTTTTGTAGCACTTTTTTTTTTCTTAATGGGAAGGCAAACAGTTTATATGTGAAAATGCTTCTGTGGGAGAAGCAGGAGATACTGCCAGTAATGTTTCCTGGTAAAACCTCTGATTTTTTTAAAATGGATTATGGATTATCATGTGATAGACAGCTGTCTTATAGAAAATGAACAGTCTGATTACTCCATTTGACTTAGTATTCATTTGCTTTTGTTTACAGGGACCATATTTATACTGTTGATATGGACACATCACATACAGAAGAAATTTATTTTAGCAAAGTAAGTAGTTTTTATCATCACCCAGAAACCAAGGACACTAAAACAAGCTCCAAATAAATAGGATGATGACATTGTTTTAAAGAACTTGCCAGCACTGCTGTAAAACTGTAATAAGCAAGTAAGATGGCATGGCTAATCATATTTAGGGAGAGCTAGAATAGCACTCGTGTCCTCTGCGAATTTCTGATAAGTGATTTAGCTGGGCTGATAAGCATTCTGTACTGAAATACGGTGAGGTCCCTGATGTAACATCTGTCAAACATCTATTCATTTATATGAAGCAGTTTTCTATAATAGCTATACTATCCCAATTAAGTCTACTGAAACTTTCATCATAAAAAGCAAGTTACATATTTCCACGTGCACAATTTTTTTTCCCTCGTGCAGAAACTGACTAATTAAAATGTTACTGTAACATCACTTTGTACATGTATTCACGTTATCTCCATGGGAGGTTGCATTCAAACAAAGAAAAGCTTTGTTTGCGTTATTATATTGTATATTAATATAAACATACTGAATATAATCTCCCTTCAGCTCCTTTGCATTGCATTCATATTGCGTAATATATATTAAACACAGCCGTGGTCCGATAGAAGACCATACAAATTTGGTCATTGGATGAATTCCGCTGGAGGAGGGAATAGTGCTTCATTATAACTATGAATGATGCTGAAGATGAACTTTTTTACTCCTCAAAGAGTGGGAGTACAAGCTTATAAAGAAAATAAAAATTCATGATTACTCTTTCAGCTTGGACCCCCCCCATGAATGCACAGTGCCTCAGTTTACTGATCAGGAACACTGTCAGAACTGTCATGGCAATAACGTCTTAAGGTGATGCCATCTTAGGCCATGTGATTTTTAAACAAAGTTTTATTATGATTAATAAGCCTTCCACATTTTACCATTTTTGAAACTCATCTCAAAAAAATCCTGCCTGGGATTTACCTGTAAATGTTCTGGAGGAAGAGTGTCAGCAGACAAAGACAGCAGTGTCTTGACAGATTAAAAGCTCTTTGAGCTTGTTAGCTGAATTAAAGGGGTAAGAATTACCTGAATTTTATTTCTTTCCAGATCTAAAATGTCATCTTTGAGAACGCATATGTTGTTTAGAATCCAGTGAAGGTTCATAGTCCGTAAATGATAATTCTGATTTGTAGAGCAATATCAATTAAAAGAAGATAACATCTAGTACTTTTAAGAAAATTGCACGTTTTTCAAAATTGGCCTGTTGTTGAATTCTGTTAGTTCAGGCTTTAAAGAAAGAGGGATGGGTTTCCAGTCTCATGAATTGGTGGCAAAACAAAGTTACATGAATGTTCCATATCACTAAACTTTCATTGTTTTGGTCACTTAATCGTGATGAAAGAGTGCATAAGACTTCCAATAAATGTATATTCAAAAGCTAGTCTCCCCTAAGGGACTTCTGAGATCAAAAGTAAAATACCTCTGAGTTCTAATTGACTTCTTTCTTTATTCTTGCAGAAATTGACATGGAAATCTAGACAAGCTGATGTAGACACATGCAGAATGAAGGGAAAACATAAGGTAGGCAATTTTCATTTCTTCTGCAACTTCCACTTCAGTTTAGTTGCATCACTATTATCTCAGGTTGCTGTCTGTGATGTGGAATGGATCGTGCCATTCACTTCTTACCAGTAATTGCTTTGTCCATCAACTTACTGAAGGCTTTAATTTGCAAAAATAGTTCACTTTGAATGTGATAAAATATTACAACAGAAGCCACAGCAATATCCTGAAATACTGAAGGCATTGAGCAGGTCACAATGCCCAGTGTACCAATTTTGCTTACCATTGCTTCAAAAGCCAAGTGCTGCTGTTCATCCCCCTGTGGGAGTTCACTGAGAAGTTCAGGTGAAACATCAAAAAACAGGATTGTGTGGTTGTAGAAGGACTGTTTCTCACACCAGTTTCACCCTCCTGTAACCTATGACTGGCACAAGTAGTATCATACTTAGGTGCAGACTCTGATTCTTTACATCTCTTTCCCCTTCTAGTTACAGAAGCTTTATGCCAGGTCATTATAGTGGTGATGTCACTGTCTGACAGCACAGGTGACAAGATCAGATTTTTGACTCTTGAAAAAAGCAACAGTTTTCAAACAAAATTCACCTTTGTCAACAACAGCAAACTAGGATCTGTAATATGGATGCTCTTCAGTTCTTTGTAATTTTAAACCACTGGAATATAAATTAATTTCAACTTGCTCATTGTCAGTTAAACATAGTCAAAATAAGGCCTGAGTGTCACAGTGGGTACATCCAATTTAATTTTTAAACCTGACAATGAAATATCACTGCTTAAAAATAAAAACAGATACTCAAAAATCAGTAGTTGAAATAATTTTTATTATTTTTCTTCAGGATGAATGTCATAACTTCATCAAGGTTCTCCTAAAAAGAAACGAGGATACACTTTTTATCTGTGGAACAAATGCATTCAACCCTTCTTGCAGGAACTACAAGGTATGTAATCTCTTTGTGGAATTTCACTTATGCCTTGTCTTTTGATTGGATTTATTGTGACTATGTTGGCAGCAGCATGAGGTTGCCATTCAACCATGCGTTCAACTCTGAAACATTTCTCCTGACTTGTTTCTGTACTACCAAGTTAAGTGTTGCTTTGGTTGAGAATATCTCAGGCTGAGTACCTGGTTCTGTGCAACTCCTGCACATCAAGAGTGTTGCCACTTTGCACTGCCCTCCATAGGTGCCGAGTCCTTCAGATCCCTGCTTGGGGATGTTAGAAAACTGTTTCTCAGCTTGTCACTGACACTCACATCAAGTCAGACTAATATTGGGGGTTACTTCTGAGTCACATGTTTTAAAATTTCTGTTGTACTGTTGTCAATCTCAAAACCAGTTCTCAAGGTACTTGAGGGCATAGCAAGCAGAACCTGAGTTTCTTGTGAATCCCACAGATAGGGATGCTATGGAGATCCTACAGCATTGTGTGCTGTGGAAGTGCTGGAACAACAAATCTCCACAAGGAACAGTACAGCAGGACAGTGATGTATTCCTCACTTAGTGGGGATTGGTAAAGGCAAAATACTATCTAGAGCAGTGCAGAAACTGGGCTAGTCTATGCGTAATTGACATTAATGTCCGAAGCCAATTTATTCCTTTGGCATTGTGTATCCCAGTAGTCTGCATTCCAACAGGACCCATTTGTTGAAATATTTCCCCTTTTCTTAGGCTTTCACCATTATATTCTGATATAATTCCCAACAGTGGATGTCTCTGGAGTAGGTTTGAAATTAATTTATTTAGGCATTTGACATCCAGACTCTGCTTTTCTAGGTACTGTTATGTCCCACAGGTCATTTCTCATCTTCTTTCTGGAAAAATAAAATTCAGTATTACTAATGCTGCTCCTGACAAAATCACAATCGTCATTCAGTTTTTGGGTTCAGACTTACTGCAAAAAAACAGAATAAAGATGTTAACATCCAGGAAAACTACTTCCCTAGTGGTATTCACCGTGACTGCTTTTCTTCCTTGATTTTTGTGCAATGGTGCTTTACCTCATTTAGCCACTATAATGGCTGCAATTTAGGAAACACTGGAGAGATGTGCAGGGTAGTGTTTTCTTCCAGTCTGTGGAGGAAGAACCAAATTTGAGTAAGAATACAAGCCTGTGTCATGGTAACTGTAAGGTACAGTTAGCTGCTCTGTTAACAGCTGTTTCTTTTAGTCGTTCTTTACTTGCCTGCTCCTGGTATGCAATGAAGCTTCTTGATCTCAGGGCTGTATTTAGTCTTCTAGTGCAGTTTGTAATTTTTTATCTCTGAATGCCATTAATGAGGCTAACAAATCTCAGCCAGTCTCCTTGCTAGAGAGCTGTCTTTTAGATACAATTACAGATTTCTTTGGCATCATGATGTGAGGCATGTAAATGGCCTCCTCACCCTTACTCCAGAATTTTCATGCCCCGTGATGCACGGCTGGATAGTCATCCCTCTGGCAGGCTGCAAAAGGCCTCTGCAACACCTGCCATGGCTTTTCTTCCTTCATTATTCACAGAGAGAACTAAACATGTGCCAAACAGAAAGTAGGGCTGTTCCTCAAGCATGCCAATGGTTGTGAGGATGAGCCCAGGGTGTGGAGCTTGGTGCAGAAAAAGTTACTCAGGACTGTAACTCATTTCCTGTTACTATCACATGCAATGCTTTTCTGCCTTTGAGTAAACACAAGTAATTCCCCTCAGAGTGGGATTTTGGCAGGAAGGATACATGACAGGAAACAAATGATCACAAATCATCCACCAAAGGACTTGGAAGCTGTAACACCTGAATTAAAAGTCGATTTAAGTTGTTGATTGTGCTGTATGGATTATTTTTCATGCTCTATGAATCTTTACTGTATGTGATCTCTACAGTATGTGCTGGACAAGTTACCTGAATATGCTACAAAGTTTCTTATTCCTAAAATACAGTAGCATAAAAACCTTAAAGAGGTAAGAGGTGTACAATTCTCCCTTAGCTCACCAAACCTTCTTGAACTTTGTGTAAAGTCAATCTGTATATTTGTGTCTGTATCAGTGCCCAGGGTGAATTTATTTCCCAGGAGTTACATATAAGCCTCAGAATTTACAATTCCTGCACAGATTAATTCTTGCCTGATAGTAAGAGGATTTCTCTGTGACACAGAGTCAACTGATAAAGTAAAACTTGAAGAGCATCTTTCTGAATATGCAAATCAAGGAAAAGAGCACCACTGTTGAGACTAGACCAGAAGGATCTCTGAACTTGGGGGAGAAAAATGCACACAGAAATAATTGTCCTAATGTTGTTTCTTCTGACTGCTGTGGTTTTCAGTCTTTTCTGTGTATAAGAGCGCTTCTGTTGGGTAACTGTCAAGGATAAATTTTGGAGTCTTGCCAGAACCACAGACCACATGGCCTGCTACAGTTCAAAACGAAGCTTGTGTACAGATAAAATATGACTGAAGACTTTTGTAAAATGTGTCAGGGTGAGAATGATTAGCTCCAAAAGTATGCCTGACTTACTGGACATACTTTCTTCAGGCTTATTTTGTTTAATACCATCATTTTTGTCAGGTATTTACTTCATAGTAAGGAGTAGAGTTAGAGAAAGGCCCTTCTCCTCTGCCCAGAAAAGAAGAAACTGTGTCATAAGCTTCATCTTGAGTAAGAAGTTTTGTTTCTCTCTCTGAGGAGCTCCCTTTGATTTTGCAGATGGATACCTTGGACTATCTGGAAGAGGAATTCAGTGGAATGGCCAGGTGCCCCTATGATGCAAAGCATGCCAACGTTGCGTTGTTTGCAGGTAAAATGATACAGATAAACTTTTTCCTTTCTGTCCTGCAGTCCAGGCTTGTGATAACACTGTGCCTCTTGCCTGAGCCCAGACCGCCTTAATCTAAAAGGTGTCAAAGGGAGTGAAAAATGACTAAAATTAAGGGGCATAAGGAAATCCCTAGCAAAAAAGCCTTCCCTTCTCTGGAATTAACTTCACTGTCATCAACATTGCATGAAGCCTCAGTTTCCTGGATCAATATTTCAGTATTTCCTGTATTCTTGATAACATGGCCAGTGTGAGGCACCATTTCTGGCTGCATCCAGCTTCTGTGAACGTCAAAGGAAGTCAAGGCTTGTGTAAGCTTTAATGAGGATTAAGCAGGATATGCTCTTTAACAGCTCTAAGCCTAAGTTAACATTCATAATAAAAGGAAGTTAGGGAAAATGCTGTGACATGCCCTTTTCTAGATCTAGAAGGAAAGGGGAGGTGATTTGATTTTTTTTTAAAGCTGAAAACATCTTAATATGGTCTTACCAGCTGCTGTAGACAAAAGGAGAGAAGTGTATTGGTGAGTGGTGATTTATGCTGCATGCAGCAGAATAGTGTTAACTCTGATTTCTACTACAATAATTAGAAAAAGTGAGCTCTTATAAATGAGGTTAATTTTGGTTGTTGATTGTACAGTATTTTTGTATATCTCTTCATTAATTCCTGATTAAATTATTTTTTAATTGAAGTTCTCTTAGTGTGAACCCTGCTGATCTTTTCTTAGATCTGGCTGTAAGATAGGTGGTGAAAATAATAAAGACATCATCCATGATAATGTGAATTCTCTTCAGCAGGTGTGATGCTATAAAACAGAGCCTGGGTGCTCACATGGAAATGCTTAAACTATTTCTCTGAAGATTTAGGAATGTGCAAGTATTTCAGCCGTTCTCAAATGAGTCTATAGCCAAAGGGCTATATTAAGTACTACTGTTTGAGGTATCATCATCTGCCTCACAAAGGAGGGATTTTATAACCTGTTTCTTTTTTTTTTTTTTTACTCTTTATAGTGCAAATAAATGGGTCCTTTTGTTTCAAGAATAAAGATGATGATGGTAGTGGTAGTATGTGATATCTTAATTACAGTCACAGGCAGCAATATACAGTAGAAATTCTCTAATTTTAGCAAGTCATTCATAAAGCATGGAGAGAAACTCCTTCAGAGAAATATTTTTCCCATGTATCTCAGACTCCCCATCCTAAGTGCAGTCTGAATGACCATTCACAAAGATCTTTGTCAGGCCAAGAAAGTGTTTATGATCAGCCTATTTTAAACATTCACTTTGGATGCAGATGAAGTTCAGAAAGACAACTCAAATTTGTCACTGAAGAAATCCTTGAATTATTTGAAAAGAAAGAGAATATTTATAGAAATTATCATACTTCTTCATAGTGATTCAGAATAAATTTCATACAGTTCTAATAAATATTTGTGGAATATGCCCCATAAATGTGCTAGCTTCAGAAAATCACTCTTATATATATCACACATATTGTTATCCATTCTAACTTCTCAGAGTGCAATGAAAAGCAGTTTCAGAACAGTTTGGGGCACTAATCCAGGTCATTTGAGTCTGTTGGATGCACTTACATAAATATGGCTCTTCTTGAAGCTTGTAGCTATTACAGCTGATATGTGCGAATTGTAGTTGATCACAGGAACTTGGCAGGAAAGAAAATAAGAGTGTGGTTGTATTAACATGAGTTCAGACATCCATATCTAAACAACTGAGCTTTTTATTCTATTTTAAAATTGAGGGGGGAGGGGAGCATGTTGTAGTTATTTTTTCTGTTTTGCTAAGAAAAAAATGATCATTATTAAGTAGCCAAATAAGGACAAAAATTGCATGAGTCAGAACAAAGCATACAGTCCTGCTAATAAAAACCAGTCTGAATTTTAAATCTGGAGCTGAAATTCACAGACTCACAGAGTTTCTAGGCTTGGAAGGGAGCTCTGGAAATCATCCAGCCCAATTCCCCCTTGCCAAGACAGGGTCACCTACAGCAAGTGACACAGGAATGTGTCCAAGTGGGGTTTGAATGTCTTCAGAAAGGGAGACTCTACAACCTCCGGGGAAGCCTGTTACAGTGCTCTGCCACTCTGGATGTAAAGATGTTGTTTTCTAGGGATACCGGGGGTGACCCACTGTGTTGCAGCCTTCCCATCACAGAATGGCTTTTCCAGGGGCCTTAGCAACCCCCTAAGCGAGGGGTGATTTCAGCAAGTGTAGCAGCTTCTCTGCTACAAGTGATATCAGCGCGTTGTGAAATCGCCGGAGGCAGACTGGGGACAGAGAGATGAGGGATCCGTATGGCAGTTCCACAAGGTAGCTTTATTGTCCAGAAGCTCCTGTGAAAGGAAGCCAGGGACAGCTGCTCCCTGAGTAAAGGCTGGGACAAGGGTCTTTTTATGGGGAAGGCAGGGGGTGGAGTAAGAACCAGTTAGCCAGCAGGGTACAGGGTATTGCCATAGAGGAGCAAGGCATGCTAGGGGTGGTTCGCTGGTCACCATGACCCAGAGGTGGGTTTCTTATCTCTGAGTCGTCTTGCCCTCAGGCTTTTCTCCAAGGGAGTGCAGAGGGCTCCCGAGCCAAGAGCTCACAGCCCTCCACACAAAGAAGTCCTTCCTTGTCTTGAGGTGGAACTTCTTGAGTTTTAGTTTATGTCCATTGCTCCTCGTCCTGTCGCAGGGCACCACTGAAAAGAGTCTGGCACCACCCTCTTGGCAAGCGCGTTTGAGATAGCTGTATGCATCAATGAGAATCCCACTCAGTCTTAAATTAAATGTTGTCTGAAAGTGTAATGAGGAGAGCTTGACGAGTAGAAGCCTCTCTACCTTATCCTGGAAATGTTCTCAGACGGGTACCTTTAAGGCACCAACATAATCTCTCTCAAAGGAGATGTAGACGATTCTGGTTTTTATGCAGACACAATAGAGACACAATTTTGTGTGCTCATGCTACACCGCTTGTGCTTCTAGCAGACATTGTATTCCAAGATCTATCTCATACATGAAAACAGTCCTGTACAGTTCCCATGATCTGAAACAGAATAGACAACAAATAAAATTAAAATGTTGCTGAAGCTTATGCTTTTATGTTCTTAAAGTTTTGTAGGTTTTGGTTGTCCTTGGGGTGCCATTCTGTAGGCCCTTTCTTATCACTTGTCCTCCATTCTTTAAGTGAGAGGAATGCATAATTCATGTGGGAAATGCCTAAAATACATGCTAGAAAGGAAATATTGATGGGCAATCCTCCTCCATCTCATTTCATTCCTGTGTCGGCAGGGCTCCCAGCATGCTATTTAATTTTTTGTTAGTGATCTTTGGCAGAGCAGAAGTGCTCTCAAGGGGAGAAATTTTCATAAGTGTCAATTAGCTGGCAGTCTTCAACCCCTGTCTGGTTTGCACTCCCAGTTAAAACTAACAGTTCTTTTATATTTGTTTTGCTGACATACCTAGGCAGAATTTCTGAGCATTGAACTAGTGACATGTGACTGGATAGAGTAGTTCAGTATGACATACCTAAACTGAAGAAAAATTATTGCATAAGGTTATTTTCTTCCACAGCGTCCCTCTGAAATTTCGATTTTGCAAAGTAGTGACTTGCTTGTTCAGTACTCAGTTCCATTTACCTAGCTGGATTTTTTCCTTCCTTCAGTGTTCCTAAGGAGACTGTGATGGTTTTGTTTCCCCCTTCTCATCTGATGCATGAGAGAAGGCAATTGTATCATTTCTAATGCTGCTCCCCCCCGTTTCTTCTTTCCTTCCTTCCCAGAGGGAAAGCTGTATTCTGCCACAGTGACCGACTTCCTAGCAATAGATGCAGTCATCTACCGGAGCCTTGGAGACAGCCCAACGCTGCGGACAGTCAAACATGACTCCAAGTGGTTGAAAGGTAGATAAACAAACAAGGAGAAAAAGGCAGCATCTCTGATGAGTCTTGGATTTCTGACAGACCTCTTTGTCATTTCATTTCACCACTGCTTGCTGGAAGAAAGAAGGAAGTAGATTACATCTCTTGCTTAATTTGATCTGTTTTTCTCTCTTCTCCTGACCCCAAGTTACTGGATCTGACAGAAGCTGTGAGCTGGGTAGATCAGAATATGTATTCCAGTGAGCTTTCCAAGCTGAAATCCACCAGTTTACATCTGTTGGATGTAAAAGTTAGAGTTGCTCTGTGTGCTTGGGCTGTGTTTGAAAATATTCCTGCCACAGTGCTGTTAGGTAACAATCAAGGCTTTATGAAGTATAGAAGGTTTGTCCTGTAATGTTAAGATTCATTAATAAAACTAAAATTATGGGAATATTGCACAAAGCCTTTCTGTTACAGTTCGTAAGGATTGTACTGCTGCCATTGAATTAGGCAATTTCTGTGCTCTAAAGGCCCTCATTGTTAAGGACGGTGCTGTTTAGCTTCATGTAGGTGTTAAGAATTGTTAGCATTTGGAGTGATTTTAACAGAGAGCAAAGCCATAGTTTCAAGTCTTTTTCTGCATGCAGAAATGTTTTGCCAGGTGTCAACTTTAGCTGTCCCACTTTGCTTGCTGCTACAGACACGTGTGGGCAGAAACAGTTACGTGGTTTGTTATTCCCTCAGCTCACAGCCTGCATGCCATAAAGAGCACTGCTTGGACCCTCAGGCATACAGTTATAAATGCCTGTTTACCTTTCCTCTTACTCCATGCAGGGCAGACGTATTAGTGGCAGAGACTTAACTACCCTGCAGTGATGTTGCACAGACTTATTCCCAGCTCTTCCATCCCCAGACAGTGATTCTTCTGTGGCAGTGATTTGTTTGTTCTGAAAACTGATCAAGTTTGTCAAACACAGACATTTCACTTCTGGATGTTAAGTGTGAATGTATTTGGCTTCTCTTTGCATTCTGTGTCCTGTACATGGTGCCTAAATTAGATGTCTTGGGTTGTTTTTTTTTCTAGAACCATTCTTTGTTCAGGCAGTTGACTATGGCAATTACATATACTTCTTCTTCCGGGAAATAGCGGTGGAGTACAACAGCATGGGAAAGGTAAGGGCAAAAACATTGCCTTGAATGACTTTGTCAGATTTAGGAGAAGGAAAACTTATGCTATTCTTGGACCAATGCTGTTATGAGTGACCTTGAAATGGGAACCATAAATCATGATGACAAGGTCAGCATTTTGAGAAGATTCCTATTGCTCAAGCCAAAAGGTTGGCTGAAGTGAAACATTGCACTGTCTTGAAAAGAAACTGTGTGGTTCCTTACAGTGATGGTGTATGCTGGAGCCTCTTTCCTGAAATTGTAAAAGCACAAGGCTAGTGTAGTTAGCTCAACATAGTAGATAATTGTTAAAAACGGATTCCAAAGCAGGAAGAAATTTTTCCATAAGAAATATGAATTCGAGTGCTGAGTAAACAAGGGTAGGAATTTTGTGCTCTGCCATTCCTCAAAGAATAATTATACACTTTCTGCATTTTTGCTAATTTCACAATAGCTTTCTGACTAAGCAGTCAGAAAAGCTGACCAAGGTCACAAAGGTGGAGAGCAGGAATAAAAGCGCAGCAAGATTTGCATAGTTTTTAAGTGCTGAAAACAGAAGAATCAGAGCAGCAGAGTGGGTTGCAGGGATTGTGAATATGAAATGTGCTTTTGTTTGGGGAAATAGAAAGCTAAGCAGTCTGTATGGAAATGAGTTTTATATGGGTTGAGAACAGATCTCCTGAAGGATTTATGGCTGTATAGTAAATGCCACAGTCTTATCTTTCATAGCACACTGTTCCAAAGCTTAATTTTTCTCTGTTTCTTATTTGTCACAGATTATAGAAAAGTGGTATTAAATTAAGCACCTTGCTGTGTTATTCCAAATGTTTTAAAACCAGTATTCCAACCAAGTCTTCAGTTCAAGCAGACATTTAATTTTCTCCATTATTTTTGCTCTATTCCTTCCAGGTAGTTTTCCCAAGGGTGGCCCAGGTTTGCAAAAATGACATGGGAGGATCTCAGAGAGTGCTGGAAAAACAGTGGACTTCCTTTCTCAAGGCTCGGTTGAACTGCTCAGTTCCTGGCGACTCACACTTCTACTTTAACATACTGCAGGCAGTTACAGATGTTATCCATTTCAATGGCCGGGATGTTGTTTTAGCAACATTCTCCACTCCATATAATAGGTAACAGTCACAATAACCTTTTACCTTCTATTTCCTTTTTGCTTTTCACTGCAGTTCTTTTTCACTTTATGCAAGCACAAGAAGTGATTGCTCATACAACATAATTATTATGTACCCTGTGCTCACTGATAGTTTGTGTTTGATTTTAAGGTACCATGGTATTGCTTACTGCATTTCATACCTGATGACTTAGGGCAGCTTTCAGCCACTTACTTTCTGGATGCATTGCTTGGACATATTTTCTTTACATGGGAATAGTTCACACCAGCCACCAAGAAGTGTTGCAGCGTGTAACTTGCAGAATATTATTCCAACGAGAAAATACGGTGTTTTTTTCCTCATAAGGAAAGGACTGTGCCTGTCCTGTTTATAGCCAAATCTCCAAGAACCATGTTATCTCCTTCTCTTTGTTTCACGCAGCCCTGGTGACTCTTGCATTGATCCTTGACCCTGTATTGACCCTGCTGCCCCCTGACTCTCCTGGGACACCAAGGTCTTGTTGTCTGAGAAGGAGCGTCCCCAGAACACCTATTTCATTGTTTGCATGGTTATCCAAAAGCATCAGTTCATCTGTAGAGATTTTATTACTGTTACACAGTATAGCATGTTTCTCTGGAAGTTATTAGAAGAGTAATTCTATCTAATTATTGAGAGTTCCCAGAGAAGTTAAAAAATAGTAACATTCTAATTAAAACATATATCGCAGTTTCACAGAGTAACATTTGAGCTGAAAGAGGAATTTTATTGATGAAATTCATTTAGTTTTGCTGTACCCTTGCCACCCCTTGTCAAAGCCTGACCCCAGTGAGGTCATTCCCAGAACTGACTTTAAATGAGAATAAGCCAGGGCCTGTAATGTATAATCACTGCTTTTGACATCAAAACAATAGGAACTGCAATGGAATAATTATGCCACCAATAGGTAATACAAGCTTAAATTAAGATGATCTCTTTTCATGCAATCTGGCTTAATAAAACAGGTGAACAAATAGAGATTCAACATCAGAAAATAGATTGTATCTTGGAATTATCTCAAAATTGAGATTGTCCTCCCACTGTGCTAGTGTTTCCTGTGGTGTGTCATGAATAATTCTTTTCCTTAAGTCTTGCATTTTAAGGTCTAAATACTTGGTGTAGGAAACAAAATACTATTTTATAGGCCCTAGATTTTGCGAGACATGGAAGATGACAGGAAGGCATATATTCTTGGAGACAGCTTATTAGCAGACCTGGCAGCCAGGAGGGCCACTCATGTCCTGAGGGACATCAGGCACAGCATCGCCAGCCGGGCAAGGGAGGGGATTGTCCCGCTCTGCTCTGCACTGGGGTGGCATCACCTTGAGAGCTGGGGGCAGCTTTGGGTGCCACAGTATTAGAAGGATCTAAAGGTATTAGAAAGCATGCAAAGGAGAGTTACAAAGATGGTGAAGGGCTTGAGGGTAAGCCATATGAGGATTGAATGAGGCCACTTGGCTTGTTCAGCCTGGAGAAGAGGAGACTGAGGAAAGACCTCACTGCAGTTCAGAGCTTCCTCATGAGGTGAAAAGGAGGGGCAAGCACCAATCTCTGTTCTCTGGTGACCTGTAAGAGGACTTGAGGAAGCTGAGTCATAGAGGTTTAAGTTGGATATTAGAAAAAATAAGTTCTTCACTCAGAGGGTGGCTAGGCACTGGAATAGGCTCCCCAGGGAAGTGGTCACAGCACCTACCTGACAGACATCAAGGACCATCTGGACAATGCTCTCAGGCACATGGTGTGATTCTGGGGGTGTCCTGTGCAGGAGGAGTTGGACTTCAGTGGTCCTTGTGAGTCACTTCCTATTCAGGATGTTCTGTGATTCTGTAGTTCTATGAAACCTACTTCTGACATAAATGAATCTCTCATTCCTCTCTCACTAAAGAAAAGTAGCAACAAATACCTTTGGTCTCTAGAACAAAGTTTCCTTCTAGAGTGAAGTGGAAGAGATTCCTCAATCTAATCAGAGGTAACTCAGGTAGAAGCTAGTGTTGAGTTATAGTCCAGCTGTTCAGAGGTGGCTTGGACCTCCTTGGCTGTGATCCACAGTGCTCCATCCTTACCACTTCATCATGCTACAGACCTGACATCTGCCACCCTCCAGAGTAAAAGATGTTGCAGTCCTTCCAGCACAGCAGTGCCTCCATCCATGTGTAGCTGTGTGTTGAGCATGTGTCTCAGCACTTTCAGAGTGCATAACACACCTCAAGATTTTATGGTTGCTTTTTTTTCTTTAGGACTTAATTCAGCAACATGCAAAATATTCTAGCTGGAGTGGGTCTTAAGCTGTCTTTTAGGGTGAGGTTCTCTGTGTGGCCAAATACACCCTTGACCATCTCTTACATTTAAAACTCCTGCTGTGTAGTATCACATTAATATAGAGCTTTGAAGTTTCCTTCCATATAAAAAGACAAATCTGTGGAGATCAAAGTAAGACTACTATACTGTCTCCCTATTTGTTGTTTTTCTTCAGTAAAAAGCATTTTGAAATTTTTTGCTATTCAAATGGTTATTTTTCTATCAATTTATATACCTTTAAGAGTTTAGCTTAATCCTGTGTTACAGTATTATAGTTCCTACATTTTTTCTTTGATGTATAAGAACCAACTAGCTAAGAGCAGGATTGAAAGCCTCAGCCAGCTGGGTTCATGCTATTCACCCAATAAAATCAAGTAGTGGAAGTCAGACAAAAATACAGTAGTTCATGTACAAAAAAAAAGGAAAGGGGAATAAATGAATATTTCATGCTTCCAAGTGACTGATCATGGTAAACCCATAAGCCTTTCAGAAAGTATCTAGATAAGAGTATAACTATATTTGGACAGTGCTGTCCTGCAGTTGCATGCAAATATTCAAAAAGTTGAAATTTGCAATGCTATGATCTTAAAATAATATCAAATTTGCTTCTATAAGCTCTTTACATTTCGTTGAGTAGAGCAAATTCCTGAGCATAGTTAACTGCTTTTCATTGGGAACTCTTTGTGAATACCATGCTGTGGGAGCATGAACAAAGTACATGTAAAAGCCAGGTCAATGGCACATTGCAGCACACTTTCAGTTTGATTAGAACCAACTTCTGAACTGTCTCCAGTCTGTTACTTGAGGCATGGCAGGGACTACAAGAGTTGTAGTGAGAGATGTTATGACTTAGAAGACCTTAAATTTCTGAATAATGGGTTCTGAATGAGAGTGGCCATTGCTCTTCATGCATTACCAGTGATAGCCAGAGTTTCCCTGATTCTTTCCCTTCTTCAAGATTATTCTTTTTGTAGAGGCTTTGAAATAAATTATCTTGTTAGGAGCTGCCTGCTGATTGGTATTCAGGCTTTCCCATGGGACTGGCTTTTCCTGTCAATACCAGATTCAGAGTTCAGGATTGAGTAACCTGTGACAGGAAGATTCCTACAGAGCATCTTTTTCACTCAAGGTTTCATGCATAACTGCAGAATAAGTAACAGTTTCTGGGAAATGTCACTTTGCAGCATCCCTGGCTCTGCAGTCTGTGCCTATGACATGCTTGACATTGCCAATGTATTTACTGGGAGATTCAAAGAACAAAAGTCTCCAGACTCCACATGGACACCAGTTCCTGATGAACGAGTGCCCAAGCCCAGGTATGTTTCATGTATAGTGATATTGTTCTGTTCCTTCATGCAGGCTACAGAGGTTTGTTGATAATTTGAACAGCCTTATAAGGTGCAGGTACAATTATACAAGTTGCAACAGTAAAGTAGAAGTTGAGTTGAATTTGGATCTAAACTATTCAATTGAGATTTTTCCACTTAAACGATGTTTGTGTAACATATATCAGGCCAGCATCAGATCCACTTGGTCAGAATAATCACTTAAGGGTAGTGTGAGTTACAGACTTCTTGCAAGTTGGTTCAGTAATGGATATATCTCATTACAAAGCCTGAACCCATTCTGCAGTTTGCTTTTCTATGATTAACATGAAGTTTAAGTGCCACAGTGGACGATTTATGGAGAGCAAAAAAAGAGCATTCCACCAAACTGGAGATTCGGTTTACCTCATTCCTCCTTTGTGTTGTTTTCCCTGCTTCCACGTGTTTGCATGCATCTCCTCTACTACACTCTTCATATTTTTTATAAGTACTATTTCATACAAGTTGCTGTTGACACACATATTAACTCATTTACACCAGCGGCATTTTGCTCTGAGATATTGAGATGTGTATAGATAAATCAAATTCATTTTTTTCACTTAAGCTTTGCCACTTAATTGCATGTTTTACATTGCTTGTGATATCTTACATAATTTCAAAAGAAAAAAACATCTGAGGTACTCTGTGTTGTTGAGCACCACAATAGAAGAATCTAAAGCTATTGAGAGCATCCAAAGGAGGGCTACAAAGATGGTAAAGTGCTTAGAGGGAAAACCACGTCAGGAGTGACTGAGGCCACTTGAATTGCCTGGAGAAGAGGAGACTGAGGGGAGACCTCATCACAATCTACAACTTCCTCGTGAGGGGAAAAGCAGAGGCAGGCACTGATCTCTTCTCTGTGGAGACCAGTGATAGGACACGAGGGAATGGCCTGAAGTTGTGTAAGGGAAGGTTTAGGTTGGACATTAGGAAAAGGTTCTTCACCCAAAGGGTGGCTGGGCACTGGAACAGGCTTCCCAGGGAAGTGGTCACAACACCAAGCCTGACAGAGCTCAAGAAGCTTTTGGACAACACTGTCATGGTATGTGGTGTGATTCTTGGGGTGTCCTGTGTGGGGCCAGGAGATAATTTATGATTATATGGAGCTCCATGGTGGAGCTTCTGCCTAATCCAAATTTGGCCCATCTTGTTTTGGATTTACCAAGTGCAGTATTACTGTGCTGTCTTTATTCTGAAGTCGTCACTCAAGAGAAGAGCCTGGAGGTGACTGGAAAATCTGGTAAATTCTGTGTCTGTTTTCAGTCTAAGCCTTAGTAAAACTGCTTCTTGTAGTATTGCAGGGTTTTCTTCTCCATTTTGCAGTGTTTCAAACAAGTTGTTGACACAATGGTCTGCCTTGGGCATGCAAGGCTGCATGATTGCTCCAGGGTCATTTGTTTGGATCTTACTGAGATATATTAGCAGGGAAGGGGAAAAGAAGGAGAAACCACTTCCAGTGGGAAAGAAAAAGTGAAAGTTGCATTATAAGTTTAGGATGAGCCAATAGCAGACTAACTCCTATGATGAAGATGAGATAATATTGCTCTTTCTGAGCCTGAAGGAGATAATCTGAAGTGAATTGTGAACAGTGTTTCTTGTAACATTTGGCCATCAATCTGCTTAATAGAAATAATCATTACTTCTAGCTTGTGTTGAAGTACATGACAGGCACCTTCAAAATAAGATCATTTTTATCTGGGTGTCTCAGTATGGTGCAGGAACATTACTGCCCCAAATGATCCTAACATTTCTCAGAAACCTACCAGAGCCCTTCAGGGGTGTCACTTCCCTGTTTGGCCAGACAGGAGGGTTTGCTCGGATTTATGTTGACTTGATTAAACCAGTTTTCAGATTAAAACAGGATTAGTCCAATCATGCTATTAGGATTTAGGAGTAAGTAGGCCTCCAGATTAGATACACAGAAACCGTAGACACCATGGTGCCAGAAGGTGCAGATTGCTCCCTCCAGTTCTCTGGGAATATTGCCTCATGGGTCAATGCCCTTGCAAGGACCTAGGAAACCAGTCATGCCCTTGGTTTCTCCTTCTCTCCATTTGTTGCTAGTTCTACATGCAATTACAAGACAATTAAAGTATTTTGGGTATGAAGAGGCAAGAGCACTCATTGTCTGCATGTAGTGTTCCTTGCTCAGCTCTTGTGGGACTAGACTTGTTGACACAGCTAGTTCCTTCGAGTCCTAGGCTATCTTCCCACGCAAGATTTATTTACCTAATGTTTGAATATTTACCTAAATCTGAGCAACACAGATGATAGGACCAGTCCTGTATTTTGTTTAAGCTGACATTACTCGTGATTTCAATGCCTTTACCCACAACAGAGTAGATGAAAACTGGATGATGCAATGTGTTTATGAGTGAATGGTCCATCTTTCATCTTCCCATCTCACACTGGCTCAAAGGTTTGAAGAATCATAGTGCTCTAGAAAATGGGATGAAATGGATCTTTTATTGAAGAAAATTACTTACACAATATTAACAAGCAAAATATTTTGCTGCTTCCTTTGAGAGATGGCCTGTCCAGGCAAGAAGATTGCACTACCTCTTAGGAACAGGGCAGATTTTAGAAATAGCATGAGCAGATTTGCATTTTAGTTGTCAAAGAATGGCAGATAACTTTTCAGTGAAAGTCATCAATGTGCTACCATTCTTAAATCATCTCATCCAAATTGAACAAAGGGTAAAACCAATGTTTATGTGGATGCTGTTGGCTTTGTCTCCTCCAGTAGACTATTTTCTACCAGACATGACTAAAAGTGGCATTCTTTCACACCTGTTAAAAAAAAATTAACCTCCTTTTGTATTATAGGGACTGCTTTTATTCCAGGAAAGAGCAGCCAACTGGTCAAATTACAGATCAGAAAACACTTGTGCCATTGGGAAGCATCAAGCCAAATGCACACATGCAGTGATTATGTTCCATATGAGTGGATAAATTGCAAACTCAGTGTGTAACACTCCTGATGAAAAAATGACTTTGTGCTCTTAAGTGACACATGAAATCCTTTGGAATGGAGGATAGAGCAGGATTTTAGGCGTCCTTCGAGGGGCTGAACAAGTTCACTACACTACTCGATCCTCCTCCTAGTTTAACTCCTATAAACCACCTCAGCTTTCAGTGAGAGCTTCATCACAAAAGAAAGCTTGCCCTCAGTGTCAAATAAGTTTTCTGGCTTTACTCTCTTGTTTTATATAGGCCTGGTTGCTGTGCTGGTTCTACATCATTAGAAAAATATGTAACATCTAATGAGTTCCCAGATGATACTCTGAACTTCATCAAAACACATCCACTGATGGACGAGGCTGTGCCTTCCATTGTCAATCGACCCTGGTTCCTGAGAACAATGGTCAGGTGCGTACACCAAGTGAACTCTTGTCCTCATTGTAGCTGTCAAGTTGTGCTAATAGCCTTGCTTCAAATACTCTCCAGCTCTGTAAATGTCCTTGGTGTCCTGGGCATGAATCCAGCTAGGAGTGGTGACAGAGCTGAGCAGATGCTGCGGAACTCCCTGAGCAGCTTTTGAGAAAGGAAAGACCTCAGTCTTTTCCAACCATGCTGTGCTGAAACCAGATGTTATAGGAAATACTGTGCAGGGAAGGTTTACCCATCTTTTGGCTTATGGGTCAATGTTGAGACGGCTCTGTAAAAACTTCGGGCAAGGATCAGCAGATGACTCAGGAATATGTGCACAGGATAGAACATGTCTGCCAGGATATGTTCACAGGATATGTAGATGACTGTCAGGTTATGTGCTGGTAAGCTTTAATGTTTGCAGAAGAGTATAGGCAGAAGCAATCACATAATCTGCATCCTTTCCATGGCAACAAGAAAAAAATAATAACAGATTTGAACAAAAACTCATAAATCAGCAAGCGTTAAATACACCATCCCCTTCCTATGAAAATACATTCCCACTGTCTGCTGTGGTCATTATACCACTTATCTACCCTCCAGCTGTGAACAGAATAATGTGACTAACTTTTGCCATATTTTCCTCTCTCTCTGAAAAAAGGTAGTATTGTGTTGGGCTCTTAGCTCTGGAAGGGTCTGACTTAGTTAATGTATCTTCTGTCAGGTTTTTATGTCAGGTTGTGTACTTCAACCAAAGACAAGAGCAGCAAGCTCCACGGAGTTCTGCTTCTCTTTGATAGGCAGTACCATCTAACTGCAGCAAATCACCAGTGTACTTGTTTCCAATAAATTGTGTCAGCCCAAGATTTGATATCACCTCAGCACTGAACTTACTTCTAGTGATTGTGTGACTATTTTTAGTGAGGTAAAATGGTGTTTAGTGTCTCACTGTTGCACTGACACAGCTTTTCCTGACAAAAAAGTTGAATCTAGTTCAGCTGCTTTTAATGTGACAGAGCTTGAAATTTTGAAAACAGTTCACTGTGCTGATTCTCTATCCCTGTCTGAAGAAATCGCTGGGCTTTTGGAAGGATAATTCCTAAATGCCCTCAGACTCCTAGCACCCCCTCAGCTTTCTGAACTTCTGGACACTTTTGCTGGTCATTGGATGTGTGGGCATGCAAACACGTGAAAATTCCCCAATATCTGGGGACCCAAATTGGTACAGTCTGTGTTGATTTATAGTCAGGTAGGAAAAGTGCTTAAACATGTTTTATGGTTGCTAGAAGTCTACCATTCACTTATCTGATGTGAAGAAAGTGATTAAATAAGTGACAATTCTGTGATGATCTCTGTGATTTACCTGTGAAAATGCTCTATTTTTTTAGATATCGCCTGACCAAAATTGCTGTTGACTCTGCTGCTGGGCCATATCAGAATTACACCGTGGTTTTCTTGGGGTCAGAGAAGGGAATCATCCTGAAGTTCTTGGCACGGATGGGAAACACTGGTTTTCTAAATGACAGCCTTTTCCTGGAGGAGATCAATGTTTACAATCCTGAAAAGTGTGTATCTGGTTCTTTGTATTCATGTATGGGTGACTTTGAACTTCTGATTTCCCAGAGAATAATTTGTCCCATGGAAACGGAAGTGGTTAGAGAAGCCAAGTTTTTTGAGTAATTTTAAACTGTTTGGGGAGGGGATGTCTGCTTATCAGTCTCTACATTGCAATAAGATTTTTTTATTCAGTATGTGTAGAAAATAGCCCATCCTATGCACCAGCTGATGGATAATTAAAAGTGAAGTTCTGGAAAGGAAGATTAATTTTCTAATCCTAGAAAAAACCCTGATTCCACTCCAAATAACTCAACAAGCAGCAAGCTGCTCTCCAAGGGAAATTTTCCACATTTCAGTCTTCCTCAAATATGCCTAAGGGGGCTTTGAAGTGAGCCATAATCATGCAGAAATTTCAGCTACTTTGAGTGCTGGAGAAGAATAAACACAAAAATGAAGGGCCGTCAGAAGCTTGTCTGGTGTGCTGTCTCTCTCCAATTCTTAACTATCCCATGCATTTTTAGTACTTGCTTATATGTCTGTCAGTATTTTTAGTGGCTATTGTATGTTCTCTTTCCTTGACTTGTTCAATTCTACCTTTCTTATGGATGTTTTGGCAGAAGTTTTTTGAGAGTTATTTTTTTTCAGCCTGGGGGATAAAAAAGGTTTCCCCTGGTTTCCCAGCAGAGCCCACGTGTAACCACATCTCACTTTTATCCAAATCAGGTGTAGCTACGATGGCATGGAGGACAAGCGGATCATGGGCATGCAGCTTGACAAGCCCAGCAGCTCCCTGTACGTCGCCTTCTCCACCTGTGTCATCAAGGTTCCCCTGGGACGCTGCGAGCGCCATGGCAAATGCAAAAAGTAGGTGTTTGGTGGTGGCTGTCAGAGGCCTGTGCAGTGGGGAAGCTGGTGGGGCACTCACAAATGCCACCTTGTGCTCTTCTCTCCCAAGGGCCTGCATAGCATCCAGAGACCCGTACTGTGGATGGGTGAAGGAGAGCGGGGCGTGCGCGCAGCTGCTCCTTGGCTCCAAGTGAGTAAGGGCTCTGGCTGCACGGGCCGTGAAGCTCCGGCGCTGGTGCCAGGCAGTCTTGGGCAAAGCTATTTGAAACATGAGGCTTTTAGAGAGGGAAAAATGTGGGAAGTGTTTGTTTCCACCTTATTTGCATTCACCTCCGAAATGTCTCACAAATTTTTTTGACGTGAACAGTCAGCTGATTGGTAACTGCTGAAAGAGGAGGAAGAAGAAAATGAAAGAGCTGTATTAAGGTCCACATATTATTGAAAGGAGCGAATTGGATGGATATGTCTGGACCAGCCTACATTGGAGCCATCACAGCTGATTAAAGAGGCAATAGAATCCAAATTAAATTACTGAAGTAATTTGTCCACTGAAAACAAAAGCAGTCCTTCTAATTTACTGTGCATGACTAAGAGAAGTAACAAAGCACAGTAAGGGCTTAAAACAGATTTAGAGAAGTGCTGGATCTCCCCATGCTTAACAGTAGAATTTAATTATTTTATGATAATGAAAGTCTGTGAAGGTTACAGGGAGCAAACCCACTTCAGAGCTCACATTTCTTGGCCGCTTCTGACATACCACATGACTGCCCACTCTGAGCTATACAGCTGTACTCCCTCATGGTAGTAATGGAAGTGTAGCACAGAGCCTTGACAGCCCCACGTCTGATGCCACTTAACCCTGCTTCTGTACAAGTCCTCAGTATAAAATGGACAAGTTACAATCCCTGAGCATCTGTCTTGTTCTTAATTTGCTAATTCAATTCAAATTATTTTGTCTGCTGGGGATGCTATAGCTGTATGTGTCTGTATATGCTTGACTACAAAAGTGTGGGCTGTTTCTGGTTTGAAATTTGGTAGGATAATGTTAAATGCACCTGTGTCCATATCAGGTTTTCCATCACTTCAGAAACGCTTGAGACTTCTTCAACTTCCATGGCAAGTTGTAGGGGACTTCCATATCTCACTTTTAAAAGCAACTCCCACTTTCATCAGCAGATCCATGGAGACAGAGGCTGTGCAGCTTACAGTATGAAGTCCAAAAGTGAGCAAGGCAACTCATGTGCTTAGGAAGGGGGTCCAGAGCAGCTCTGAAGATATCTGGTGAAGTTCTAAGCTAGCCAACAGGAGGCAGAGATATTAGGTGCCCTCCTGGAGTAGGTGACAGTGGAGTAGGTGTTTTAAGAACACAGAGCTAGAATCAGTTGTCTGCAAGGGTAATTGTGACTCAAGGGCAGGATCCTAATAAAGACAAGGGCTTGTATTTGGAAGTTTTCCAAGGTGCTTGTCATTCACCTTTGACCACACAGAAAGCTGGAAGAACAGCTTCAATAGTTATCCAAAATCACAGAGAGAGATTGGGAGCATAAGCTGAGCACATCAGCTAGAAAAGCATATGTTTGTCAGTAGAGCCCCCTGAGTTGAAGGAAATACCTTTTGTGGGATGGACCTTATGCCTTGCAGCATCATCTGATTTTGTACCTAAGTGACTGCTGAAATGGAGGTTATCTTCCTTGAGCACAGTACCTGCCCAGTGGGTTGGCTTCCTTCTCACACCAAAGTGCCAATACACCCAATCTGCTCTGTGCACAGGTTAAGGTAGGGTTACAGTTGCTTTTGATATCATATATTGAACCGTTTAAAAAATACAAGTATTTTCTTCCCTTGGTAACGAGGATTTTTAAAAGTAAGAATATAAAGACAAAGTATTATCAGAAGTCAAGAAATCATTAAGCAATGATGAACAGCTCAAATGTGTATGTTGCCGTTTTTCAGCCTTTGTGTGGAATTTCCAAAGAAATAGCCAGTTTCACAGCAGGGATTTATTTCAATTGAACGTGTGATAATTTCTTTCTGGTTATGCCTATGACTGTTGTTATTCATACTGTTTTGTTTCTTTCTATTATTTAGACTGTCATTTGAACAGGACATAGAACGTGGCAATACAGATGGCCTGGGTGACTGCCAAAGTAAGCAAAGCTTTTACCTCGATTTACCATGTGTCACAGTATCCTTCTGAATGCCTCAAATCACCATTACCTGTCAGGCATTGTTTTGTAGCAACATAAGCCACAACAGGGACAGCAATGTAGCTAACGATGCAGGTTCAGAACTGTTTAAATCTGTTTGAGGAAAATAGCCCAGTTCATGTGATTTATACAAACCCTGGACTTCAGAGTGGCTGCATAATGAGAAAAGCTCAGCTCTAGAGGATATTGATTACAGCAATGGCATAATGAATTGAGGTCATTGTCTTTATTAGCCCTGGTGGTTGAGTTGTTTGTGTAGATGTACAGAAGTGGCTTGGTTTCTTGGTGTAGTCTGTGACTTGGACTACATTCCCATGCAGCACAGTGAGACAGTGAAATATACCTTCAGTTCTGGATCTGGATCAAGAAATGACAACTGCTTAGTTTGTGAATCTTAGGGAATTTTACATACAGTCTGGACAACCTCATGATATTGAGGGTCAGGTACTATTGGCACTGCCTAAGAAATTTTAATGGTAAACCTTAAGTACTGGCAGCATGAGCTGGAAGCTTAAAACACAGTGTTTAAACATCTACAGTTTTGTACTGAAATGCTTAAAAATGCATATCTTGCACTGCATGCTGATTTCTGAGCCTTCAGGAATATCAACATCTGTGTTCAGGACCGCTCTTGTTCCAAATGTTATCACCGAGATTGGTTTAATTCTGAGCTCCAAATATTATTTGTAAACCTCATGAAATCAAAACTCACATTCTTTTCAGTGCAATTCACACCAATGCAATAAAACTGATGAAGCTGAGGGATCAATGTACCCTGTCTCAGTGAGAGAGTCATTACTTCTGCAATACAGAGAAAAATTACAGAGGGCTAGACTGTGCCATGGGACATAGTGTGGGCCAGCTGTTCTGGAGAAAGTCAGAGCCTTCTCATGCCTTGTGCATCCTTATTCAAGAGCCATTAATTACTGTGATCACTGTGCTGGAAGGAGTGCAAGGATTTCAGCCTCTGTCCTAAGACAGGGTAAACATAGACTGTGTCAAAGATTTTTGACGGAGGTGTACACATAGGCCTCTCCCCTGTTCCCCTGTAAAATGGGTTATTACCAAAATCAGGCCACTTCTCAGCTGGTGTATCTTTGCCCTTTTCAGCCAGGGCTGCTCTCCTTGGGCAAATAGGTTAGGCAGGAGTGGAGTGTACCTGATATCAGTTACATATAAAAGGAGGGTAGGAAATTATTCAGGAACAGCACATTGTGCTCATGGAGAGAGATCTGCTTCTGTGCAGAGAGCAACAAAGCCCATGCCGTGCTTAAATCCCTCTTTAGCCCTGAATGATGCATTGAACCTTGACACTGCACAGGGGTAGATTTCATTCCCTGCTGATATAGATGATTTTATTACTTCATATGATCTTGGGTCACCTGAGTTTTGTCCTCTTTGACTCACATTGCTGGCTGCATCCCCTGCAATGCCTTGCCTTGTACTAGGATTTGTAAGGAAAGTAGGGAAGACACTGGTGCTCCCACTTCGGCTCCGCCTGTACAGAGCTGGTCATGAGCACTTTCAAAGCCAGATACTGTTTTTGGGTATGTCTGAATATTAGTTTTGCCTGGGTCCTTAGTGTACAAATCACAAATATCAGCTGAAAAATTAATGGTTACTAGCAAAAAATTACTAAAACGAACAAACAAGATAGAAATAATGATTTTTCCCCTGTTATTTGTCTTTCAGATTCCTTCGTAGCCCTGAATGGTAAGGAAGTTCTTAGTTTCATTACTTACTGACAGAAAATCCATTTTGGAGGAATCACTTTTTACTAAACTTTTAAGTATTTTCATACTTTTGTTATATTTAATGTTTCTTCCCAATTTATTTTGTTCATAGACATTTCAACTGCTTCACCTGATCATGAAATGTCTTACTACACAGTGTATGGTCAGTTTATGAGTGTTTTTAAAAATTCTCCCCGAATCCTTGTGTTAGCTAGTAGTTCCTGTACTCAAATAGTTGTTAACCTATTTTATTTGTATTGTCTTGGTTTTGAGGGCCCGATTCACTAATCACAATTAGGATTAAATCATACCTCTTGATTTTCAATCCCTCTTTTCTTGTCTTCCCTCAAAACTGTCTCCATTGAATTAAAGTCAGATATGGCCTATTTTAAAGGCACGCTAGCAGACATGATTAAGAGCATGCTTCATCTGAGCACTCAAAGAAACACTTGGGTACAGTGATGCCTTTTATCTGTTCACCAGGACAAACACGATAGTGGCTCACATCCCACTCATGAACTGTCCAGGCTGGTCTCATTACTGCTACAGAAGCCAGTCAGAGATACCTTAGGGAAAGCAGCAGAACTATCCCTGGGTTACAGAAAGATCTCTCATAAGGAAAATTAGCCTTTTACCCATGTGGTTTGAGACTGGATTACTCCTCAATTCCCGAAGGTTCTTGTCACTTCTAGGGTGAGTCATTTATGTTGCCCACTCAAATTTACATAGCAAATTAAATGAACTGACCTGGAGAGGATAATTTCTGCAAGCTCAGAGTAGCAGGTTCCCATGAGGCAGCTGTTAATCTGTGCTCATAGTGCTTTCTACCTCTTTGTTCTGCATATTTGGAAGTAGATTATGCTGGTTCTTGAAGTGAAGAATAAATGTCTTCATGAGGAATCACTGCAGAATAAATAATCACTTTAAATGCAAACGTAGACATATATTGGAATAGCTTTTCTTATAGACATCCTGAACAAAGACAAGTACTCACAAGCTAAGAGGATGTGTGGTATTGCTGCCAGCAAAGTCAATGGCAAAATTCCATGTGGGGTGGGAGCTTTCTTGTGAAGCTGCTTTCAGGCTGTGCAAGACCAGCAGCTCATTAGGGCTAGATCAAATTCACCATACATTTGGCTGAACGCAGCAAGAGTTAGGTTAATACAAAGTTGGGATGAACTTTTAATTGATCCTTTCATCTTGTGCCTGCAGAATAGATAGGTATAAAACCAACCCAATGACAGCTCAGTACAGCGGAATATAAATAACTGGAGGCACAGTAATGCTGTTCAACATTTGTGAAAATAAAATCAAATTCCCCTTGTTGTTTATTACCAGGAAATGAAAAATGTGCAGGTGAAACTTATTTGAAAGTATGGTAATGAACACCAGTGGAGGGAATGTACAAAATCAAAGGCAAGTTGAGACTTTCTAATATATGGAAGACTCACAGTTTCATCTGCATATATGGTTTATACTTTCTTTCATTGTGAAATTGCTGTATTTCTAATGCACAGAGCAGGAATTAAAGAAAAGTAATAATAAAATCCATACTGCTGAATGTAAAGATAAAGATGCTTTGGGCATAGTGCTGATGTGCCAGAAATGTTCTAGATTTCCTGCTTCTGAGTGAATTCATAGTCTGAGGAGTTATATCTGTGGAACTGTGGTTCTGGATTCTGCCAGTTGGAGTGTTAGTAGGTACTTTAGTAAAATCTGATATTTTAATCTGACCAAGAAAGCAGAGAAGTGTTTCAAGTGAGCAGCAGAACGAAAAAAGCGGAATTCCAAGAGAGTACAGTTCACAAAAGAGAGTATATTTTACTGTCAGGCATGTCAAGCCCAAAGACAGACTCCATAAATGAACCCAGCTTTTAAAGTAGGACCTTACAAACAGGTGCAATGGAGAAGCGCTGACCCAGCATTCGCATAGGTTCCCATTCATGTCCTGTCTTTTACAGCTTATTTCATTGACTCCTCTCAGGTACATCCTGAAAACATGGTCCTTATGCAAGTCAGCTCCTTTTACGGGTTTAGTTAAAATACCTATTCTGACATTTTTGCAGTTGGGCTTTCTTTTCATCTGCCACTAGTCATCTCTATTGATCTTCCACATCAGGGGTGCAAAAGCTCTAGGATGAAGTAGTAAACCAGTCTCGGTAAACATGTTCGTGTTTGCCAACTGTAGTGACTGGTCTGAGTAATTTCGTGTCTTGAAAAAACAAAAAATTTATGAATTATCTATTTGGATGTTACTGAGTACAGTTTAATGCAAAGGTAAATGGTATGCCATAATAGATTAAGCCTCAGAACACTGGGATATACCAGAATATCAACCAAGTGAATGCTCAGTGGGCTAAATATACCCAAAGTCATCTGAAGCTCCAACAGAAGTCATAAGGCCTGATACTCTTCATTTATGTCACCATAAATCATCTTCCTTCACAGACTTACTGCCAATCTGTAGCAGTGTGAATGAAAGGAGAACGAAGCCCGTAATCTTTGTATTCTTGGCACCAGCCTCCTCCTGAGTTTGGCACATGGGCTCTCTTCCTAAGACAGTCTCACATGCTCAGTTGCAAACAAATAAAGTGCAAAGTCCATGCAGGTGACTCAAGTGACACCCAAAGAGAGGACAGCAGACTGAAGGTCTGGATGCAGAAAGTCAGAGAGAAATTACGCAGGAGCCACATATTTAAACAAGGAGATTAAGCTAGGTCACTCTGCAAAAGTCTAAGCAGCTTCAATTGCCTTTGGAAACATCAATTCTTAGTGAATTGGGCCCTTATATTACCCCCTAGCCATAGTCCTTTCTCCCTCTATAGTATTGATTTAACTTTTCCTTGAATTGTCTAATTAGGTTGCTATAGCTGTTAATAGGATAGTGTGCAGATATCTTAACCTCTGAGATTCTAATTACTTGTGTATATTAGACCAACTATCTAATACTGATAGTATTGAATGTCTGTCTTTGTTTTAAACCTGAAAAAAAACTCTTTATATTTTACAAGTGCACTTCAGAACAAGCAATAGTTACAGAAGTGCAGCCTTTCAGAATCATTATCCATGCTCACAGGCACTAAGTGCTTTTACTCTGCCTCTGTTACTTGATTACAGCACTCCAAATGAAAAGTTTTTGCAAATAATGGAAGCACCTAAACCAGATTTTTTCTTAAAGCGTGTCAATTTGATTTTTACATGTTTTCTTTAAACAAAGACCTTTGAAAAGCACTATGTGTACAGTTATTCAGATGTTTTGTTTTAAAACAAAGGCAGAATTGGTTTTTCAGATGGTTTTGTATTAACCATTATTAACACAGAGGTACTGGGCACATCTCAGACGTGCTAAAGCCTCGTTAAATTTCAACAAAGCTTATTTGCAAGTCAGAGTGGTAAAAAATGGTGTAATGGGAAAAAATGGCCCACTACACATTGCAAACTATATAGTGCATTGTAAAGGCTTGATAGTGGCTGCGTGTGAGGGGGCCAGGACTGGGTTGCCTGCCACTTTAGTCTTTTCTCTGTTTATGAGAGAAACTTATGTAGCTCATACATTTGTGGTGCCACTCTGCTCAGAGGTGAAATTCACCCCGTGGGACTGGCTATTCAGGCACTTACAGGACACTGTGATACTGCTTACAGGAGCAATATCACTGCCTAGTAGTAAGTGTTTGCAAAACACAGCTGGGACAGGCTATTATGGCTTAATCTGCTCCTGCCCTGCTTCCTCAAAATCAAGTGGAAGAAAGTTTATCTCAATTAGCTGTGTAGGTTTGCTTCTCAGTGTGTCCTAGACTAATACATTAGTAACAGAGAGAATAGACTGATTTCTTGCATTTGTGTGGAACCCCTTTCTACCTAGTGACCATCTGGTACAAATTAGTATCTTCACAAAGCCTTAGCTTTCCATTACCAGGAAGCTCTCTGTGTATTGGCAACTTACAGTTCAAGAAATTTTTTTTCCCCAGAAAGTGTGTCCTTTAGGCATATATTTCCTCTAGATTTCTGTATTAAGAAATGTTTTTCTTTAACCATACTTGGAGTTTTTCCTTAGAATTCCTCCTTTAAGCACGTGTAAAAGTGCAAGTGTCTGGAAGGAGATACAGGCATATAAATGCATATCAAACACAGGAATATAATACGATTGCTACTTGGCAAGATTTTCTTCTCTTTTACCTCCTTATCAAACAATGACTAATTGCTTTCTTATGTTGAATGCAGTATGTGTAAGCTGACCAAGTACTGTACACATTATTGTTGTTGCTGAATGGGGTATAAACTTGAAGACTGGAACCCCATGAATGCTTGCACTGTGGTTTAATCCTTAGGGAAAAGAAAACATGAAAATTCCATAGTTTTTATTTTTCAGCCTGTTCTCTCCCCTGTTATTTGTCTTGTTTCTTGGGGATGAGCACAGAAGTTGACAAGCATAAAATAGTGTTGGAGTGGATACTTTCAGGATCCAGCATATTCTTGCTTCAAGAGGGCTTGTGTTTTCAGCTGCTGGACCTCTACCTGTCCCTTTGGACACAAACAGTCCTGCTGCAGGACTGCAGTGGAGAAGGCAGCACATTTGGATTGGAGTTCAAACGGAGCCCTCTATCTGTGTGTTATCAATGTCCCCAGCCATGCTGGGGCTTATGGAAGCCTTTTAAAAGAGGATAACATTTGGCTTGTCTTTTCTATTTTGGCAACATTCAAAACTCTGTCTTAACAAAACACAGTGTTTAATTTGCTGTTTTGAAGAAAGATGGCTGGGAGAAACCACACTTTCTACCATGAGAGGGTAAAAAATAATCCACTGCCCTTGTCTGTATAAACCTTCAGACTGACATCCAGAGCTAAATTGTGTTAACAATTAGCTGCAGTTGAAGGTTGGCTTCATGGTGAGAACACTGTAAATTTAACCAGTTGTCCTTTCTAAGCATACAAGTTAAAGGAGTTCACTGTGTACATGTCCTATGCAAAACATAATCCAAAGTGCTCCCATATGTAATTCGATGCAGTAAATCAAAAGGGCTCCTCAAAAACTTAAAGAGCAGCACAGACTTTTTTTTTACTCTAAAGTCATTAATATTCAACAGGACTTCTTTAAATCATAACAGCATCTTAATAGAAGTTGCAGCATTTTGCTGACTTCATCGGTAGTTCAAGACCATGAAGCTGGTCAAAGGGCTGGATGAAATTAAGCATGTGGGTGCATTAAAAAGCTTGGGGACATTGGTGGCCAACATTTAGATTTTTGATTTTTGGAGTGGAATTGAAGATCTAGGTTCATCATCTCTCTCTGAACTTCTGAGAGCTGGGGCTGTATGGCTATAGAAGCCATTTAAAACAGCATTTTTGAGATGCTGCTTTCAAAAGCTTTGTGCTTACCCAGCAGCTGTTTAAAATAAACCACAGAAGCACAGCTCTGTGCCTTCTCTGTGAGGCTTAAATTTCAGCTCCTTGTGTTGATCTGTCTCTGCCCCAGTGAGTCTCAAATTATTTTTGAGCAGTGAAGCAAGATCAAGGAAAGGAGCAGGGAGAGGGTCCCTGCTAGGGCAGCCGATAGCCTGGTGATTGGACTCCTCTCCAAGTGCGATTCGTCCAAGGAAGGAAAATTAATTTGCTGGGCTGTTCAAAAGGAGACAAGAGAAAGGAGGGCTGCTGTCAGTCTGTCTGGCATTATCTGAACAAAAATGTTATATGCCATTCTCTCTGTGAATAATCCAATTCTGTTAGTTTATGTTGGAGCATGTGTCAAAAATCCCTCTTTAAATGGGCTCTTTAAGAAAAGTAGATAAAAAGATATAGTCACTCCACATTAAATTAAGGAGGCCCAAAACTCCTTGAATCCTAATGAAAATAACTCACATTCTCACATGTGCTGAAAGGAAACTTTCAGAATGGTTTTGAGGTCATAATATTGTGGTGTGGTTGGTATTTGGTGCCCTCTCCCCAAATCAGCTGAGCCACTGGAAAGTCCATGTGGGAGCTGTCTTTCAGAGACTGTAGACTCCAAGCATCTCAAGCATTTTAGGTGCTGATGTACTTTTCAGATCCAGCTGTAAAGAGCATATGAGTCTACAAACATGTCGCTGTCCCACCCAAACTACCTTTCAAATTGTGCTGTATTTCCAGTAGGGCATGTTCTGTGAATGTGCTGTTTGTTGGGGTGTGTATGATATGTGAGAAGTGGACCAGTCTTGTTCAGAACAACAGTCAAAATGGCTAGAGCATTTGTAATGAAAAAAGACATGTGAGACCTCAGTCTCAGCTGCTGCTGGAGTCATGGGTTCTTGGGCAGATCCACGTGGTGAGGCATTGTCTGCACTGTCACTCTGAGCAGCAATGGTGTTCAGTCTTGTGCTTATTTCAGAGCCATTTTGGACCATCAGCTTAGATATGACTGATAGTGATGGTGCAAGCGCGTGTGAGCAGCTGGCACGGGACATTTCCCGTCTGGAGAGGAATGCCTGCAGTGTGAGCACTCTGGTGTTAGGCAGTCCTTCATTCCCCTGGGGCTATGAGGTAGAGTGCCTCATGACATCACCATTTTATAGTTCTGCTGGCATTCCCACTCAATTTCAGGCATTTTAGACATTGTTCTGTTCTAAATTGGTTTTATTTGCTTTTTGATTGAGCCAGTACCAGACAGCATGGGCTGACACTTCAGTTTCAGTCAGGCATGTGTATTGAATCCAGCCAAAGGATGCTTGACTCAGATGAAGTGTGTCTACCCTCTTTCATATGCATTTAACTCTGTTGAGAAGCACAGAACTGCCAGCTCAGTGGCAGCACCTCTTAGCACCCGGATCTGGAAGGCTCAAAATCCCCTCTTTCTTTGGAGTCATATTTTGAAGGACTTTTGAAACATTGCTCAGCCTAAGACAAGATGTTCACTCGTCATGGAAGCAAAGCAGTGCGTACGTCCCTGAGCATGGGGAGGTAGTGTGGTAAGTGACTAATGAGCCTTGTCTTCCCTACCTGTATTTATAATGTAAACAGGACACTCCAGTTCCCTAGTCCCAAGCACCACCACTTCTGACTCTCGCGCTCGACAGGGTTATGATGGTAGGGGACGCATGCTGGATTGGAAGGATCCGCTTGGTTCATCTGAAAATACAGATCCATATGTGGCAGTTTCATCCCATAATCATCAAGACAAGAAGGGTAAGGCCTTGGAAATGACATCCTGTGGTGAGGAGGGAGGGGGAAGAGGACTAAAGTGTAACTGCTTCCAGCTGGCTCTGAGTAACATGTAATGAAACTCCTGTGCTATAATTAAAAGCTTATCGTAAAGTCTGAAACTAAACAGCCAATCTTAGACTCAGTCCTAGATAATTCACTGCCTGAGGAAACCACACAAAACAAACAGAAGTGAATGCCTTTATAGAGAGTTTTCTGCGTGTCTGTGGGAAGGAGGGAAACAGGAAGGATTTAGCTCTTTAAATTTGATCTGCCCTGTTCTCTGACAAAGCAAGATCCATGGCTTCCTATTGTTCTTAAGGATGCATTTTTATATTGCCTTTCTCTGAATTCCCAGGGCAGCACAACAGTTCTCAGCTAATTTCACATTATTTCCATCTCCCAACAGCCACAGAATCAAAGAATCATGAAGTGCTTTGATTTGGAAGGGACCTTAAAAATCATCTTGTTCCAACCCCCCTGCTATGACCAGAAACACTTTCCATTTGACCAGGTCTGGCCTTGAACAGTTTCAGGGATGGGCCATCAACAGCTGCTCTGGGCAACCTGTTGCAGTGCTTCACCACCCTCAGAGTAAAGAATTTCTTCCTAATATCTAATTTAAACCTGCCCCGTTTCAGTTTGAAGCCATTTCCCTTGTCCTATCACTACATTCCCTCATAAAAAGTCCCTCTCCAGGGACTGGAAGGCTGCTATAACATCTTTCCAGAACCTTCTTTCCTCATCCTGAAGAACTCCAGCTCTCTCAGCCTGTCTTGATAGGAGCAGTTCTCCAGCCCTCTGATCATCTTTGTGGCCCACGTCTTTCCTGTGCTGGGGACCCCAGAGCTGGACACAGCGCTCCAGGTGGGGTGTCACATGAGCAGAGCAGAGGGGCAAAATCCTCCTCCTTGCCTTTGGATACAGCCCAAGATATACGTAGCTTTCTGGGCTGTGAGTTGCCCTGACTCAGGTGCTTTGCACTTGGTCTTGTTAAACCTCAAGGTTTCTGTGGGCCTACTTCTCAATCTTGTAAAGGTCCCTCTGGGTGGTATCCCATCCTTCAGGTGCATCAGTCACACCACACAGTTTGATGTGATCTGCAAATGAAGGCTCACTCAATACCACTATGTCACTGATGAAGACATTGGTCCCAAAATTGACCCCTGAAAGACATCACTTGTCACTGATGTCCATTCAGACCTCAAGCCATTGACTACTGTCCTCTGGATAAGACCGTCCAGTGAATTCCTTATCCATTAAATTGCCCACACATCAAGTCCATCTCTTTCCAATTTAGAGAGAAGGATGTTGTGGGGTCCATGTCAAAGGCCTTACAAAAATCCAGATAAATTACATACATAGCTCTTTCCTTGTCCATTGATGGAGTCTCTCCACCAGGTTGGTCAGGCAGCACTTTCCCTTGGTGCAGCTGTACTGGCTGTCCTCCAGGTGCCTTAGCAGAGCTTCTAGGAAGATGTGTTCCATGATCTTCCCAGGCACAGAGGTAATGGGACTGACAAGCTGATAGTTCCATGGGTCCTTCTTTCTAGCCTTTTTTAAGATGAGTACAGTATTTCCCTTTTTCCAGTCTCCTGTGACTTCACCTGACTGACACACTTTTCAAATATCATGGAGAGTGTCTTGGTAACTAAACCAGACAATTCCTGGGACTCTGGGATACATCTCATAATGTTCCATAGACTTAGGTATATTTAGGTTCTTCAAGTGGTCCCAAACCTGATTTTCTCTTCCAGTGGGAGGGACTTTGCTCCCCCAGATCCTGTCTTGTGAACCAAACACTGAAGAGGTGTGGGAAGAGTTGTGTTGCATGAGAAGACTGAGGCAAAAATGTTGTTGAGTACCTCAGCCTTCTCCTCATGCCAGCCTTGCTTAGCAGGTGGAGTACACCTTCTTCAACCTTCCTTTTCTGGCTGACATACCTGTAGAAGCCCTTCTTGTTATTCTTGGCATCTCTTGCCTAGTTCAGCTCCAACGACACCTTGGCCTTACTGACCCCATCAGTACAACCAGATTGTGTTCCTATACTCTTTTCATGATACCTGTCCCTTCTTCCACCACCTGTGCATTTCATTTTTGCCCTTTAGTTCAGCTAGCAGGTCCCAACACAGCCATCCAGTCTCTTGTCTTCCTTGTCCAATTTCTTTCACCTGGGTTTCACTAGCTCTTCCCTTTTGGGATATATCCTTAAAGATCTGCCAGCTCTGTTCTGCTCCCTTGTCCTTGAGGGCAGTTTCCCAAGGAGTCCTATTGACCACCTTGAAGAGCTGAAAGTTTGCTTTTCTGAAACGCAGGGTCCTGGCTTTACTCTTTGGCTGACCCATATGCCTGAGGACTGTGAACTCCACCAGTGCATGATCAGGCTGCTGCCACTCAGGACATGACCAGTTCACTTGAGCTGGTGACAATCAGGTCCAGTATCCCAATACAGATAATGAAAGCCTGCTCTAGTTTAACCACTGAAGTAAAACTGGCAGTAGTCCTAGTCACTGGGCCTCAGTCCCACCATCTTCAGTGAGACCTGAGCAAAAAATACCTTTTAGAGTGTGGTCATTATTTTACATTACATGATGCATAAATGTCTGCTCATGTGGAGAGATTCTCTGTTTCGTTTTTCACACACCAGAAGACTGGGCTTTAGGTGTCATTTCACAGTGCTCAGACCAGTGCTGAAGCACAGGGGTCTAATACAAACCCTCTCCTTTGGCCTCTACTCCCCATTTGCCATACATATAGAGAATTAAGCAGAGAATTGCCAAAATTTGCTGCTTGAACATAGAGAAGAAGAAGCATTTCTCCTATGTAAAGATGGTGGTGTCCCTCATTGCATCTTGACCCTCATCATTCTTCCAGCTCCTTTTAATCTGTGTCTCAGAGACTTTAAAATGGTTCCTTTTAAACAGGGGAGTTAGGTTCAAATAGCTCCACTGCCTAGAGAGATCTGAATCCTTCTTATTCTTCTCCAGGGTGTTCTTAAATCTCTTCTTTCAATCTCTGTTCTGTTGAAGATGTTTTTCTCTGTATGGACTAATTAAGTACTCAGTGTGTCAGAAGGAAGATGAGTATGAGCAAAACTCACTTATTGAGTGGTTAGGGCACTCACCAGGGGCAAGAACACATGAGTTCAGTTCTTTCTGCTATGAATACTTGATATAAAACACTTAAAATATTAATTGAAATGTGGATTCCAGTCTCTATTGTTCATGCATTTTATATGAAAAACTCATTAGACAAAAGCATCAACTGTTCCTAGAGAAGCTACTGGCATGCCAGACCTGCTGCTTTGCATTGTCTGCCCAAACTAGTAGATTACTAATTTCCCCTATTCTTTCCCCTCCATCTGACCCACTGAATCTTGAATTCTCTGCATTAGTTGTGGAGGCTTTCAGCAAGGGGTGATGAGCACATTAACATCACAGAACAGCCTTTAGCAATGCTACAGGAACAGCTGCTGGTGGTCTGGACCCAGACTGTGACCTCAGTGCCTGTTATTCATAACAGCCCCAGATACAGGATGCCTCCCACAGTCCAGGACTATCCAGGGTTTCTCACTGAACTCCCCAGGATTGACCTCAAAGAGCCTTCACAGTTCCTTACCATAAAGGCAATAGACATCACCTGGCTGGCCCAGCACAGACAAAGCCTGGAGCACTTTTCCAGTTGAGGAGGTTGGACAAATTAGGCAGGAGATACAGTAAAATTTCTTGAGATACTATGGAAAATATTAATCTAGTAGCCTTGGCTTTTAGGCTTATTGGCAGGAAATTGAATATGAAGATTTAAATTCCCACAGGCAGAGGATGTAAACTTGCCCCCCACTTCCCAGCTAATTAGCTCTTCCTACAGAAAAAGGGAAAAACTACCCCTGTTTGAACAATTTCTTTGTAGGGCTTAATCCTGTAGACACTCAGGGAGACTAACTGCAAAATCTAAACCGAAAGAGTGAATTTCTAGAACCCGATCAATCTTACCTGTGTGTTAAGCACAGAGCCTCTTTGTACCCTGCAGACCTGTGGGCTGCTGAGCCTTGGCAGAGGAAGAATTTCAGGTGGCTGCAATACTCAAACTCAAAACCATAATTTCAGGTGCAAGGGAGTAACAGTACTGAAGATGAAACCTCACATTCCTAATTCCAGTTTAAGCTCAGTTTGACATACCATCTTCAATTTTTAGTTCTTCATCCCTTGCCCTTCAGTTGTAGAAAGGCAATTGAGAAAAAGGGGTATCACTTACACAGCAGAGGGAAGGCAGATAAACATGCATGCCCTCCTAAAGATGGCATGTGATGTACCTAGCACTCCTCTTTCCTCAGCAATGTCAATGATAATGCTGACAGCCAAAAAATGAGGATCTGTTCTTTCTCTGTCCAATCTGTTGATCATGCCTGCTATACAAAATACTTCAGGCAAGAGGACATTTCTTAGAAAATCCAGTTCCCACTTCTTCAAATAAATAGTATCTTTCTCTTGTCCACCTTGAAAGGGGGAGATGGATGGATGGATGGATGGATGGATGGATGGATGGAAGGGAAGGAAGGGAAGGAAGGGAAGGAAGGGAAGGAAGGAAGGGAGGGAAGGAAGGGAGGAAGGGAAGGGAGGGAGGAGGGGGAGGGAGGGAGGGAGGGAGAGGAGGAGGAAGGAAGGAAGGAAGGAAGGAAGGAAGGAAGAAGGAAGGAGGAAGGAAGGAAGGAAGGAAGGAAGGAGGAAGGAAGGAAGGAAGGAAGGAAGGAAGGAAGAAGGAAGGAAGGAGGAAGGAAGGAAGGAAGGAAGGAAGGAAGGAAGGAAGGAAGGAAGGAAGGAAGGAAGGAAGGAAGGAAGGAAGGAAGGAAGGAAGGAAGGAAGGAAGGAAGGAAGGAAAGGAAGGAGAGAGGGATGTGGATCCTTGAACACAACTCCTGTGCTGCTGCCAGACAAGGGAGTGGTGTCAGAAACCAACAAAAGTGGAAGACCTACCCCTTTATGTATCCAGAGGAACACAGAGATGTGCATGCATTTTAATAGCACTGTTTGTTATGTGTGGGTCCCCACTTCACAAGTGTTGTGAAAAGCAATGCTTAATAGATGGAAAAGTAGCTCTTTAAAGCATCTTGTATGCCATTAGCAGCTTTCAGAAGGGCATGCAGTGAAAATATTAATAAATGTATAGCTGTTGGATTCTAATCATTTTCGCTTCAATTCACTGACTGATGAAGTGGCTTACATTCAATACTGCCCTCCCCAGGGAGTAATGGTTACCAAAGAGCCTTATAAGCACTTGAGAGGGTCGTTTAAATACCATGCATTCTTTGATGCCTGATTATGAATATTGACAAAGCTGGAAGCAGTCTACACCCATCAAAACAATGGCGGCAGAGGTGACCGCATGGTTGTTTACCATTACCATACACTTGTGTGTTGTTACTCCTTGCCTTGCCCAGTCAGAGCCACTTGGCTCCAAAATTCTATTGAGTTGCTGTTTCAAAAGGGCAATGGAAAGAGTACTAACACAAAGTTAAATCAAAAAATGTTACACTTACAATCCTTTTATCAAGATTTTTGTTTCCACTTGTTCTGTGATTTCTTTTGCTTTCACACATTCACAAAGAAATTATTTTTTTTAATATTTTCTCCCTGTTTTGCAAGGTGCTTTGTGTTTTTCTTCACTGGTTGTGTCTATTCCTTTGAGCATTGTTTTCTTTCTTTTTCTGTGCTCACAAATGGCTCCCTACTGATTGTACTAATTGTATAGAATCCGCTTGCTGTTTTCTTTACTGTAACACGGTTGCTTTGATGATGTCACATCCATCCATATGCTTCACTTTTAATTCAGTGCAGGCATCTTGGGGAATATCTGTGGGGGTGTGAAGATGGGGTTCTTTAAAAGGGTTGACTCATGGGAATGTGACATTTGTGTGCCACAGCTTTAGTAGCTAAATATACTCTGGGACTGTTGTTTCTGAGCTACACCACATTTCTTGCCAAGATGAAAATGTGTAGTGCAACCCATAGAGTGGGAATTGTGCATTGCCATCCTCATTGGCATTTTCATCTTGGCTATTAAGGAACCTGCCCTTTCTATTGCAGGCAAAAAAAAAAACCAAAAAAAAAACCAAAAAAAAACCAACAACAACAAAAAAAAAAACACCCAAAACTCTGATTGGGCAAATTGCAACCCTCTTTCATATTCTCCTTCAATCTTCACAAAAAACCACATCAAACCAAATGAACGAACAAAAAAAAAGAACAGCACGTGTTCTAGAGTATGTTTATGTTTTGTTTTCTTTCTTGCTGTGTTTAATTTAACTGTGTGTTTCTCACCTTTGTTGAAACAGTGTCCCTAACCTTGCTAACCTTCCCCCCTGCTGCCATTGTACTTGGTCTTCCTCCCTCCACAGTGAGAGTCATGAGGCTCCTCCTGTGGAGCACTCCAAGGCTTTACCCTCTACTCCCCAGTAGTGCCATAGTGCTGCGTCCCTCTGTAGCTGTCCTACTAACAAAGGGGGGAGTAGAGATGTACAGCTCCTCCACAGGCCTCCGTGAAGAAAACAAAGTGATTTTCTTCAAGAGTAGCTGGCCCTGTCACTCACTGCCCTGCTGCCCTTCTCTGCTGCCTCCTGTCCTTCCTGCCTCCATTCAGAAATGCCTCATGCTGTTCTAGTACTGGGTTCATTAGTGCAAATGTAGCCAACACCTTGGTTTTCTCACTCATTCCCTAATTGTCTGAAATCTGTGCCTTTTAATCACTGTTTTGATAAACTGGTTGAAAATTCAGGTTATGATTTTGTGGCTCTGCTACAGCTTCTTCTTCACCGCATTGAGGTGAAAGTGGCTGAGATGGGCACTAAATGACAAAAGTGTAGTGGTTAGCAGTCTCTAATGTTTGTATCCTTACTTGTCTCAGTAGTCGTTAGATGAAGATTGTGGAGTGATATCTCTTTTCCTTAGCAAGCCTTTTGTTGATACCCATGTAACAAAGGTAAAAAGCTAATTAGAAGTGGGATGTGATGAGCACAGTTTACAGAGTCAAGAGTTGCTGGTTTGTTTGGATATCAAGAGTGCTCCTTTAGAGACAGTATCTGGTAGCAGCTATTATTTTAGAGATTGTATAATCTATATTATTATTATTATTATTTATTATTATTATTATTATTATGCAGCTCTTCCTCTGGTACATCATTAGCAATAGTCAACTCCTCTATTTGGAGAGGGCTGTGCTCTTAGGGATCCCAAGAGCTGTTCCTTTCAAAACCTACCTCCAAAAGATATTTCATATTGTACACAAGTGGCAGTGTTACTAAATTTTACTGTGATTATCACTACTTGAAAGATTTGCCAAGTGCTGACAATGCTTGTCTCTGGAGAGTCTGCAAATGTTCAGGCAGGTTCTGCTGCAGTGAGACAAAATTATAAGAAACTTCAGGTACAGTTATGATAAAGAATGTAAAGTGCTGATATAACAAGATACTTTACAAGTAGACATGAAATGAGTGGTGAAAAAATCTGCGGCAAAATAAAGCTTCAGACTTTTTTTTTGCATAAATTAAACAATTAAAATTCATCACCGGAGAGCTGAGCTTTGCACCAAGAAGTACATTTGCAGAGCATGCTTTTACGTAAATATATTTTTATATCCTAATATGTACAGGGGTCTAAAAGATTCAAAGCAGTTACTATATCAGAGAAAACAGAGGTGTGTTGTTATCTTGTTGGCATTATGTAATAAATCAGATGAGGAATTAAAGTGGCACACAATTTGTCAAAACTTAGCTTTTGAGTCAGTGTTTGCAGGTCTGAGTGGAAGGGCTTGGACTTTCAAGGTGTCGAGGTGAAGCAAATATTCAGTATTTCATCAGTATCATTGTTCTGACACTGTCAGAAGGAACTGATTGATCCTCAAACAAGTGTAAGGCTAGTGGGAGGAGTTGCACCGCAGGCAGTTCTGCCTGGATGGGATTGGGAAGAGATGTACTCACCCAGAGCATGTGCATCTAGGGGGAAACTGTGCAAACACTGCTATTCTTTCCCGTATCTCAAACCATTGTATGCACGAACATAAAAGAATTCCAAGTACTTTGCAGATCACGGAGTTTCAGGTGCTGAGGAAACAATGAAGATTGAATCAGACCAGATCCTTAATTTTCTATACTTTTAAGTCTTCTGCCCATAGTCTAGTAAAAGAATGTTTTGAGAAAGGGAGTAGAGTATTTGGTCTGATTCTATGATTCTGTAGTATGTGGCTGAGATTTGGAGTGAGAGATGTGGTTACTCAGAGCTGTAGTGGTTCACAGAGTGATTTTACCTAGACAGGATGACATGGGGTTTAGTCCATTCAAGCTTGTATACAGCCACATGTAGGTGAAAACATACTGACTTTTCCTATTAGGATGAAAACAGATGTTGGTTGGATGAGTCTGTGCTAAACAAAGCTCTATAGAGTTTTTTCTATAGAGTTTTTCTCTTAAGTAAATTAGCATCAACTTACTGTAAACATCCCTGTTTCCAGAGGGAAAAAGTGTTGCTTGGTTGAAATTTAAAAATATATATATTTTTTAGAACAAGTCACCAACCCTGTATTTGCCTAAAATGCCGCTAATGAGCTACTTGTCCTGGAAATGAATGGCTCATAAACTAATCCCAGCATACCTACTGTGGAGCACTGTTTCAGCACCCTATCAGATAAACACCTGAAAGCCACTGTTAGCATTTAAATGGGACCAAATTTCCCAGCATAGTTTATAGTGGCCAGATACCTGAGTCAGTAGACTGAGGGTAATAACCCGAAAACATGCCAGAAGATTGATGATCTCACCACAGTGGAATTGCTGGTATCCTGTGACATGCACCAGGAGGGCTGTGCAGCCAGGATTAAGGGAACACACCAGACTTGTCCAGAGGAGTGACACTGATCCTTCTTCTGTTCTGTCTTGCATGTATGAGCTGTCTGCTCCCACGGCTAGAGACAGCTAATCATCTCAGGTTACATCCTCAAGTTCAAACAGTGACAGTAGTAAAGCAGATGCTAATTAATAAAATGGAAATTGTATATAAAATTAATGAAAGAAGAATGCTGGAAGGATGTTTCTGACAATAGACTTTCTTCAGGCTTGTTTTTATGATGTTTTTGTAAGTTTCTCTGAGAACAAGAGTGAAAAGACAGAGCAGAGACAAGGCATTCAGAAAAGACGTCAGGAGCTAAATCCCCGAGCAGGGCCACATCTTTAAGCCAATTTTAGTCAAACATGAGGTTATAATAGAATACAGGGCAGTGTTTTAGTGTGCCTTCCCTGGAACTAAGTCTTCATTTCAAACCTTATGTAAAGAAAGCTCCAGCTCATTTAGTCACAGATTTTCTATAGTAGCCATCTGAACGTGTAAGGAAAGGAACAGATTTAACTGCAAAAGACAGGCAAGGATGAGGAAATCAAAATAATGGTGGGGTATATTCCAGCACACACCAACTGCCTGTGCCACACTTAAAGAAATGCCTATACTTTAGCACTGGCACTCACTTAACATTTTCAGAATTCAAAAAGTTTCTGCATTTCACTAACAGAACAGATTTCAGATTTAACTAGCAGAAGTGGAAATGTTCAGTGGCAAGATTAGAACCAAGAGCCATTTGCTGTTTAATAGCAAAAAAAAATTACATCATTGGTAATAGAAGAGGTTTTATTGAGAAGCAGCCCCTGATTATGAAAACAGAGCTTCTCTGCTCCCAGATTAGTAGGTCCTGCAAATAAAAGAATGGTGACGTATAAAATAGATATCATCAAATGTGGCTTCTGGAAACAGCAGGTATCCTTGACCTGTAATTGTCCGCCTGCATAGATTTCAAGTCAGGCTATCCATTTCCAGGCTGCAATGAGCTGTAGAGGCTTGTCTTACTAAAAGAGGGGAAAACTGTTATTGCCCCAGGACCCTGATGTGCTTTTTCAATGAAAGAGGCCACATCTAATTTGTCAAGGCAGCTGCTTGGGGTTCAGGGCACCAGAGCTATTGTGTGATGGGCCAGATCCCCAGCTGCATTCACCCCCTGCCACCCAGTGAGGATAGCTCAGTGCAGGAGCACAGACTGCCTCGTGCTCTTGTTTGACCTTTGGAGCACTGACATATTTATCAAGAGCTGGGAATTCTCTGTAGGGTGTGCTTGCTCCACAGCAAAGCACCTAGAAACACATAGAAATTTCTACCTAGAAATAGCAAAGCCTAATTGGTGGACTGGATGTTGAGTAGCACCCAGTTTCATTTTTGTGATGTTTATATTGATTATGAGGAGATGTTGGGCCATATAAGGATGCTGAATTAGGAGGACAGTCTAGCCCTTTAAACAAGAGATTTCTGAAACTGCTTTGAAAATTAAAGGGATTTAATAGCAGAAAATCTAGTAGCTGAAAGACATTTAAAGCATCTATTAGTTTTGTTAATGCCAGTGTACAATTAAAACATCAATATGCTGTTAAAGATATTTGAATAATTCATTTTTCTCATATAGGATGTGCCTTGTTTCAAAGACTGTATTAATTAATAGTTCAGATGTAATGTAGTAATTTTGCAATGACCTAAACATTGACAGTCCTGGTTCAGAGCATTTTTCATATGGTGTGTAAACTGTGAACTGTTTAATTACCTGCCCTGTAAGAAATACCACCTACATTTCTTTCATATGCATTAACTTTTAGTTAATGGTTATCAACATCTCTTTAATTATGTAGGAAGGATCCCAAATAACTTCTCCATTTTTCTTAGTTTTCTTTGACTGTAAAAAAAGGCATGCTTAATTCTTTGTGTCAGCATGGGCTGGTGCTTACAGATCAACAGCATGTAGTTAATTAAAAAATGAAAAACCTGGAGAAGGCATAATTTAGGTTTTGCAATCTCAGTTTTATTGAACATTAAATACAGATAACAAATGTCATTGTGTTTGGAAAGCGGTTGTTCCTCTGAATTTCCTCCATTTAGTCAGTGTTTAGGCAGGTGTTCCTTCAAACTCTTTAATAGTCATTTAGTGAGGCACTGTAGCCTCTGCTATCCAGTTTCCATTGCTATTACTACTGCTAGACTTTAATCATATATTCTAGGATTGTGCCAGTGGCTGAGAGAGAGGATAGGGAAAAGATACATTGTTATTCTCATGTTACAAAAATGTGGCTTAAGGGCACTTTATTGAGAAATTTTGAAGTAGATAGTGCAAATTTACCACTGCATCAAAAATGTGCATCCTAACGTCCCTGTGAGGAAAAAAAAGAAAAGGAGTTTTGTTGGCAAAACTCCTGTTTTTTTTTAAATCTCAGTCCCTCATGGCTAGAAGAGACTTGTTACAGTTAGGGAACTAAATAACACAAACAACTGAGTACATTGAGCACTGGTGTTCTTAAAGCACCAGCTGATAGTCTGACAGCTCTCCCTGCCCCAGAAGAGCAGAGTAAGTCAGGGTCCCCATTCCAGCAGATTTTAACAGCTCCATTGGCATTAGAAGGGCTTAGGGCAGTTTACAGAGTAGCTGCTCAGGAAGTATTAAGAAGCATTTCTGGCACAGCTATACAATACAGCAAACATTTGGAAATGGCTAGCAGCACATTCATCACCAACTTTGTGTTGGCCAGGATATTAAACTGTTATTCTTCTACCAGCAACCAAAGATTGCTTATCTTCTGTGAAATAAAATCTCAGCTAAAGGTGCAGCTTGATAGCATTGTCACAACTGGGCATAAACTAGGCAGTTCTTTCATATGCCCATCAAGGATTTTTTAATTGGAAAATAACACCAGCTGCATGCTGTCAATAATATGCCATCTCGTTCATGTTCCATCCCATCTTACCCACAATTGTGATAGAAAATAAAAGAGCAGCTGTTATGTAGAAAAAAAGGAGGTTAGGGGGAAAGCAGGCACGTTTTTGAAGCCCTACAAAGCTACTGTTATCCACTATCATGTTCTTGTAGAAAGAAACAGAGGGGTGTTTTTGGAGAGCCTGAAAGATCTGCAATTGCTGAACCCAAACATTACAGCACAAACAGGGAATTTAAGCATGTGCAGAAACACCTGACCAAAGCCTTCATTAAAATAATTCCAAAAGTCTTGCGAGAAGCACATACCTTCTAGATGTTTTCTTATTCTGTAAATCAGTAAATTCTTATTCTTAAATAAATACCAAGTTCCTGTTTGGAAGCAAGAAGGGTAAGTGCAACAGAAGCCACAGTGTTGGGTGGACACTGAGTACCACTGTTTTTTAAGGATGCTCACAGAAGTGGTCTTACCAAGAGGTGCAGAAAAGGCTATTGGTAGTGACTTTGAGCCTGTGGTCAGCACTGGAGAAATTTAATTCTGCTACCAGCTCATAGCTTCCATCAAACAGCTCAGCAATTCTCCATGTGCACTCATTGCTGAATGAGTCTCAGTCAGAGCCTTTCCAAGGAGGGCACAGTGCAGGAGTGCCCTCTGTCCCTTCTTCTGCCTGCTGTCCACTGAACCTCGTGCACTCACCACAGCCTGTGCAGAGGTTTGTGCAATCATGGCTCATAACAAGGAATACAAAGAACACTACTCTTTTTTTGCAGATAGCGTTCAGTTTTATCTCTACAAAACAGGAGTCTCTATTCAGTGTCTTACAGAAGTCTTACAGTTTTGCAGCACTTCATGTGTTTTTGTCTAAATATGACCAGCAACAGGCAATGTCCTGAGGCAATCATCCAATAAGACCAATAATTTGTGTACACAGGGGTTTTTTCACATCTCAGTGTGTAGTTCACACTCATTGAACTAAATTAGTAATATCAAATCAGCAGCTACTTTCATATACTCAGCATCAAGACCTGGAAAGACAATACAGTTTATCTCTACTTGCTCATGGCAAGACGACTTGATAACATCAGCTGTGCTTCCATGAAAGGTTTGATCTCACCTATACTGTGTTTAGAAAAGAGGAGAATAAATATATGTCACCGAGTGAAAAGAGATTGTGATAAAAATTGATAGGGCTCCAATACCAGGAAAATAAATTAGGCTTTAACCTCTTATGTGGAAGTTTGTATATCTGTAGGTCAGTAAATATGTCTTGAGAGCCTACAAATGTGAAAAAGCCAGTCATGTTCCTTGTTTCAGGAGCTACCTGCACGTTGACTAACTGGCTGTGTAAGCTCCCTGGTTTTCCTGCAGCACTGGAAAAGGCTGGGTTAAAGAAAGAGTATGAGCAGAAACTGGACAAATGACTACAGTAAATCCAGAAAAGTGACGTTTGACCCAGTACCAGCACTGATTCAAAGGCTGGGGGAGTTTTTATTTGCAGCAACACTGCTGTTTGTGAGATGTTTGGTAAAGCAGACAGGTGTGCCTGCCTGGCCTGCTGCTGGACAATCAAGAGGGTGTCTGCAGGGGATTTGAATGCATGTTGGAGAGGACACTTGTTTGCCCACACTGCTTAGATTACTGCTGGACTCAGGACAGCTTTACTGGAGCTGCTTGCCAAAGGATGTCCTCTGAGATGAAGGTAGAGGTTCACCTCATCCAGGGGAGCAGACTGGCCGTAGTATTAATGAGCATGTTAAAAAATGTACACAGGAAACATCATTGAAGTTATGGCATTAAAGTATAGATGTACACGCAGCATCTGCAAGGTACAGAGGTGCTAAAAAGAATTAGGTTTAAAAAAAAGCAGAGAACTATAAATAAGAGAGAAATATGCATGAAAGAAGGTATCACTGGAGATAGAAAATCGAGTAAGTGAGACCATAGCAGCATCTGGGCACAAAATCCATAAGGAAAATGCTGTCTTTTACCTCAGGATATGGCTGGAGTAACTATGCTCACTTTACTGGACATACTATGGATGTGAATTCATGTAACAGAGGAAAGAAAGATTCTGATATTTATACTTGAAGAGTAGTGAGATATTGAAGAAGAACTAGCAATAAAATTAGTCTTGCTGACTGTTACAGCCAGTGTTTCAAACTCATCACGATTCCTCAGTCACTTAATGTATTCAAAGGCAGATGAGGCAATGGCGCTGCAATACAAAGGGAAATGGTAAACCTAATATCAGACATGTATAATCTGGTTTTTTGCCTACATCACCAACCCTGTAAATCTTCCTGGAACAAGCAGTCTTCTCTGTATCCCTGGCAGGCACGTGTCTTAAGTCCAGGCCTTTTGACTACACCTGCTGTGTTCATGAGTGTAGGAGAAATGAAGAGCTAATCCACAGTGCTTGCTTTCTGTTGTGCAAGATACAGTGATGGCATTTTAATGACAGAAGAGGTTTCATCCTTCCTCTGTGTAAAGGCAGAGCTAACAAGGGGTCCAGCCACGTTCCTAGCATGCACCAGCCGCCCAGCTGTGGGCAGAAGGACTGTCCCTAAGAAATAGAGTCTATGTGCATGAATAAACACTGTTGGCTTGGTCGCAGAGTTGTTCAACAATTTAGTTATAATTTCCAGGAGCCTCAGGGAATAGGAAATATAGGGTACTGTCTTACTGTTTGTCTTTGAATGTTTAATAGATGACTCCTTTGTTAGTTCAGCTGTGATGTGTTCAGTTGCACTATTAGCTCAAAATTAGCATTTACTTTTTTGTGTCTTTAAAGAAGATCAGAGCTGATGAGGAAACAATGTTTGGTTTTAGATTATATGCAGTGTTGGAAATTTAACCTGAATTCTGCCATAAGGCTGCTTTGAGCCTCAGCCTGCTAAGCAGAGCTGCTTATGTTGACATTCTGCAAACTTCACTTCTCCCTGTTGTGCAGAAAGGCCATAGTTCAAAACAGGCTTTATAAAAGGAGAGGAAAAGCCACAGAATTTCTCAGTGACAGCTTCTCTTTCCTTGACACTGTTCATAAAAACAGCTTCCAGAAAGGCACTGGGCTGCTCAGAATACATAATGCCCACATCAAGAAAAGAAAAAAAAAAGGGAGGAAAAAGAAACACCCAACACTTGTTCTGTGCCATCAGAGGAGCTCCATGCAGTGAAATGGGAACTGTGAAGACGAGAGATTCACTTTGCAGGCTACAACGACTTCTCTAGAGCCCTGAAATCATGCATATTCAGCCAAACATATGTAAATCTATTTTAACCCAGCTGTGAAAGATCCCCTGAAGTAAGCTAATAAAGAGCAGCTGTATATGTTTAAGCTTATCCCAGGCATACTAGAAAGATCCCAGAATATACACTGAGCTTTTTTTACGTCATTGGAGGAAATGCTGCAGACTTTAAAGGAAATTTGTGTTTTAAGATGTAAAACAGCATAAAGTTTGTCTCTGCTGAGACAAGCTACAAAAGAATTAATTTTCCTTGACATTTAGATTTTATACATCTTGTTTTTAACTACTGTGAATGCCTGTGTTTTATTTTTTTTTAAGCGACCTGATATGAATGCTTATTCCCCATCACACAGAGGCATCTAAAATTATCATCCCTCACTGGGAAAGGGTGAGAGGTGAAGGAAAGTACTGAAATCAGGCAAGTTCAAAATGATCAGCCACTGCGTACCACCTGCCAGTGGGAGAAAGGTTGTCAAATGCTTTCTAGTGCAAGAGCTGGCCCTGAGCTTAGCCTCTGGGACAAACAAAATTGGGCTGGCTTCAGGACTGTAATGACTTTCATTATATTTATATGCAGGAGGTTGTGTCAAACAAATCTTCTCCCATACCTACAAACTTAATAAACTGGTTCATTTACAGAGATACTGCTCAGAAGTAACACAATTAAAAAAGCTTTAAGAGCTTGCTATGCCAGTCTTTTTCAGGCCTTGTCTCCCCTTCACTCCAGTGGGGGTGGAAATTGTCTGAGCATGAATTTTCTGGTTCAGGTTTTGTAATTTCCATTTATAATAATCCCTTGTTTCAAAATTCACAAATGTGAATTCACAGGGCCATGGTGTGAGTTTTGTAGGGCCACTGTAGTGTGCAGAAAAGTTGGATGGCAGGCTCATACTCAAACTAAAAACAGATCATTGAAATCCATTCCAAAAATGTTGCTTCAAGAGTCACAAGTTATATCATGTGGACGTGTTGATCTCCCCTCCTATTGTAAGTTACAACCATCTTTTCTCGGTAGAGAGTCATGTTGGCAGTCATTCATGGAAAGTGAAGAGAAATTATATAATGATGAACCTGCTGAAAGGAGAAGTTAAACCCCTGTTAAAGATCAGTTGATAAATCTGTCCTGGAGGGATTGTTTCTGAAATAGGTCTGTTAAGGGACCAGAAAACCTTAACAGAGGCCACTGTAGCTGATCAGATTGCTTAGATGTTTTTCAAGGCTTTGTTGCAGGTTACTTCAGTCACATTATATATTGATTTTGTTTTCATAGCTCTGAAGTATGATTTCTTCTGATACCTCCAATGATCCGCAGGCTTCTTGTAACTGAAGTTTTTTCTTTAAGAAATTAATTCTCTTTCCAACTTCATGCACCCACTTTCTCTTTGCTGGATACCTCAGACTACTAGCTCAGGCCACTGGCTTTGAGACCCTAGGGTAGAGTATGAGAGAATGTGGATTGCTTTTCTCAACACAGTCATGCAAAACTTAAGAGATTCAAACCTTTATGAGTTAACAATACAGTTTAATGAGAGGGCAGGCAGGGGAAAGCATTTTCCAGCAGCTTTAACTATGAATGTTTGGGTTGGGTTTTTTCCTAGCTGGTGACACCAAGAGTCCAGAAAAATGGGTCCTGGGTAGTATTGCACTGAGTCAGCACAATGAGTCCTGGCAGCCAGAACAAAGGTGAAGAAAAGGCTTTCTTACTGTTTTCAACAAAGCAATTCCATTAAAGGGGCAAACACCAAGTCATTGGGATAATAATGTGATTGGTTTATATCAAATCTTGAAATTATTTCTTCAGGAAAACATGAGAGAAGATCTCAGAAGTGCACAGTAGGCTTTGGTCATTCCTCAATTTTTCTGCCGCTGAAATCTCAGAGTTCAGTCTAGATTTGTCTGGGGATTTTTTTTTTTTTTTTTTTTTTTTTTGGTTGGTTGGTTGGTTGGTTGGTTGGCTTTTGGAGTTATTTTTTAAATTATTATTACTAGTTTAAAAAGAGGAAGAAAGCTTGTTAATACCTGCAAGGATTTCCCAATTTGAAATAGTCTTTTAGCAGCATGAGACTACCTGCAAACACATTTCTAACACCTGGAGACACATGTTGAAAACCTATTCAGTGGTATTTTAAAAAGATATTCTGAAGCCCATAAAAACCTCCATTTATAATGAGTTCTTTTACCAGTGTTTCTTGCAAGCCTAAGGTGAGGGAGATGTACATCCTACAGAGAAGTTTGCACTGAAAAATGAAATTAACTGCTGAGTTTTCCCCTTAAATAACAGTAGTAAAGAAATCATTGTGCCTTTCTGGAACAATGACTTGTTCTGTGGAAAGTCTCAAGTGATTTTGCAGCTGTCGGAGATGGACGTGGGCTCATTCCCATTTAGCTGGAGACATGACATTTAACACAGCAATGACACTCACGCCTTAACTGCTCTTAATGTGTGGTCTGGAGATAAATGTTACCTTGTTCCCTGACAGTTATTCCCTTCTTTCCCTTCTGAAACATCATTCTTCATTTCCCACTTTGGTGTTTCAAGTTTCATGTGTGTTACCATTTTGGGTTATTACTTTACCAACTGTTGCAGGCAACTTTGGAAGGTGGACAATGACAGCTCCCTGCGGATCTGATCACAGAGCAAACATGGTGCACGTGGCACGAGGTCTTCTCATTGCCCAGGGTACACCTCTGCCAGCCATAAATCATTTCTTTCTCTCCACACTGCAGCAGACTGCACTGCTCAGACTGAAAGGTGTTATTTTTCAGGACAGGTAGCTCTTATTCACACAAGGAAACTTGTAGTGGCAGACCAAGTATTGCTGTCTGCCCTGAGAGTTATCCTCACCATCTTCAGCCCAGTTATGGAAGAGGCCAGCATCCAAACTGATGTATCACTAAAACAGCCTCTCATTAAGCTATTCAAACTGGGAAGTCATTCGCTGTTTCTTTTCATTCACTGACCGGTTGTGAGGGTTGTAAGCTGGAGTTTGAGTTTGTACTCACTGCAAAGCATGCACCAGAACTTAGACTGAAAGGAGTGTGACTGTGGGGCTTTTCTTGATGTTCTGCCATTCCTGTCACACAGGAATCACAGGTGAGACAAGGAAATTTAGGCTTCATCATGAGATGTTTCTTTTTATGCTGTACGTGCTAAAAGGACATAGAGCTTTTGCTGGGCCTCTGGAGTCGAGGTCTCCTTTCTGCACGTGCCTGTTTATTGCCACTCTCCTGAGACAGACACTTTATTTCAGATCTCTTTCCAGGTAGACCTTTGATCAGCACTTTTCAACTGCAGCTTTTTAGCAGGTTTTAGCTCGTTTTCGTTTACTCCTGAGAAGATAGGTCAAAGGCTTTAGAGAAGTCAAAGGCTATCATACATACTCCTTCCCCACAAAAAGTAAGCCATTTATCCAGCCAAGGAAGGAAGTTTGTCTGGTTTAATGTAATGGACTATTGGAAATTTTGCTTTGCTTTTTTTTTTTCTTTTTAATTACTTCATTCTTTGGGTGCTCACAGAATTGATTGTTTTATTACTTGATCTAGTGTCATCTCCATTGAAAGGTTGCACTGGCAGGTCTGTGTTTTGTTGGGTCTTCCCTTTGGCTATTCTCAAAGGCATGTAATATACTTGTCCTTTTCCAGAGCTCTTTTTGCTTGCTCTTCCTCCAGTGTTGTCCAAGATACCACACAATGTCTAGAAATTGCCTTGGCTAGCTCCTTAAGCTGTTGGGGACAAATTCCTTAAGACAATTTAAAAATGCCTATTATCAAATAGGTTTTCCTCTTTTCTCTATCATGGTCAACACTTATTCCCTAACTTTATTACATTTCTGATCACTGAGCAGAGTGGCGATTTTTGTTTAAACTTGCAGCAGGAAAAGGAGTAAATAATTCAGTCTCCATGTCTTCCCTTATCCATCCTCCTTTAATGAAGTTTTTTGTGTTGATATTCATTATTCTTATTCAGTTATGCTCATGCCATGTATTCCTTAGAATGATGAACTTAATCCTTTAGTGGTTATTTGATCTTAATTACATTTCTGCCCTTGGAATTTCTTTCCTATTAGACTTAGAAGAAGCAGAGCATCTCCAGAACAGCTTCATCAGCATTTTCATACAGTAGTCTTCTCAGCACTCTGCACATCTTGCTTTTTAACTTGTTTTTTTTTAGCGTATGTATCATCCAAAGCCTGAATACTTTTGTTAATTGGTGAAAAGAAGGAGCCTCACTTTCCTGCTTATGATAATCTAGCATACAGGAGATCTATGTCTTTGCATAACTTCTGGTGTTTTCTGTATTGTTTTTACCCAGAGACATTTCACAAGTCTGCTTTTCACATCTTCCATACCTTTAACAATAGTATATGTATTATTGACATGAAATGTAAATATCTCCTTGCTCATTCCTCAACTGCCTCTGGTTAGATCAATGCTCTACTCATGTGATTTATACATGTACTCGCTCATTTCAGAAATGAATCACTTTGAAGGTCTGGAAACATTTTTTCTAAATGTCTTCTTAACCAACCAGCCAACCCAAACTGTGTACCTTACCCAGAAGCTCTGCTGGAAGAAGGAATTAATTATGCATAGCAGAACAACATAATACCATATCAGGTCTTCTCTCTCATTAGTTGAGTAAGAAGAGGTGATTTTGCATATTCCAGACAGTTACAGTGCAGGGTATACTGACTGAGAAAATGAATGGCAATGTTAGGAGATGCAGACAAAAGGACATGGGATGAAATTACAGAAAGTTAATGGAGGTGGAAGGATCAGGTTGGCTATGGGAATCAGAATAGCCATGGAAAAGGGAGAATATCAGGTGACTAGACTGGCTCTTTCAGTAGCTAGAAATAATATTGCATCGCATGTAGGAAGACCCTGAACTTGTAAGCCCAGCTGTGATTTGTAAGGGTGAGAGCTTGACTTAAAAGGAAGATTCCCGGGAAGTCAAAAAATGTCAACATGTTTGTGGCATTAGTGACACAATATGTAAGATCTGATCCTTGAGGATGCAAATATTTGATGTCATCTATGTCTTTGTAACATTTTCAGGTTTACTTTTAGTTTTACCACCACACATCTCTGGAGTACAATGTTAATACAGGTAATTCTGTCAAAACTATCCCTTTCAAAAGAATAGTTAGTTGTTACCCAGAGTCACAGGTCTCCATGCACTAGAGAAAATAGTCAGGGATATGAATTCCGACCACATACAATGAAATAAGCAATGACTTTTCACTTTTGCAAATGATATGTTGCAAACAGGAAAGTGCTAGACATAGCACTTTTAAAGTATTTAATTTAGAATAATAATTTTACTATTAAATAAGATATTTATAATATGGGGTTACCTATATCAGACATATTTTATTGGTTCTATGCAGCCAGCCTAGTCAGTTTTCCAGTACATGAGGTCTTAAAAGTATGTCAGATAATAAATGGCTGTGAGATTTTTTAATAGCAGGTATTTCCTCAAAGCTGGGAGTCCAAATACTTTACTTGTCTTTCAAAAACATAGACCCTACATTTTTCTGATTATTTTCTCCATTCATTTTAATTCCTTGAGCAATGAGTGCAAATGAAGGATGCTGGACTTGCTGTGTGGACTGTGATGTTCTTTAAGAATTGCAGGATAAGTAAAAGCAGACAGAATGCAGTCTGTGAAGTGGCATGAACAGTTTGCCTCAAACTTGACATGGTTGGGATCACACACTTCCTTAGTCATCCCAGACTGTGCAGGCAGTTACTGCTGATGTTAAGGTTTGACACATTGATGGACAACAACTGCCATTATCAGCCTATATCATGTAAATTCCAAACCACCCCCACACACCCTGTGGTCATGACAGTAGGATGCTGAGCAATTCTTCTACTTTTTCTACTACTTAGTTTTATCTATTCCATGGACAGTGATGTAGGGTCAAATCTTGCCCATTTTTATTTTATTTACATTTAAGTTAGTGTGGTTGCTTGCATGACTAATGACACATGGAAGCAATCCCTGATAAAAAAATAAACTGTATCATTAAACTGACTTAGTTTCCAGAGAAGATCTGCCTGCCTAGAGCAAAGCCACTAATTAGGTACCCTTTAGTGCAGAAAACATAATAAACATCAGGAAGGTTTGAGCTCAAGAGGAAATAGCTGGAATCGGGATGTTTTAAGACAGTCATAAATTTCTGCATATAAAACACCTGCAGTGAGCACAACATAATTTCAGCTACTCCTTTCATGAGCACAAAGGGTCATTCAGTCTGGACTGTGTAGTAATTTTGTAATGTGAGTGCTAATGTTTTGATATCTGCTGGTAACCTAAACTTGAAGATTTCACGTTGCTTTTGTGTGCAGTGATGCAGGTTTGTGCTTCAGGCTATCACAGAGTAGCACTTAGCCTAAAGCTGAAGTCTGGGAGTGCAGAGCTTGACGTTTCCCTCAGTCAGTAGGAAATTTCAGGCATGGACATGAGTTTTGAGGTATTCCCTTGTATCCTATCACCAGGTACCTGAGAGAGGTAACAGCATTTTCCCCTCTACTCCCCACCATGGGGAAGTTTTAGATAGCAATGAGGTCTCCTCTTCTCTAAGCTGAACCAGCCAAGTATTTTCAACCACTCCTCATCACTGATGCCCTGTAGTCTTTTCACCATTTTTGTTGTACTCCTCTGGACACATTGCAATATTTTTATATGGTTGGCCCTTTTTCCCATCAGGGCACAATGGTTGAGTCATACTGAGCTTACCATTAACAAAAAATGGCATTCCTTCCAACAGGGCTGCACTCCACTCTAGCCTCTTGCTATTTTTTATACATAAAAGAATATTAGAATCATAGCATCACAGAACAACTTAGGTTGGAAAAGACCTCTGAGATCATCAAGTTCAACCTTTAACCTAGCACCACCATGATCTCTTCTAAACTATGTCCCCAGTTGGCACATTTAACATGCTTTTTGAACACTTTCAGGGATGATAATTCTACCACTTCCATAGACAGCTTGTTTCAATGACTGACCATCCTTTCAGTGAAGAATATTAAGTTAGTAAGATATGACTTTCCTTTCATGAACCCATGCTGGCTTTGACTGTAGGTGCTTACACCCTTAGGTAGGCACTGAGCAGGGATTTTGAGTTTCTGCCATGCAGAACACATTGGACAAGTGCTCAAAGGGACATGCCTGAGAAGTTTGTGCACAGAAATCCATTAAATTAGTCTTTTTGAGGTGAAGCTTTTCTTAAATTCATGACCATTCTTCCCATTCATTTAAGACTCTGTATCTGATTCTCCAGTTAATCACTGCAAACAGTTTTACAGTAAATAAATTTGGCCTCAAAATGCTGCAGAGTCTCGCATGTGAGTATCAGCAGGTGAAGGACCACAAGAGACCAACACCTTTGCAGTGAAATATAGTTCCTGCTGACAGTGCTGTAACCCCACTAGACTGTGCTTCTACGTACAGCAATTTTGTACCTGGATTTAAATTACAGAATGAGGTTTTACTGCTGCTTGTTAAGTGCTGATGACAAAGAATAGAAGAATCAGCCTCTGAAGAAGCTTCTGGGCTTTAACAGAGGGTTCTCTTAGAAACACTTAATTTGGAGATTGTTTCTAATTGTATATTGTTTTCTGAGTTTTACTTTCCTGCCCTTACATTTTACTATTAGGGCATTTATATGAATGCTGGATCTTATTCTCCTGAGTAATCATCTGTTCTTGCTATTTATTCTCCTTCTGAAATCATAATCCTCTGTATTGTCGTAGCACAATAATTTCTCTGGCACCCAGCTGTGATGTCACATGCAGGTGCTTATGATTTCAAGAGCTGTTTTGCTTTTACATATAAAGTTCATCTCCTGTAAGCAAATATTCCTTGTTCATCTAAATGCTGCAATTAACTTGGGATAGAAAAATAGGAACAGTACTATATCTAGCCAGAATGCTTATCAAAGGCTTCTGTGATATAGTGGCAACTTTTTAATATTCTTTCAACATAGTTTGCTGAGGAACATTTTGGTTCTAATTCTGGATTGTAAATACCTTCTGTGCCAAAAACATGAAAAGACGTTATTTTAGAGGTTGATTAACAACATGAAAGTTTTGTATCTTCATAAAGCCTCAGGAGAGCCTTGGAGTTGTATTTTCTGCCTTGCTGTCTCTCCTGTAATGAGGACAAGTATTGCATTTCCTTTGACTATGTGGAGCTTTTAATCCCCTGGCACTTGGGCCCTCTCTGGAAGAAGAAGTGGGAGAGATGTTCCTTCAGTTCCTTGTCAAACTGTGGCTGCTCCTTGTAAACAGTAAGAACAAAACCAGAAATTAAAAAAAACAAAACCAGAAAAACAAAAACAAAAGCAAACTACAGGAATTTTGCTTGTGTTTCATTAGTGCTGCTGGCTTGGTGCCCATATCAGGAAAAAAAACAACTTTCAGTATTCATTAATGCTGCATTCAGGACTTCAGAAGGAGGAGCTGTGCTCTGCCAAAGGTGCCTCCTCAGACAGCGGGTGCTTGGATGGCCAAGTAGGATATGGCAGTGACCTCTGACCTCAGGATGAGGCACTCAGTCAGGTCTTTTAGAAAAGAAAGCATAGGCTTCAGCACAGAGGTCAACCTATTCATGTGTTCAGAAAAGAGAAAGCTTTTAAAATTAAAATAGCAAGGACAGTTGTCTAGCAGGCTCAATAAATTTCAGCACTGTGCTCTATCTTTCATAGCTACTCAAGCATCCTTCTGAAGCTCAGGCATGTGACACTGACTTATAAAACACATGACAAAGATAACAGAATGAAGAGCAGAGAAAGAAGCCTTAAACAATGTGGGATAATACACTTCTCTGGTATTCGCGAAGATCCTATCTCCTCTCCTCCTTTTAAATGCCTTTGAATGTGAATGACTTATCATAGTGAAAATAAGGTGGTATTAGCCTAGGAGAGATCAGAGAGAGGAAGGTGAGGAATGAGCAATGTGACAGATGAGGAGAGCTAATAGATCTGCTGAAGTCAGTATGAATTGCCCAGGGCCAGGATTTCAAACCAATTGTACTTGTCCTGCAAGTAAATTCCCTTTCCCCTCCTGAACTTTGTAGTCTTCAGCTCCAGATCTGAAAGCTGAATTCTGCACATGGAAGATGTAGCTGGCAGGTAGAGTATATCTCCAAATTTGAGCAAGCTGATAAACAAAATCACCCTGCAAAACACAAAGCAACCTCCCAGAGGCATGCCTTTGAATAAAGTAGTTAATGATAAGTAGCGTCCCCCACCTCCCCACTTGTCCTTCGTCCTTATTTTGTTTAACCTCTGTGTGCTGTCTGTTGCAGGAGTGATTCGCGAGAGTTACCTGAAGGGTCATGATCAGCTGGTGCCAGTCACCCTTTTGGCCATTGCTGTTATTCTTGCTTTTGTCATGGGGGCCGTCTTTTCGGGAATCATAGTGTATTGCATCTGCGACCACCGCCGCAGAGACATGGCTGCTGTGCAGAGGAAAGAGAAGGAGCTGACCCACTCCCGCCGTGGCTCCATGAGCAGTGTTTCCAAGCTCAGTGGCCTCTTTGGGGATGCTCAGTCCAAGGAGCCAAAGCCTGAAGCTATCCTCACGCCTCTGATGCACAATGGCAAGCTGGCTACCCCAGGCAGCACTGCCAAGATGCTAATCAAAGCTGACCAGCACCATCTGGACCTGGCTGCCCTGCCAACCCCTGAGTCCACCCCAACCCTGCAACAGAAGCGAAAACCCAGCCGAGGCAGTAGGGAATGGGAGAGAAACCAGAACCTCATCAATGCCTGCACAAAAGATATCCCCTCAATGGCCTCACCAGTGATCCCAACTGACCTGCCGCTCAGGGCTTCTCCCAGCCACATCCCCAGTGTTGTGGTCCTGCCCATAGCCCAGCAAGGCTACCAGCATGAGTATGTTGACCAGCCAAAAATGAGCGATGGGGCTCAGATGTCTGTGGAGGACCAGAACGCCACCCTTGAGTATAAAACTATCAAGGACCACCTCAGTAGCAAAAGCCCCAGCCACGGAGTTAACCTGGTGGAAAATCTCGACAGCATGCCACCAAAAGTCCCACAGCGGGAGGCGTCACTGGGGCCCCCGGGCGCCTCGCTGTCACAGAGCGGCCTGAGCAAGCGGCTGGAGATGCACTCCTCTGCTTACAGCGTGGACTACAAGAGAAGCTACCCCACAAACTCCCTCACAAGGAGTCACCAGGCATCAACCCTCAAAAGAAACAACACTAACTCCTCCAACTCGTCCCACCTCTCCCGCAACCAGAGCTTCGGCCGGGGCGACAACCCACCGCCGGCCCCGCAGCGAGTGGACTCCATACAGGTCCACGCTGCTCAGGCACAGGCTGTGACTGTATCCCGGCAGCCCAGTCTCACTGCCTACAACTCACTGACGAGGTCAGGCTTGAAACGCACGCCCTCACTAAAGCCAGACGTACCTCCCAAACCTTCCTTTGCTCCGCTCTCCACATCCATGAAGCCCAACGATGCGTGCACATAATCAGAGGGGGAGGGGGAGCGGGAGGAGGATGGCAATTAAGCAGAAGTTGCCCTTGAAAGCCAGTGTTCTGCAACTGTTATCACTCGCTCCTCTGAGAAGATGGTTGTTACAAGCTGAAGATGTGTTGGATTTCTGCTCTCTGGGAAAAGTGGAATATTTTTTTAAACCCGAGCCATATGACCCATGGTTGAAGGTTTGCAATTGCAGGACTCACCCCCACAGCCTGCCAGTTCTTTGCTCAAAGGACTAACCCTCCATCACAAACATTGAGCCAAAAGCACACAGGTGAAAATGACTGTGACATTTCACCCCCTGCCCCTAACTGCACAGTGCATTCCTGAACTGGGAAAGAGTGCTCTGAAAAGCAAAACAAATGTAAAAAAACACACAAATGTAAAAAAAAAATGAAAAAAAAATTAAAAAGGGAAGAAAAAAAAATCATTTGATAAAGCTAACTCTGACTTAACAATGGCAGAAGTTCACTGCTAGCAGGTACTGTGAAATGATGCCCTTCAGTGTTACACCCATTTGGTCATAGCAGTTTAATGCCGGGTTGAGCAAACTATGTCATAGGTTTCTGCTACCCTTCTCCTTTAATGAATAACGTGTGACTGTTAACACAAGTAACTCCTCTTATTTATTGTTCGACTTTTGTTTTTCCTAAGGAACTGACCTGCATTATCATCCCGTGAGCAGCTTTTCAGAGAAGTACCTTGAAAGTTATACCTATTTAACGTGAAACCCATTAACTGGAGTAATTAGAACTCTTTTATTTTTCCAAGAAATTCACTGAGTTAGATAAGTTGGAGCTGGATTTCTGAACTTTGTGCCTGGACTGCCTGGTTAGCTGAAAAAAAAAGGGGATATCTATTTAAGTCTCTCAGCTAATTAGCTGGCTGGGCCTCTGACCTAAGACAGCAACAAACACCGCAAGTTCATAACTTCTGAAGCAGCTGCAAGAGAAACTTAAAAGCTGCACATCTGTGCACCATTGCTATCAACATGGCTTTGTCAGTAGCTAATACTTTCTGTGAAGGCACCAGCTTGTGATGTGCCATCTCATTTCACCTTGCATGTGAGACGGCAAACAAAATCCTCAAACAGTGTGAACTAGCTAATATGCCGGCTGTTACCATGCATAAATTATGGTCTTATCACACGGGTTTTTCGTGGGAATATATCTGTGAATAGCCTGTTTTCTTCCACATGTAAATTTGTGCCTTACACCCTCAGTTGTGTATATTTGTGAGCTGTAGTATGTAAAACCTTTTTCTTTTTCCCCTTTGAGTAATGCAAATATTTATTGATCCTTCCTCCTCCAAGCCCCTTCAAAAACTGGAGTAAAGACATTGAAAGAAGAATGTGGTGGTTATTTTCACAACCCCACATCCCTAAAGAAATTAGGCTAGCACCATTCCCTCCAATTTGACTTTCTAGCTGTGCCAAGTCCTCTCTCAAAACCACCCAGAGGTGGTGATGCTCCCAAGGCACCATGCTGGGGGTTCTGCCTTCCCCCACCTCCCGCTCCCCCTTTACAGCATGTCAGCGTGGAGATCATTCTCAGTGGCAGCAGGAAAATGACTAACACCCTTGTCCATGGAGCTGGTGTGTCCCTTGGCTGGGGAAAGCACTGGTGAGAGGGGCCAAGTCCTGCAGAGAGCCCAGCCGCACATCCTGCAGCACACAGGGCACATGGAGCTAGGACAGGCAGGCAGGCTCCTGCTGCAGCTACCTGCTGCTCCAGAAGGATGCTGCATATACTTCTTCGGGGAAAAACGTGGGGTTTTTTTCCTTTGTTTCTTTTGTGTGACTGTGCATGTAGCTAGTGTGGGAGTGTGTGCGCGCACAGGTGTGTGCGTGTGTGTGCGCGCGCAGGCGTGTAAGTTCCTTTACAGTCTTTCAGTTTATGCAAAAACGTAGCTGTGTTTTTAATCTGTTACAATAACTGTGTCAACATACTGTAGAAAAATGATGGGGATCGCTTCTAAGCTTTTTATATATATATATATATCTACTGAACAGTATGTTTGAGTAAGGTGGTTGTTTCTGTTTCAATTTGTTTTTTAAAATTTTATACTTCCATTTGTTTTTCAGGGTTTCGGTTTTGTTTCTGAATGATTGAAAAGACAGATTTTAAGTCCACTAGCTTATAGATGGTATATATAAAGTCTGGATGGTCTACACCAAAGTGTGTAACAAGGGTGCTTGCATGTTCTTTCATTTCGTCATGGCTTCTTTTATGAAACAGTTTTGTTCACCCGTAGTGAACTATGCAGACTGGAGTAGATAGATCTGTATCCAAAGCAATGTTGTTGTTTTAATAAAAACAAACTGAAAACCCTTTGAAAACAGTAGGTAGCAAGGTAATTTTTTTAAAAGAACCAACTCAACATCTTTTTACCAAGCTCCAACCCCTGAAGCAGGATTCCCTTGATATTATCCCTCAAAGCGTTCTCCCAAAACACAGAGATGGATAATCATGGCAACAGCTTGTGCAGTGATCTGCCTTCACAACATACACCACAGTTACCAGGTTGACCTTGAAATGTTCATTTTGTATTCGGTGGGTCTTCTGTTTTCATCCTTTCCCAACCCCACTTCCCTTCCACCCTCTGTTTCGAGGGGTTCATGAGCCTATGTGTGCCTTTGCTTTCCACCCTTGCTATACACTGGTAGATGCAACAAATTCAGACTCTCATTTGTTGTAAAGTTGTAAAGTATTGTGATGTCACCAGTTTCCCTTCATTTCCACATCCCCCTAACATATGATTCACAACTTAATGTCGGTTGTAAAAGAAAAGAAAATAGGCAGGAAAGAAAAGGAAAAAGGAGGAGAGATGGGAAATAAAAGCTCCTGATTACATATGGTAATAAAACCAGACTGTTCTACCTTGTTTCTTGTTTCTTGGTTCTGTTGTTTCTATGACAATTTTTCCTTTAAAAAGTACAAATAAATGCAATGTTGATCATTTATATCAGGTCAGAGTGAGGAAAAAAATTGTTACTTCTTGCCTCTTACAGAAGATGACTTTAGTGTAAGGTGCTGGTAATTAATTAAAAATTAAATAACACATTTGCTCTCCCTCTATTCATATTTTGCATTTTCCTTTTATAAGCTTGTTCATCATCAAATATTTATGACACACTTAATAGTTTAAAAGAGCAAGGCTGGGATTTAAGAACATGTGGTCCACCAAAATAGATCATCATACAGATGTGACTTCATCTCTAGACTTTACATATTAATAAAAGAGTACTCTGTATTTTCTCTCAGCAGGCATAAACCTATTGTGCTTCACAGGCCTGATTTCAAGGATGTTGTCTGAGACTTATTCTGCAAGAAAATAGTAGTGAACAGATAATTACAAAAGAGTGTAAAATCTCCCTCGTTCTGAGAGTCATTAAAAGATACCTGAGTTCTACACCCTGATTTTGTGTGAATAGGATCACTTACGCACAGCCATTAACTATGGTACAAATAAACATTGGTTATGTCCACTACTAGGCTTAGGAGACTTGTTTTGTGAGAGGAGTAGTCATTGTGGCAATGTGACTCCACAGAAACAAGGAATCTAATCCAGTAATTCACCCTTGCTCAGATCATATTTGGGCTTTTCTGCCCTACCAGTACACCCTGTTCAGGACCTACTGCCTTCGTAATACGTGCCACAGAAGTGACATATATGTAGAGCATTGCAGACATCATTTTTCAGTGCCTTGCCCACATACTTGCCTGTTTATGTCTCAGTGCAGGCTCCTTTCACACTGGGCGCACTGGCATGCAGATGTGTGGTGTGCACACAAGCAGGATCCCTGCCAGGACTGGGACATGCCCCAAGTAATGCTAAGGAGCTCTCCAGCCTGTGCACTGAGGGCACTGCATGGTTACACAGGGCTCCACTCTCTGCTGCATTTGACCTGTACGCTTCCAGAGCTGCAGCAAATGGGAAAGCAAAAGTTCTCCAGGTGTTTAGGGATTTGTATCATTTTCAGTCCTGCAGCCAATCCTTTGTGAAATTCCTTTGTCTATTGTTGTTTGAAATGCTTTGTATAAGCAGTACCTACAGAAGCTGTTCAAAGATTAATATACCTCTATTTTAAAATTAATATAAATGTTCCTCCATAAGCAATGACAAGCCTAGAGAATGGGGCCAAGAATGCCCAGCAGTGATGCTGGATATCTCATTTTGCACAGGTCCTTCATGTCTTGCCAGTGAAAGAAAAGTCCATTTAAAATATAGATGTGAAGGAGGGAGGGCAAGAAAATGCCCTGTTGCACAAGCTATTTGGGGTCTGTAACTGCTCTGCTCACGTGTCCAAAACCTGCTGCCAAAGGGAAGGTTTGAACTTAGCCCCTTAAAGCACTATTCCCTTGCAACACTTCCCCAGAGGTGCACTTCAAGATGACATGTACAGATCCTCTGACAAACCTGTTTTATCTCCTGCTGGGCAGGAAGGATCAGGAGAGGAATTGAAGGAAACACATTGCCCTGGTGGGGTCTTGGCCAGACAAGCAGAGCGCAGGCATCCACAGCAGCACCCTGCCAAGGAATGGTCCCTCCACTGAGGCCCCACAGCTCCCCACCCAGAAGAGGCAGTGACACTGTGGTGGCTTTTGACAGGAGAGGAGACCACTGAGCTACTCACTGTCTATTTGAATCATGAGATCTGTCCCCTACAGGGGCTGCTGGTGCCACACTGCAGAAGGTCCCTGGGGCTGAACAGGACAAACAAGAACGCCAAGATAAAGCAAGGATGCTTTGGGCACTTCACTCAAGTTAGCGTCATCTTATTCATCGCATTAATGGTGCTCACGTTGACCTCATTTAGCGTGTCATGGAGGATGCATGGAAGTTCCCTTCCAATCAGCATTAATTTGCATACATATTTTTACAGAAATTGGAACCCAGCTAAATGACTCAATGCAATAGGTCTCTAAATAAATCCTGGTCCACTGCCCAGTTCTTCCCCTTTCCCTCTAACAGACATACATTTCAAACTACACAAGAGTGTCAGTTCAAAGATAACTGCAAGTCCTTCCCCACTATAGCTTCTACATCAGGGAGTATTTCGCACCTGAAAGCTCCTCATGTCAAAAAAAGATCAGGCAATCGGGACAAGCATGTGCAGTTCAGTGCATTTTGCTGCCAGCAGGATGGCCGCATACATGGCTGGTTTGCATGGAAAGGGTTGCCAGAATAAAGTGCCATAACAGTAATGCATCAGCACTAACAGCAACTCATGGTCCAGATGATGGCCAGAGTAGTTTCGGGGATGCAATTTCAGATAATTCTTCTGCCACAGAGTTAGCAAGCTGTTCTCTCCCTGGATTAGGCATCGATTTTTGCTTCCTACAGCTGGTTTATAAAGCTTTTTAAAAGCAATGTGGAGGACCTCCACATTGTAGAAGTCTAATCCACCCCACTGCACTGAGGCAGGATCAGGCAAACCTAATCCATTCTTGATGACCAATCGTCTTACCCTTTTCTTGTAAACATAAATTTCTCTGAGCAGTGAAAGTCACCCAAAGGATCAACATCAAGCATTTCAGAGTGTCTAAAGAAAATAATAAGCTAAGAAAGTGGATTGGACTGGCTTAGTTAAGGCCAGTTTTCTATTTATCCAATTAAAGTTAATTTCCCAGAAGTATGGCACCTGCTTCAATGAACAAGTGTTAGAGAGACACACTGTGTGTGTAATATTCATAGGCTTCCTGCTGATGCATGTGTCTGCTAATGAGTCTCTAAGTAGTCTTTTTATTACATTTTCTCCTTTCTTTTAAAAAGTGGAGATACTCTTCAGAATGAGTACTAAGTCCACCTTCACATGCCTTGTGCAGAACAATGATGTGTTAGACATCTTTGTATTAATAGAAACAGGTAAATAGTCATCTATCCCCTGACTGTAATATAAACAGTGTAAGTCAGTAGGGAAAGGCTATAATTGGAGTCAGAGTAAGTGAGGTGAAAATTGCTAGGTGGCAGTACCATCTGCATCTTGTTTTAATTAGCCAAGTTTATTGTCAGAATATAAAACTTTCTGCTATTCAAGTCCCTGGCTTATTCCAACCATCAGTCCAAAGTGATTGCCACATGTCTGGGTAAGCACAATTACTGATCAGCAAAGGAGAATTATCCTCCCCACTGATCTGGCTAACAGTAACTGTGTCTAGGAGTAGGGACAAAAATATTACTAACCAAGATCATTGTCACATCTGCTTAGTGTTTCATGACAAACTCTATTAAGGCTAACAGAACCACTGTTAATTCAATTAGATCAGTGTTTTCCTTTGCTGGCCATGATGCATTTGGAGGACCAGCAACTGTATGCAGAGCGCGGCAGGCAGTCCGCTGCAAGGAATAATAGCATCATAAATAATATATTAAGACAAAGACAAATCTAGCATGCTGCAGTCAGAGCACATCAGCCTTATAGATGAATCCTGGAATATCACAAGGAGGTGGGGGAGGAAAAAAGTAGCTCTGACAGGAAATTATAGCAACTGTAAATGACAGGGACTACAGGAGGGAACAAAACTCATTAGGTCAGCTCTTTAAGGAAAGTGCTGGGGAAGCACAGGACAGCCTGCTGGCAGCCGTGGAGGCCCTGTGAGCCCTCACATTTATCCTCCTTAAAATGACATAGCAGACGCCAAGTGCTAGATTTAAAGGAAGATGATAAATAACAGAAGATAACTGGCAAAGACCTCAGTGGAAACTCACCTCTTTCTCTGGCCTGCAAGCCCTTCCCTAGTATTCAGGGCTTTCTCCCTCTCTGCAGAGCAGGACTGGGATTGTTGTACCCTCCAGAGCAAGCAGAGCAGGCTGCCCCTCCTACACAGCAAACCCCCCTCAGCATCAGCTGAGAAAGTGCCCTGTTTTGGAGAAGCACCTTGCACAGCCTGTGGGAGTGACTGGTAGTTGAGGGCAGATGAGCCCTTTGTTCCAGCCTGCTGGATTTGGGTGAGCAGGTGGCACACATCAGCAGTGGGCACCGCCACACCATAGCCCTCACCAGGGAGCAGGAGCCGTGATTGCAGAAATCCTGTTCAAGCCTCTTTGCTGGTCAAAGGAAAAGAAACCAAAATACACTTTTGCTTCAGTGAACATGCCAGTAAAAAGGTGCTGATAAGAGCTTCCCAAAGCAATTACTGTCTTTTGGGGAGTTTTCTTTGTGGTTTTTTTTTTTTTAATATATATATACTGCCTTACTGCTAGAGAAAGGCACTCCACTGTCAGAAAAAAAGAAAAAGAAAAAGACAACTAGAATATTTTGTTTCTCTGACTTCTGGGAATTATGACATAATCTTATAAATTCTGAACAAATACAATCTAAAGTATTCAGACTGCTGATAGAAATATTGCTTCTGATGGTGCAGCAAACTGCAGATTGAGCTTTTATTAAATGCTGCATAAATTGTCTGTGAAGTAACCTTTTACGAGATATGGTGGTTCAAACAATTTTACAAAGAGCAGGAGACAAAGAGTTCCTTTTACACTAAAATGGTTTCCTAGGAAACACTGCAAAATGTAACATGATATCTCTGTGGAAGTTCAAGGACTTGTGTGCGCTAGTGTGTGCTTCTCCTGACTCTCTTTTTTTATTTCTTTTCTTGGTGTGGTGTATGGTATTGCTGGCCAATTTTACCTTTTGATGGTATCACAAGAACAGAACAGGCCTGTACCACAGCAACCCACAATCTGAAAGACATTTTCCTCTTTGATAATCAAATCTCTTCTCTAAACAGAAAAGAAAAATGTTGATAGAAACCAAGTCTTTTCATGTGTAGCACTGTGGTTTCACATTAAGGAAAAAACAATTACTGAAAATGCTCAGAGCCAAATTTCAGGTTTCAGATAGCACTCATGCCTGACCCAGTGTATTTTCTCATCTCTGTGGAGCCTACACTTCACAACATAAATTTAGGGGATTAAAGCAGATATCAACAACCTGCAAAGCTATTCAAAGCTATTTAGAGATCTGGACATGTGTCTGATCTTCCTTAATTAAAGGCTAATAATCCACCCATCTGAGGTAAGCACTTTGCTCTTCCCTGTGTGCAAGCAGCGTGTCTTTGCAGAAATGAGAAGTTCCTAACTGGGACAAGTCAGTTTACTGAGTTTGGATAAACAGAAGTTACAACTTCTGTTTATCCAAACAAGAAGTAACTGTCTGAATTTACCTGGCTACATGCCCTGTTGTCCGGCTGTCATAGGTGATAATAGTGACATAACATTAGGTGCACTTCCTGTACATGTTAAAGACTGCAGAAATGTTGATGTATAAAACACTTTCCCCCAGCCACAGCTATTCTCAAGACCTCAATAAGCTGAAGTCCTTAGTGAGACAATACATGACCCTCTGCAGTGCTGCTCCTGTGTCTGTCATCCTCCAGCTGCAGCCTGAGCACTCAGACCCATGCAATTCTGTCCAGAACTATGTCCAGTCACAAAAGTGTACTGGCCCAGGTGCAGAAGCACTACAACACTGCATGCAAGGCAGCAGAGCCAGCCAGACCAGGCCAAAGCCCCAGCATGGCTCAAAGCAAAACCACCCCATCTCTTGCAGGATATTTTATAAGCAGTTGCTTTGTGACAGAACATCACTAAATAAAAATTTTGAACAGGACTGGGGATATGATTTAGGTCCTAGGACTCCTTTTACCTAGTTTGGAGAAAGGGCAAGCAGGTATCTCAGAAATAGCTTAATTTAAGCAGAGTGTCATTCACAGGTGACAGGGGCAGCACTGGCTGTCCCCATCAACCTCAACCAGTAAACCTCTCTGAGTTAACCAGACTGCCTCTTTACAAAGCACACACCCAGTGCACTGGTCCTTAACTGCTGCCTCCCCAGTCCAGATGCTCAGTTTTACTATCTTGCTGCAGAGGATGGTCCTTTGTTCCTGAAGCAGAGTCTGGGACAGCGGCAAGCTGGAGTGTGCATGGCGATGTATTTGTCTCTGGTCCTGGGAAAGGTCCCTGCAGAGTTTCTGTGCTGCAGGTAACTGACAAATGGGGGAAAGCTCACAGTAAAGAGCCCAGAGAGTTTAGCTTATCTTTATCAGCATATGATAGTTCAAGCAGTGGGTGAGCTAAGAGATGACATTTACTCTTGGCGCAGGAATGTGAACTTTGGTGAACTATTGAATTTGTCAGGTAGTGAAGAGAGCAGCATTTGGATCCAGATGTGCACTCCAGAAGAGTTGGAGCGCATTTCTGCTGGCAACACAGATGCTGACCCAGGGAAACACTTGAAGCACAATTTCATTCAATGAGCTCCATGTTTGAAAACTGGGACAGAATGACAGCTTTTCTAGGCAGGGCCACAGGGCCTCTCCTGAAGAAACCACATTGCCAACCACATTAGGAATGGTGCTGAGCTTCTTCCAAACTTACCTAGGCCAGACAGCCATTGATACTCCATAAGAACAACTGCCATCCAAGCCAGTAAATCTAAAGGAGATACCTGACAAGACCTGAACAGGCATAAGGCCACGCCATGCCTACAAAGGTAAATTGCAGACTCAGGACCTGCTTCTCCTTGTCCATGTCCCACTAACTTTGTGGACGTATCAGTTACTCCATGTGGCATCCAGAAGCTGTGCGCATGGGCGAGTTGGAAACACCAAGGACAAAGGAATAGGGCTTGGCTGATGCAGCCTGTAACACTGTTTTGTTCATCCTCTGCTGTACTGGCTCTGTTGTACTAATAGGATTAAAATGCATTTAACAGAGATTTCATGTTAGAGATCAGCAGGTAATTAAGCCCACATTGATGCACTACAGTTATATAAACACTTTCTGAATAGAAATGCATCCCACTTCCTTACTGCCCTAAACATTTTATTCAGTAACACCCAGTTACTAAAGATTTAAATAATTCACATCTAAATTCAAATAGCTCTCCTTCAGTGTAACTTGTCGTGTTTAAAGATCTCCTAAATGTAGTATACCTGCATTTAGAGTTTAAAAAAACCTATGCAGTCAAATGCACTTGCAGATATAAATCATACTAAATATTAATCAGTGAAAGATTTCCTGATTTTCAGGAAAGGGCTTTCTGAAATGGAGGAGTCTTGAGCTGAACAGGTTGCAGTTTTGGTTTTGTCTCCCAGTGTAACCAGCTCATATAGACATTGTTTAGAGGGTCCAGTCTCACCCATAATTACAGCTGATACAAGGTCTCACTTGATACACAGAATATGAAATGCATTAGGCTGACTGACAGAAAACTAAATAGTCTCCAGAGTATTTGCTTTTAAATGCACATGCCATTTTGTATAACAAATGCAACTCAATAGTAGGTTTTTGTTCATCTTAATTTTTTAATGAAAGTACAAAAAACAAGTCTACCTGAAGATTGAACAGCTAGCTGCTCTAATGCTGGAAAGGACTTTACTTAGAGTTGGTCTGAAAGCAATAAAAACTAATTTTCCATCTTTGGATTCTTTGACTATGTAATATAAAGAAAGGACAAACTCTTCCCTCACCTAGATAAAAATGTGTGTGGCCTTTCCCCTTTGCTTTAATGACAGAAATGAAAAGGTGCCCCATTAGCTCAGATCATCAAGGCAGTTCCTTAGATAGTTTGGCACATCTGTGGGACCTTCAACTCATGAGAAGGGGAACACCTGAGAGTCACTGCCATTCCTGCAGCTGACACTGCAAAACACAGGTGCTGTGAGAGCTGCAGGAAGGGATGTGGCTTACAAGCATCAGCCTCTGGCAAGGACGCTCTCAATCCTCTGTGGCGGTTGCACAAAAGTGGTCTTTGCTCCCTTCCAATCTGGAAGTCTGTCTGCTTCCACAGATTATACAACGTGATTGGAAGAACACGGGGAACCTTCATGTATTTCAATATGGGTTTGAGTCATGCTGTTCCTTTTTAAATCGTTCTTTTCTCTCTCCTTTCCCTATTATCTTGCTACCTGTTCTACTGGGACTACTTTGATGCAGGAGGATAGGCTGGATGACACATTTTGTGAGCAGACAAAATGAGGACTGAAGCCATTTTGTCCCAGACTACCTGCAAACCAGCAGCAGGGACAAGGGCAGTCACAAGGCCTCGGGTCACTGTCACATACATTCTCCTCTGAATTGCCCAGCATAACTGGCAGGTTTGAGGAAAGGCACAACTCCATAAACCTGGAGAGTCTGGTGACAGAAACAGAGAATCAAAGGAAAGGGGGTTGAATGGAAAAGAATTCTCTTTTGTGAAGATATTACAAACAAGGCAGACACATGGGTATTCCTGTTTCGAGCAAAAAGAACCAGGAGCGAAGCTGAACCTTCCCATAGCATGGAAGAAGAATAAGAAGAGGAGCTGCTGGTGTGAGAGGAGGAAGGAAAGCAGACTGCTGCCCCAGGGGGTGAGGGCCACAGGCCATCTGTTCCAGGGAGGGGTCTAAAGATCCCCCACTTCCTTCTCTGGTGAGGTGTGTTTCTACCTGCAGCTACAGGCTGGGCACAAGCTGAACCACCACTTCACCCCACAGTGCCTGCCCTGCCCTTGGCACTGCCTGGATGCTCACAGGACATCCTGCTGCCAAGGCACAGGCAGGCAAATGGGATGTCTCCAGCATCAAGGAACTTCTGCTTTCAGAAACCCTCCCATGGCAAATTGATCATAAAACTCCAACTTTACTAATTGACTGATTGATAGATAGACAGATATATATCTATATAAATATATTCAAAAATATAAATATTCATGTGGTTGACATATATGACAAGTAAGATATATTAAACTTATATTAAATATATTTTATGTCTATTAAAAGAACACTCCTCTTGAGATTATGTGCCAAATTAACTGCTAATATTCAGTTCTTGGTACAGTAACTTGTAACTTGCTCACAGCAGTGGGGGTTTGCAAAGCTACCCCAGCACACTGCATCCTGGCTGTGGTGGATGTGAGCAGGGAAATCCCTTTCCAAGAAGAAGCTCTGCTGCTGGGGTGAGGCACAGCAAGGTGCCCAGTGGTCTCAGAGACCTCACCTGTCCCTCAGAAATGAAATATGAAGGACACAGTCATGGGAGGAAGAAATGTCAGGGGTTGGGGAATTTGCAGCAGCCGGCTCTTCAATGAGTAGGGTAGGAGTAGATGGTGTTAGAAAATCCGCTACTTTCCCACAAAAAAAAAAAAAAACCTTATGAGACTAAACTTCAGTAACTTAAGAGAGATGGTGTGGTTTCACTGATGCAGCTAATTAAAGGTTACCTCACTTAAAGGAAAAATAATAGTGTAATATTTAGAGCAATAAAAATGATGAGTGATTTGTTTCCAAATTGTGCCAAAGACAAACAATCCACAGAGCCAGGAAAGTTTTCTCCCCTGCTTCTCTGGGGAACGAGGACTGCAGGCAACCAGCTGCCTCCTGCCCAGGGGGCTGATGCTGGCCAGAAGCAATTAAACACTCAATTGTAATTGGGCCTCAGTGAAGATATCTCTCTAATCAGTCATCAGCTGTACTGTGACTGTCAAAGCAGCTTGATGTTCTTCACTTAGCTTTCCTCTCCATTTATTTGTGGAGGATTCGTATGTGATTATTTTTATTTTACATGGAAACTAGAGCCAGGGCTGCTACCTACAGCTTTTTCAGCTGCTGCTGCTGCTGCTGCTGCTGCTGCTTTCCCAGGTCTGTTCTGTGCTCCTGGCTAGAGAGGGGAGGGAAGGTCCTATAGAATGGGACCCAAAGCCAACAGCATGACTGGCATGATGCACATGGCAATGCCTTTCTTTTCCTGCTCGCTTTTCCTGTCACGTATGCCCCTCAGCACTGGCACAGGGGAGGAGGGTGCTTGCCATCCCTGACCAGCAGCACTGCCAAGGAGACCTGGAAGGTCTTCAATCCCAGCAGCTTGAAGTTGAACCACATCCTTTTCCTCCTTCCTGTTGTCTCAGGATGTTTTCAGTCCCTTCTGTGACCATGGCTGTGCCAGAGAGGAAGCACTGGAGAGCTGAAACACCCCCAAACCCACGTTAGCCAAACTCTTCTGAGCAGCAGCATGGACTGGCTGAGATAAACCCAGGTCCCACAAATTTAACATTTATTTGTGAGTGTTACAGAAACCAACCAGACGTATTCACAGGCTCACAGGACAGCTGAGGATGGAAGGCACCTGCAGATGCCATCCCATCCAACTCCCCTACTAAGCAGCATCAGTTAGAGCCAGCTGCCCACTTGTGTTTTAAATATTTCCATGGACAGAGACACCACAGACTGTTTCAGCAACCTATTCCAGCTTTAGATTGCCTCCAGAGTAAAATATAGTTTTTCTTATGTCTAAACTGAATTTCCTGTATTTCAGTGTGTGCTTGTCCTGTCACTGCATATCACTGAAAGGAGCTTGGCTCCCTACCATCAGGTACTTGTATATTTTTATGTGGTTTTTTAATACCCTGTGTGTTTAAAGGAAAAATGAAAGCAGACTTCTGTAACTGAAGCAAGAATTGAGCCAAATAACACATAAAGAAAGGCAAACTGCCAGGAAAGCAAAAGTGGAATGCAAAGCCACATGGTAAAATACATTGTGAGCTTGTCTGTCTGCATATAAGAGCATCAAGGTTTGTTGTCAGATGCTACCAAACTTACTCAGATCACTTATTTGCATGTGTCCTAAAGTGTGTGTTTCAGGCAGTGTGAAAAGGATTTTCACTGGCCTAACACCACCTTAATCCCCCACTACATTCCAAAACATTGCACTGTGAGAAACACACCTGAAACTTCAAAATGAGAAGGTCTTGGAGGCTTTCAGATGGGGCAGAGAGGAGCTGCCTCACCGTGGCTGCACAGCCCCCTGCTTGTGGCACTTGCACGGCATCGTCAGTTCAAAACACCCTCCTGGCTAAGGCCACTGTGTTCCTGCTGGACAAAGCCTGGTAACACGTAAACAGCAGCAAACAGCCTCTTGCAGTGGAAAGTATTGGACAGCCCTGAGCACAAGTGCACATTTACCCACATCCTACCGTGCCATAAATGCAGGTAATGTTACGGCAATTAAAACCCATGCTTTTTCCAAGAAACCACAGTTAACCCAACTGTTTGGAATAGAATATCAGAATAATATCTATGTGGTAAGTACTGCCGAATAACAATGTTTTTAATGGTAAGTACTTCATGTAACATTCTATTTTGAAGGGCTTTGTGCATTAAGGAATTTTTCTTCTGAATTGTTCCATTTCTTAGTTTTCATTTAATTCAATGTGAAGTAGTAGTATGCACAAGCCAGAATCAGGTGTTGTTATTATCCTCTGGGTAAAGGATTACAGTAAAATAATAACAAAATCTCACTGAAGGCCATTTGGAATTTTTTTGGACCCTTTTTGAACCCACCTCCATAGCTACGTCCACATTACCACCTGATGAACTTCTGGTGTATTTACCATCAGCTAAAGGGCATTTCTATAGGATACAGCAGAATCAAGTGTGACCCATCCTTGTGGGTAGAGGACACTGCTGGACAGTACCATGCTCTGAGTCTCAGACTTCTCCTCTCTGTGTTTCTTCATGCTTTGTTGAAGCCTAAATTGTCATAAATTGCAAGGGATTTTGGAAATTTTAGCTGCACTTACCTCTCTAATCTAATCTAATCTAATCTAATCTAATCTAATCTAATCTAATCTAATCTGTCTGTGTATACTTTGGATGATGGAGAGAAATAATGTAATGTATAAAACAAAATGAAACTCCAGAGGAGACTGAGGTTATGGTGGCTCTGATTTTCGTGATCATCAGTTACTTGTTTTGCATTTGGGGAAGAAGGCTTTACAGACAATTTCTTATTTATTGGTAAAATATAAAAGAAAAATATTTGCAGGTGAGCCTAATTACAGAGGCTTCAGGTTGCTGCTTTATACAGAGGTAAAACCCTTTCAGTTGGCAGGGTACTGAGCAGGAGGACAAATACCCACTATGTGTGGGAGGCCTTAAAGGCACAGTGGATAATAAATGCCAGTCTAGTAGGTATTTTTTTAAAAGTATAAAAAATTATTCTGATTAAGCTTTGTATTTCCTCAAAAAGTTTACAAGGAAGAGATAGAAACTAAAATTTCTACTTTTATGTCCCACTTTCTTACAGACTCTCTTTTTTTCTGGTTATAGATAAAACAATTCATTCTTCTAGGAAGGCAATTTCTGCCTCTTTATGAACATGCAAAATGGCTTTATTACAATAAGACATTATTCTGCTTGTATCATTTATTGACATCTCTGAAGTCTTTAAAGAACCATGGATGAAAGGTGCTATGCAAGTGCCAAGTACATAATAAATTATTAAATATTTCTTCAAAATCTGCTTGCTTAGTCTGCATTTCATCTGCTGATGCCAGATTTCAGAATGAGCTGTACAAAAGGCCTTTGTGAAACTTTGCCCTCCTCAGCATCCTGCCTATGCTGTGTGGGATCAGGCAGATTCAGAATGAATCAGGATATATGCTGTTTTCTGCAAGAAATTGCACACTTCCTGGGCAACCTGACACTGCTCTGCACCTGAGAAACTTTGCAGGCTGCTCATCTTTCAAATTAAATAGGGAAGGGAAGGGAAGGGAAGGGAAGGGAAGGGAAGGGAAGGGAAGGGAAGGGAAGGGAGGAAGGGAAGGAAAGGGAAGGGAAGGGAAGGGAAGGGAAGGGAAGGGAAGGGAAGGGAAGGGAAGGGAAGGGAAGGGAAGGGAAGGGAAGGGAAGGGAAGGGAAGGTTATTTGCAATTACTCTATTTGAGTCTGTGTCTCTCCCTGCAAGGCAGGGTTCCTGAGGGCAGTGAGGTTCAGAGCAAGCACCAGTCATGTGCAGCCCTACCCTGCCACTCTAACAGTCATGCCTGGGTAATGCAAATTATGCTGCTGCTGGGCATTTAAGATCTATATGAACAAGCTGTCAGTCCAAGATCTAAAACTTATTCAGTTATTCAAACTAATTCAATTTCATCACCCAGCTCTGACACCCCCAGCGCTTGCTGCAGACCATTTTAATGGGAAGTGATATGTAAGTGCAAACACCTGGCAGGCAGACGGCAGGGGGATTTTTCTGATACAACAGTCATCACCATGGTTGTTAACAGCAGTGGCATTTATGTGATCCTAATTATGCTGTAAGTATAAGACAGACAAGGAGGGCTCACACTGCTCTTCCTGCACTGCTCTCACACCATCTGCAGGCTCCCGGTGCAGACCATTGTGACTTTTAGGAGACCTGATACAACCACTTGCCATATTTATATTCACATGTCTTTCTGAGATATTTTTCCATCTTAAGGACATGGGAAGAAGTCTTGCCTTGAGACCAGCTTCTGGTTTATGCTAAGGTTCCCATCTTTAAGGTTCTTCCAACCCAAGCCATTCTACCATTCAATGATTTTCAAACACCAGTAAATTCTAGACACGGATGTTTTGGTTCCAAAACAATATTGCACTAATTGTGCAAGAAGGTAAATTAAAAACTGTATCTCTGATAGATCCTAAACCATGCTTAATAATGAGGCAAGATCCAGCAGGGTTCTCACAGGACTGAGTCTTGGGCCAACCTTATTTAATATGTTTTCAATCAATATTCCAAAAGATTTTATAAAATCTTCAACAAAATGTCTGAGGATGCTGTACTGGTCACCCAGCACTGAATAGTGAGCAGGACAGGCTTGTGGCTGCTAAATAAGCTGAGCTGAATGCCACATCTCAGTGATTTTTTGGGTTTGCAGGAACCTACCACCCTAACAGGGTAATTTAGGTGGAATGCAGGGAAAGGTTGCCTCCTACATGCCATACAAGCTCAGTCTGCTCAGTCTCCCTCATCTTGAAGGGAGGTAGAGAGAGCTGTGTCTCTGTAGAAAAACACAGAGGTGGTGGTCGTGGTCAGCGCATGCAGAAGAGGAAGTGGGGTGGTTTTTGACCTTGTTGAAGGATGCAATCCAGCTACCAGGGACGTCACAGCAGTGTCCCAACACCTCTGCACCATGCAAAGCCTGGGCTGCATGCTATTTGGCTGCTGGGATGTGGCCTTAGGGGTGTGAGGTGGCTCAGCCTCCCTAGCACCATCCTTCACCTGAAGGATGCACAGGGAGCCACCAGACAAGTTAATAGTCTGTGATTTACCAGGGGCTACGCTGAGATCACTTAATGATCACGAATTAAAACGTGCAGGGCTCTGCTGAGGTGCTGTAGCTTATATCAAAGCTGCATCCACCAAGGTCAGAAATCTAAGGAGGTGGAGGGCAAAACAGAGATAAGTGATTTAGTTCAGGTTTTCTATTCCATTAGCAGTCAAGTCAAAAGAAGCACCTGCTTTCCCTGCCCCAGCCTTGCCCCCAGCCTGAGTCTTTGCAGCCATGACACCAAACAGAAAACCAGCTTTTAATGAAGTGTGTGCAATCAAGTTGGTTTTTTTTTTAAATACAATGGTGGTTTTTAGCAACTTGTAAAGCAATTCTTCGTTTGCAAGTCACAATTACCTTTGTAATTAAAAAGGCTGCTGTTGATATTTTATTTTTTACTACAATTTATTTATGGAAAATTTTACATTTGAAGCTTCTTCAACCACACAGGCTAATTGTGTCAGCTCATGTAAAACAAGGCAGAGACTCAGCCTTCTTCTTTGAACAGAAGGGCTCCTCAAAAACCAGAAAGCTACAACTCCAGTCCTCAGCTGTTGGCAGCAGCGCCTGCCAAAAGGGGCTGGGAGTGTACCAGGTCATATCCGACCCAAAGGAACCATGTTATTCATGTTCCCCCTTCCCAAAACATGCAGCTGAAAAAAAGGAAAAAAGGAAAAAGGAAAAAAATATAATCCTTTAAAAGGCATTTTTGACAGCACTAATAAACAGGTCAACCTTGGACTTGTTCCATTGCAAGAAAACAAGGCATTAACGGCACAATGATGCAAACACCAGTTTGCTCTGCTTTCATCACACAGAAAAATTGTTTGCTCCACAGTAAACCATGCCAAGAGGATCCCAGCGTGGCACAAGTGTGGCCTTCTGACACACCAAACATTTTGTGGAATGGACAAGCAATGATATATGTCAGAACAGTAGGCAAAAGTGCTCTTGACTTTATCCTGTAACGTGCATGAGTACAAAGGGTGATCGTGGTCAAAAGAATAAATACTGCAGATCTCTCAACAGGAATTTTCCTGATGGAAAATTGTTTTCTTTTGGCATTTGTTATGCATGTCAAATAAACCAACTATCAGAACAGAAAAAGCATTTGTACTTGTTCTCAAATCAACAGTATTTTCACTTACCATTAATATCTTGTAGATGTGCAAAAAAAAACTATAAACATGACTGTGGGCCTTGTTCCTTTTACTTTTCAGAGGTAAAACCTGTAAATATCTAAAATACTGTTTGATTTATTTTCCAGGCTCACTGAAAATACAATTTATGTCAATTTTTATATAATTTTCTCACATTAAAGGACATTGTTTGCTTAGGTCTTTTTGAATGATTGTGTTCATGCTGTGCTGGTTGTGGATGGGATAGAGGTAATTTTCTGAACAAATGGCTGGTGTGGGCCTGTGGTTTGGGTTTGTGCTGAACACAGGGCTGATAATGGAGAGATGTTTTTGTTCTTGCTGAGCAGGGCTCACACAGAGCCAAGGCCTTTTCTGCTCTCCGTGCTGCCACAGTGGAGAGAGGGCTGGTGGTGCATGGGAGGCTGGGAGGAGACACAGACAGGACAGGTGACCCAAACTGACTAAAGGGATATTCCAGGCCATATGACATCATGGTCAGTGCTCAAAGTGGGGGAAGAAGGAGGAAGGGGGAGAACATTTGAAGTGAGGGTGTTTATCTTCCTAAGTCACCATTACATGTGATGGAGCCCTGCTCTCCTGGAGATGACTGAACACCTCCCTGCCCTTGGGAAGTAGTAAATTAATTCCTTGTTTTGCTTTGGTTTTGTGTGCAGCTTTTGCTTTCCCTATGAAACTGTTTTTATCTCAGCCCACGAGCTTTCTAAGATTTTAGCTTTCTGATTATCTTCCTGATCCTGCCAGTGGGAGAGTGAATGAGCAGCTGTGTGGGGTTTTGGCTGTTGGCTGGGGTTAAACCTCAACACATGTAATAGGAAGAGTAAGCATCACCAAATAATTATCCTATTATTACTTAACATGTAATTTGCAGTAGGGTATGAAGGACCTTTTAACACAAACCTCAGCCCTTAAGAAATGCAAAGCATACAAGCTACAGATGATTCCTAGCACATGAACCCTAGGGAATGCCACAGTGAAGTGAAGGCTACCCAGGCAGAGGAGGATGGGTCCTAGCAGTCTCCTAGCTGGTTCCTTTTTTTCTTTCCATGCCTTTGCACATTGGGAGCAAATATCTATAACCTGATTATTCTAGGGACAGATATGAAGGACATAAGGCACTACGGCTTTTTGTCCCCAGCCTGCCTGCAGAGACAGCCTTGAATTTAGACAAAGTGCTATGCACTGGTGCAGGGCAAATTTAGCACAGCAGGACAAATTTGCAAACAATAATCTCTCTTTATCAGTACATCTACGGCTGAGGAGAAAAATCCAAGGTTTGGGGTTTAGGCCACTTTGGGGAAGGAACGGAAAAAGCAAGTTGTGAGCACATCTGGTTTTGCCAGCTCTCTCAGTAAAGGAGGAATATGGGTAGGAATAACTAGTAACAGCCAAGCTCCACTTACAGTGGCAGCAGGTCACACTCACGTGATACTTTACAGAGAGTGCAAAGTCTGGTTCTAGCTGTAAATGGGGAAAGCAGCGTGTGGGAAGCAATTCAATTGACAGGCAAGGACCCGAAAGGTCACGTAACAGGGTTCAAAGTCTGTTTAACCATGCACAGCCGAGCTGGGAAAGAGCCCACTAAAGCATGAGGTATGTGAGGTGCAGCTTTCTGCATCAAATCACTCTGCGTGGGCTAACTCATGGAAAAGCAAAGCCCTCCCCACAGCAGCCCTGGTGTTAATGGGTGCATCCCACCATCACTTGCAGGCACACGCGGGCTCGCAGCCCCCCACCACCCACCTCACATCCCCCCATCTCCATCCCACGGGCTGCGGGGCAGGGAGAGAGCAGGCACAGACAGCTGTGGCCAGGCTGATAAGAAAATCTGGGGATTTACGTCATTCTTGTAACCAGATCCCTCGTTCCCAGAGGGGCTGGGTGCATTTTGCTGTGTGCATTTTGCCACCTGCCCGGACAGGCTTGCAGCCTGCCCTCTCCTCGCAGGAGGGAAACACCTTGTGCAGCTTCTCACAAGAGAGCACTGCAGGCATGGCAGAAGTTGGGGGGCTGCAAAGCAGCCGGGCTCATGAGAAGGCTCATCATCTGTCTTTTGGGGTGTCTTAGTGTATGGAGAAAAAACAAAGCAGAAGATGGCCAGGAAGAGGTGGCCATGTTTAAGCCCCATGGCATCAGCAGTGGCTCCCAAGAAGTGCCAGGATACCACCCTTTCCTGTCCTTGGGAACCCAAGAACAGTGCACAGGTCAAGAGAAAACTACTATGCCTAAATCCCACCAGGACTATCTCACCCGCCCTGCTGGCTGGGAAGTTACAAGGATTTTTTCATCCATTCGGAGGGATTATTTAGAGCGTAAAATACCTGAGGGACTCCAGGCTTAGGAGAACAGAAAGCATTTGTCTAAGCTTATTTCAGGGAAAATAATACATTTCCTGCACAGTTGAATGTGAATGCAGAAGCTTTTAACCTATAAAAGCACACAAACAAACCACACAACAAGAGCAGTTCAAAGATTTCTCATTTACTTAGAAGCAGAAAGACATGACAGCAAAAACCTAAGGGATGGAGAGCTTTAAAAAGGGACATTTTAAACAATGTCTAACCTAGTCCTGAAATACTTCAGCCCACACTGAGCTAAAAGTTCAAGAAAGAAAAAAGTACTAATTCCTTTGAAAACTTCTATGAAACAACCCTACTTGTATTCACAAAAATCTTGAATTAGGTCTTTGTTGAATTGAGGGAGTCTTTCCTGTAAGACCAATATTATGCGTCAGAGAGGAATTATCCACCCTTTTGTTTTATAAAACAGGCTATTTGCCAAATGCTGTTCCACTTAGCAGGCTTAATTTTATTTCATCATATGATTTTATTTGCCTTTTATACCTAAATAAACCTTAGGTAACCTAGATATTTTTCAAAAATAGAATAGTCATTATCTGAAATGCAGGAATTAATTTTTTGGTCTTCTGCAGTTCCATATATGGTTCAGGACTCACGTGCATGATTTATGTGCATGCATAGCTACTCCTAACACTGGCTTGAGTGTTCCCCCCTCTTTGCAACTTGAGCTGCTGCAGTCAGTCACCTGATAAGCTGCTAGAAACCAGAGCAAAGAGACCAGGGTGAGCAATGTTCTTTTGCAGACTACTCCCAGCAATAAGACTGCACCTTGGAGGAAGAAGAGACTCAGCATGGGAAGGTTTTCTGCCCTACATTGCACCTCTTTTATATCCTGCTCTGCACTGAAGTCTCTTCTGCTCCTTCCCCTGGATGGATGGTGTTGTGGGATGACAACCTGGCTACAGCCCAGGACTCCAGACAGTTTTGATCCTCTGCAGCCTAAAGGAGAAACCCTAGTAACTGGTAAAATCCTTCTGGAGCATAAGTTCCTTTATGAAGATTAAATACGTTCACATGCCTGATTGACTCCCCATCTCTTTTCAAATCTGAACTGAAAATCTGAGTTCTCACTCACTCAGATATTATTTACTGTCGAGCTTTACAACTGCATTGTTGGACAGTACAGAAATCTGTCCTTGTAGTTTGCAAAGAAGAGTATACAAAAAATAAATCAGAAATATATAAGTCACCCTAGGAAACTATAATAAAGATGAGCACATAGAATACAGTCCCAAAGGTACTATACTGCCAGCTCTCCTGGGATATCCTTGATCCTTGTCAGAGGCAACATCTTGGCCTCTGGACTATGTGTGGGCTTGGTGAGCTCGGCACAGGGGTGCAAAAGGCTGAGCCCAAGCTTGGGAGGTGACACCAGCTATGACCTGTCTGCAGGCAGAAGGACCATCTTCTGGTTTTCCACCAGAAGGACACTATTGGGAGCATGCTCCCCATTCGTCCTTATGGGTGACTGACCACAGCTAAGCATCAACAGTGTGCTATGCCGTTGAAGAGCAGCTGAATTAGGCCTTCAGCAAGCACAGGAGGTGAAATACTAATAGGAAAAAAGGTAATTTTTAATTAAGGAAAAAGGTGGAGTGGCTAAATATCCAGATACTCTGCTTCCCTTAGGCTTCTACTTCATGAATATTTCAGTCTCGTAGTAATTCAGGAGCTACACCTATGAAACTTCTATAAACATTAATTATATGCCAGAAACCATATTTTCACACTGCAGCCTACAGAAGTTCAGATATATCTAACCCTCAGATACACAGCAACAGCTTCCAGTAGCCTAACATTAAAAAATTACAGGGTTTCTCTCCTTGTGATACCCAGTCACTTTATAATCCTTTTAACAGACTGACTCATAACAACAGCTTTTGAGTCAGGGAGATGCTACCCCATTACAGGGCCAGGGGACAGAGCCAGGAAGAAACTGAAAGGCAGGGTGGTGATGGAGGGGAAGCTGGAGGTAGAACACAGCCAAAACCTGCCACGGACTTTTCCAACTGATGGCAAAATGTGCTGAGCTTGCAGAGGCTGGTGGGGCCCAGCAGGATGTGCTGCCTCAAGTGTGCATTAGCTAATTCAGACAGCGTAATTTGGCACACCTCTGCTGCCTTCAGCATCACTCCGTCAGCCTACACCCACCGAGCCTCTTGGACCTGACTCTAAAAAGTATATATTTCACCCACCTTTGATAGTTCTAGTAACAAAATACTGTAAAGTGCATTGCTGGAACCAAATCTGCCCCAGCAGGACACCAGAGTGGAAAACCTAAGATTTCTTTCTGTCTCTCTGATAACTACTCTCAGAAACACGGTAACATAACCAGCAAATGTTTTTTGCATACCTATGCATTTCTCTGAAGGACAGAAACGTTTTGCAATTCATTTCTATTGCTACTATTCATTATGCTGCTCAATTACATTAAGTGCCCTAATTACTTATTTACAAAGGGTTAGTAATGCTGTACTTTTTACCTGACCTATATTCTAAGCCTGGAGGCAACAAACGCTTTTCTGCATTCGTCTCTTGCTAGAAGCAGCTTTCAATAGCCCTTTGTTTCCCACAAAGCATCAGGTCGGCAGGCAGAGTTTTAGAGGGAAGCATGACTTTTAGTTGACAGTGAGCCCAGAGCCTGGGAGGCCTGGTGCTTTCCTGCACAAATGTCACTGTGGTCTGTACATTTGTGCCGGTGAAGACAGGAAACCCTGGCCAGTGCTCCCAGCAAGGGCATGCATGGACTGGGGATGTGACCTCCTCGAGGTATGCACAGAGGACAATAGGCTGTGAGGGGCTCTGTGTGCCAGGGTAGACGCCAGCCTGGCGGCACCAACCCTGGGGCACTGGAGACCCCACCAGCCCTGTGAACTGGAAGCTGGCCCCAGAGCCTCATCTATCCTCCTCCATGGTTCTATGGTTCTTCTATTCTCTGCATGGTTTACAGAATCACAGAATAGGTGAGGTTGGAAGGGACCGCAGTGGGTCATCTGGTCCAACTGCCCTGCTTAAGCAGGGTCATCCCAGAGCACATTGCACCAGATTGTGTCCAGACAGTTCTTGAATATATCCAGTGGGAGAAACTCCACAACCTCTCTGGGCAATCTGTTCCAGTGTATGGTCAATTGTACAGTAAATTCTTCCTCATATCCAGGTGGAACTTCCTGTGCATCAGTTTTTGCCCCTTGCCTCTTGTTCCACTGCTGGGCACCATCGAGCAGAGCCTGGTCCACACTCATGACACCCTTCTTGCAGATACTTAGAGACATTGATGAGGTCCCCTCTCAGTTTTCTCATCTTGAGGCTGAACAGGCTCAACTCTGTCAGCCTCTCCTGGTGAGAGACATACTCTAGAGCACTGACCAACATAGCAGCTCTCTGCTGGACCTGCTCCAGGATCTCCACGTCTCTTGGTGATAATCAAGCATTTCTTGCCTGTCCAAGAACATCTAGTGTAAAGAGCCTCTTTACCACAACTTGTTTTGGGTTCAAGGTTATCCTATCTCCAGCTGGAATTTTCTTCTCTGGCTAAAGAAGCACGGTTTGTCCAAATTTTTTCATGTTTTCTAGTCTACTATACTACTCCCATTGTCCTCTTGGCTCTAATCAAGTGAGATATCCTTTTTTTTGAGATGCAGTGTCCAGAATTGGACCCAGTTGTTTGAGGAACTTTTCTTCTGCGTGAAACAGAAAATATGTATCATGTCTCCTTGCCACCTTACAGTCTCGTTCATGTGCTGTAGGCAGGTGGGTTGTCACTTAATACTCTGTCTGTGTACTGCTGTCTCTTTCCATTTAAATCTATATTTTCACCCACCTTAGATTCACCCCGATTGAGTTATATCCTAATTTTTTTCAGTCCATATCTCTACTGTCAACATTATGTGGAATGTTAATCCAGACCTTCAACCTCCTTGCAGCAGCACTGATAAGCATGATCCCTACTCCAATATTCAGGTAATCAGTGAATTACTGAATAATCCCAGTGCTCAGAGTTGCTGAAGAGGTGGCTTGACAGATGTGAGGCTGTTGCTCTGTGTCCCCAGATCCACCCAGCAGCAAGGCTGATCTTCTATTCCCAACATGGAGTGCTCATCCAGATGGGAAATATTAATATGGCCTGGTTATGGCTCTCCCCTCCCTCCAGTAAGGGTCCTCAGGCAGTCTCTGCTGTAGCTGGTCATGGATCCCCAGCCTCCCTGGCTGCCTTACAAGCCACAGCCCTGCTCCAGCTCCTGGTATTCAGAGCTTCTTGTGCACAAACACACACTGACAAACACACACACAAGTCCCCAAGGAAAACAGCTCACAGCGTGTCCTTACCAATTGTCAGGATCCTGGTTGGGCAGGTGACCCTTTGACCATTGTGGGCTGACTCCCACAGTTGGCACTGAAACACATAATACATGCATGCAAAAGAGGCAATCATCTGTGGAAAAGTGTACTTACCATTCCTGTTCACATCTGTCCCCTTTTATCCCTTATCCCCTATTTTCCCAGACTTGTTCCTTCTCAAACATCCTTGATCCCTCTGTCTCTGATTCTTCCCCAATCATAAAGCCTGTCCATCCTCACAGCCACCCTCTGAAGATGCCAGAGTAGGTACAGTCTCTAGGTGCCATTTCCCAGCATTCCATCAGCTCCAGACAGTGACTCCTAAGGGCTGTTGAGTGCTGCAGGGATCCTCTCTCTCCTACCCCACAGGGTCTCACCTTGTACCATGGATCCAGCACTTGTTTTTATGACTATCATTTCATACACTTCACAGCAGACCGCGATTTTAGCTTGCCAATGACAACTGCTAGGTGCAATAGCAGATAACATATGCACTGAGAGATTCTTCTAAAAGGAAAATGATACAGATACATTCCTCAGATCAAACGATGAGCAGTGCTCCGCCAAAGCTGGTGCAGTTTTGACCTTTACCTCATGATAAACAAAATCTAATTATCAGCTGCTGGTATGGTGACTGGAGCCTCATGTGGGCCTACACACTCCCCAGGGACAGCCAAATAGGAGGGCAGACATTCCTACAGCAAGGGTCTCTTGTGCATATACAGGAGCAGGTGCTAGGCACAGGAACAACATCCAGACACAAGCTGAGATTCCTGCCAGGCTTGATTTTTCTGAGGCTGTCAACCCAGGAAACTCACTGTTTCTGCCTTGGGGAGAGCTCCTGTGGTCATGCAATGCCATGACAGGGTATGGATGCTCACACATAAACATGGGGAGCTGGCAAAGCCTTCCTAGTTACCACACTCAGGGAGAGACATTCCTCCCTCCTGATAATGTGAAGGGGAGCAAGAAAAAGCCACAGAGAGGGGAGATGGGCACTTGCTGCTGCATCACAGTATGGATTTGGCAGCACTTTGCTGGAAGAGATCTCACTGTCCAATTACTTTCACACCATCCTTTAACCAAGCTGTATGAATAGAGAAACATTTAATCACAACCTTCAGAATAGATGGGATAGTTTTGAACACACAGGTAAAGACACAAAGGAAGATTCAGCCAGTAAAAACATGAAAGGTCTCTGTGTTTTTCCCTCTCTTCTGGCCTTTCTCCAGAGCTGGCTGGGCAGCACCCAAGCTTGGTAAAACACAGGAACCCCTACAGTCAATCTCTTCCAAGGGAGTCTAACCTTTCCTTTGATGCAACTGTGCCTCTTTTCCTCCTCCCTGTCATGGGTTCCTGACGTAGTCCTGCCACCCTCTAATCAAAACAAACATTTTTCCTCCTCCTCAGCGGAACAAACAAGGTTTTGCAAGGCCAAGCATTGTATTGAGGACTTGATCAGTTAATCAGCTACTCAGTTAAAGATGAGGGCACACCCTGACCCCCAAAGCATTCACCTCTCCAAGTGCAGTGCCTCTCCCCACTTGCACCTAAAATTTGAAACTAGTCCATACATCCACTGATGCCCTCAAACATGAGTGTCGGTGTGGGATTGGCACATAAAGCCCATTGATGGCTTGTAGCCAGCCACAGTGCCCGTCAGCCACTCAACAGTGAGAGCTTACCTTCCCACAGCAGCTGGAAAGCCCCTTTCTTGCTGCTTTACTGGGTAAAACTTGGAGGACAGAGCCAAAATAGCTGGATGTGAGGAACTAGAGGCAGCAGAAAGATCATCCTTCACATACATGGTGAGAGCACTGGCTGCAGTCCTCACACCTCTGTAAATATTGCTCTAAACAGAAATTCAGTTTACTTCCACAAGATTAGTCTATTTTGATGTTATTACCCATCATGTGGCAAGTGAACTGAGAGTACAGATCCTCCTGTGATGTGCTTGTAACATTCTCTAGAACAATGGCACATGTTATTGGGAGGGTAGAAGCAGGAGTGTTGAAAAAAATGGCACGAAGTGTGACACCTAAAAATCAAAAAAATATTAAGATATGTTGGAAATTACAGTGCTAATTTTAACATCAATTTACTGAAAGTGCCATTATTTCATTATGTGGTTTTGTGCTGCAAAGAGGATTTGATTGGCAAAAGAATTACTTAGAGATGTATTTGCACCTTGTAAACAGAGTGAAGCAAATTAAGACCTATCCAAAGGGTAACACATTTAAATGAAAAGACACCTTTGTCACTATCCATCCATGCATACCAAAGTGAACATCACCAGCTAACAAAATCCTTTAAACTGCATACATTTTACTTGCTGAAAATAAATCCATGCTAATGGACACAATGGCATACACCTATTGTATCAAATAACTGGCTTAGTATAAAAATAAGTATCAACAGAATTCTAATTCATACATGATGCTACAGAAAATGCCAATTTGAGAAATGTCTGTGTCCTGGGTTAGGCAGGAGGGGTCAAAATCTAGGAAATTATCTATGCTGCAGGAAGGGATATAACTTCCTTCCTGGGAGAGAGAGCCAATAATCAGGTAGTTTTAAGGATTGATATGTAGGTAAACCAATTAAAAAGTTGATCCGCCTTCAAGGAAAAAAAAAAAACATATATAAGCAAAGACCCTCTGAGCCTCTTCCTCTTTTGGCCTGCTGCTGTGTAGAGAGGAGCAGCTCCTGCTTCTCTCCCTGGTAAGGCCCCAGCCCCCCCCACTCCTTCCAAAGGAGGGAGGGGTGGTGAAGGGAGGTTTAGAGCGGCCCTGCCACTGCAGCCGGGAATGGGTGAGGAACTGGCTGGAATGTATAGCAGATCCAGCTCAGCTGGTGTGCCAGCTACACGAGACAGGGCCAGGCCCCTGCTCCGGGCCAGGCAAGGACCGGGCCGGACTCCATCCAGCTCGGGCCAGGCCCTGCCCTGTCACCCCAGGCCCAGATGGCCCCAGCAGGCTGAGCCAGCTCCGCAGAGCCAGGCACAGAGACTCTGAGAGCTTCTGGCATCCAGCTCGGACCTGTTCAAACAACCCAGCAGGGAGCACGGGATCCTCACACTGCCAGAGAGAGAGAGAGAGGTTAACTCTCTCCATGCCTGGACTAAACTTACAGACACCCATCCTTCCTTGCACAGAGAGAGGAACGAGTGAGGACATCTACAGGAATGCAGCATAGAGACTTTACAGTCAGGGAGGAAAGCAGAACTGATACCTACAGGGAGGTGCATGAGAAGTGCTTCAAGAGTGAAGCTGAAAACTCTTTTGGAGAACCATGGTTGGGGACTGAGCTAACAAATTCCCTGTAATATATGAAGATATAGTCCAAAGGGGGGATGTGAGGTTCTAATTGCAGCCAATGAACTGAAATACCTGGGTAAAGACAAGTAGGTGTTGAAAAAGTACAACCTGATGAGAAACTAGAACCAAGAGAGAGGAGAGGCTGTGACCCAGAGCCCTGGTCCCGGGGGAATGCCAGAGAACCTGAGTTGTCAGGAGAGCCTGTGTTGCTCAGCACAGAAGAAGGGAATTTCTTTGTTGCTACAATTGAACTGTGCATCCTTAAAAAGGTACCCCATGGACTGTTCATAACCCACCATAGTGGCTGTGGGAAGGCTACTGGTGTGGGAGGGACCCACCATTAAGCTGGACTTTGCTCCGGGCGGTGGCTGATGGTGAGGCAGAAGACCCATAAAAATTGTATTTTTCTTACAGAAGATCCATGGTGTAAGCAAAAGAGACTTCTCTCCCTAAATGAACTGGAACAAGAGCTATTTCTGAGGTGCTAAACTGACTGGAGGTCGAAGTGTTGTCTTTTGTGTGTTGTCAGGGAGAATGAAATAGAGAGGTGGGGGAAGGAGGGGTGGTCTGAGGAGTTTGTTGTGGTTTTTCTTGGTTTTTTTTTTCCTTCCCTTTGTCTTAGGTATATTAATAAAGTTTCTTTATACTTTATAAAGTTTGAACCTGCTTTGCCTACTCCTAATCCTCATCTCACAGCAAACATCAAGTAAATTTGGGTAAGTGTGCTGGCATTTAGCCACAAACCTGAATAGGCGAACTGAAACCACTACAGTCTGATACCAGCTTACAACATACTTAAAGAGTTTTTGCTTCAACATGTTCTAGAGAAGTGGAAAATTCAGAGCAAACTGACAACATGTTTGGTTTATTTTTCAGAAATTTCTAGAGCTCTGTCAGCTTATTGCAATTAATTCCAAATTCAGAAAGAGATTAATATGGTGTCAGAGGAAAGAATTGGATGCCATATCTGACCACCATGTGACAGGAGAGAGACTATTTCATACATCCATTTGATGTATTCCAGTTTCATTCCTCTGTAGTGACAGAGGAGCACAGAAAAAGTATCATGGGGTGGTGGGTTGTCTTGTTTTATACCACCAGCAAAGTGAAAAAGAAATCAGAAATATTTTTACCTTATCATCATCAGCAGTGACAACTTAAGGAAAAGAGGAACAACTCCTCCAAAAGCTCTGTACACCATTACTCCATCATGTTGGTAAGTTTACATATGCACAGTTTCAGAGCTTACTCATGCTGCATGAAACACTTTCACATTCTTGAATAATTTAGAAAAAAATACATAAACATGTTTTATTTTCTCTGTAATCATTCAGTGATGATGCTATCCCTTCCAGAAAACTCAGAAATGTTGGCAATGCATATTGGGAGTTCAGGTAATGCAGAAATATTTAAATAAAGAAATTGGCCCAAAGAAGTTGCTCATACTTTCTTTATACAAACTGCCTGCAAACTTTGTGGGTGGACAACACCCTGGATATGTATAATAAAGCAGTCAACAGATTTAGCTGGCCTGACTGGCACTGAGACAGCAAATCACTGCAGGTCTTGACAGTATAAGAGAGGTCATTAACAAATGGAAGAAACAGAAAGAAAACTATTTTCCAGCCTGTCCACCATAAGCAACCACTTTTCTCAGAGCAGGCAGGTAGCTCAGCCTTTCCTGCTTTCATTTTCCACAAGCACAGCAGTGAGAATTGCCAGGTTGCTGGAGCACTGGGAGGACAAGCTGGGCAACAAGGAAGTGCAGGGCATTGCTTCTGTCTCCCTCGAGCCTCCCATACTCTAATGTTCCAGACTGTGCTTCGCGTCCTGTGCCACTTGCTGTGGGAAGGATTGCTATTGATCATCTCCAGCCTCACATGCAAAAATCCATATTACTATTTTGTTGGGTGTCTCCAGGGAGGGAAGTGGCACCAGGAGCAGATGGTAATGGGGTAGCAGCTTTCTGAAAATCAAAGGTGACATTTTTGCATGACTAAAATGCCCAGGGACATTTCTAGCCTGCACCACTCCCACAAATGCAGATTATTCCAGTTGCTGCACTGGAGTCTTGTGGGCAAAGTGAACTCAGAGACCTGCAGGTGACAGCCTCTGGCTCCTGCCTGAATGGGGAAAACAAAGCAAGCCTGTGACCTCCATCAGCTCTCTGAACTGAAATGATTTGAGGAAATTCCTCCCCTGGGGGCAATTGTGCACAATTAGCTCAGAATCTCTCAGATTTGTTCCAGTGGAATTGATTCCCAATAGGTCCCAGTGCTCACCAGTGCTGGGCAGTGCAGGCAGAGGGAGTCCTGCCAGGAATGCATGTACAGGGATCTCTCCATACACATTCATCCCCGTCTCTGCCCGTTCCTGCACACACCTTGCTAAGAATTGTGGACATTTGAAATCAACTCTGCTGCGCGTTGAGCAGCACAAGGGATTGAAACATTTCCTTTCCATTCAAGGGCAGTAACAAATTGACAAGGCCTGTTGGTCACCAGCTGTGCCTGAAGGAGCAACTCACTGCTGACCGCTTCCAACAAGGATGCTCCAAAACTCCTCTTGACCACCCACCTCCTTACACTTCCTTCGAAGTCCCCTGTTTACCCCAACAAACTCCATCCAGACTTCGCCATGCTGTGGAATGACTCCTGGCCCTGCTCCACCCCCACCTCCTTCCTGGACATCACCGCTTCCCATCAGCTAAGATGGTTGAGGGTTATTGGCATCTTCCTCCAGCCGATCAGCCCTGCCCCTGGCCCTGTCCTGTGCACTGCATCACCTGCAACACTGCCCTGTGCCCCTTCAGCTGGGAAACACTGGACACAGAGTGGTCACTCCACCCCTGCCTCAGTTGTTGAACTCACAGACAGCTAATGATCCTATGTTTTTTTCCAGAAAACCGACTTTGGAAACACAATCCTGAAAAGGTGTCCCTCAGCAGCAGAAATGGGCCCACTTTTGCTTTGCTGCCTGTCTACTTATACATCCTCCCACTGCATAAAATATGGAACCGTGATTGCAACCACTGGTGTCTGTCAAGATTATGTGATTACACTAACCACCTAATAAACTTATTTCTTTACATAAGAGTTAAGCAGATGCCTCACATCCCAGCAAGCATTCAGCAGAGAAGAGGATCTTAACATCATCATAGATTAAAATCAGAGTACCACAGAAAAACATCTCATGATTTATGCAACTCAGCCAGTTTCAGTAGAAATTATCTCTGGCCCATAAGATAGAGAGAATTTGTGAAATTATTAGCAGAGACAAGGGAGAGGAGGCACAAAAAGAGAAAAAGGAACAAACGCAGTGCTGACTAAACTGGGCAGGAGAGCTGAGACAGAGCACAGATGTGTTTTCAAGGGCGCTGAGCATGCTCCAGCAGCACTCCTTGCCTTTTCCCACAATGAGCTGCTATCTGCAGAGAAAAACATAACACAACAAAGCAGGCATAAGTGTACAGCTCCTACTCAGTGCCAAAGCTGGTTATCAGCAATGAGGCCCCATATCCCACGGAGTACTTGTAAATTTACTGTCGGCTTTTTGTGATGTGCAGATAGGTTCATTGTGTGGTTATCTCTGTGGTAAAGACTGCCAGAGATTTGGGGGCTTTATGGTATTGACTAAGGCCAAGAAAATAAAATAAAAATAAAGGGCCTGGGACTGAAAATATTAACCCTTTTTGAACCAGAGGGACCACATTATCTTCTGAGTATGTTCTAGTGCAGAAGAAAAACAACATGATCCATTAACAGAAATTAATTTACATAAAAGACCTGAGCTTGGGACACAGTGGGGACCGGGCTGCTTCGCACCCACAATGGTGAGATGTTTTAACACCTGCCATTGGTGGTAGCTGTGCAGTGAGCAGGATCAGTGCCACGGTGACCCAAACATGCTGCAGATGTGCCTTCCCCACTATCCGAGCATGCCAGTTCCTGCGTCTGAAAGCACCAGAGGTAATAAATGAGAGACAGAGGTATTAAATGCTACAAAACTCATTGTAAAGACCCAGTGGTTCATAAGACACCTACCACTTTCTCTGTTCCTCCCCTCATTCATGAGCACTGAGGGAGCCAGCAGTGGGATGTGGCTCTGAGCCCCCTATAACACGCCAGGACTGGGCAGACCCTGAGCCCCTGGGCCAACCTGCCTTCTCCAGGGTGCCCAGCCACGGGCTGGGTCAGCTGCTCCTACCACTACCTCCACTTCACAGCATGAGATGCTAAAATAGGATCATGGGGAATTCATGGAAGAGATGACATGCAGACAGGGATACCCCAGTATTATCTTCAGAATAGAAAATGGACTTTGCTTAGCTGCAGAAGGAGTGTTTGCATACAATTTAGCAGGAAAGAGGAGAAAACATCAAAATACATTATTCTAACAAGCAAACCCCACACTATTGACAGCCTCTGGAAAATTAAAACATCCACAGTTTTTTTCCCCTCACAGAGTAATAATTTGAATAAAATAGATAGATCCCATCCTAATAAAAATACACGTGTTAAAATATAATGGAGAACAACACATGACATGGACATCTGCAAATGGTATGATCCCACAGGCCTCCTCAGGAGGATATGCACCAAAGTTGAGGGAGAGTTGTAAAAATAGGCTCTTTGAAGAAACATTCCTTTATCTCCATATTCCTTCCTAGGTAAAAAAGTACAATTCAAAAGAAGAAAACTTGAGGAAATCTACCTCAGTTATTAAGGAAGGTCTCTTTAATGTCTAGATTTGCATTTCACTTCAGCATTTTCAGAGTATACTACCAGCAGAAGTACTTTGACAATGCAATTTTATGTTAGAGAAATGACAGCTCTCTCTGAAAATGCCTCTCTGAGAAGCATCTGGACACTGGGGAAAAAAAGGTATTACAAAAAAGGCAAAGAAAAAATGATTTTCCTATTGATCTGAAGTTAATGATAGGCCACAGGGGGTTACAACTTTTCAGGTGCCTGCAGTCACATACGGCAGCTCTACCTTTTTAAGTCTGGATACTTAATCAATTGGGAAAATGTTATCTGAGAGCCACAGAAAATTAATGTAAAATTTCTACAGAGCAGTCCATGTATAAAATCTAGCTGCTAAACAAAATAAAAATACCTAGCAGAAGAAACTGAAAAATTGGGAGAACTGGAGGAATGACGTCTCAGAATTGCAAAGCTCTGTACAGGGAATGTGGGCGGGGGGCTGTGCTTTAGCATGAGGGAGCAGGATTGTATGGACAATGGGGCAGGGGCATCCATAGCTCAGTAACAGGCTGTGAGAGGCACCTTCAGTGACCATGCCAAGCCCTCCTGTTTCAAACAGGGAATGAATACTTCCAGATCTCACCAGGAAAATCTGATGCAGATATCTCTTTGGGGACTGTATCCTTGAAAGCAAAAAACGATCAGTCCTGCCAGCCCAGTGGAAGGTTTACAACTCATTTACTAAGCTCTTCTGCTCTAAGGAAGGAAAACAGCACATAAAGGCTGACTTGCTAAAACAATCCTTATCAGTGGTGCAGAAAGTGATAAATACAGGCAAGAGGAATCTAACCACTCATGACTGGGGAAAGCAAGATATTTTCCTACTCTTTTTTCAAATTTCCCAAGAAGGGACATTTGCCAGCAGGCCCCAGCTCCCTGCAAGGCAGCCTGCAGGGAAATTGAGCAGCCACAGCTTCCCCAGTAGTGCCAGAATCAGTGCAGGTCCCCTGGGATCACTCTCCAGCCTGTTCACAGTTTGATCCCACTTAACTCAAGCAAAAATCAAAATATTTTGTTGCTAAACGAAGACTGAAGGCTGTTATGCAAATCGTTCTTATCCTAATGCACAGGCAAATGACTGAATTAGAGTAATAGGATTAGAGACTAAATTGTCAATACGATAGCTCAACTTAGAATATAGTAAAACCAAAAGAAAAAAGCTGACAGTGTAGCTTTTGGTCTACCAGTCAAACATTTCAAGGAGTGACATCTTCTCTTTCTGTGGAAAATTCCCCTAGAGGAGGATAATGGACTAATTAAGGCAATTAAGGGTGAAGGCATCAGGAGCTTCTCTGCAAATCACAGGCAAAGAGTCGCCAAGGCTCCAAGCCCTCTGATTCCCTGAGCCCACATTGCCTGCAGCGTGAGGGAAGCCACACTCAGGCCTTCTCTGCCTGCTGGGTCCCATCTTCCCCCAGCTGGATGGATGGAGCTGTCACCTCCTGTCTTGCAAGGAGGTGGCCAGCCCCAAGCTCCCTGCCAGGCCAGAGGGGGGCCAGAGCAGAGAGTTCCCCCCATCATGCAGGAGGCTTCTGCGGCACTTGTGTCAAGGCCACAGTCTGCAAGTTGAGTGAGGAGCCCTCTCTCACTCTTCTAGCCCTGCAGGGGAAACAACAACAATTTTCTGTGGTATTACAATCTCAGGACCATAAAACCAACTCATCTTGCAGGCCTTTCTTTTCCTTTCTGTTCTTCCTGGCTGCAGAGCAAGCCCAGCCTGCTGTTTCACCTTCAAGCAAAGAAAGATCGGTGGAAGTGCCTAATTGTTAAAGTACAGGACAAGTAGCATTAAGCTCTGATATAGCAATTTCTGTCTGAGAAAATTTAGCTTTTGATCTCTGGATGCAGTTAATTGCTAGCTATGCAGGCATTTGTGGAGGAAAAAATAATCACAAGCAATTTCAGAAGCAAGATGCTTGATGCTTAATCTTGCACCTGTCCTAAGAACTGAAATGGGCTTTTCTTAGTCTGGATCATGCTGCATAGAGCTGCAGACCAGACAACAGCAGAACATTTCAAATGTCAAATAAATGCAAATCCACATGATAAAAAAGAGAAAGTCACCATGATAAAAACAAGAAGGTGCTCCATCCAATATATTCGCATTAACAGCATTCTTTATGTCTTCAAAATAAAGCAATAAATCATATACAGAATAATTGGGGAAAGCAGCTACATTTATCGTTCATTTTGGTCTTTATTTTTTCTTCTTGTGGGCAATTCTAGGACGTCAGATAGCCAAGACCTACTTCTCCATGGAAAAAAAACCTGTTATTTTCAGACAGGGAAGGGAGTGTAAGATAAGACAGGACGCATTTGAGTGTACCTACTCAAGGTTCAAACACCAGCACATAAAACAAGTGCTGACAAAAAAATCCTCTGACTAGTAACTGGTTTGGTGTGTCTCCATCGTAACTGCCCAGTTACCAGTGTAAGTTGTGACAGACATCCTGCTACCCACCGCCACTTGCTTCTATTCTCCTTGGTGTAATAACTCATCTCAAACCCTTGAAAGCCTGGTAACTTGGGATTGACTTGAGAAATGTCATACCAAAGTCCCATTTAGCACAGAAAACAGAGCCCTCCAAGGCATGTGTCGAGGGTTTGAGAGGGTCTATATGAAACAGGACAAGGGTGTCTGCCTTGCCCCTGCTCTGCTGCCAGTTTGGGACACGGCTGTGCCAGAAGCTGTAGCCATGCTGCCCAGTTTAACTTGTTCCCCACAGTCTTCTTCCTTCAGATTGCTCGCCCCCCACACCCCATGGGGACCCTGGCATCCCCAAATTGCAGAAGCAAAAGTGCACTTCTGCACCACAGGAAAAGGCACTTCTCTGCCTCCCCTCCAAATCCAACAGCCAGCTTGCCCACAGAGCAATGTTTCAGCAAACATTCCACAATGACTCAAGCTGTCTTTCACTCTTTTCTAAGAGATCATGATTTTATGTAAGTAGTCACTTTTCCCCTGACAGCCCTAACACAGAATTTCATTTTAGTGCAGTGAATTATTTCAGCAGTTTTTCAGAGTCAAGACTAGTTTTGGTTATCCTGAATAATATTTCATCAGCTGCAAACATTGTCACTATTTTCTTGTACCACCCTATCCAGACCACTTAGGAGGATGCTGAACACGAGACCCAGGTCTTTTGTCTGTAGGACCTCCTCCTGATGTATGAGATGCCTGTTTCTTCTGCCCTCCCTTTCCTGGCGTTCAGCCCATAAGTAACCTCTCCTGTTCCACAGTAAGTATCATTTGTTATGAGCCCTTTTTGTTTCTCTAAGGCTGTGTTGAAAGCTACATAGCCTGAACAAGCACAATATGTATGCTCATGGTATCCTTCTGAGAGTTCTTGTGGCTTTCAAGCCTGACCTCCCGCTCCACATCCATGTTTCTTCTCAAACTTCCAACCACATCTAACGACTACAAATGAAATCTTTGACTGACCATTACTTCCCAGGATCACTCCTGAAGCCCTGTTCAAAACCTGGCATCATATTCCCACTTGCATCCCTCTAAACCCAGAGCTGGCAGTAGTGCCAGATTACACATAGTTAGCAATTCAGAAAATTCTTATTTGTGGTGTGTGTTTTTTCAGGACTCCTGTGTAAACACCATCTGGTACTGAGAATTTGTTAATGTTTAGTTTATCAATTTGTCCTAACATGCCTTTTCTCAACACCTCCATTTGAGGTGGTTCCTCAGACTCCCTCCCCATTCACAGTGTCTCCATCACAGTGAATGCCAATGCATGCAAAGAATTTGTTCAGCTTTTTGACAATACCATTGCTGTCTGCCAGTGGATCTTTTCACACGGGGGTCATTTATTGGCTCCAGTAGCTCCTCATCATCTCTATGAACTGTGGACAGGTGCTGCTCAGACAAACTGATCATGTTAATATTTATACATCAGATAAACTTTAAATGCATCTATACTTCAAATACATGCTGCTAAGTTTACTATGAAAATTTCAGATGGAAAACACCAAATGTGATCTTGGTACAAATCCAAATATAAATGTGAATTCTTTTGAGTATTTCCCAAACAGGAGCAATTTTTATCTTAGGGATCTACCAAAACTAACTGTTACACAAGCACTCTGTGTAGCCTCCAGTCATGTCAAACATTCATTGTCAACAGAGATGAATGAAGTCTGGAACAACACCTTTCTTTGTGTTAAATGTTCCATTGAATCCCTGTAAGTACTCAACTGGAGAGAAAGAAACCAAACACAAGATGACCCTTGCCTGGTCAGCACAGTGCTTTTGAAGCCCCTGTTCATGTGGAGAGTTGTTAAGAAGATGTATGTGAAGTTGCTCATGAAAATTCATAACAAGCATTTCAGTAGTGGTAGGTAAAATATCTATTCAAAACAGTGGATTGAAGACAAAAAGAGTGGATTGAAGACAAAAACAGTGGATTGAAGACAAAAGCCCTGTGATCAGTTTACCATACATAAAATAAGCAATAAAGGTGTCTGTTTAACATTTACTTACAATCCCAACTGAAGCCCTTAGAAAAAGTGAAACTGGAGATAAGGGGTAGCAGCTTCTACAGCATGGAAAGTCAAGAGAGCACCTTCAGTGCAAATGAAAGGGAGATGAAGAGAATGATTTATAAGTGCAATGATTAATCTTTCACTTCATGTGGGAACAGACTTAGGTATTTGATTAAATATTCAAGGTAAAAGAACAACATCTAATAACACAAAATCTTGTTTTGCAACCGCTTCCAAGCTCTCACTTTTTCTTCTGTGAAAGTGGTTTGAATTTTAGATTATTGAGGCTTTGATTTTGGGTTTGTTTTTTCTTTGTCGGCTTTTTTTATTTTTCCTGAATTAAAGATGACATCTTATGAATAAATTTAAGTGTAGAGTTGTGAAAAGGACAGGAAGAGTTTTACTTGGTTACTAGCATTGGTTATTTATCTTCTGCTCTTCACCTGATCCAGAAGGTAAGGAAAGCAATCAAAACAATGAGGAACATGCTCTTGGTCCCATGGCAAATTTGCCTCTTGTAGCAGGCAAATTAATTGGGATGCTGTTTAGAGCTGAAATAAATCACTGTGTATTCACCAGCACTGGGCATGGCGACACATAAAGAACATGACTCGCATAGACACAGCAAGGATAATAAACTAGCAACACATGTCTGGGAACAAAAAGCAACCCTTTCAGGCTCATCTGTCAGACTTCTCATGTACTCGAGGTGAGAAGATGGGGGGAGGAAACCAGGAGAACCTGAAATAGCATAGCTTCATGTGGGAAGGTAATATCATCACAGAGCTCTGAGCAGCAGAGACAGATATTTAAAATTCTTTTTCATTAAAGAACATTTTTAGATGTTTAGCTATTGCCCTTCTTCTTTCTGTTTCCTGGGTATTATTTTAATGAATATGTATATTCCTGAATATTTTATTTATATATGTTCACTCATTCTTCATCCTAATTCTACCTTGTTACTAAGTGACAAGGCTGTGCTGTTGCTATGTTTTCTTCCTCAATAATCCTGCTCATTTGATGCTGCCATTCTTCTCCCTGTACAAACAGGCCTCAGCCAACAATGGAGAGAAACAGCTGGCTTTGTTTTAAGGTCCCAGATTTCACTGCTGTTGGTAATAGTACGGTTATGCCAAGTTCACAGATGAGTGACCCTCTGAGACTTTCTTACTGCTGCTACACCACAAGTTGCAGCCTTCTGGACTTCCACTCTGGCAAAGGCAACCAAACCAAACCAAAGAACTGAGTGACCTGCTACACTGCCAGGGGACTTCGCTCACAAGTAAATCCATCTGCAGGCACTCAGCCATATCATGAGACTCTGTTTGAATTCAGACATCCCACCAGAGCCCACCTGAGGCCTCACACAGGCAATTTAAATGAGCAAAAAGATTACTCATTCACGAACAGCCCAGTTACAGATATCCATTGTGCTGGGAAAACAAGTGCATATTCATAGAGGCATTTGCCCCAGGTGCAGTTGCAGTAGAAGCCGTGATGCCAGCTGGGCAGCACCCCATGTTGATTCCACCTCATTGCCCAGCCCAGTGCATGCTCAGGGAAAGATAACACTGGTGATACGGACCTCCTGAAGGGCACATCCAGCCCCTTTGGTGATGCAGGGATGGATCACAGAGAGCAGTCATGGCCAAGGTGGAGGGCATTAGTCCAGCTGCCACGCCAGGCCTGGGCACCAGCACACTGGGGTGCTGGGAGCTGGCTTTAGCAGGCTCACTGTCCCCCCTGCACTGTCCCCTGTGTCCCTTGCAGGATGCTGACAGGAGCAGGGGAGCCCCTGTGCCTGGGGGAGGATGAGGCTGCATTGGGGTGCTCCTGATGCACACACTGTGGGTCAGCAGGGGTGAGGGGAGCTGCTCTGCACGGCACAGCCCTGCCAGAGACCCAGCCAGCCCTCTGCAAGGGCTCACTGCAAGGCAACATCAGAGAATGTGCATTTTAAGGCCAGAGAGACCATCATTATAATCTAGTGTGATCTTCCAAATACCCTGGGAATACCACTTCACCCACCAATTCCTGCTCCAAATCTATTTGGATGTTTTCAAATTATGTTGACCTTGATACTATATTGCAATCTGGCTGCAACATCAAAATATAGCTCCACATTTATAAAAGCTTACACTGTAGTATCAATCAGCTTATTTTTTACTAAATACATTCACACTTCTTTCTCACACATTTCGAATTTTAATTAACAGCAACCAATGGTTTAATTTAAAATATTACAAATATCATGTGTTATGCAACCATAACTAGGGAAATAAAAAAACACAAACAGAAAATAGCCCCATTTGTTTGCTCTCCTGCTGTGATCTGAAAAGCAGATGATCTGGTTTTTTTACAATTGCTTTAAGACCATAGCTTTGTCAGCCAGGCTCCTGATCTGAGCCAATTTTTCCAGTTGATTTGCAGACCCCTTAAAATGGGTGTTTCTAATCCTGTTGTAAACACAGACATGACAGATACCATCCTGGCAGATACCTCTCGAGCAGCAACGTCCATCGCAACTGCAAGAGACGTGCTGGGGCAGGGCTCGTCTCCCTCATCCCCCTGCACAATCCCAGGTTTTCACACAGTAAACTTTTGTATCCGAGCCCAAAAGTCTGTTCACTAAATGACCAGACCTCATTTTCCCAAGCTCTCTTGCATTCCAATTATTTTTCTACCCCTGATAAAGGCTGGTTTGCCACTAGTTACCCTTCCCTCCCCTGTCCAATTCTCCAGTTCCCTCACCAAGAACCACTGCATCAGAGCTTTCAGGCACTAATTGCTCTATTTTAGTATGGTTAGCCATTAATTTAAGTAGGAAAAATAAGGAGCCAAAATTCACTGATGTAGACGTAGAGATTTCCAGTGCAGAAACAACAAACTCGCCTTGTTCCCCTTGAAGTCTGATTCTTGGCATATTTAATTTTAAACAAATATATCTCAATCTGAGTGGATAGTCGGCTTGAAATCTGAACTGGTGTCAAGATGCTCAATGGCAGTAAGTGGCGCATTTTCCTCAACTTCCTTCAAAAAAGTACTTCTTTTTGTTCTGAGAACTCTAAAGTTAATTTGGCTGCTTGTCCAATGAGATCTCACTCATGCAAAGGTTTGTTTCTGCTTGAAAAACACAATGAATGAAGCAGCAGCGGAGCATGGTCAGTACAGTCCTATAAATTGAGCAGCCTTTCACTTTTCTATCAAGCTGAAGAATGCTTCAAGTTTTGTAAGTTTACCTCTCAAACACACCTAACACTCTATTTCTTCACAAAGTCATCCCACACTGAGTTCAGCTAGCATTGTTTTTAAGAAGAGTACCAAATATTGTCCAGGATAAAGAAACAAATTTAAAGAAATTTTTAACAAAGGAGAAGAAGTCTAATGACCTATTTGTCAGCTTCAGTCTTGACAATATATGCATGACCTGTTTGTCTCCTATTTGCCAGGCTTTCTCATCAGGCTCATTATCAACCTATAATGGCATCTGGCAATCCCAGGCACACCTACAGGTTGGGTGGAGAAGTAATTGAGAGCAGCCCCACAGAGAAGGACTTGGGGTGCTGGTGGATGAGGAGCTGGGGGGCAGCCCAGAAAGCCCAAAAAACCAAATGTATCCTGGGCTGCACCCAAAGCAGTGTGGGCAGCAGGGCAAGGGAAGGGATTCTGCCCCTCTGCTCTGCTCTGCTCTGCTATGCTCTGCTCTGCTCTGGTGGGAATCCACCTGCAGTGCTGTGTCCAGCTCTGGGGTCCCCAACATAAGAAGAACATGAAACTGTTGGAGCGACTCAAGAGAAGTGCCACAAATTTAACAAGAAGACTGGAGCACATCCCCTACAAAGCCAGGCTGAGAAAGTTGAGGCTGTTCAGCCTGGTGAAGGGAAGGTTGTGTGGAGACCTCATGGCAACCTTGCAGGATCTGCAGGAGCCTGCAGTGAAGCTGCAGAGGGACTCTTCATCAGGAACTGTAGTGACAGGACAAGGAGTAATGGCTACAAACTGAAAGAGGGGAAATACAGGTTTGATATTAAGAAACAATTCTTTACTTTACTGTGAGGGTGGTAAGGCACTGGTACAGGTCACTTAGAGAAGCTGTGGATGCCTCATCCCTTGAAGTGTTCAAGGCCAGGCTGGATGGGGCTTTGAGATGCCTGGCCTAGTGTGAGGTGTTCCTGTCCATGGCAGAGGGGTTGGAACAGGGTGATCTTTAAGGTCCCTTCCAACCATCCCATGACTCTGTGATTCTTTGAAGAATGATAAGAACAAATATAAAGACTGGTCAATGCAGATGTAATGTACAGCATTATAGAGATGCCTTAAATCAACTACCAGCAAAATTACAATTAAGTTTTGACAGAAGCATTTGCATAGAATAGTTAATAAAAAATCACTTACTAAATCTTAACTTTTTAATAATGACAAAATGACAATTAAGAGTGACCTAATATGAACATTTAATTAGGCCTAATAAAATGTAAAGTCAAAACTAAATTCAATAACTAATTCCAAGGACTGACTTCTTTTTTGGCCACTTTGCTTGGTTGTCAGGAGGAAAAAACCCCATTACTGTTTTACAATTCATTGCTGAAAATAAATTGCAGCTAACTGCCTCTTTTCAGGAAAACCACGCTGCCAGATTAGCAACAAAACATAGTTTTAAGGAAGTTTAATTTTTTTGTCCTGAAGAATAGTAAAATAACCTGGATGAATATCATTACTATCCAAGAGGGTAGTACATGAGTTACACATACAGGGAAACAGAACACTTTTTTTTTCCAGTTGTCATTGCCAGCAGCCCTACCCAATTCAGCTTTGAAGTCTAATTTGGAAATTTTTCCCAGGGCACCAGCCTATGATTTCTTTTTTCCTGGAGCATCCCATGGCTCCATGGAAACAATGATACATTTGTGCTCCTCAGTGATCAGCACTGCTGCAGAATGGATGTAAGCAGTGGAAATGACACCTCAGTTGTGAGTAGGAGAGGGGAGGGATCCCACATTGCTGAAGACCAGGTTGGGGTGTGGTGCCCTAGGACAGAACTGGATGTTGTGGGTTAGAGGACAGAGCGTGAACCCAGCGCTGGTGTCGCATCTCCCCCCTGCCTGTAGATGACGTGCATTTTGGAAGCACTGCTCATTCAGCTCCTGCAGTCTTTTTGAGCTGTGTTCATACTTGGTCCCCTGGGTGTGGGAGCTCCCCAGCACCAACCCCAGGGCACCCAAATCACTTGGGTCATGTGTCAGGGCTGGTGCTGTGCACGCTCCTGCTGCTTGTGTGCGCTGCCAGACACAGTGGGGAGAGATCCTGGCAGGAGAGGCAGCAGCAGCAAGGCTCAGGGGCTGACAGCAAGAATGAATTCCCCACTTCCCGTAACTGCCACCCAGATCAGTCCAGTCCTTCATGGGGGTTGCCCAAGGGAGAGAGTGTGCAGCAAGGAGTTGAAGCAATACCAGAGCAGAGCAAAATGCCACTGGCATGTGAAGAGATGGCAGCAACTGGTAAGGAGAGCTGATTGCCTTAAAAGAACACACAATGCAAAAAATGTAACTGCTACCTCTGTTTTTCAGTGGCTAGTCTGTCCAGGTAGGACCTGTCAACATGGCCATACTATTTAGATAAAGGGAATGAGTCCAGCTTTGTTTCAACTTGTGATTCAGGCTAATTACAACTGTTCTTACCCAAAACTGATCCCTTCCACTTTTTTGGGTTGCCCCAAATTCATAAAGACTATCTTGGAGTTTTCCTCTTTGAAAACTGAGAAGATCCATCACACAAACAAACTCATATTTGAGACAAAACATGCAAGGAAGATGGAGGGTCTTCTTACTTATCAGGGACATGCAGGGATGGGTTCTGACGGGGAAGATGTTGCACTGTTCTGGTGGCATCTCACTTACAGCTTTCAGAGAATGCTTGTACCAGAGACAGCATCTGGCCAGCCAAGGCTGGGGACTGAGTTCCAGTTTGGGAGGGTTAGCAAGCAGTAAATGGTCCTTACCTAGAAACCACCAGAGACCAGCAGTCAGCTCCTTGGCAGTTACCTCCCTGTGTCTGGACAGCTGTTACTCCTGGGGGAGAAAATGCATGTCTTTCTTCCAAACAGTCATGTGCTCCTGTGAGTGAGAAATTATGGTGAAATTCCACATGGAAAACTGACTGCAAATGAAGCGTCTTCTCACATAACCAACCTGCTCGCTCTGTGAATTGTCACTTTTGCTGATTTCAGGTGACTGAAATAGATTCTTAATACCTTCTGCTTTCTAGTTGCATAAAACTGACACCATTGAGAGCAAGAGAAAGAGAAAAAGGTTTTCTTTATTTCATCAGCTCTTCCCTTTAGCAGGGACAGTGCAGAATGATGCAGAAGACGTGGTTTCGTGTATGGATCCCAACCAGTTATGACAAACAATAAATACAGACCCCTGCACCACACTTTTTCCTGGGTTATTTTTCAGAGCAGAGTTATTTTATAAAATAACTTCCTGAAGATAGCATTTTTGCAGCAGCACATCCATTTTTAGCAACCAAAACAGACTCTGGAACCACCAAACTTTTTAGGTTGAGCTCAAAAATACAGAGGTGTTTGGAAATGCTGCCAAATAAAACTGTATAAAGCCCACATCCACACATCTGGATTGTCACTTTGTCACGTGCATTTCTGAGTACCACTCTTTCTTTCACTTAAATCAACAAATATTTTCAGTTTTCAAATGCTAGTGCACACAGACAGGGAATATGATAGTCTGATGAGATGCTATCAGATCCTAATGTGAGGTACCTGTGAGGTACATCAATACCAGCTCACTTGATATCCTCAACTTTGACTCTGCACCTATGCTACTAAAGGGTCTTTCAGTTTTTCCAGTCTCTCACAGAATATCCCAAATGATGAATTTCTAGTTCCTCCAACACTACTCAGCAGTCTAGGCACTGAGCTAAGATAGAAGGGGAGAGCTACTTCATGAATACAAAACACCACAGCAGCCAGACTTGCCTTAATGCTTTTAAGTAAGAGATGAAGGAATGAAGTCCAAGGGAAGGAAGGTCTGACGATGTCTTTGTCATCACATAGCCATGTCAAGTCACTGGCTTGGCCCACGTAGGTGCTCCAAGATCTCTCTGTGTATATGCCCTGGCAGCAGAAACGGCTCTGGTTCTGTTTGCTTCTCTTTAGTACAGGGTATTTGTATTACATTGACAGATCTTCAGGCATAACAAGGCAAAGAGCAACAGATGATGATTTTGTGCTGTGCAAATGTAGTGGTTTCATGGTGAACAAAGACCAGTGAGCATATAAATCCCCGCCTGGTCAATTATGAAGTTACATCTTTATCCATCATTGTTACCCAGAGGAGGGAAACGCCCAGATCTCTGGCAGTTTTGCTGCAGCACCAGCTGCAAGACATGCCAATAGCTCTAATTGCTTAAAACCTTGTGGTGATGAAATCAGTACTTTATCTTCACTCTCAGTAACAGCCAGGGACACTGATTCGAAGCCAGAGTCTTTCCTTATGGAGACATATGCCACTGCAGTAACCGGCTCAATCCGCCCTCTGATTTACATGGTTACAGATCAAGTCCCCTTCAACTCTTTACACACCCAACACTCAAAATGCAGATGCCTGTCATTTGAAGGCCTGAAAACTTTTTTGCCAGATTCCTCACCTGGGGGAAATTAGTTCCAAATCCCTAAACTAGGAACGAGAATAGCTGCTGCTGGCACCAGCGCTGAGCCAGTCAGTATTTCAAGCCATGGCCACTGCTCCCAGTCTAGTGCCAAACTCTGCAGCAGCTTTGCCTGAGGAGAGTGATGCCAGTCCATCCATGACCTCCCCATGAGTGCCAAGCATACTTGGAGAGGTGGTAAGGGAGAAAGAGAAATAAGTAATTTCCTCTCACTTCTTGTCTTCCCCTCAAAATGGGATGAGGCCCCCTCAAGGCACCTGGAGGAGCTGTTCCTCTGCTCAGGAGCTTCAAGGGAAGGTTCAAGAAGTTCATGAAGAGAGAGAGGGATCTTGCCACCCATTTTGGGCTAGAAAAAAATATACAGCTTCCAAAGCCAATGGATGTTCACCGTGGCGTTAGGTGGAACAGACTGCACCTCCACAGTGCAGCCTGGCCTTGCCACCAGCAGGGCAATGTGTCTCCTGCACACATCCCAGGTCAAAGCAACCTGAACATTACCTCCCAAGAACAGTTCCCAAACACAACCAGTACCTAGCTAAGCTCCTGTGAGCAAACCCCTGGCTTGGATGTTGTAGGATGGACTGCAAAGCCATGCCCAGCCAAGCTGACACCTAGTTTTCAGGACTTGAATAAGGACTGCCTCCATACAGTTTTTTCTGCTCAACACCTTGAGGGTTGAATCTTTATTGGGAAGATTGACTCTTTCACCAAGAGCCAAATACTGTATGATACTTGTGAACTGCTTTGGGGCTTTTTTTGAGATAATGAAGGCCGTATTCCCAGAACAGTTTTTAGTCCGGTTCCCTTTCCTCCATGTAGAGACATGGGAGACAGCAGGTAAGGTGCAGATCATAAAGAAAGGGGTAATAGGTAGGGCTGAAGCAACAGTGGAGAAATAACAAGACACAAATTAATACTTTAGGGTCACTCAAGGAGTCACCATCAAAGATATCAGCAAAAATAGGTTTAATATGACTATAAAAATGTGCATTAACGAAGTTCAATGGCAAGGTTCACTCTATTAGCTACCACATGGGTGAAACATACAAAGGCAAATCAAGTTAGAATCCATTTAGAGTGACAGAGACCAAAGATGCAACAGGATATAGGAGGCTCTCCCCTTGAGTCATGAGGCACAGAGTGAACCCCTTTGCTTTCTAAATCTGTGATGAAGTCTAGCTGCACCTAGGGCCAATCTCAGTCTCAGACTCGGGTAATTGTATCTAAAGGAATCAATTACATTATTTCATTAGCATCAATTTAGCATGCTATCACCCACTTACCAAGGATCTGTTGTAAAGAAGGAATCTCTCTGCCTTGGGTAAGGAAGGATGTCTCTATCTCAGGTAAAGAATCTCAAACCTTGGGAGGCATCCCAGCTCCAGTGGAGATCACACTTATTCAGCCACACTCCCTACCAGACAGAGCTCAATTAGGCTGTCATACTTGTGGGATAAAGCTGGCTCACAGTCCAGGTGCATACAGCAAGAAAGGTAAGCATGAGACTCCTTGTACCCACACACATGAGTTTCAGCAAAACCACCTGCTTTCCTTGCATTAACAACATGCTTGGTGTTCCAAGTTCTTTTGTATCGATGCTCCCTCAGTCACTCTGCCTCTTTGCGGGTTTCCTTTGTGGGTTTGTGGGAGATTTGGACTTGCCTATGGCCCAGGTCTTTACCTTCTTTGGAGTTTGTAGCAGATTACTGCTAGTTTGGTTAAGGAGGTTGAGTGCATCCATCACAGGTGAATGCTCTGAGTCTGTCAATTTGTCAAATCTGTCTAGTTCGTCAACTCGTGCAAATCAACATCAGTGAAACGGAGTAAGCTCCATCCACTGGGGAGCTGACCCTTTACTGCAGACATTTCCTGATTCTCAGCTGCCATGAGGATGAAACAGCAGGCTGGTTCTATGCCTATCTGAGTGACTGCATTCAAATATTTCCAAATATTTTTAATGTTCCTTTCTTGCTTGCCAGGGTTACATATCCTTGGATAGGATTTCTATAACAGGTTTCTAACATCTTTTCACATACCCTCAAAATTGCCTGTAATGTTAGAGAGAGCTCTAATTTTGCACAGTTTAAACCAGTCAGAACTGCAGAGCTGTTATATCCTGTGCATCTTGCCTCAAGGCACAACGTAAATGAAAGTGGAGCTAAGAATAGGGCCTCGTGTCTCGGCTGAGGAGAGAAGCATGTGCCTGCCTACATAAGGAGAAGTAGGTTATGTTTCTAATAACAAGCAACTTTTTTCTTTTTCTTTTTTTACAAAGAAAAAAATAAAATGTCAGAAGGATCAACAAATTTGAGCTGATCTATTCTCCTTGCCTCATTCCTAAGCAGATAAACTATATATACAAGAAAAACAGACAGACAGAAAATTCCCAAAGGAGAATCCTGTCTTGTTTAAGATATAATGAATTCAGTCTTCAGAGACCATGAAGTCTGAGAGTTTTAAGCTCTGTAATGTCAGTTGAATAATTATCTCACAAAATGCATTTGTGTAGGTGAAGTCCCTCTGGTTTAGTTGTTTTCCTGCTATGAAATGGAAAGCTGCTAGCCCCTTGGAAAAAAAAGCACAGGGAAATCAGAGAACATCAAGTTTGTGTAAACACTGATTTCCACTTGTATTCTTCACCTAAGTCTTGGTGATAAAACACCTTAGAAATAAGGCTTTTCTGTGACACAGACTTCTCCCCCAGTTTCATGTGCAGACAACCAGAGTGAAACATCAAAATAAGGAAAATTAAACATGTTGCCAAACAGCTGAGTGTTGAACATGTCATTAACTGAAAATCTTACACTGGGTTGCAGTACAGACGTTTCAGAAAAACACCCCAATCAAACACTTTTTTTTGTGAAGTTCATTAAAAATAGAGTATTACTTGAATTGCAAAGTGACTGTGTCATTAACTTGATTAGTTTTTTTCACATGTAGAATATTTTACATTTAGGAGATAAAATCTGGCAGTGTGGCCCTGTGGATATGGAACTGGATTAAGAAATAATCCGCTAATTGGCCAGGCAATTGGGCAAAGTACATAATCCCTCTGCATGATTCATATTTCTTCATCTTTAATACAGAGTTTTTATGCACTCCAACTTTCCCGAAGTGTTTTGATTTACACAGATAAAAGGCTTATATTAATTACTACAGATGAATACTGAAATGCCATAAAAGCATTGCTTAATGAAATATTGATTTAAAAAATATCAAGTAGGACTAAGTCCTCGCCTTAGATGTTGAGGAAACGCCTGTGAAATGGGGGTCTCAGATCAGTCTCCTCAGAGATGATTCAGGTCTCTGAACAGAGGAGCAGACAGGATACTCAGAAGTACTCAGTTGTTCAATGGAAAAGCCAAGCCCTGGGTCTCCTAAATTACCATCTGGGATTGCCATTAACAGTCCAATCACAGACACCTAAGATGCCACCACTGTTCACAGCAAGATCCCTGGTGACTCCAGCAGCTTCGGGCTGCTTTTTTTGTTAAGTGGAAATGAAACCTAGGAGGGTTGAAGGTATAATTTCATCTCTTGCAAAAAGCTTCCAATTGTATGCTCTGTCACTTTTAGTGGAGAGAGGTTTGGACCTGGAGGGGCAGGGGGGAGCATTTAAAGGTTAGTAGCTAATGAGGCTGTGTGGAATCAGAGAGACCATAGACAGGGGGAAGAGGAGGCAGTAGTTTCTGATAACTAAATTGGGGAATCAACAGAAAGCTGTTTAAGCCTGTATTTGCAGGGACGTTTACAGTAACCCACAAACACCTACAGTTTAATATACTGTGGGTATTTTAGATGACAGTGGTATGCTGAAGCATTTCAATCATGCAGTCAGAAAGTTTAACTATAAGGGCAATGTGACAACAGCCTTGTAATTGATGTTTTATCATTGTGAAGTGCTTGAAAAGAGGTTGAAAAGCAATCTGAAGCATCTGAGAGGTGGAAAATCATGTGAGCAGAATGTAATGACTTAAACTAAATAATTTCACCTCTTTACCTTCACAGTGACGAACTGTAACACCTTTATTTTTATGTTCCTATTATAGTTTTTCTCTGAATTCTGCCCTTTTTGTGTTACTACATTTTCCTCTTATGATTCCGCATTTTTGCCCTTCTTTCTTTATGCTTTTTCGTGTACTGGATGGCACTGAGATAAAACTGACCACAACCATGTTTCCTGAAGCTACAGTGAATGATGCCTAAAACTTTATCAATCTAACTCATTTTTCTTCCCTGCCAGAAGATCACTGGGAAGAGTAGCAAGGGACGAGCATGGCTAACTCAGATCTGAAACCCTGAGGCTGCATGTGCAAGCACATCACAGACCCAGCAACTCTGGAAGTGCTGCTCATCCACCAGAAAAAGAGAAGAGACGTGCAAAGCCGTGGCTCTCACCTTTGTCTGCCTCCCTGCCTAGGTCTGTGGTTTCTGAAATGAAATTTGGCTGCTGGGTTGGTCGATGGCACAGCATGGCTGTTAGCATTTGCACCACACTGCAGCTGCAGATGAGCCCCTGGAAACCACCCAGGACTTAGGGCTGCAGAAGGCTGGGAGAAGCTCTGAGAAACCCCTGACTAGACTTCAGTGCAGCCAGGTATTTTATCACAGGTGTAATTTTAATTGCATCCATAATCCCACTGAAGTCTGTGCATCTGTCCATTTAGGTAATTTCTGTAAATACTTAGTTGAATCTGTCCCTGGAAGCTTATACATTTTTTTTAATCCATGTTCAGACCTTTTACCCCACACAACAGTTAAACATGTTTAATTAACAACCCGAGCGCCACTTAAGAGACCCAGAAGCACAGTTTAAAGCACATATGTAAGTCAAGACAGATGAAGTGAAGATAAAAACGCCAGTAAGGTGAAAGTCTAACCTTGTATCAAGTGCCTCTACCAAAAGTATGAGGTGATATTCAGCGGGGGCCTGAGGTACTGAGGTTTGGCACATAATGGCAGAGAGAGCAGACTGAGACATGAACAAAAAGGGAAGAAAACAATAAACATGCAGTGAATGCCTGGTCAGCCTGCAGAGCCCACCCACAATGTGTTTGAGGGAAGGCTGTGAAAGGCAGGAGATTGTAGCTTCCTGCACAGGGCATGTGAGCTCTCAGCCTCTGCAGCTCTGTGCATGGTGATTAAGAGGAGCAATTCAGCACAACAGAAATTATAGAAGACAACAAAAAAAAACCCCTCACTGCATTTACTGGTTTATGGTGTGGGGAGTGGGGAAATCTCTCATTCATCTAACCTGCAGCAAGGCATTTCTGGGTTTTTGTTGGTGTCAGTGAGAGAGCTGCAGGTACAGAAGCTCAAGGCACACTAATTCATCTATTCTCTCAGGACAATCTGTGCCACGTACAAGAGCCACTCATAAAAAGGAATCAAACCCAACAGAGAGCAGCTTAGGGTTCGTTTTGCCTTTTCTGCTGGTATCCAGAGTGCAGTGCTCCATCTCTGTGACTGCCCTGTGCCAGCTATTTCCTTGGGTTAGCCTGGTCTATGATCCTACCACTGCAGACAATACAGAAGCATAAATTTAAAAATTTCCACAGAAATAATTTAAAGGGATGATCTAGAAATAGACTACAGCTCTCATCCAGGGCTTCAGCTTTGGTAGTGATGGTGGCTTTGATGTGCCTTCTTCAGACTCCATGCTAAATTCATACACCCATCTCGTTTTAAAGAGTGGGAGAATTAATCCTGATTTTAGCTCTGTCACTTCAGGGAATGAAGAAGGAAACAGCCCATTAAAACAGATCTGAACTCAAGTCATGAGGTGAAAGTCTAATGCTTTATGAGTATCCATTTAGTATCTAGTAAAAGTACAGAATATTCTAGATTTTATCCATCTGATTTTATAGTTCTCTTAATAATGAAGACAAATCTGAAAGCTAGATCTATTAAACTCTTCATATAAAAACAAAAGCTGGGAATCAGCAAAAAAAAAGGAAAGTGTGAAAAGTTTCACTTCAATTCCCTTTTTTTCCCCCACTGTAACTTCTCTCCCACTATCACTTCAGTGATTCAAATTCTACTCCACCATCTGTTCTGAGAAGAAAAAAATGGAATCCATCTAATTTCTGGAAATTCTGAAACAACCTGGGTAATCTCATTCCAACAAAGAATCTGAGTACGAGTCAGCTTTCTGATCTTTATATTACACAAGAAAATGCAGCTGAGACTGTTCAAAAGAATGCTTATAGAACAGAAAGCGAACATCCCAGCAAGAGTAAATATAGACCAAATATATATATACTCCTTCATTGCTCTTCCTAATGCATCCATGACCTCAAGTGACAGGGTAGTGTCTCACTCAAGCTGCCAGACTGTGTAACAAGTCTGAAGGATGTTCACAGCAAAGTTACTGAACAAAGTTCCCTCGAAACTCTGGATTAAAAGTTAACTGTGAGTATTGAATCTGTAATCTAACTTGGCAGATTTGGAACCATGTTTTTAGCCTTGTCAACTGCCCATGAGTTACGCAGCATGAAAAGCATCCCTTCCCTTTGATGGCCAAGGCAACTGTACATCATCTTTTCACTGTGATGTTTGAGGACATGACAGATGAACCTCCTCTGTGTTCCCATTCAATGCTGAGAGGTGCAATTTTACTGACAATGCACCTCAGCCCCTCTCTAGGAAAAAAATAATTTTCAAAAAGGTAGATTGAAAGAAAAAAAAAAAAGCCTTTTGGAAGAACTCCTGCACTTTTTCACCTGCATTCCTAATTTGGCTTCTTTCCACATATTAGCCTGTAGGTTTACACAGAGGTAACAGATAAGAGTGAAAAGAAATAGAGCTGTTATTCCTCCCATTAAAGATAAGCATAAGTAGTTATGCAAGCATCCTACAATTGCTGGTTAAATGTACAGTGACTAACCAGACATCACAGCAAGAAGCCTTTACTTCCACACACCACATCTGCTGGACATTGCAGACTGACTTTATACTGGTCTGTAAAACAGGTAACTGCCTTTCAGATTCCCTCTGAGGAAGAGCATGTTCCATCAGCCCCGGCACCTGGAAATAAAGACTAGTGGGGACTTCAATCACTTCTGCTGGAGATTTCTCTTTTGCTTTACAGGCTTCACATAGGTGGTTTCTAAGTCACTGTCTAGCATGGGCAAAATCTGGCAAACAGATATACAAACACAGCCAATGGAAGTCTGAAACATCTGAAAGTTTTCTTCTTTAAGCACATTTTAGAGATATACTTAGAAGTCTTCTGACAGCCAACACACACCTTAGTTATTCTTTGCCATGTGTGTATGGTCCAGACAGAAGTGATGACAGTGCTAGTTTTGGAAATAATGGGCATAGGAGTCACTTTAAGAGTGAGCTCTGCAGCAGCTCTTAGCATGACATGATCCTGATGAACAGCACCCAGCTGAAGTTTAGCAGTCAGAGCATTTGCTTCTGCCACTTCCCTCCTGGAAGCTTGACAAATAAGTAAGCAGTCTCAGTGCAAACCAGAATTATTTCAGTTCACAGGAGAGTAGTACCCACAGGCCCCTTTCAGAATCTGGACTGCCTTGCTCTGTCATTGTACAAGCAATCCTATCCCAAACGTTAAAGAAAATATAAAAAGATTACAAGTTAGATAAAATTAAGTGCAAATACATACTGCTCCACACAGAATCCTGAATCCTGTATGAGTGACCAGTTATATAGGGAAAAAAAATGGAAATAGTTTTAAAATTACTTACAAAGTACTAGAAGATGAGACCAGTAGAGGAGAGGGAGAAGAATACAAATGATTCTTTCAAAGTTTTAAGTGAATCATTTGTCACCACTGTCTCCAAAAATTTGTGATCTTAAACCATTATTTTAGCTAAAAAAATATTCTTGTTTCAACATCTTACAGACTGCCAAGACTAAGTGAACCCTACATCAATACAGCAGAGGAAACAATTTCAGGAAAGGGTTTTTATTACATTACAATAATAAAAAACATCCTCATGGCCCACTGCAGGCCTATTCAGAGCTACCTTCACCAGCTTCTGTAGTGTTTCCATGTTTATCAGTCTGTCTCAACTCTGCTGAGAAGCAAAAAGATCAGCCTTTGTAGTGGGCTGATCTGTGGCTACTTCAGCATCCCACCTAGCACAGGTATCTCTGCATGCCACTGCTTTGACCTGCCCATGTATCCATTTTTTATTTTCATTTGCTGTGGAACTGACATTGGATATCCCTTCCTCAAGAAATCCTATGTGGCATCACCCCAGTTCCCTAATTAGGACAAAACTGGATTCAAAAGACGTAACACTAATAAAAATAGAGCCATCTGCATGAATGGGCTCCACATAACAAATCTGGATCTCAACTGAATTTAAGGGCTATAATCTTATTGTTCATATTGTAACAATGTCAAATCTTACATACTTATTTATTTTTACTATCACAAATAGCTACATTTATAGTATTCAAGGAGAGGCGTCTTGGGAAGTGAGTGCCATTCCTTTCAGACATCCACTCTCCAAAACCCTGCTTGGTTGGTTTCCCTTGAAAAGATTATCTATATTTAAAGATGTACTAAAACAAACAAACACTTTGTTTCCCTTTCAATTTAGGCTCCATTTTAGCTAATGAGGCAGATTTTGAGGCTGTACTTTGAATACCTGGCTTTTATGGATCAAAGAACAGGTACTGCCTTGCATGTGGGTTTTATTAGAATCAGAGAATAGGACCTCTTCTTCTTTCTTACTTACATTACTAGACACCACTGTCACATACTGACTTTTAAAGGTTTTTACAATGGGTTAGGATAACACCATGGATGAAGATTGATGGAATTCAAAGCAGCAAATAATTTTTCATCTGCCTCCTGCCTCCACTGACCATTTAAATTTCTGGACCCAACAGGGGATGTGAGCGAGTACTCCCTCTATTTAAGCTGATGTAATGCCTTTAAAATGGATCTTAACAGAGGCAGTAGACAGGATTCCGTAATAGGTTAGCTCCCTCTCCAATTTATTACCCTTCTATCACCCTCTTTAGATATTGCCAGATCCCTGAAACACTACAGTTCTTCTCTCTTCCCCTCATATATGTGACACTTGATAAATAATTTTACAGCACTTTGAGGTGAAATGAACTCCACTCAAATAAAAATTCTCTATCCTCCCACCTCTGACCCTACTCTCAACTCCAAATCAGCAACAGACCCCAAGGACTAAGGTTATGAATTCATACCAATTTGAAAATATATAAAAAACAATTTAAGTGAGCACAAGAAACTATCTGCCCTTCAAATAAAGACAGAAGTTTAGATCTGTGCCAAAGTACTTTCAAACACTCCTCAAGCATAAAAGCTATCCCTCCTGGACATCCCATCGGTTGGATGCTTCTTGGTTATCTTCAAACTTCATGAAGAAGGGCCATATTCTGTAGCTCTATCTGCAAGTCGTAACCATGTGTCTATAAATTCAAGATTCAGCTTCATCCTTTGATTTTATTTCAGGTCTTTGCAAGGAGAGCAAAAATCTCTGGGACTGAAATTCCATGTCGCTTTGCTTTAGTTCAAGCAGCCTTTGGCCTCTCTTTTATGAGAAACTCCCTATCACTTTATATCTCTGTAAAAGTTTTCACAGCCTGAAGAAATCTCTCGGGGAAAAGGTGAATTAAGAGCTATCTTTATCTTTAGTGGGCAGCACATTTAAAGCTATTCTTCTTTTATGGATCATCGTCAGTGCAACAAAGCAGTGCTAGAGGAGTGAGTACAGTCTAACACCTGATACTTGGGATCCTACAAAAACAGAGCAAACTTCCTAACAATCAGATCAAAGTTAAGAATAAAGGTTGTATAAATAGTAACGCCAAAAGCTGGTTTAAAGGCCCCAAACAAACAAAACAAAAACAAAAACAAAGAACAAAAAAAAAGCCACACACAGAAACAAGAACCCACAACACTGAACAAAACAAAAATACAACAAAGAGAAATGAAGCTAGGAAAAAACTCCAGTTATGCTGTCTGGATGCTAAAAAAAAGAGATAAGAGAAATAGTTGGGTTAATAAAGGAGGACATACTCACCCACCTCACACTTTCCCAACAAAGTAAGAAATCAGTGCCCAAGAGCTGAGATTACCATGGACCTGAGAAAAAATCTGATTAGCTTGTTGATCCTTGTTTACAACACAGAACTGGAAAACCAGGAAACCCCTTGAAGACTGCCTACGAATTTAATCCTCAGAGATCTGTCACACTAGGTGCTCCTGAAAAATAATCCTGATAGAAAATAAGAACTATTTCTGTAAATGAGTAATGTGAGAACAAGACAAGGTGAAGACACAATAAACCAAGGGCTGGCATAAAGAATGTACTAAATTATATGCTTTGACTGAGAGAAATTTTGTGAAAGAAACTCTCCATGGGTAAGAACAACAAGCAGGTATCAGAGTGCAATCTGAGAAATGGTGACTTGGAAAAGGTATTTACCTACAAGAGAAACAAAGGCTTTTAGTAGGGGTTTAAGCAGGAGTCACAGTAGTGCAGTCCACACGACAGAATGATGCCAGAAGGAGCCGAGCCCCACCTGCTTTCTGAGCTCTCTCCTTTCCAAGGCCACCAAACCCTAAATCCAGCTCCTGAAGTGCTACCAGCAGTTCATCTGCCACACAGAATGGAGCAGCATTGACCCTTTGAAACCCAAGCAGGCATTACACACATCCATATGATTATATGATGAATATGATTATAGGTAGCTATGGGTGAAGTCTGGGGAGAAAAAAATATGAACTGTGAAAAGTGGAGGGGGCAAAGATGCAAAGAACGACAAAGTCAGAGCTGATCGGATGGGAACAAGCTGCTGAAGCACCCTTAAAAATTTATTATTAAATAAGTCATCCATTTCTAAATGCCAAAATTACTAAGTTCAAAAAACTGTTCATTAAGTGTCAGGTAAACACTGAGATCACTGAGCTTTTCCAATATTTCTCTAGGAACAAACTGACCATAAAAGTGCTAAATACTTGAGCAAATGGTTAATTCAGTACAGATGTGTCCCTCTGCAGGAGGATGATGAAGCAAGACATGTCTGTGTATGTGAATGTACACAGCCCTGAGTTCACCTGAGTTCACCTGTCTCTGATATTAAGGAAATGGAAGGAAACAAGGAGTGAACAGACTTTGTCTGGGTTGAATTCACATCCCAAGGAACACATTCACTTCCACCTTTGAGTGGTAGGACAGTACCTGATTTTGTGACCTTAGAATATAACTGCACTCAACACATCAAAAATGAGTTTCACATAACCAATCTTCTGCCTTTCTGAGCATGGAAATCGGATGCAAGTCGAGAGTTGACATCCTGATGAGAGGTAAGAGAAGACAAAATTTGAAATAAGTTCTGTAAAATACTTCCCTCCAGCCTACCCACAAAACTAGGCTCAGTTACACTGCAGGGAACCTCTGGCTCAGCTCCCATCCTCAGGAGAGGCTGCTCCAACCAAGGATTTGCTGAAACTCAGAAAGGCAATAGAAGAGCTAGACTAACTCAGCACACACAAAACTGGAATCAAAGGTCTGAATGGAGGCGTTTTAGGACTGAAGTGCTGGGGATAGTGGCAAAGCATCCCTAGCACATGCTTCCCATTAGAAATTGGAGATGAACTGGATAAAAGACAGACTTGAGCTCTTGAATTAGCACCTTAAGTGACACATGTCAAGGGAAACTAGTGAGGGACTAAATGTAACCTTGTTCCCTCTGCAGTCACACCAGTAGGTTTGCAAATATGCACAGGGAGCCAGATCAGGGTTCAATAATGCTTGCAAGCATGGTGACAAAGTGACAATCCAGATGCGTGGATGTGGGCTTTAGACAGTTCTATTTGGCAGCATTTCCAAACACCTCTGTATTTTTGAGCTCATCCTTTCTGTTGCCTGCATTTCTGGATGCCACGCTTTCACTTAAAGCAACAAATATTTTCAGTTTTTAAATGCGAGTACACACAGACAAGGAATATGGTAGTCTGATCAGATGCTATTAGATCCTTTGCAGCATAGTCCATTAGAATATTTCAATTCACTTCCACATGCTTTTGGTACTTCAGAGTTATTTGTATCATAAAACTAAAGATGTTCTGTGTTCTTATCATTTGCTGATAAGAAAACCATCAGTCTTACAAGCTGAGCAGCTAGTATTTTTGTCTACCTTGGTTTTGATCATGAACCATATCTTTTAGCAGGAAATTAAAATCTCCTGTGGAAGAGTATCAAACCCATGCTTACAAAACCCATCAGTGGAAAACATAGCTGATGTCTCTTCGGAGGATTTAACTTGACTGTGTCACATTAATCACCTCTGAAGTAAAGGAATGACTCATAATTGTTTTCCATTACCTTGAGTTTGCTTTTTCAGCATTGCAAAAATGCATGGGCCAGGACCACAGATCATAAATCTCATCAGGCTTGCAGACAAGACTCTGAGTGGTTTTTGCCATGCTGTGTTTCATGCTGGCCTTTTTCTTCTGATTATAAAAATCTGTTTCAAATATTGGTATTTCTGAAGCATCAGTGTTTTCAACCGTCTGTACTTTTGAACATAATGCTCCCATCATTCCTTATAGATAGTAAAATGAATTTATAAGGCTGTTCCACATTGTCTAGGACATTCTCAGACCTATTTGCTTTCCAATGAAGTGACTGAAAACCACTGTGTACTCAAATAAACAGACTGCACTTAGAGATAACAGAAGGGTCTTCTTGCTAATGCAGCAAAACATCTGTAGAGTAAAAGTTTACATGATCATTTAAGAAGCAAGGGAAACATTCATGTCACAGCAGCACTGATTATCTAATAAAGGTGGATTAGAGATGTGCTTCATCTGTCCAAAGATCCTTCCCTTTCCCTTCTTTCCCTTTCCCTTTCCCTTTCCTTTCCTTTCCTTTCCTTTCCTTTCCTTTCCTTTCCTTTCCTTTCCTTTCCTTTCCTTTCCTTTCCTTTCCTTTCCTTTCCTTTCCTTTCCTTTCCTTTCCTTTCCTTTCCTTTCCTTTCCTTTCCTATCTTACTATTTTCTGATCTTCTCAGTTGTTTAGCTGGTTTATTTTGCCACTTCCCCATATCACAGTAGTGACCTTGGTTGTCATTGTGATGAATAGTGCAATTTTACACAGTATAATCTATTTGTGAGTGACTTTTTACTGACTTTAAGATTTGTACTGAGTCCTTCAAAAGTGCACACCAACAGAGGACTCTTGACAGAAAAATGGTAACTCCTGACCCTTCTTTTGAAAAGTCGACAGAGTACATATGTAGCAAATAGGGAAAGAACGTGGCGAAACATTAATTAAAGAGTGCAGGGAAAGTTGTGAGCAAAACCAGTTAGCTCAGTGAGCTAAGGCAAAATCAGTAAAAGATAGAATCTATCAGCAAAGAGGTCAAAGAAGAAACTGGTGAGTTTTTAGGAAGGTTTTCACAAAATGCAAGGGAGAACCAGAACTCCAGTTTATGATTTAGTGGGATGCATCATTTTTATTACTGGGACTTATAAGCGTCCTCAGAGATCATGTTCATGAAATGCAATGGATTAAAGATTACAGACTACAGATAGGTATCTGCATTTTTCAGATAATGTGTTGTTAGCATGATCCATAACAGTGGGATTTCAGCTAACTTGTACCTGAGGAGAGGCATGTACAGCCATTCTATTTCAAATCAGCTGATCCACATCTTTGGAAATCAACTCAATCTTTTTTTTTCTTTTTTTTTTTTTCTTTTTTCTTTTTTCTCTCCAAGCAGGCTCTTCCTAGATGAAAAAGTCTCTTACAGGTTGGCACAGTTGTGTTTTCCTGTTCTTCCTCATCCTTATGTCCACATACCAGGGGATACTGTGCACTGTATTCCCAGACTGGGTAAATAATCAGCTTTTAAATATGGGAGAAATACAGGTAGAAAGGAAGAAATAAGGAGAAAAGACTATGCAAAGAAATGTGTAACATCTTTGACTGGTTACCAAGTCATCAGAAGGATTCTGTAAAGAAATCATAAAATACTTTTAAGTATTAGTTGAATATATGTGGGTATATGTGGGTATATGTGTGTGTGGAGAAATACATATACACACACACACATATATTGATAGTCAAGAGGTGGGGGAGATCTTCATGGAAGTGATAAGAAAATCCTTTGTATCTCTTTATACAAGATACAGAAACTTTATCTGGAGGCTGACAGAGTTCTCAAGGGCTGAATTTTCAAGGACTAATACCATGAATGCAGAAGTGGGCTAACGTGGCAGCTGAAGGCTCTGTCTGATTTGTAACCACCGAAATCACTTGACTGAAGATGGTTATGACAACGGGTCTGCTCTGGCAAGTAAAATGTACAGTCATGTCTGCAGCCTGGGTTTGATTTAGGCAGGGCTATGAAACATAGAATGAGGTACCAAGTTCATGCTTTGTGACCTTGCACACTGGAATAAGGTTGATTAATGGAAGATTTCCTTTCTTCCAACATGCTGAAATCATTATACCACAGGAATACGACCTCTTGCTCAGATACTTTTACGCATTCATATCCAGGCCCATCTGGAAGGAACCCAAGGGTAGATTTTATTCATCTAACATAGTAGTTAAAGCATGAACTTTGCTCCAGGCACCAGAATAAGCTCCACCTTTGGCTTCTCTCTCATATTGAGTATTTCAACTAAATATTAATTTAAAACTTCTCTGTTCTCAGAAGATGGATCTTAAAACTTACCAACTTCAATGCTGAGAGAGACACACCCACCCAAAACCTGGTCTATCAATCCTAGCGAACACATCCTGCTCAGACATAACAACACTAAAATTGCTTGAGATGCTTCGCATTCCCATTTGGGTGCTGTTCGCAGAAGCAGGTAAGAGCAGCACTGCCCAGCAGTGCTTGAGGTCATTCAGAACCTTGTATCCTCTCTCTTGACATACAGAAGAGCACCCAGACGGTACTTCTTCTGACTACAGACGCGAAGGAATCAATCAGTAGGCTGCCAAGCAGATTTTAATGGGTACTTGCAGGAGTGACATTTGACAGCATATGGGGAGATGCAGTTCAGTTGCAGGAGGACATTAAAAGGACTCCAAGTCACTTACTGTATAGTAGGGTTACAGGATTACAGAGTCTGTTCTGCCCCACACAACTATATAAATAAACCAGCTAAACAACTGAGAAGATCAGAAAACAGTAAGATACAGAAAACTCCTTCTCACTTCAAGCATCTTCAGTGATATACCACGTGCTCTTGCTTAAAGGAGACTCTGCTTTACCTATTTGTTTCATTTTTGGCTCTTTATATCTATTTTAATTAGACTGGATTTTTATTAAGATTATGTTCTAGTATCAGATTACCTAAGAAACTGGGATCACTGCCATTCATCCTGTCAGACAGTGAGTGAACACTGCTCCGAAGGTATCGGTTCACACTTATAGGCTTCATTTTTTCTACATTTATCTAATGTACTTCACTTCTGTTGCCCTAAATCCAATTCCAAGGATATTTTAGCTTGCTGCAGTCCACAAAGATGATGTGGGGAAACAATGATAATTTTATACATGTAGGCAGCCTGGCTGCAAGGAATAAATTGTATCATTGATTAGCTGAACACAGAGCTTGCTGGTGAATATTTCCCTGAAAGGAAGCACCCTGAAAGGCTGGTCTGGTTGTACTTCTCTTATCATACAGACCTTTTCTGGACCTTTCTCAAAGTGAGTTTCAAACTTGGGGTGATGAGAAAACCTCAACAAAAGCTTGTAGGTAGGGTACTACCTGGAACTGTACTGAACACTGGCGTGAGAGAGGAGAAGGAATCCTCTTGGGAACAGAGATGAAGCAAGAGAAGAGAAATGTCCTTTTCTGTTCTCGAGGCCTGTGGTGCCCATCTCCAGGCTGTGTATGAGCTGGAAGTGGCAGGAATTTGCTAGGAATTAGAAGAGCAGAAGATGGTGGAGATCCACCATCACAAGGCATGGCTCTTGACAGAGGTATCAGGGATTCATCGGATGTGCAAAGCGCTACTCCTCTGACCTCATTCCTTACGTGGAGGAGACCTGGGCAGAACTGCAGCTTGAATGAAGAAAACATTCTCATTCCTTCCAGAGTGAAGAGCTAAGCTAACAACATTTAGTCTGACTTATGTTTTTTCCAATGCAGTCACTGTCTCTGACCTTTTCCTGATGCACTGTTATCCAGGACAGAGGTAGTGACTGCTCCCCTAACTGGCAGTCTGAGGTGCAAAGGCTCACAGCCTGAGCTGCCCCACAGGGCATAAAATGGAGGAGACATCCTTCCCTCACTGCCAGGGCTTCACAGACCTCACTGAGATTCACCCTCTGCTGCCTACAAGGACATTGGCTATGACAAACACTTAGAAATTAGAAACAAACACAAGAATGTAAATGTTACTTAAAATGCTTACTACATACATTAATTGCATAATTTCTTAAATCAAACTGATTTTTTTCTTTTTCTTACAAAGAAGTACTTCTTAACCCTGGAAGTAGAAAGACAAGTGTATGATAGAAAAAGCGCAGCATTCTCATGTTGCCCATGAAATGCAATTTATTAAAGAGCTGCCCTACCTACTGAAACTGTGGATGGGAACTAAATGAAACAAAGTCAGCTCACCCATATGTGGAGCTCTTCATATCAACCCTCATGGGATGACCCTTCCAAAACAGTGCAGATGAGAAGAATCTTGTTAGCACTGCCCATGGAGTGCTACTTCCTCCTCCCTCCCCCTGACCTGAATGACCAGAGGGTGAATTCCAAAAGAGCTAATCTGCTGCTTCATTCCAATCCCAGAACTAGCACTCTACAGAAGAGGCCAGCTGCCTCTGCAGTCCTCTGTGGATCTGCACAGCAATCTCAGAGACAGGTACTGCATTCATCCACATTTTCTTGAATGTATGTTTTATATTACCATAAAGGGGCAATTAATGTTTTGACACCGATGACAAGAAGTCAAAAGTGCTCTAAAAATGCAATCATCTTGTTAGAACAGCTGGTCAAGACAGTTATGTTTCCAGCATGTGTGGGACTCCAAATTGCCTTCCTATGATTTCATTAATCAGAGAAAATATTTGGATAACCACAAAAAGTATTTTGAACTCAACAGAAAAAACACTAATCCCTCTAAGTGAGAGGGACAAGTGGTTCCTGGATGCATAGCTGAACACAGATAAACACTATCTGATTTGTAACAGACCAGTGGTTTTTATCTCTTGAGAAACAAAATAATGAAGAGATGATCTAAACACTTTATTCCAGTTAAAATCACAGCATATAATCTCGTTTTAGGCAAAGCCAAGGCAAGATCCAACAAGACTGATTAATTTCTATGGAAATTAGGAATCAACTTATGCAATTGCAGATAAAAGCATCTTATTAGTTTATCTTAATGAGACACCAACAATAGTGTACCACTCAGCAGCATCATGGTTCACACACCTCCTCAAAATCACTGTTACTCAGGTCAGTTTATCTGCTCCCTAAAAAAGGAGCTTCCATACAGTAGCTCAAAACATTACCCATTTTCATTGGTCAAATAAGCTATAAAAGCTTGTAACACAAAATGCTGTGACACTTATTCACTGGTCAGCAAGCATTATTAAGCTCTGTCATTATTTTACCATAATGTGAGAGAATCATAATCTTTGAAGATATGACATGCCAATACAGCCAAGCAATGAAATGTTACTGATTATATTGGCAACAAGACTATGAGAATATGAACAAGTGTGACGGGGAGCTTATACTATTTTATAACAATAACCACTTTTCTTTCTTTGACCAAGGTAAGATTAGCATGCCAGTAAATTCTTTATGCTTTGAAAGAACAAGACTTCAGAGCCCTTAAAAATAAGACCGCAGAAATGAAGCTGAAGGTCATTACTCAAAATTAATGTGTCAGCAAACCCAGGAATTAACGGAGAATTTGAAAGCCTCCACTGGAGAGCCAAAACAGGATTGGCAGTTAGTCAAAATTTGAGACAGCAAAGCTATATTTGTCTAACTATATATTTTATCTCAACAAAAATAAAATGCAAAAACTTACAGGCATTTCATATTTGCTTAAAAAACAGGAATTACATACCCAAGTCTGAACTGGACAAAGATAATATAATACATTTATATTCCACAAGAATAATATGTTGTTAGTGTTGGTTTTGCTCAGTGATGTAAAAGTGGATGCACTTCACCAGTAATTTGGTGGTTTTGAGGCAGTTCTCACACTGACTTTCCCTTAGGTCCAGAACTCCAAATCTACATGTCAAAACATTACTGATGCTTATTACAACTGAATCAAAAGATTTCCTTCTTTCACCAATAGTCCATTTGAGGCAGATTTGACATTATAGTTTTGAAAGAAATACAGTCACAGAAAATAGTCTTTAATGTCTGAACAAAGATGAATCAAATGTTTTTAAAATGCACTGAAAGATCTGAAAGATTTAGTAATTCTTATTCATTCCAATTTCCAGTTTTAGAGTTCAATAAATCTCTGCAAATATCTTCCTTCAACACTATGTGAAGCCTTGGTAATTTCAAATCTGGATCATGTCCAAGAGATATTACAGGCCAATATGCCAGGATTCTGAACTGACAAGAGCATGGGATGCATCCCTTTTGTTTTCTGCAATAAAACCTTCAAAATACTCCCAAGACTCACTGTTCTGGTTTTTACCAGCACATGTAACCAAAGCTTGAAGGCACACACCTGTCTCGGCTCCCACACCAACCTGGTGTGTTCAGTTCTGCGTAGTCTACATGCCACCTTCCTCCCAGGAAGTGTTTTTCTTTCTGCCACACCTAAGGCACTGGGTCTAGTCCCTGCTGCAGGCAGACCACCCCAGGCATCACCCAGTCTGTGCCAGTGCTTGTTTTTCCTCTTGTTCACTGACACTTCTGAGACACCAGGACTTTGTACAAACCAAGCAGAGGCAGCTTCTCTCAGGGGAAGTCTAAGTTTCCACTCTCCAGGTCCACTCAGGCCCAGAGAGAAGCAACCAGCATAAAAGCCTTCTTTTTCTGCAAGACCTAACAAAACCCCCCCAAATTCTTCTGTTCTTTCCCAGTCAATTTTCTCTCCTTACTGAGGAGCACTTAAATTTAAGTGACAATGTTCTTCTTTAAGATGGTTCAGGTTATGCCCTCACTACATAACAATGTACAACCCCAAAGCTTCCCATTACCTACAGAAAAGTCTTTTTAAACTAAATGCTTATTTCTCAGTGGTCCTTGACTAAAGGTAACCATTGTACTTCTTACAGAAAAGCTTTTGACAATAAGAATTCAGTACTGTTAGTAAAAAATAAAAGCTAGCCACTGCTAAAGAAATCATCAATCTTTTCAGTCATCTGCAAAAAGGGATAAACACTAAATAAATTTTACAGAATTATTGCAACCTTAGGCTTTTTCTTCCCTTCCAACATCACTTCATAATTTTTTAAATATTTCCTATTAAAGCTGGATTTAAAATCTGTTTTTCATTATCCCACACTTTTATCTTGGTCAACTTTGCACCAAGGTTATCACTTCTGGGTTATTTTGAAACACTAAATGCAGTTATACACCTGGCTGGTTTCCATAGTTAATCCTGGTTTACTTTGATTCCCTAATTTTCCTCTCATTCTTCTATAAGGTTTTTCTTCCCCTCTGCTAAGTATTTTCTTTGTATATATACTTTTGCCATCAGTGTTTCCGCTCTCTTCCTTGTGAAACACCCAAATTCCATCCTTGGCAATATCCATTTCTTTACTCTCTCCTTCCTTTCTCTTGTGCCTCATTTCTTTCTACTCTGACTTCTTTTTTTCAGATGTGCCTGCTGATTTGACCAATAGCTCTTGCTCTTCGAACTAGTCCAGCCTTCACCTCCTCCTCCAGGATACATCAATCACTGCCTACATTCACAAAGGTAAGTTAAACCCCTGACACAACCAACTTAATATGTCCTGTACCCACACGGGAAAGTCTGAACTCACTTCAGACATGACTTCCAGAATATAAACTGTGGAAACTCAGAGAAAAGGCTCAAGAGCAGTGTTCTTGCACAAAACATTCTGTGCCACAGGACTGGTGGAGAAGACATGTCATGCAGAAGGGGATTTCCCCAGCTGCACTAACTACAGAGCACTGCTACTGTCAGCAAGCAGAGGGAATGGTGGGGCTGTGCCCACCTGCAGACACTCACCAGTCCATGCACAGCAAGATGAGTGTGCTAGCAAGCTCCTGGTAAACAGCCAGACTGAGGATGTGACGTCTTTGGGTGGGAGCACTGCATCTCCAGAAGATAACGGCACATTTGCCAGGGGCTTTTGAGAAGACGTGGTTTTGGCAGCCAGCTTCGCAAGCTATAGTGGGTAATATTCTGCCATGCAATGGTGACTCAGTTCTTCCAGAGTAATAGTGTTACTGTACCAGACCAGTAGAGTATTATTTAATCTTTTGTTTAAGAGCTAAGAACTATGGTAAGTGTGTGTTTTCTCTTCAGTGCCCTTTACTCACACATAGGCTGTTAATGGCTTTATCATCTGAATCTACTAATCTGAAGCTTGGACAACCTGTGCAAACCTCACAGTATTCTAGATTTGACAGCACAACCCCTAACAAAGCAATACAAAGGCACAAAATAACCCTCCAAAAGCAACAAAGCAGGAAACTTGGCCCAGGAGGACCTAAACTATTCAGGAGAACCAGCTATTCAAAACATACATTTTGATTATACTTATATCTACAGTCATGAGCAAACAAGCCACAGAAGGAAACTGTCTAGTCGGGTATTAACCATCCCTGATGTAGCCACCAGGAAGAAAAAGTTCTTGAGTCTCTGTACAGGCAAATCTTCTCTCACCTCTAAGCCCAGAGCCCAGAGTCACAACTGTGCAGCAATGAAGTTGCCGGTCAACAAATGTCAACAAACAAGAACTAAGATGACTTTTACCTTTCTCATGCTGCTCATGAATCATCTGGAACTGGGTGAAAGTATGACTAACTCAGCCTTTAATCACTCTACTTCAATTTTTCCTGTTCAGTGTAAAAACACTGGTGGTAAAAACAGCATAAGGAAGGATCAACATAGCTTTCAGAAATCTGTCAGACCATTTCAATATGTTTTGTTTTGTACTCTGAGATTTCTCCCCTCAGTTATACACCGTACTACTTAGATTCATTAGTGGGCATGGAGTGCTCTGAAGCCATGTTTATTTTCAGTGCCAAGAATAAATATTGACATCAAAGACATTGCTGATTATTTCAAAGAAAAAAACCCACCAAAGTAAAATAGAACAAAGATAATGAAATGAAGTTTGACTAGCCCCAAAATAAACTTTTAAAATTATAAATTTATTCAAATCTGCAAGAAGCATTATCAATTGTGTGAATAATATTTAAAAAGGATAGAGATTTTATTAGCTGTGTATTTTCTTACAACTTCTACATTTATGTCTGCAAAAAAGAGGTTTTTTTTCCCAGTCTCTCACTAGCATGCAAATTTCTACCAGAATCAATTAATACACATAATAGGATGAAGAAAGTATTTCTTAAGCAGGGTAGCAGTCTTTCGGGGAGGGGAGGGGGTGGGCAAGATGTTTCCCCACTGCAAGTAAAGAAGACTTTTCCTCAACTGCTAAGCAAACAAGAGAAAGTCCATTAGAATCTTCAGACCTTTTACAAAGACTCTTGGCTAATGGAACTGGTCTAAAAAGCAGATAAGCCATATAATTTTACAAGAAACAACCCGCTGAATTCTTCAGCAAACACAGCTTGGCAATCTATCTTCAATTCAAAATAATGAGGTGGTAGGAGCATGATGGAGAAATAAGTCTTCAAAAACATCACGTAAGGGAATCCAGCTGTGCTTGTATAGTTTCCAGCTATTTAAAGGAAAAAAAAAGAGAAAAAAACCTTCACTCATAAAATGTTGTTTAGAAACATGCAAACAGAAATATCCAATATCTTCAACTATGCATACCAAATATATTTGCATACCAATATAAAAATCCTGTACTCATGAATATTTGTTTTTACATGAAGCTATTAGAATTCATTGCTGCAGTTTAAATATTCAAATTTTAAAGAAACAGTTGTCTAAATACTACCTCTTTAGCATGCACAGATGTTTTCCTGTGAATTTCCAATGCATAATAACAAGGAAAAAAAATAATAGAGTTCATTTTGACTGGATTATAAGCCTAGCATCTTGACTGAAGATGTAACACTAAGATACTGTTTCCAGAGAGATCCCCAGTGTCAATTATCGGCTACTCCTCCTGATCTAGCTGTCAGGTATGCTTACAGTGACCCAAGACCTATCTATTCCAAAGCTGAATGCACAGGCTCTTCTTGAAAATGCTTTATGTGATCGAAGAAATCCAAAAGCCTTAATTTAAGCTGGATCCTTTTTTTTTCAGTTGTATTAGATTTAATTCATATAGGCAACACTTCCTGCTGAGCAGCATAAGGTGTTTACAAAGAAACTACAGTATTGTAAAATCTACAGACCTTGTTGTAGAACTCAAACAGCTCCTGATGGCTAAATTCTACAAACACCTTCTTCAGGTTCTGTAAGGAAGAAAAAAAAAATTTTTAAAAATGAAGGAATAAGCATACTCTTATTTTATTTTCTCTTTTCTCGTTCTCTTTTCTTTTTTCTTTTCAGCATTAACTCCAGTGAAACAGAATATGAGATTAAACTATACAAAGACAACGGTTAGTTTTCTTCCATTCACTACAATGTTTCTTGAACATGCATATTTCATTTAACTGAAGAATTCAAATCTACCAGGATATCTATTCTCCTCCTGTGAAGAACAGTAATAAAATAATCTTTGGAAAGGATTTAGTTACCTTATTTTTAAGTCAGACAAAAATGAAAGATTACATTCATCTTTCTCAGCAGTCCATCTAAGATCTGGTAAATACCATTTCACAGTGAGGAAGTCAGGAGTGTATTTGATTGAACTGGCACAGCTATTAATGTACTGCACAGGCACAGAGCTGATACTTCCATTCATTAATCTAACAGTTCCAATCTTAGCATGCTGACAGTGCTATAGGCATCCATGCAGATTCAGCCCAAGTTAACAATTAACACAACAGCTTCAAAGCAGTGCTTAAGCACTTAAAAAACCCACAAAATAACACAACTGATGAAAACTACTGTAGATAAAACAGATGGTGGTAATAATCCTCTGCACGCATGTGCTGATGTCTGGAGATGGGGGTTAAATTAAAACTTCTGTCCCTGCTTGCAGCCTGCTACCTTCAATCACAGTGCAGATCTATCCATACATATTCCTTCTATTTGACTTTATTTTTGTGACTTTATTTATTTAAATGTATATTTCTTTATGACTTTATTTATTTAAAAGTGTATTTCTATTTCTGCACATTCTCTTTGTTCTTCTTAGACATTTCAAGGCTTGGAGGCATTCCTGAGGAAAAAAGCTGCACTTACATGAACACTAAGGAGGCTCTGTGAAAACTGAATCTCTTGACACCTCTATTCACAAAATATTATCAGCCGAAATAATGTACACACACCACATTTCTTTAACTGGTACCAACTTCATGTACCACTTGGGTCAACAGAAAAACACTTTGTTTTTCCACTCAGCTTAAATGAGCAAGGACACTTTTGCATACAGACAAGGCTGTGAGCCAGATTCTGTGTACTCACGGCAATGCAAGTCTCAAGTTATGCCAGAAAATGTCATTGAATTTGGCGCGCCAAATGCACAAGACCGGCAGAAGCCCTGGGAACACAGTATAGGTACTGCCTGGTGCCTGCTCCTCAAAAGGAGCTGTAAGAGACACAGGAAAGAGATAAAATAACTGGGGCCAGCCTGTCTGGTGCAATTCCTCCTTCTCACTCTGCAGAAAGAAGGATCCCTTCCAACAATTTCAGGACGGCTACAAAAGCCTAGAAAAGGACCAGTGATTTGCATGAGTGACCAATCTTCCCCCTCTGGGAAGGAACAATGCAATACTGTGAATCGTATGGTGAATACAAAATAAAACTACCAGGACAGCAGTTCTCTTTGCCATGACTCCAGCTGATCCTCCCTCCAAAGAGCATAATGCTGTGACAGGGAAGTAAAAGCATTTTTAAAGCCTTTCTAACAGCTAAGAAACAAAAAAGAAAGCAAACAAGAGTTTTTTAGAAGAGAAAGGGGGTAGACGAAAGAAGAAAGATACACTAATAGCAAAGGGATCTACCACTTCAGCTGGATGCTTGCTTGGCATTTGCCTTTCTAGAAGGATTTGGCAACTGAATAGAAGGAATCAAAACTGCAAAGAGGAGGTTCAACAAGAGGAAGGTATCGTGTATCTTAAAAGTTTATCAGTCATAATGAATAATTAGGATCATTTCTTGAATGGTTTCTGGAAGGGAAGTCTGCTGGATTTTGATATGACAGTTTTGCAATGCCTCCAGAGAGGGGCAGAGAAAGACCTCTGACCATCAGATCTCATTTCTCCAATATCTATGTCTCATTCAAGATGGGAATCTTCTGGTGCTACTTCAGATCAGCAACCACGATCAACTCTTTCTCTGTGTTTGTCTTTCATATTTTCTAACTACATCCATTACTGTTAGTTATAAGATTGAATATGCAAATGAAAACAAGACCTTTTAATTCTCTTTACACTTAATAAATAAATCCGACTATGCTTTATTAACAGGATGAGATCTCTCTTCCCATTATTATTTAATAATCATACTCTGATAACTAGGACAAAATTCATGTTGGATTGTGGCAAGCAAATGTTCGTGGAGATCTAAAAGAAAACATGCCATGCTAGGCTATATTTCTGAACCGGGGTGGGAGTAGGAGTATCAACAGGAGACAGGTGTAACAATCTTATATGAAATATTCTGTTTATCTGCACTTAATCATCTGCTAAAACACATTTGTTTATATGTGTAAAAACTGTACCACTTCAACAGAGAACAGTGTAACAAAAAAATTAATGAGGAAGTATGGCACCAGTTAAAAATGTTTATTTTATTAAATTTCTCACTAGCATGAGTCTTTTAAGGAAGGTAACAAATTATTATGTGGTCAGGAGTTCCTGTATAAATTACAAAAACATTGTATCATAACTAGATCCCTACAAATACCCCTACTTCTCAGATGGTTGATGGCCTCCCATTTTTAGCTGAGATACCCATTATTCACTTACTTGCTTTATTCTATGTGAACATAACCAAGTGCAATTAAAAATGTGTGCCACAGGACTAGGTTACCACCCGGTTCTTAAATTACTCAGTAAAATTGTCTTAAAAATTACTGTATAGATAGAATATTGCTAAAGACCCCAGAGCAGGCAAATTCCTAATATACTTAATGGAATTTTACTCAGATAAGCATATAAAATTACAAACCCCAATAATACTTCAACCATAACTAAAACAAAGGATGAAAAAAATTGCTTTCAGCTTACTTACTTAATTAAATGTCACTGTGTGCAGACAGAGCCTCAACCTATTTATGAAAAGTACAGCTAAGCTGACTTCTTTTATCTGCACATACAGGTTTTCAGATGTTGCCTCTGATCTAGTATGTGTTTCCCAGACGTAAATAAGAAAACAGCAATTTGCTGGATGTCTAACTTGTTTTTATCAAGTGTATCATTCTTTTTTCCTCTTTCCTTATAAATATCTTCCCATCCCACACCTTCATTCTACTCTCTCCCTCATTTCTGGTATCTCATTTTCTCTTTGCTTTTATCATCTTCATGTGAAAGAAAACTAAATTGAGCAACCAGAAAACTAAACTGAATTTATTCCCATTGTCACACTTGGTCACTCCAATAGTTTTTCTAATTACATCTCAAATTTTGTTGCTGTGCCAGTGTTAACCCCTAGCTCCAACTTTAAGAGTTTTAGCCTGGAGTGTGACAGTTTCATAGCATCATAGAAGCACAGCTGAACATGCTATTCTTCTGAAGACAAAGAAATCTGTAAAGTACCGAACATTCATTCTTTGAGCTGCTTTGAAAACACTGAGACAGCCTTTTTGTCTGATACAATATCTATAAAGGGCAGCAGGGACTGCACTGGGGCAATATCCTCAATGTGTCTAGCTAAAGAGTTTGTGCAGCATGTTAGCTAAATAAAGTTGCTGTTAAGTCCAATGTGTTCATCTACTGTTAAACATGACAAAGCATTGCATTTACTACTGGAAAGGTCTGTGTGAATCGCAGGTGTCACCAAGAAAAATCTTTATATCACTCTGAATTCACTGCAAGGAATATGGTAATAAGCTTTCTGAAATGTGTGGTTTAACATGTTTGGCCATGTATCACTAGTCAATGTATTTTAAGTGTTAAAATTAGATTTTAGTGCCATTTTGCCTTCATATGTCTAGATGAAATCTGATTTCATTCCACCTCTTCTCTCACCCCAGGGTTGTATCAATTTACAACTTACAGCCTCCTGAGAACTGTGAACTTCTAATAAGTTTAACTGATTAGGGTTGTTTTCTCCCCTTAAGTATCTTCTCACTTACTGTCTGCTATTATTTTAAAAAATGTAACATCTTCATCAGCCTCTAAAACCAAATCTCCTTTGGGGGTGGAAGGGGGGCAGGGAAGAAGAGAGAGAAATGAGAGGAAAATGAAGATAAAACCTTTGTATTCCAAATCAATATTAATATGCTATCCTGACCAAAACAGCCATTATGAATGTCTCACTAATTCTACAAAATAGCCACAGTCTTTTAATATACACTTAGCTTACAACCATCACCAAACAATTAAGCAAATTTTTAGCTGAACATGATCATCAGCATAAAATGATGAAGATACCAGTATACAAGATGTGTAACAGTCTCCAATTTCCCATTATCTTGGCTAACTGTTTTAAACACAAATACCTCCTTGCTGCAAAACATTTCTGTGGAAACCAAGCAAATATTGTCTCCTTAAAATACTTCAGAAAGCAGAGGCAAATTTCTGGTTATAACCAAAGGACTGGGTTTTGCTTTTAGGCGGTTGGTTGGTTGATTGGTTGGTTGGTTGGTTAGTTAGTTGGTTGGTTTGTTTGTTTTACAGTGGGGATGTTTGTTTGTAGTGGTTTGTTGGGCTTTTTAAATACAGTGCTCTAGATATTCCTATTTTAATGTACTACTGCAAAAAGCCTTATTACTAATGACAGAGTTTTGCAACCTTACGTACTACACAGTTTTCCACACATTAAGTCTCCAAACCCACTTGTAAGCATAGAGTAATGCACTAGAAGTTATAAATAAAAGCCAAGCTGGTTTAAAGCTAACTTGAATGGAAAAACTGATACTGCTGTTCTGAACTGCAAAGCTATAACTACTTCAATGATGTTGAAAAATAAATGCCAAATATTTAGAAGCAAACAGATGGAGGGATAAGCTGAATTATATACCTAAATGTCTACTGATAACAATAGTGTTCTGTGACTGAGCACAAGTAAAAAAATACAGTATATTCAGCAAAATCTTTTAATAGCAACTACGTGAAGTAACATATATCTCAGTCTTCATATTTTAATATTACCTGTAACACTATCTTGAGCCACATCTCCACTGGGCTTGAGAGAAGAATATTTTCACATTTGCTGTCCATTCCAATTTACTCCTATTAGATACCCTTAAAATCTAAGATACAACAGAATGATATGGATAACTAAGCTAATCAGTTTATGGACAAATTAAGACTCATTCCTAAACAGACCCAGTTGATTCTTAGTAGTCTACATTCCCCTCTGGACCTATCTGTTTCTATGCTACATTAATTCAGACTTCCTTTAAACTTGTTTGGAGAACTATGCATTCACCTAGGCACTTATAGTCTTTTCCTATTTGTATCTCATAGAATTTATCAAAGAGTTTGAGCTGCTTGGTCAGGAAGATGAATTTTAAGAAGAGCATATGCATTAAAACAGACCAGGATCTCTTAGAAGCACACCTGTTTCTTAACTCTCTGCACATAAAAGACAGTAATTAAAACTTCTTCATATACTTACAGCTGTAGATGGATGCAATTCAGCTCAGGGATTCAGCAAAACACAGGGAGTTAAATACAGACTAATATATCCCTAATTAAACTTCTTTCACATCATCAAAAAATGGGACCTTCAAACTTCATTCTTTTGCCAAGCTTATCTCCATTTGCAGTACCAAATTATTATTTTTGTAGAGAAAAAAAATCATGTTTTATGACTGAATTACATGCATTTCAATTTTCAGTGTGGAACTGTTATAAAATGTAAGACACTAATCCACTCTTTTCCTGACCAACATATTAACCTCTAGTTCGTAAATGTACTGCATTCTACCTTTCAAAGTTGCATTTTTTTCATAGAAGCTTAAGAAATTCAAATTTCTTGTGATTCAGGGAGATCAAGATCTACATCATACTAAAGATGTCTTTCCCTCTCTTTGCAAACTATATGTAAGCCCCCTAAACAAAGTTCTGTGTTGATTCCTCAGATCTAACCAACATGTTACTGGAATTGATAGAGATACATACAGATAAATCTTGAATCTCACTTCAGCAGATTCAGGATCATTTAAGAATGTTTGCATAGAAAGTGGCAAGAATTAATTGCTCAGTCTGGCAGTAAGGCAAGAGACTCTGCAGGCATTTGGAGATCTACTGAAGACCTGACATACTCCCAAACTGCAGTAAGAATTGTCCACTACCACCATTTTCATTCCTCCTGTTCCTCTCCAGCCTCAAAAAAATATCCATTACTGACTGGATGAACTGCTGCAAAACTATAGAAAGGAAAAGGGACACAACTACTGAAAAGAGCACATAGGCTGGGAAGATCACAGAGCATTACAGGCAGACAGGTCCCTTTCTTCACAGTAGGTCAGAAAAATGCTTTTAAAACTGAGAGAATTATCTGGAAAAAAACCCCAAAACCACAGTTTTCACCTCAATACACCATGTCAGAGTAAATACCATCTTGCTAAAGAAAAGAGAGATAGAAAAGCATTTTTTTTCCAACAGGTGGACCCAGGCAAAGTGCTCCTAGGTATTTACATTCCTATAAGTACCATCATTACATTGGTTGGCCTTTCAATTATACTTCTGCATGGAAAACCTCTCAAAACCAGAAATCTAGAGATGATGGTTGACACTTCTGTGAAGATTATGCTAAATATACTTTTAGAAAAACACCACAGTGAACGAACATGAATTTTGGAGAAATGGATAGTACATGTGTATCAGTGTATGCCTATCACTTAAAAGCACGTCTTTTATATTGATACTTCCCTGTTATGTTGCACATACAGAAAATGGCTCATAGAAGATCTGTTGAAAGGCTGACTTGCTTTATGTCAGTTCTGTATTTTGTATTTCCCTTCACATGACCTTTCCTTCTTTGAAGGTAACTATACCCACTGAACAAGCTCCTGACTGATTCCTCACCAGACTCCACATGGATTCAGTGATTAAGAGCAACAAGCATCCATCCACATGAATGTTGTTGTATTTTCAGGATTCAATAGCAAAACATGCATAATTTCCAAAAACACTATATCCAACTAAACGTGTTTAAAAATCAGTTAATTTACTGAAAGGCTGCCACAATTACTAAGAATGTCACTGATTAATCTAAGGAACACAGGTCCTAATAATTTTCTTTTTCCTGTTTCCTCTCTCACCTAATTTTGCAAATTCTACTGTACTCCAAATACTGAAGAAAGCTCTCTGAAGAAGCAACCTTACAAAAATTTTTTTAAAACCCCACTCTTTCTTCCTATAAAATTTCACTGCATCAAGTTTGGAAAAGAGAGTTTGCATGAAATCACATACACCCTAATTGTTGCATACTGCTTATACTGTCTGTAACTATCAAAACATAACTTCCTTCTTTAGTCAGAATTATAGTGTGATAACTGGTTTTATTCCTCAGAAGAAATTAAATTCTTATCTTTCACATTTTGATACACCTCATTTGTCACAGAACTTATGATATTTAAAAAATTAAGTTTAGGAATACTGCAAGAAAAACCAGACAGCTGTGACTCTGTGTTTCTTTTATTTCCACTGGGGCTAGCATGTAAGTCTTTAAAGCCATGAAGACCAGGGAGTTCATATTTCCAGTCTAAAGATAGCTCACATCAAAACTGACACAACAGTCTTACATTTACCTCAAATGATAAGGAATTCACTTTTCTTATTATTATTATTGTATTCACAGATGACCTCTGCTGAAGAAACGGAAAGCCTAGGTATGTTGGCAGCAAAAATGCTTGCAAGCTTTTCTGACCTCACATGTTCACCAGATTTAATCACAGCTGATGCCACATTAGTTTTTAGGAACTACATATCAAGAAGATGTCACGTACCTATAGTTGTGAAATATTTTCATTATTGCAATCAGAAAATAATCAAATTCTAGGAAACTGACAGAACTGAGTGTAAATATTAAGAGCACCATTAGCCTAGCATTGGCATCCACAATTTAAGATTATGAACTTAAATGGCAAGCAGTGCACCTTGAGTAAATTGTCTTGGAACAGCAAAGCTCAGCCTACAGCATCGAAGGCAGACTGAGACCTATATGCATCTAGATATACAATGGTCAAAACCTCCTACAGCAAGAAAAGCAGCTCAACACCATGCACAGAGTGTTTTAAAGAGCTCCTCACACAGCTTGCTTGCAGCTGAAGTAATTAACCTAGAGATACAAATCCTTTATGTGCTAATCAGTTACACAACTAATGTTGGGTCTCAAGGCTGGATTTAGAGGAAACTCAAATTGCCATCCAAACCACTCAGGAAGCGACCCCTTTATTCTCGTCTAAAAGCCAGATAAAACCTCCTCTGTCCAGAGAAGAAATCTGGGTTGTTACCATCTGCATCCACATCTAGAGCTACAGATCTGGCAGAAATATTATATGGTGAAGGATTTTAAGAAGGATTTATAGCTCCATTTAAGAATGGAGGAAGCTGGCATCTTATTGAACTATTACCTTCTGAGCCTACCTGGTTCAGTAAGAAACTGCAATGCTGTAATGTTTTACCACAAAGAGCATTCTTTCTTCATCACTGGAATACCTGAAAATACCTATTGTTTCTACTGAGACACAAGAAAAAAGGCTGGATAAAAGATGCCAGCAGTGAGAGGAAAGATCTAAGGAAGCTCAGATCCACATGAAATCAATGTAACTGATGTGAAAACACCCTTTCAAAAATCTGCTTAAATATTTACAAAATGTCGAGATTAGATAATTTGTAAATTAGTTCTTTTTGTGTGAAATGGGTCACTCGGAGTATCACAAATTTGGATTTTGTTAGGAAGATCAGCAAAGATAAAATGTTTGGGGCTTTTTTTTCTGTGCTAAAGGGATGTTAGGGGCTGTCAGCAAGTATGTTTTCAATCTCCAAAGGACAAATCATTCCAGCAGCTAGCAACTGGGGGCTTGCACACGAATCTCAGGTGCTGAAAGACAGGGAAGTCATGCAGGAATGAGGGATGTTAACTAGCAGTCTAGTCCCCAGCAGGATCAAAGACAGAACTCTTAGGGAATAAGGTTGTTTGTAAAGTAATGTATATTTTATCCTTTTTTAAAATTTACATATTTTTATGAGGAAGTCACCTACTTACTATTTTTACCATATTCTATGAGTTGTAATATATACACAGCCTTTACTACAATGCTCACAATCTACAAAGAAGTGGTAGTATCTCTTCCCTGCCATAAGCAGCACAGCAAAGCCTTGAACCAGAGCTACCTGTTTGTATCAAGGACACACTGATGTCAGAGCGTGAACAAAATCACATTGCATCACTAGCCTGACCAAGTAAACACCAACATTTCTCAGGCAACAGGCCACAGTGCAAAACTGGAAGAGGTCATTAAAACCAAGGTTTCTCAAATTAGACAAAAAAGCTATGCCTTTTTAACAAGAATTACAAAGAGATTATGTGGTCTTCCCTCATTATGTCTCCACAAAATTAATAAGAATGTAGAAACAACCATTTACTATGAAGCAGCCAAGCAACAACTTTCTCATTTGTCACTGAAGGTAACACATGTTCTAATGACACAAAATTAGCTATTCTAGATTTCAGACAATGGAATTTCAGTGATTTTCCTTTGCTACTTTTGCTGACAAGTTACTTAAAGCTTGATGCAGTGGAGTAGTGTGAATTCTCACTGCTTACTGAAAACTGGACAAAGTGCTAAGGACAGAAAGTACAAGTTCTGTGTGTTTTCACATGCATCAAAGATGAAATGAGATCTCTCACCCACAGTTTCCTCCAAAGCCAGACTATGAACCTAAGTGTGTAAGTAATATCCTCTCAGGAAAGAAAAAAACAGTTTTTGGCTAACATAAGCAACTTGAAAGAGGGTATTGAATCCCTTTTTCTTTTCTTCAAGTCTGTGTGTTATTGAGTAACAGTTCATATAGGCTGCTTTAAGAGAGAGTGAGTAATATGAAGGAATATAGTACTAGATTCAGATAATTTTACAGATGGCAGGAGCACAGTTCAGTACTCAGGCCGGCTGCAATGGTTTCAATAATTATCAAAACCAAGATACATTTTATACTTCTCTTTTAAAACAAATCTGTTCAGCTCCAAATTAATTACATTCTTCTCTTTCAAGACAGCACTGCATGATGCAAAACAGCAATGGTAGAGCAAGGAATAAAAAGCATATGTGGTGTAATCTTTTCACCAAGATAGACAGAAAATTCATATTTAAACTAAATGTCTTTTTAATATTTTTAACATATGAGTTCTTCAAAGAGGAAAAATTGAATAGTAAAATGTTACAGGTCACTTTGCAAATACTAATTTCTTGGAATCACATATCATTAAGGTAGGAAAAGATCACCAAGATCACTGAGCCCAACCTTTGACCAAAGACCACCATGCCAACTAAACCACGCACTAAATGCCACATCCAGTAATTTCTTGAACACTTCCTCTGCTACCTTCCTGGGCAGTCCATTCCAGTATTTAATAACCCCTTCCAGGAAGAATTTCCTCCTGAGGTCCAACATGAACTCCCCCTGGAGCAGCTGGAGGCCATCTCCTCTTGTCCTGCTGCTAGTTCCCTACCTTTATACAGCCTCCTCTGTGGTAGCTGTTAGTACCAAGGCAGTGTCCAGTTGCATTCGAGGTGTAAAACTGGCCACTGACCAGCAGAAAAATGAACTAGAAGAATGAATGAGGGTGACAGCTGAACAGATGAACCACAAAGACAGGCTGATGATCCTAGTCAGGATAAGGGTGACGGCATTCTTTATAAAAGAGCATATTAAGAGTATCTGTGTTTTCTTACTGGTGTGACAGAATTAACACTAAAGGGAGATGCCACTGGATTCCAAGCATGAGAAATGTTTTGTATCTGTCGAAGAAAGTAATTCCAAAACCATGCACAGAAGACTGAATTGGCCAAATTGCAAACCAGTTTCTTTAAAGAAAACAAACAGTCTAACATACTTGGGATCATTATTTTAAAAGGATTAAAACATTATTGCAAAAGAGAAGTAATGCTATTTTGACTGTTTTGTTTATTTTGGAGATAAACAGGTTGACTGGTTTATAGCCATAAACCAGGCAGAGCTCTATGGTCAGGCAATGATTCTGTGGGATCAGAGGCTGCCTCAGGAATATATAGATCCAACAGTTGGTTTGCAATCCAACAGTGGATTGGCAATCCACCTCTCAAACTGATAAACACAGTACCTGGGGTTTTGTGGTATTGGTTTTGCTAAAGCTTAAGTCTAGAAAGATATGAAATTCTAGGATGCAGTAACAAAGCCTGATACTACGAAAGAAAGGGCCAATTGAATAAACCACATGTCTGTATCAGCAAGAACTTGGATAAATATTAAAATGAGGTTTTATACTTGAACTAAAATGTTTCTCCGGTAGTTACTCATATTTTCTGTGTTGAAAATACTGAAATGTGAAAATAAACACATGGGCAGTCAAAAGCTGCAAACCAGGTAACAACAGCTATCCTTGGTACAACAGTGAATGAAGATCCAGAATACCGAAGATGCAGAAAGACTTTCCATTCCTTTTTTCTTCTGGGAGCTAAAACTTTCCTTTCTGAAACACACCATTCAATATTAATACATGAATGACAAGAGACTTTTACCTAAAAAAATATTCATTGTAAGAAGAAGAAAGCATTTACCTCCACTAGCAAAAACACAGCCATCAGCCACAGTGCAGATTCTCCTCTGTTCAGCACTTGTAAGGCTTCATCTGAGACACTGGATCCAGGCCTGCATAGCCCCAGTACAGTCCAGATGGCTGGAAACTGGGGGGAGTTGATCTGAATGGTTATCATCTGGATCTACCAGATCTGAAGAGATACTAGAAAGTTTGGTATCTAGCTGTTATTTACTGTTACCTTTTTTATTCTTGCCTATTGCCACTTTGTTTGTTACTAAACTGGTTTTTTTCACTTATATCTGTTGGTTTTCATTACTGGTGGGAAGGGATTAGTTGGAATCAAGGAGGAAGTTACTCATTTCAGACTGCCCATCTATTTAAACTGTCCCAAATCTATACACCTATATGAAACAATTGTAGCATTAAAATGTATCTCTGTGACAGGTGATTTTAGTTTATTCTGTTAAATATTAGAGATCTTATCTGTTCAGGGAGTTCAGCTCATAACAAAGAATCATGTTTGGCAACAAAAGATAAACACTCCTTAGCTGAAAAATTGGCAAGGAATACCATTTCAATCCATTCATGACCATTCAGTTTCTCCAAATAATTCTCACAGGAAGCTGATCCAAACAAAATCACTAGAAGCTGGTAACCACACCTTTTAGATGGCCACTGTTCTTCACTCTTAAAAGACCTAGATCTGGATGCACAAGTAATTTCAACAGATATTGACTGATAAGCAGTGAGAGTAGCCAGAAAGATGATCTAGATAGCTTGGTACTAGGCAAGTGAAATTCACAAGAGACAAGGTTGTTGAACAGTCAGTCTTGGGATCTGAAGACTTACTGGCCTCCTGTTAGTTTATCGCCATCAGTTTGAAAGTGCTATAACTGGAGTGTGATTATTCCAGCACAAACTTCAATAACTCTGAAACTTAAAGAAGAGTATAAAATATCCTTAAAGACCAAGCACAAGAGTGAATACCCAAAGAGTTCGGAGCTCTTGGATAAAAAATTGTCACTATTAGTCAACTACAGCTCTAGGCGGTACCATTCAGTGCATCACTGGGCCACAGGGCTCATGGTGTAGAGGCAAAATGCTGTGGTCAGATAATACAGGGAGCTAGATTAGCCTCAACCACTAAAATGTGCTTAATAGAAAATCAATACGTTAATTTTGCATTAGTGGTTGCGTAGCCCGTTCTCTCAGAATCTAAGACAGCATAAAAATGCAAGGCTGGCATAAACTTTGTATTAGCTGCATATATTCTAGTTAATGTGACAGAATGGCTATCTTGTACCCAACATTACAATTCTTCTGTGAGCAATCCAGCAGTGCAGAGATATAGTATTAATGATTGTGAAATCATGCCTTGACTCCATGGCGTTAACCTAATTGTGAAATTAGACTTTATTTATTTCACAGCTGGGTACTGACTGGCTATGAATTGAACTGAAAATGCTATTTACAGGCCAGTATGTGGCAATACTTCCAAGCAAACAAGAGACTGAGGAGGTGAAGATAGATATAAAAATGGGGCCGTAAATTGCTGAACACTCTTACTCAAAAGCTGCCTGGAATATTTCACTACTCTGAAGTCATACCAGAATGAATCTCACAGGCTGTTATTCAGACGATAATAATAACAATGGTTACTAGAAAATGTTGTCTTTTCTACACTACTCTCTAATGCAGCATGGCATCATCTCCCTAGTGTTGCAGTTTCCTATATAATACATTTTTCTAATACTGTTTTATGGAAACCAAGAAACACTGACAAATTCACAACCAAAACCTACACAAACTAATGAAATTTTAAGGCAATTTACTTTAGTTACTTCATAAAACCCCAGCATCCCACTGCTTTTAGTTGCTGACTACAAAAAGCTCCAAAATCTTCTCTAGTTGAAAGCACAAACTAAATATAACTTTGTCACAAGTAATGTTTGCCACCCTGACCAGAGTAGTTCAAATAGCTTCACAATCAAGAAGAGGTGTGAAATAAATTGTGACTGGAGATTACAAAAAAGTAATTAGTTCATGCAGATCAATCTAGAAATCAACACAGACCTCAGGATCAAGAGCCTGCAAGAATGGCTTCTCTCCAGCCCTGCCATCACTTTGTGTTCTAGGAGCCAGGAGGAAAAGACAGTTCTTCTTCTGCCATCCCTGTAACACCCAACTAGAGGATGCCTGGGCAAAAAGCAATTTCCATGGACCAAATACCATGACCAAAGACCAAAATAAAGTCCATCTACTAAAAAAATGTACCCAGAACTAGCTTATTCTTATTGAATAAGGATTTGACTAAAGTGCTTCACTAGTAACAGAGAAAACTTTTTAAAATGTATTTTTTAAAAAGTAAACTAAAAATGTTAGGTTTTTCAGTGATAGAAACTTTCTGATTCATCTGTGCAATAAATTTTTTAATGTCTTTAATTAAGTAAGCAAATTTTAAGAATCTCTCATTTACTTGATATTAAAGTCTCAAAGTATGGCCAGTATTTTTGCCAGTATAGCTACATCTCAGTGAACTGCAGTAAATGCTTTATTAGTTAATCTGTTTGTTTGTCTGTTTGTTTAGGGTTTTTTGGGGGTTTTGTAGCTGCTTTCCAGTGAAATGCAGTGAACATGTTATTTGGGATTTTAAATTTTGGTTTTGGGCCTGCTATCAGGAACCCTTTCTGTGCTAGATCAGAAATGGTTCCTTCTGCACTACCATTATCTAGTATAAAAATCTTGCCCTAAAACTGGTAGGTAAGTATTAGAAGCATACATGCAGCATTCATTACTTAAAATCTTTTATTCTGTTCTTTAAAACATTTTTTTTCACTTCAAGCTTTTTTGAATAACAGAGAGGAAAAATGCACCTGAAATAAATAAACTAATTCTAGAGGTAATTTCTAACAAAAATTAAATATGCTCAAGGGAATCCACATTTTATGTAAATGTTCAGCATGAAATTATTTTATTATGGTTAAGATAAATATCAGTGAACAAAAAGGGGGAATGGAACAGGGTAAAAGTACCAAATTTTATTGTATTCATTGAATTAATACTACACCAGTGTAGACTAAAAGAGCTACAATGGTGTACACAAGTGAGCTTTCCAGCATCCCTGTGAACTTACCAAAGATATACCACTTTTGTTCACAGGTTTGTGTGTCATCTGCAGCACAGCATGAGATTAGACTAGCTATACAGTCTAATGCTTTCTTGGTAAGTTTACCTACCCACAGCTCGGATGTTCAGTTCTCTCTTTTGCAGAAAGATGAAATGATTTGCAAATGCTTCTGCTGACTTCATTTTCCTCTTGATCCTCAACACTAACAGCTGAAGTTTTAGAACTGGCACTTCTGAAAAAGCTTAGGAGACTATAAGAGTGGTAACTTGCCTCATACATAATTTCCTACTAGCAGTTTATATTTTTTACTAGGAATAAAGCGCAGATCTGTATAAATCAGTAAATTCAGTTTCCTCATGATGTAATGAAGACCTGTAACACACTGACTCTTGAGATATTTTTATTTATTTTCAATGCAGGTTTGGACATCTTCTGCATGAGAGGTGATGTGAACTCCTATACAATAGGATCTACTTTCATAGTCCTATATAAAATGTTACATGACACAATGTACTTCCTAAAAAAACCCTCGTGGCTACAATACGAAAAAGTTTATATCAAAAAATTAAGACTGAAACCTCATTTGAAAATTACTTGCTTTTTGAAAAAATCCAATTAATTAACAAGCAGGTTTTAGGCAAAACCATCTGTCCATTTCAAAAGACAATATCTGCCCAGAACATTAAATCTTACATGGCCATAGAACTACCAACACTTAATTAGATACTGTACCATCTAGCTAGAGGGAAAATGTAGAATAGCTCTTGTAAACTCTGTTAAAAATATATGAGATATTTTTTGGTTTGGAAAATTTAATTTTTTTAATCCATAACCCTTAATTGTCAAACACACTAAAAGCCCACATGCATTCTAAGCAAAGCAGATCAGAAGCAGGCAGCATATTTTAGTAACAATGGGCCCATTAGCATGGAATCAGAATGCCAGTCTTAACATGAGCAGGTCGCATGTCTGTACGGTAAGCAGACTGACAATACAAATTTTCTCAATATACAAACCTATTGTCCCAAACTACTTTTCTAAAAATTGTCACACATGCATGTATACAGTCAGGATAAAACAAGCAACACTATTTTCAAAATGCATAGCTGTATTTGGTTTTGCTCAAGTAGAACTGACAGAGGACAGAAAAAATAAATTAAATGGGGGAAAAGTTACCATTAAACAAAACTATGACAGAAAATGCATTTTTTCCTGTATTAGCAATTATTTCAACAAGAAACTTTGAAGTACATTATAGGAATATCTAGTAATGCCATGGAAGCCAGAGATACAACCTTGGAGAAGGAAGCTGTTTCCATCATAGAATCACAGACTGGCTTGTGTTGGAAGGGGCCTTAAGGGTCCTCTAGTTCCAACCTCTCTGCAGTGGACAAGGATGCTATTCACTAGATCAGGGTGCTCAGGAACCCATCCAATCTGGCCTTGAACACTTCCACGGATGGAAAGTGCAACAGATTTTACTTTGCAATATCAGAAAATCAAATAATTATGAAAAACACAGGCATATTTGATGCTTGACTCCATTCCTAACCCAAGTTGATCCTAAAGCCTTCTACAAACTTTTCAAACTTGAAATCATCTCAGTGGTCCAGAAAGAAAAACTTTTTGTCAATTTCAATGCCATTTAAATTCCACCAGTTTCAATTGGTAACCACTGTTCACACTTTCTCTTCTCCCTTCATGCATTTGCAGGCTAGATATTTCAAACGCTTTGGTATTGCTGTCAAAGGTCCTTGAAACTACCTCTTGAAACAATGTGTCTGGCCCTCAAAAGTGATCAAAAGTTAATTTATTTTCCACGAATCTATTTACATTATCAAAAGAACCCTTCTGTGCATGTCTTTAATTGACAAAATGAACTTGGAAATGCACTCTTGGTCATTGCAATTTTTGTTTTGTGTTACGGAATTAGACCAAACTGGCGCTTCAATTTAATTCTACCTCAGAACCTAAAACCTGACAAATTCTGAAGCAAGTCACTCTACGGATCAAAATGCCAGAAATTATGGAACAAAGATTTGAATGAAAAGGTAAAGGAAATGTGCAGGCAGAGCTTCCCTTAAAAGATAATCTGCTTTCCAGATTAAAAAATATATAATATTTTCAGATTTCTTCTGTTTCACTGTGAACACTCTGAAGTCAAAGGCTTTAAAGGCAGTATCTGTGCATTCCCATCAGACACCCTTTCAGAATTCAGCTGGATTTCTTGAGTCTCATGTGAATTTATTTGTCTAATAACCTTCAATAGACCTCTATTCGTAAGCTTGTCCCATTCTCCCTTAAACTCATATAAAAAGTTTGCAACCACATTTTTGGGCACAACTTTCCAAACAATTATTACTTCTGTGACCATACCAACACTTCGGATTCAATTAAAAACACTTCCTGATGAATCAGCTCAGTTTATAAAGTTAGTATGAGTCAATGACAGTTGTATTGCTAATCTCAGTAAATGCCATTCCTCCATCTGTTAATTGTCATGCCATTGTCAAACTGAGGGGAAGCTATTAAGTTGCTGCTTAAAGGTTATACTGCATTTTATCCACTCAGCTTTAGAAAGATTTATTTTGTAATGTAATAAGGAGAAATTTGTTTTAACTCCCAAAGCACCTTAACTCTCAATTCAATTTTTTCCACCTTTATTCCAGTTTCTCCTTCCTGAAGAATCTCGTTTTCTCTCTATACACAGGACTCATAGTTTGTGAGGTCTTCACTTCCTTTCAGGAAAAGAAACACGCTTAACTCCAGGAATAGGCCAAATACGACTTTGAAATGTGAATGAACTTCAAAAAAGCATGATGTCCTGCTTTTAGTTCTATTTTTAAAAGTAAGAATCCATGTGGATTCTGAAAAAATACAGTAATAGTAGTAGTAGTAGTAGTAGTAGTAGTAGTGGTAGTAGTAGTAGTGGTAGTAGTAGTAGTGGTGGTATGAAATTAAGTTGGTAATGAAATAGAATTATTCCTCACCATCAACCCTGTTGCAAACATGCATTTTTTTCCACAGTATTTTTTCAACACCTGGATAATTTCTTCAATTTTGCATTCCCATTTCTAAAGTCCCCTTTTTTATAAAAGAGTTGCTGTCCTTTAGAATTAGGAATTCCAGAATATTATATTATTTTTAAGTAAACACAAAGTACAGTAATTGATTTAATTGTAGTTTCTGCAGATTTAGTACATTTTGTTTCTTCAACACTCACACATTTCAAATTTAAGAACTCAACGATCCCTTTTTTCATCAAGCATTGGATAAAAATAAATGTGTTAACTATTAATAAACATTTTTACAGTAAAAATACTGACAATCTTACTCAGACTACAGAAAGTATGTAATTGATAAATTTTTTGCTGCCAAAGTACCAAAGCTTCTCTAGATGGTAAAATATTTTTCCTTCCTTGTGCAACCCCCCTATGCAAGGTTATCACTTCAATTCATCTTCTCACTCCCTTTATTTCATTCAAATGCAGTCTGATACTCTACTGTAGAAATTCCCAACCTGCTGCTAAACACCAGACTCTGCCCAAACATGTCTAAATACGCTTCAAGATTTCATACAGCTTTAGGTGACAGCATATTAACGTAAAAAAGGATTTCCACCCAGACAAATCTGATAATGACTTGGTATAGTTGTCAACTGTTTATCAGTTTATATTAAAAGACAGCTGATTTCTATGCATATGCAACTGGTTAAAGCAGCACAGCTCAGGAGAGTTCAGCTAACATATTTTTATCCATAAGGAGCAAACTGAGTAATCTGAGTCAACTTTTCAAATTCACAAAGACTTCCAGGCAGAATGTAGTTGGAAGTTACATTCCTATAGTAGCTTAGCCTCTTCAAGCCATTGCAAAGCTGGTATGCAACCACATGGTAGGAAGCATGAGCCACCCCAAAATTGAACATACAGCAGATTTTCCCTCTTCTACCAAGATTTCTGAGAGTTTTTTTCAATAATAAAGCAACAACTTGAATGAATTTAGTAAGTAAAATAATTCATATTTCTTGAAAAGTATTTAATCCCAAATACCCTTAATAGCACACGAAATACTTTTTAGAACATTAGTACCCACTAAATTGCTTTATGTTTTTACAACAATCAAGAACCCTTTATTACTGGATTGGGGGTTATTTTGTTTGTTGTTGGGGTTCCTTTAGTTTGTTTGTTTGTTTGTTTCTTTGTTTTAGGATTTAAGCAGACAAAATTTTATCTAAAGGACATATGGGTAGACCCTTCAAATTTCTTAGTCCTAGTTGGAGTTTACTGTAAGTTAAACAAGAATAATATTGTAACATTCACATATGTCAACATTTAAACAATTTGTTTACTTTCTAAGGTCACATCTTTTTCCCCACCATAAGAGTGTGATGTCTTTCACCAAGGCTTCTGCTTATCAAGCACAACTTTTTATTAGAACCAAGAAATATTTTTCATCACCTTTAACAGAACGCTGTGATTTTTGTTGGCAATTGTATTAACATAACTCTAATTAGCACTAAAGTTTTTCATAAACACATATACTTATGTCCACTGCTTTTATACACAAATAACCAGTAGGCAAGCTTGTTATTCTCCTAATATGAGAAAAAGAAAAAAAAAGACAAGAACACTATAAAGCCCTGGTTTACTGTAATGACTGCATGACTCTTGAGTCGTAAAATAACACTCAATGTTTAGTGCTCTGCAGGAAAGCAGAGAAATGAGACGTAAAAGAGGAAAAAAGTCTACAAGACATATTCTACATATAGGGAAATATTTAAAGATGCTGAAAGTGATTTTCTCTCTCTGAAAATGTGACACAGCATTTTTCAGGAACAGTATCTACATCTAAGCAATTGTTAACATTAGCATAACAGTTATTTAAATTAATTTCTGTTCAAGCCTATTATGGTTATAAAATTCAGCACAACAGCAGTACAGCTCTACCTGAAGATCTTGCCATGCTGTCCTCAGCTCCCTTTGCAAAAATATCAAACACAGGCTGCAGAGACAATTTTTGTTCTTCATCTAGCCAGTTTTCCTTGTTGACAACTTGGTTTTATGATTCTTGTCTTTACAGCAATGAAGAAAACAAAGAACTTGTTGAGTGAACATTGCTGCCTTGGTCCTGCTGTAGAAGTAATTTAGTATTTGGTAATTGTAAATTTACTGGCACTTGTGTAGCAAAAAGCAGCTCAACATTCGGACAGCTTATGATTTCACAGCACATCTGCAGAGGTCATACATAATAGATACTTTTCTGAGGTTCATCCAAATAAAAGGAACTGAACAAAAGCAATCTGTGCTGATGACATCGAAGTAATCATAGCTGGAAAATGTAATGCTGCACCGAATATTATACCAAAATTATATTGCAATAGCTAATTTGAATATTTAGAAAGTTCAGCAAATCCAGTGCCCATATATGCAGGAAATATTATACATAGTATGCTACATCATCAAGCATGAAGTGTACAGGGCATCTAGAAAGAGAAACAGAATACAGATCCTAAGGAGTACTGAAAACTTTGCATTTAACACCACGACAGTGGTATAATGCTGCACCACTAAATGTAGAGAAGAGTGACTGGTTTAAAGACAAGAAGAAAATCAGAAGTAATTGATTATTGAGATAATTGAAGAGAGTTTACCTCAGCTCCCCCAAATTCTTTCACAATGCAGAATTTCCTAAGTGTATTACAGGGCATAAATACAACAGGAGCTTAAATATGACTGAGAGAGAAAGAAAAAGGTAAAAGAACATTAGAATGAAAACAAATGGACATAAATTAGCCATTTATTCACTCAAATTGAAATGAAGGTTCCTAACTGTGATAGAAAAGCCTGGAAGAGTCTTGCCATCAAAGAAATGGGGGGAAAATCTGAATTGATTTTATAATGAAGATCAGAGAACTTACAAAGGTGCTATATGACAGAACAAACTAATGGAGGCAAGGAAAGAACAGCAGGTTTTTAGATTCAGATTCTTAAATTCTCATCTAAAGAGCAATGCACCCTAAATCAGAAGACATCTCTGAGTGCTATATCACTAAATATATTAGAACAAAGTAAATTCAGAGGTATTAGAGAATATTAGTTTCTCAAAGTATGCTAAATATTAAGCCACATTAAAAATAAACCAAAAATCCACTGGATACTGATGGCTAAGGTCAACTAGTGCCACAAGCCTCCACTGAATCTTGAAATCATGAAACTCAAAACAAACAAGCAGCCACCCACATACCTTACTCTCTTCCCATTGATTGCAATGCTGTTGCCAATATGACCCAACGTGACATAAAGCTTTCAGTTCTACATCCAACACATCATCAATAACAACATGTACCTTAGCTTTATCACACCTACAAAATCTCAGACATAGGCTTTCTACTACTGTGAAGTGACAGAATAGTATATCAGATTGTCAGTCCATTTGTTTATTTTGCTTCAGTATATGTGACAGCTTGTAAGATAAAAATCCACTCTGCCCAGACTCTCAGTTTTGTATACCATCCCCAAGATACGGGGCACTCTAACCAGCATCTCTCCCACACCTAATTTTCCATCAAATATCCTAAACCATATTAGACTCACTGATGTCAGAAATAGCTTCAGGGAATATTGTGTATTGTCACTATGAAACAGGCACAGCAGGTTACTTCAGAGAATAATCTCTTTCATTAAAATTTTAAGAAGTGAAATATCATTAGATGATTCATTCCCTGCAATCTGTATTGTTTTGTAAAATAATTGGAAAAGGAGTTCATTGATCCATGTTTTACTTATTTTTCCCTTTAATTCTCTTGGGCACAGAGGAAAGAAAGTCTTCAAAACTCTCAGAAGCAGTTTGTTTTATTCCTGCATTTGAGATGAGTCCCAAAAGGGCCAATCTGTAGCTAAATGAACACATGCAGAATATTAAATTTTGCTACCATCATAGCACTGATTTCCACACAACAGAAAGAAAACTGAAGACTGAGAACTCTCAGTCAGCTTTTGTCCAAATTGAAAATCTCCAATCTTCCTGTTTCCGTATCATCTCATCTCCTAGTCTATTGCTTCTGCACCAAAAAACCCTGAAGCTCTCTTTATTCAAATTTGTCTTTAAACGCAGTCTTCTGATGCTTTTTTCAGATACACAAGAGAAACTAATTTTAATTTTCTTCTTATGCTTTCATTCAGCTAATGGATATAAAATGAACATTTAAACTGCAAAGCTGAATTTAGGAGATTTTGTAGAAGGATCCTGCCACACTTCAGTAATTGTATATAACTAAACAATCTGCACTTGAGTGAAAACAAGTTTAATCTTTTTAATGAAAGTTCCCTCAAATAGTAAGAAAAGTTTCCCATTCTTCTAAAATTGCCTTGAAAACTGAGGACCTGTGTGAGGCACATTCTGATTTCTAAAAACGAATTTGTAAAAAAGTAACATGTAGTAGTAGCTTTCACATCTTTAGGGGGTTTTTTACTTAGAAGAAAGAGGAGCTATAAACAAAACAATGACAAAGCAAGCAAATTCCTCATCAGGTCTGTATGAACAAACATGGAGTAAATAGTAAATTCATATACCAGAGACCATAAGCACTAAGAAAAATTTAATAAAAGACTATGCAAATTCAAGCTAAGTGATTCATAGAAGGCACAGTGCAGGATCATGCCTGAATATGTTATTTTATGATAGTGAAAAAAGGGGACATTGTGCTTTTTATCTGAAATATTTGAAAGACAGCTGTATTTCTCAGTACAAGTGAAAAGCTACCAGAATATAAAGCCACTAAACAAAATGCCTATCTTTACATGCTACTTTCAAGGATCTCTCTGTTGAGAATAGGAGATAAAGAGGCAATATGTGTAAAATATACATTATAGATTTAATACAGAAGAAAGAAGCAGTTTCAGCATGTGAGAACAACAGAGAGTATAAAAAACCTGAACATGTCTTGAAATGGTCAGTCTTTACAAGCAGCTGGTGGTGAAGGATTTACAAGATTTTATTCTATTTATTTTTACCTTACAATTTCAACATTGTCTTCGTTCTAAATCAAAATTTACTCTACTGCTAAATGTGGATGTTTGTGTAACTACCATAACCCCAGGACAATGGATGATGCAGTATTACAGTCTTAGTACTAAAGTAGTGGATTTGCATACACAACGAGAATGAAGCACAACACAAAAGGGGGCCTCTGGCCACCTGCTTTTCTTGCCTCCTCTAAGCTATCTTTCCTTCTCTAAATGATAAATCTGCTCTACCACATTAATAGCAGTAACTTTTCAAAACATTACTTTAAGATCTAGCATTTCCAAATAGAAATATCAATTCCAGGCAGACAAGGGAAGAGAAATAAAGGAAAATAATCTAATGAGAGTAGCAATCCACCTGGGTTTTTATTTGCTCACTCTTGATGTGCTTTGGGATATATTGTTTAATTAATATTACACAGAGATAACAATTGTGCTCAAGGTAATCTTTGTAAAAATTCAGTCAGGAACATGCACATTGATCATGCTCTGATTCCCAGTAAGTCTCATCAAGCTTTGCAATGTATTTGTAAACAGGACAAACTGTTCTCCCCTTCTCTGGTATGCTAGTAATTAAAATAAAAATATAATTAATTGAGATTAAATGTTTGCTATTAAGCTCTGTAGTTTTAAAAAACTACCCCAGGAGCTTAGAATTTGAACAAATATTCAAGAATAGAAATGCAAGCATGAAAATGTTTTGAGATTTTAACTACTAAATAAGGGAAAACTTGGGTGGCACACTGTCTTGCGAACTGTTGATTGTGATCTGTCACAAAGTAAATCAGGATTAAAATGTGAGAAGAATTAGAAATTATTTACAACTTTTTTCTTATGCCCAATATCTTTCTTCTCCCTCAAATTTTAAAAAAATATTTCTAAGTGAACTGCAAAACATTTTATACTGTTTCAAGCTCTTTCTTGGAAACCAAACATCCAAATCCTTATTCTTCTGGATATTTTAGTTTTCTGACTTGACTTCACAAACAGTATTGTGGACACACAGGTGCAAAGGTATCACCAACTTCCAACCTCTGAAATTTTTTTCTTTTTCAGGCTGAAAGAATTTAAGCTTTTAATACAACCAGTTAAGAATGTTTCAGTATAGTAACTTCCGGGTAGAAAATGCTACATTAACATGTCCCTGAAAAAAACTTTAAATCTAACAAAAGAATAGCTAGAAACATGCCTGCTTCTCTGCCTGCTTCCCTGGGCCTGAAGCTGTCAAGGACATCAGGGTTCCCACATTTTGTACCCATCTGTCCAGAAGGCTGCTGCAGAGCAAAAAACACTGAGACACTCACAGGTTGGGATTTCCAAACCAGTGTCAGCCCTAGTTTGGAAATCTCCAAATCTTCATTGTGGACAATGAAGGTACTGGAGTTTCTGAGCTCCAGGCCTGAAGGCAGCACCTCCAGGACCTGCTGGAAGCTCTGGCCAACAGACTGGCTGGTGGCCAGCCGGATCCTCAGGGCTACCAGTGCTTCTGGGTGGCAGCTGGCCAAGCACCTGCTAGTCTATCATACAGAGTAGCCAATAAAGTCATCTTGGCATCTGATAAGTTCCTTTGTAAGGAACCAAGATCCCTATCTATATGTGACTTTCCCACACCTACTGCTAGGTGTGGGAAGGCTTTGTAGTTATTACAGCCTCAGCCTGCTTGATAAAGACAATGGCCTATTACAAAACACAGTGTCTGGCTTTCATTTGTGTTGATGGTGGGGTTTTGAATGATATAAAAATAGAAGATGCAATGAATTAATCTTTTTTTCCCTCACCCCTTCACTGGGACTTGATTTTGTACTCTGTAAGACTACTGATTTAACCACATTTGTGGTATCATCCAAGAGAAACAGTCTGCCCCTTAAAACTTGGATTTGGACATAAAATTCAGGCTGTTTTTACTGACGTTTCGGCTCAAACATTTGAATAGCAAAAGACTACATATACTATGACATCTTGGATCCCAAAGTCCAGACCCATTCTGTATGAAATACCTACCAACCAAATCTGAAGGGCAAAATCGAATAAACAACTGTTCATTAAATAACAGATTACTGTACACATTATCATATAAACTGGTCCAAATAAGCATGAAAAAAAGCCTTACAGTCAAGCATTGTATCTGTTGCAAGGTGAGCAACACATAAATAACTTTGAAAGAACAGTAAAATTGTAAGTTTCTGAGCATAGCCAGTAAACCAGGAAAAATAGAGTCGTATCTTAAGCAAAATAAGCTTTGAAATGAAGTAGAAGTACACTGTACTGAAAATGGATGAGAAGATGGTGAGGTGTCCAGTAATGATGCATTTAAATAAGCAATTTGGCTAGAATTTGCAGTCATCTGTGAATAATTTATCAAATTGAGTAAAGCAGCTCAAGAGTACACTGGTTAAAACCTGCTGAATATTTTTTCAGGGAAAAAATTCAAAGTCTCCCTTAGTTTTTCTCCTAAACCCATAAAATCAGAGAGAACATTCCAGTACACTGCATAGCTGACAGCTGACCACAGACTACATTTTCCCTCAAAATATTCCTGAAAAAAGACTGTAAAAATGGCAAAAGGCTTTCTTCTTTCTCTGAGAAAACAAAACAAACACAAAATACAACTAGTTAAGTATTGTGCACATTCACATTGAGACAGTAGGCTCTTCACACATGCTGCGAAGTACTATCAGGGCCTGAGATCAGGTACACTTGCTTTTCCCACAAGTCATACAGTCTCCTGTCCCCAGCAGCCTATGCACAGCCTGTATTGTAACACAGTCTTCATGTATTAACCACCCGGAATAAAAAAAAACAACCAAACAACAACAGCAGTGGTCTCTTCATTGCTTCTCCCACCCTACAGTACGCAGATGCTGAAAAGGGATTTCCAGGCTACTCTTGGATGAAATTCATATAACTGTAGTCAGACTCGTTAGGTTTGATTTTTAAATATTTTCAATTCTAGTTTTACTGATGAGAAGAAACCATAGAGTTATGAAATAGTTTGGGCTGAAAGGGAGTTTTAAGCGTCATCTAGTCGAACTCCCCAGAAATGAGCATGGACATCTCCAACTAGATCAGGTTATTCAGAGATCCATCCAACGCTGCAGAAGAACAATAAATTCTAGTTAGTTATAAAAGACTCTGTAAGACAAGTGTGAATAGCTTTTGCACTTTATCACTGTCCTGTGATCAGGCAAAGCACATTTATTGCTATGAACTGTAGAGTCCAAGGCCCCTACTGTATCTCTAATTACAACAATCACAAAGACCCCTACTGCATCTTTAATTACAACACACTTTTATTTATACCACCGAGGCTATTGTCCTTAGCAAGCATGCTTACCTGGAACATGATGGTACAGAGCAACTTATTTCAAGCATTTCAGAACTGGGTCCCTTCTTTTCAATCTGTAGCTTGCCCCTCACAAATATGCTTCCACCCAAATACAAAAAAACTCCAGTTTCTGGCATCCTTGCTTTAATATGATGCAACCCTTCACTATCCTTCAGTAATGCACCTCACCAAAAAAATCTTATTCCCCCATTCCCAACATAAGCAGACTTGGCTCAAACTTGTAAAGCTCCCATCATTCCACTAAATTTCTCAAATGCAGCTTTCAGAAAGGGAATACCATCATCCTTTTACTCTTTATTCAGTTCATGTAACAATTAATTTTAAAAACCCTAAAATTTAACCCTTGAAACTAAAGCATTCCAAATGCTTAAACCAAAATCTTGATGCCCTACCCAGCACTGGAAAAGTGTGAAAAAAACTGTTTCTGCTTTGTCCAGTCCACAGATGCCTTAGTTGCTGTACCTCTCCTCAAAATTCAGAACATCAAAGTGAACAATGCACATACTGACATGTTCAAAGTACTTAGTTTTAAGAAAGCCAAATGACTTCACATAAGAAAGTTCTAGAATATTTCACTTATCAGCAGAACAAAATGGCATTGCTCAGTGTGTCACGGGTGAAATATGTTGTAAGATTAAGACTAAATTAATTTTCTTAATTAAAAAACCCCAATAAAATCCTTTCACTTTACAGCTCTGAGGACAGAATACTGAAAAGGCCCTAAAGACTATTAATTAAAAGACTTTGATCTGTTTTGCTGAAGAAAGCATTTAGATTACTGAATCCATGTAAAACTGATATAAGAATACTGACATTAGTAAGACAGAATCACATTTGCATTAAGAAATTATTTTCTGATCCAGAAAAAATGAATCATTAATTACTTTTTTTTCCCCGAACAAGTTTGAAAAAACTTTTACTGACTTAACCTGGTTTGACAGTAGTGATCATTGCAATGACTTAAAAGTAAATATATATGTGTATGTATAAAAATATGCATTCTGAAACACAAATACGCTACTATAGATTTTCAGACACTATTTCAAATAAAGTCAGTTCTACTAATGCAATCTATATTGCAGCATATATGCGAGATAAAAGAATAGGGGCATGATGTAGAACCCCTCAAGAGTTACTTTTTAAAAGATGTATTTGAAATACAGTAAATGGAAGAAGTGGAAATTAATACAAACTTAACTCACAGTCAACAGTTGAGTAAATTGTATTAAAATGTGACTACTATTGTGTCAAAATGAACAAACTTCCTTCATCATTCTGGTTAAGTGAATTACACTTTTCTTGAGATATTCTCACTTGAGGTTCAAGAATCCATTACAAATGTCTAAACCAAGACTGGATAACACGTATCTTGTGGCTTTTTCATATTATCATTTTAATTTTAAAAATATCTCAAGAGGTAAAAAAGCAGTGAAGATGAAAGTATTTCTATTAAAAGAAAAAAGAAAGAAACCCTGCACAATTTAATTAGCTGAGAAACCAGAGCTTTGTTAAAAGTTGTAAATATAATAAAGATTATCGCTCAACCACAGAAAAAAATCTCCCAGCATGCCTTTGAAGAAGGATATTTAAATTCACCAAAAGATCAATTACTGTTTGCAAGGATAACTATGAAAGTTAATAGAGAGCATTGGCAAGCATTGCTCTCATAATAAGCCGGCAAAGTACCACGGATAAATTAATACAAAGCATTAAGGCTTTAGAGACTATGGCACTCCCAAAACACAGCTCAATCACACACAGAAAATTAACAGAGGAAGGGCATAGGGAGACTCTGAAAAAACACAGTCCAGAAGTTAATATGCAAACCCTTGTTACGTTTTGGCGTGAGTACTCAAAACTCAAGTTCAATAAAAGTATTCTTCCTCAGCTGGTTTCTCTTAAGATCTCCCCTTAAGGCAACTCATGTGCTAACTCCTCTTCATCTGAATTTCACCCTGTATGGACTTGCTGAGCCATGCACACAGGAATGAAGCAGAACTTCAGCAATCATATAACCGAACCTAGTGGGTATATTTTAAGAACCCTAATGCTCTCTTCCACATTTTCCTATGAGAAGTTAAGATGGAAAGAAATATGACAAAAAAACCACTCTGTAACGCTGTATGTTTTGAATTTTCATGAAGCTTAGTTAGTGCAGTTCAAATGTGCCACTGGTGTCTCAGATGCTTTTAGACAGTGCCTTAGGCAATGAAAAATAATGTACTTATTACCTCAGCAAAGGGATCATGGTTATGAAGTCAGGGAGCTGCCAACAGTCTCTTGGAATAGTTCAGTGACAAGTGTTCATGGATAGGAAAACCTCTGCAATTAGTAGAGGTTGTCCATCTTTTGATTTCTTTGGAGCTCAAAGATGAACTCCTGAAGAAAGCTACTGTCTGAGAAACCCATACAGAAAGGATAGCCAAGAGGCCAGACTAGATGATGGTTCTCAGGGGCCTGAAAATTGCTACAAGATACATGAATAGATATGTGAATGAACTAGAACAATGTGTTATTGTTTATGCTGCATTCACACATTTACATTCCAGCACATATTTGCAAACACTCCAGCTGCATTCACTATGTTAATACTCAGTGTGGCAACCAGTGGAGTTGTTAGTGAGAGCAGCCTGCAGGAGCTGCATCTTGTGATTTGAAAAGAGTATATATTTATCCCAAGGAATCAAGAATGCCTCCTTTCAGGGCTGAACTGAATTGATTGTGTGGGAAAACTTCCCTAGAGATGAACAAAAATGTCTCCATGTCATGGAATTACTAATAGCCTACTGGCATATATGACAATGAATCCTGAAAGCATAGCAATGGGTAAATGAAAGAAGCATCTCAGAATGAAACCCCAGGCAAATCGGGTGTAATTTGTGAAGAGTAACCTCAGTGCTGGGAAAAGCCCCTGCTTACCATATGTATTTAAAAATCCATACCTTGCCAGGCAAAGAGCCTAGGTGTTCTGTGCCCAGAGCTGTTAGAGCACCTGCAGAGGCTGTGTAGAGCTCGTGAAGATAGAGAAAGGCATTATTCCAGAAATTCAGAATTAAAATCTTGTAGTGGAAGCCGAACACATTAAATCATGCACTTTCTGGTGTCTAGAGCCTTTGTACTAGCTATTCTCTACATCCTCAAAAACTACAGAGCACCAATGAATAATCTTAACCCCATGTTAGTGAAGCTTTTATTCATTTATTTCCTTGGTCTTCAAAGCAACAGATTTCCTGGCAGACCCTTAATTCAGAGGCCTAATCCTTCTTTCATTTATGTGAATTCTTTGAGGAGATACTTCTGAATACAGAATGCTCTAATTACCCTTTTCTTTGCCCTTACATCATCCTCTCATTTCTCTGCTGCTCAGCACAGCCTGGTTCACACTCTTGAGGTATTCTCCCAGAAAAAGAGATCTTAGTAAAGGTATGGAGAGCCGAAAAGCAGAGGATGCAAGAATAGCGAAGGACCAGCTTGCAGAAAGGCTGTATTTAAAAGGTTATGAAAGAGCAGGGATCAGCAGTACCAAGAGGAAGGTGGATAAAGGCAGGACTTATGCCTTATGAAATTCTGACTTCGTACTCTGCTCTCACAAGTTCATTATGCATTTTGGGGTAAAATGCTTAAAATTCACTCATGCCCAAAATTATCCTTTCATTTGCCTTAGCATAAGCTGCTGTTGTTATACTTCAGAAGCAACTAGAGAAATAACCCAGCCACCTTACCAAGCTTTGGGGAAGGCCCAAACTACCTTGCACTCCTCAGACTGGGAAAGCCTTTATATTGACAAATATAACACTATCACTGATATCTTCCTTCTTTAAACCAAGAATTTCACCAGTAATAATAAGGGATATGTTCTGTGGGACCTAAGCTTCTTAGAGGCAATCACTTCAGATGCTCTTCTTTAGATGCATCAGACCTGTCTAACCACATGTGACTCAGTGTATGAGTTGTACATGAAAACCAGAGGCTGAGTACACATTTGTAAATGCTGTTAGCCAAAACACTGAGCATCACATGTGAACCCACCTCTCTCTCCCAGTATGGGGATCATGCAACCAGCAAAAGGCAAGCTTTCTGTGTTCTAGGAGGAAGGTGCACGCTGATGGTGATGGCTTCAGCCTCTGACATTTGTCCCTGTCCTTCAGAGAAATCACAGACATGTATGAGGGGAAAAATGAATCAAGTCTCTTAAGAGTACAAAAATAAATCCTACCGGATGATTTCCACCAGACTTGTTAATGTCTGTGCAGGAAATCTGGCAGACTGTTGATCACTCTTAGGACGTGACCAGCTACGCGGAACCATCAAATCTTAGAGCTTAAAACCTCCAGGGAGGAACCAAACAGGTGCTCTAGGGATTTTTTTGCCTAAAAAAAGGGGAAGTATTTGGTACCCATATTTATTAGAAGCAGAAAACACTGTTCCTGCATGTCTCAACTTACTTTAGAAGTAAAAATATTGCAGGCATTCTCACTAAAAAAACAAAACAAAACCCACATGCAAATGTGAACTGCCAACACTATTTCACAACCAAAATTCTATCTAAGCTGCGTATTTTAGAATATTCAGGGTCAGTAAAATAAAACATACCCTAATTACAGGAAGCCGGTGTTCTGTAATATTAATTATTATAATGACATTCAAATAAATAGATCAAACAATGATAACATAGACACAAGGAAGATTATTCTTTTGTCAGTAATTTGGTATTGTTAGACTTCACCACTTCTGATCTGCACAAATTGTGTGTTCCTACATTTAGAGAAGACATGAAAAGAAAGTACCTCCCTTACTTTTCTTCCACAGCAGATAATGCTCACACTCGAACAATAACAAGAAACAGCTGGAATTAGTTCAAGCAGTAGTTTGGGTTGCAAACAGAGAAAATGCAGCTTCTTATTACACTGAGCAATTCCTGTTGCAATTTTAATAGATACTTTAATTAGGGAAAAGAACCACCAACATCTCAGCTGCTGTATGAGGCCATTACATTCTTCCTGTTTTGTACACTATAAAAGTATTTGGAAATCAATATGACTCAAGCAGCACACAAAGTACTGAAAATAGAAACACCAGTGGCTCAGCAGGATACAGCATCCTTGAACTTTCAAATGAGAATGGTTAAGGAAGAATAATTCCTGTAAAATATGGTACTTTCATCCAAATGATAACTTCTTTTACAGAATTTTCAGAAAACTTTCACAATTACCATTATAAAATGGCATTAGGAAAAGTAGTATTCCACTTGGTCAGCATAACGGGCACAATTCCAGCAAAGGATTACACATAATGGCACCTACTGAACCTCACCTCCTGAGAAGACTTCTTTTGTAAGTCACAGGACGCATTATAAAACTGCAAAATTTTCCATCAAAATGCAATTCATTAAAGAAATGTTCATTATTTTTCTCACTCCCTTATTCTTTCATTCAATTTGGAGAAATTTGTCTGCTCTCAGAGTACTTTTCTTTTACTTCACAATACCAACTGCCTAAGTAAAGTTGTCTTTTCAAGGCCATCCCTACTGTCCTGCCTACATTTCTATACCACTCAGTCTTATCCAGATTCTCAAGAGATTTGGTCACTACATTTCAGCATGTCAATCATAGTCTAAAATTCACCTTAATTAAAAAGCTTCCGTCAAGAAGATTTGATCCACCATTATAGCACCATAATGCAACATGTGGCTTGGAGGAAGATAAAAATCCCAGAGCCTGAGTTTACTCAGTGAAGGCATGAGAACTGCTGGGTGGCTAAGGAGTAAAGAATCACACAGAAGGGGACGCTCAGGCTTGCTGAGGCAGGAACAGCATTGTATTTATGAAATACTACTCCTACTGTTTTATCCCATGAACTTGGATGCTCTCCTTGGCAGCCAGATTGCAGCCAAAGGCTGCTGCCATCAGCCATGCACCTCTCCAGCTACTTGGGGGAATCACAGTGGGGATTCCAAAGGAATTCAGAAACAGAAATTTTTTCACGCTTCAGCAAGGGACACTAAAATAAGGATTTCTTGGCTCTCCATTTTGATTCTATCACATTACTTATAGCCCTCCTCATAAAACATTCTTAGAAAGGTGGTCAGTGTCCAAGGAAAAGTTAAACAATAACAGACACCAATCATTCATTCCACACAGGTAACTTTCTTTGGATTTGCACCCTGCTGTATCATCAAAACTAAAGAGGTATCCTTTTCAAGAACAAGTAGCAATAGTACTTCATCTACTCAGTCTGCTTCAGCTTCTTTAAGATCACCCCATAAAGTTAAATTATAGTTTTGCCCACTAGCCTCAGTTCAGATTTAAGTAAAACAAAATATCTCATGAGAATCATGGTACCGACAACATGTTGAAGAGTCAGTGAAAGCTAATTTAAGTGCTAGAAATTAGGTGAAAAAGTGTTCTGGAGTTTTATGGATACTGAAGAAAGACTTTATTTCTGAACGTAAGAGCTTCACAAAGGCAAATCTGAGTGTCTTAACAATCCAGCTCTTAATATCCATAATATCATGTCAATATACAAAATGCCAAGAATAAAGAATATAAAGAAATGCTAAGAACAAAAAAAGGAAACCATTCAGAAGATATTGGATACATTTTTAGAACTAAAACAAGTGGTCCACTTTCCGGTCTGTAAGATGGTAGGGCAAATCTGAAACACTGATTGTACACTTCTGCTTAAGCATTCCCTAAACATCATGATATCCATGAAATACATATGTGCTAACATGTATTTATCTTGTAAGACGAGTTCTCGTAACACTGTTGTTCACAAATGTCACTTCTGTAAAATTGCCAGCCTCACATACAGCCTGGTTTCCTGAGACCAAAAATAACTTCTTTTGTCTGTACTTGAAGTAAACAGTTTCAATCACATTTCAGTTAAATAGCTTGACTTCTTTTTTTAGCCTGCTTTTTCAATATATTTCAAGTGGACTTCACATACTGATCCATTTATTAAAGACGAAAAAAACCCTAAACAACAACAGAGTCACCTACTACTGTTAATTCATTCAGTAATTTCAGAGAGAACTGAGTCTCTGTATGTCTCTGATGAGTCAATACAGGCTCATACACAACTAGAATTTTATCAGAGAGATGTTACCCAAACACAATTTTTTCTGAAAATATAGCAAATCTATAGTTTCAGAAGGTAATTTTTAAGGTGATAAAATGTGCAAGAACTCAACAGATACAGTTTCTGTTGCTGCAAAACTATTGTATTTCAATACTCCATCACTTCTAACAGCTCATAAACCACATTTATCAAAGGATGTATCTATTTAATACTGTAATTTGTTTCAACTACTGATTCAGGTGACCCTAGAGTTCTTTGAAGTATATGCATTTACCATCCAAGACTCCCTTGCTTTCAGGCATGGAAGTAATCTCACCATCTAACAAGATGTAAAAAAAAGTACAAGAAAGTACAAAAAAAAGAATCAACCAACAAACCAAAACAAAACCACAAGCAAAAAAAACCTAAACAACCTAGAAAGTAAAGTCATTTTTCTCAGTACTCCACTGAAGTGATCAATGGATGAACTTTGTTTAGGAAAATATGAACATAAATCCATCTCCCCATGCAATTTTGAGGCAGATGCAGTAATTTTTATCTTCTGACCCTGGCTGCTCCAACTCAACAGAATAGACAAATCTGACCATTTTCAAATATCTGAGTAGTCTCATGAAAGGAAACAGAAGTATCACAGGTGCAACTTGTGCCACATGTAAATGGTCTGTTGGATTAGAGCTCCCACACAGTAACACATAACAGCAACAGTGAAATCTTACTGAAAAGTTCAGGACTTGAAAGGCAAGACCTTGACTTTTTTTTAAAAACATACCAGGAAAACAACCAAAATATCTGAGAACTTTTATCACAATCAAAGGAAACAGCTCTTTCATACTGCTGAGTGAGTATGCAATTTTCTTGGAGAACTAAAGAAAAGAAAACAGAACTTGAAAAGCTAATGAACTGGTAACAGTTAAGCACAGTCCTTAAAAGGCTGTGCACCTGTGTGCACACACTTGTGTGGTCCAGGTAAGACTGAGGCATTTATGACTTCTCTTTTTTGCATGGGCTCTCTTTGTCAGATGATATGTAAACTCATTCTGTAGCTTTTCATCTAGTCAAGGATTTACAGACTGCTCTACATCCGGCTCTCAAGATTAGCAGGCAAGAAATTATCTTTGATGCCTCTATTCTTTTTTCCAAAGTTAGAAATAAACAAATAAGAGGTTCAGATTGCTAGGGGATGAGAACACAAACACTGATTATACAGATGACACAGGGTTTACTACCTTGCGAAGTACAGGACAAGAGCAGGAATCCAGCCATTAAATCGTTGGAACACTCCACAAACCACAGCACAGGGTACCAGTAAAATCTCATCAGAACTGAGACAGACAAATCCGGTGATCCATTTGCAAAAAATATGATTCAAGTTGGCAGAAGAACAGGAAAAGGATGCTAGGAGTTTCTGGGAATGGAAAGCTTATTTACATTAGCAACAAAAGTAGCCTGGCTTGCATAAGGATTGCAATACAATGGCAATTAGGGAATAAAATTGCTCTTTAAATGTCAGAGGAAGCATTACAGAAAAGTCTTAGGATGACAGATAACTCTTACACACACACAAAAATAAGGAGGAAAGACTTTGAAAAGAGACCAAATAAAGAAGTTCATTGTTCTCACAGCATAGATAATCTTCAAAAACTTAGTTGCAATAGCAAAGATAAACCACACTAGTACAGTAAAGCTGCATATAACGAAGACACAGCTCAGAACACCTTTCAGTTTCATTCTACACCTATTAATTTTTCCTCTTAGATGACACTTTGTTTTCAATAAAGAATCCTAAAATGGTATGGCTTGGAAGGGACCCTAAAGATTATCTAGTTCCAACTCCCCCACTATGGGAAGGAACCGCCCACTAGCGCAGGCTGCTCAAAGCCCCATCCAACCTGACCCTGAACACCTCCACAGATGGGGCATCCACCTGTGCCAGTGCCTCACCACCCTCTCAGTAAAGAATTTCTTGATAATACCTTATATAAATCTACGCTCATTCCGTTTAAAACCATTCCCATTTGTCATGTCACTACATGCCTCTGTCAAAGTCCTTCTCTGACTTTCTTGCAGGCCATGTTTGGGTACTGGAAGGCTGCAATAAAGTCTCCCTGGAACCTCCCTTTTCCAGGCTGAACATCCTCCGCTCTCTCAGCCTTTCTTCATAGGAGAGGTGCTCCAGTCCTATGACAATTTTTGTGACCTTCCTCTGGACTTGCTCCAACAAGTCCCTGTCCTTCCTGTGCTGGGACCCCAGAGCTGGATGCAGCACTGCAGGTGGGGTCTCACCAGAGCAGAGCAAAGGGACAGAATCCCCTCCCTTGCCCTGCTGACCACACCGATTTTGATGCAGCTCAGGACACAGTCAGTTTTCTGGACTGCATCCAGCTACTCATCCACCAGCATTCCCAAATCCTTCATCTCTGGGCTGCTTTCAACCCATCCTCTGCCCAGCCTGTATTTGTGCTTAGGTATTTACATGTCTAAGTATTTATATGCCAAAATAGATTAATGTAATCAGCATAAACATTCAAACATGTAGCCGTACCAGTTGCAGCAATAAATACACTAAAGTACCATGGCCTTAATTATTACAGTATATTATTTTGCTTACAAAAATAATTAATTGCTATGCTACTAGCCCCTAAGATGAAAAGAACTTATTTTACTATATGATTTAGTAACTCTTGAATCTGATTACAAAATCAGAATAACAGTTACAAAAATAACAGGTCTTGAATAACTAGGAGCAGGAGGGAAAAGTCTGACTTTGGTAACGAATTTTAAAATGTGAGTTGTTAATATTTTAAACACAGAAAATGGGAAAAGGTTGGAGAGGTCTATTAAGTAGCCTCTAAATATATGCCAAAGTCTCCAGAAGATTCCCTTTCAGACTAGGTTTCAGGACAGATATCCATTAGCAACAAGAAGTGTCACTCCAACATCGGAACTATTTTAGATCTAATGAATCAGCAGGAGTAATACATACGGTGTTGATACACCAGCCAACACTCCTCTGGGAACAGCACAGTTCATACAAAAAGCTGAACAGGTCATTAAACATCCATTTGAGTAAAACTTTGAGAACTAAAATGTAAAGTATTGTTCAAAATAGCAAGGCTTCACAAAATGAAACCAAAAGCACATCAGCTGTCATAATAGAAACTCATAAGAAATCTCTTTGCTGTCAGTTTCTGTGAAGAAATACAAACTTTCAAGATCAAGATTTGGATAATAACCTTGTGGACCTCTTAGCCATTCCTGTCTCTCCAATTCTTGTGTATATTTCCCTGGTATGTAACAGTTGTGCCCACAGTAGCTGGTAATGCAAACAATTTCCATAAACCAAAGGTTTGAGTTGTCACGTGAATCATTCCATTATTGGGACTATCAGACACGTTCTGAATTGTAATATTCAGCAATTCTAAAAAGGAGCATATTTCAACTTGCTGCTGAAAGAGGTAAAAAATATTTGCAACCCAATTACTAATAAACAACGGAAATGCATGGAGCTTCAGTGTTTTGTGGGGGTTTATTACTGGTAGAGCATGTAACCTACATGTTGCTACTGGAAGAGACACAAGGCATTGAGACAGCAACCTCTGTAGATGAGAGCAAGCATTCCTGCTTGCCAGCAGAAGCCACCTCCTCGTCCAGCAGCAGCATTCAGCTGCATGGCCTTGGCACAGGACACAGCAAGGTCATGGTAATCCTCATGCCTGCCGCAACAGGCAGCAGCACCAGGTGTGACAGCCCCTCCCACAGCACCAGGCTGGGCTTCACTGATTTTCTACAAGACTTCCATGTTTTCAGAAACAGCAATAAAAGCTCTTGTGACAGCAAAATCACAGTTTAAGACCTGACAATGGACCCAAGTTGGAAATGGACAATGCTGTTCTTCAGCTATTTTGCTGACAAATATGTAGAATCCAAAGACTCGTGGAAAACAGAAAAAAAAACCCCAAAAACAATGGAGTACTGATACTCCAAAACTGGAAACTCCAGACTGCTTCAGAATTAGCCTACACTCCTGAATGAGATCAGTCCATAAATATTCCTAAATATTCCCCATTCAATATACTTAAGTAAAGAAATATAGCATTTGTCTTCAGCTTTGTCAGGAAAGTTGGGATCCCTGATGGGATGCCCAACAGCAATGAGTAATAAAAGAGAGCCAAGAATCAGAAAGACAAAGATCTGACTTTTAAAACAGATATTGTTCTGAGAGACAGACTAGTAAGATACCATTTTGCGAATTAAAAATGCAGAATAGTAGCAAGAGGATAAGCCTGCTCACCATTGTATTAAATGTTTCATATGGCCTTTCAGGCCAGTGTTTTCATTGCCTTTAATGAAAGAACATGAAGATTGAAGAGAATAACACCTCTTATTAACCTTCAAAAAACCAGAATTGCATCATTCATGGCATCCAGGGCTTATGAAAATTCAGAACCTAGCAGCTGTTACTAATGATAAACTAGAAGCTATAAACCAGCATAGATATTTTCTGGGAAAGAAAGTGTATTCAATCTCAAATTTCAGAACTCATCTGAAACTAAAAATGGGCCAGAGGCATATGTCTGTTTGTTTGCTTGCTTTATATTTTGATCCATTTACTTACTTAAAATCTGTTTTGCATGTCAACAAAAGCTTGAGGGGTGGGGGAAGAGTTTCCAGTAACTGAGTTTATTTTTGCAATAAATACCATCTTCATTCTTAACACAATTTTATTCATATAACAATGCCATTGTTTCTTTATCCTCCCCTCAATACTAGTCTCTGAAGTGATTATAGCTAGATAATGAGCTTTAAAGGATAGGAAATTCAATGAGGGCAAGAAAAATAAGGCTATTTGGTTTTTCGGTAAAACGATGATATTCAGAGATTTTTTCCATGTTAAAAAAAATGAGCGATTTCATATCCTCACATAATCCTGTGCTCATGGCCACAGACAAGGTAACATAATAACTATTAGGTATTATTGTAATTGTAATGAAAACTCCAAATACAATTATATTTTGTTTTTATCCAGACTATGTTAACCCGTACTTAACAGTGTGCCTTACCCACCTACACAGGGTGCTGAAGTGATCTTTTTCAAAAGAAGTTTCTGATGAGGATTCAGACAGAATAATATTTACACTGACATGTCTCAGACATTTGACTGGTACAAACATGAGTGGCTAAAAATGACATGTGCCTTGTAACCACTGTTTCATGAGTATCATTTCTCCATGGAAAAACATCTTAGAAGGTTAATACAATGCTGCACACAAGTGAAATCAACTGGATATTAATTTTACTGTGACTAACAAATCTGTATCACTGCTTCTGCTTTAGACTTACAATACATTTAAAATGCAACCCAGACAAGATACTTACACTAGCAATTTCCACCTTGTCTGCTTTTTCCCTCCTTCATGCAGTATCCATATAACACACAAACATTTCATCACTTTTATTTTTCCAAGGTTCCTGCTATAGAGCATCATTTAGTCACAGCAGACAAGACCTGCACAGGATGCAGAAAATACTAGATTCTCTGGAAACTGTTGGGTTGACTCTGCTTATTATTTTTAATTACAATTTCTTACAAGAATGGTAGATTTACATGTAGATGTATTCATCCTTTTTCATATGTTTCTTTGGGAAATAAGATCTGAAACAGAACCCAAGGAATAGATTCAAATGTTCCTAGGGGGAAAAAAATAAGCTGTATTCTTCTTCATAAGCTCTGGCCCCAAGACAAAAGAGCCATCCTTGCTCTCATAAAAAAGAATGAAAAATTCTCTGATCTTCCTAAGCCAGCTTTTGTTCTTTTCAGAGACTTTCCAATGGAAAGATTTGCATTATGGCCTTCTTTCCTGAAACTTTTTCATTTTCTCCTTGGGAAAAAAAAAGTCTTAGGATCTTTTCTCTATAGAAGAGTGACCTCTGCAGTCAGACTTAATGCTGTTCTTTAATCTCTTTTTCAGTGTCACAGATTTTGGGAGGTAGGGGTGAGGGGGATGGAGAAGAGTGGAAACAGGAAGAAAAACATTAAAAAAGCAATCAACCTCTCAGAACTCTGATATCAAGCGTTTCAAATGCAGATAGCTCCCCTTCCTTTTGCTACAGAATGAAAAATGGTTCCACATTTGGAGGAAACAAAAAACAAAGCCATTACAAACAAAGGAACCATGCCACCAGTACTGAAAGAAATTTAATGCTGAAACGTTCAGAGGTGACCCCTTTCTGTAGAAAAGTATCCTGAACCTAATTCAGACCACAAACTGAATCAACAGTGGGATGATGCTGCCCTCTCTAGTGCATTAGCAGAAATGCTGGATACAAGACACAGAGGGGTTTTTGATTGGGATTTTTCTTTGTAGAATAAGTTACTTCAAATGTGCACAAACTGAAATGAATTCAGGGGAAAGCAGCAGCATGAAGTAACGTTCAGAGAACATGATAAGGTATAAAACTGAAAAAATAATCTGTTTATAATAAAAGAACTGATCAAGGGCATTTATTTCACAATTTGATACATTCTCAAGAGAGATCTGTGCTCCATGGCCTTTTTCATGGTAAAACTACTAAACAGACCAAATTGCAGTCAGAGAGATTTAGTGTTAATAACCACAGAGCTGGAAAGAAAATTCACTCCAGTACAATGTATAGGAAGAAAAGTAAGAATCTCTGCCATTGGGAAATGCAAACAACAGTTAAGAATTATTTCCCAAAAAAGGCTTAAGCATGAATTTCCATGAATTTGCTTTTGCTCTCCAGCTCATCACTTCCACCATAAATTCAGAAAGACAAACACAGGTAGAGAGGCCAGCAACTACCTCCTACTTGCTGCTTTCTTCATTTCACTGAGAGAACTGTGCAAATGTAGGGTACCACAGGCAGCTTCCAGAACAACTGGGGCTGTTAGTACAGGCATTTTCAGGTGTAGCCCAAGGACTCTGTGTCATTGCTTTGCACCACTTCAGGCCAGACCACTACATGCTGCACCCAAAATGTGCAGTCAGCTACTCCTGTAGCTAGAGAAACAATTATCAGTAAACTTTCTGCAGCAATGAAGAAATAATGCAAGTCCAGCAACACTGTGCAGGATCCTGTTTTGCATGTCCTTCCTGCAGGCAATACAAGAAGCCTTTCCAGATTTAGAGAAAGGGTGAAGTTGAAAAGGATTTTGGAGAATATACAGCCCAAACTCCCTGATCAAGGTTTTACACTGTCAAAAACAGCTTGATTTGTGTGTTGAACAAGTTTGGTCACTCCCAGCCTGATTGAAGGTCTGGATCTGCCTTAAGGGAGCAGTAAATAAAAGTTTGCTGAATAAATTAAAGATTTAGTTAATAAATTAGAAATTATTTATTAATATGCCTTTTGAAAAGCATCATGAGTCATCATGAGAAATTTATCTTCCCCAAATCAGTATGCATTTTCATATGTACCATAATTTCAGGCTGCATTTGATTAAATGAATGACCAGTAGCTAGAAAAAAGAAAAACGAACTATACTGTTGCAACTACACAGTAAAAGAAAACAATTACACAATACATTTCTTTTACATTCCAAAAAAAAAAGCAGAGAGAAAGCAGCATCACAAACACTTGTCTTCACAAACTCTTTTTTAACATCAAGATCATTCCAATACCATAAGAACCATCTGAGCTTATGCAGCCCATCTTGCAAGTATAGGAAGGTACAATGTATAAACTGATCATAAAATAAAAGTGTTAACTAGACATTTGTTCATGATTATGTTTCCCACACATTGTACACCGGCCACAAAAAAAAACACTACAGAATAAAAAAAAAATATATCCTAGAGGCTTTTCTAGTTGTAACTGAGTGGAAGTTGAAGAGCTGTCTTGCACTATTACTATTTCTTCAACAGCAAGTGTTGTATCTTTCTGGTATGCAACATTTTGTCCTAAGCAAAGTAGTCTCTGCTCATGGATAGAAAAAAATCTTGATTTTTCAAGAACTGGTAAAGGAAGTCTAAACATGTTTTCTAAATCTACTCAGGACCAAGATACTGCAAGCACAATGGACTGCATCAATCAGAACTTAGAGATCAAAAATGTAACTTGGATTTCTATCAAATCACCACACAATTTGCAATACAGCTGAGCCGCCTCTTCATTCACTCAGCTTCTATTTTTTGCTCTCCTGTAACTCCTTTTCCTAGGCATGTCCCTACATATTTTACTCTCTCTCCTACAACATACCTTTCTACATCCCAGTGTCTAGCTGCTGAAATTATGAAATTTTTACCATCCAATTTACACATTCTGTTGTAAGTGATTTAAATACCTAGACATGTGGGAGGTGTCCAGTCACATCAATGAGACCACAGCAGTCAGACATCACCAGAAATTTCATTAGACATTTAAGAAAGTCTGGAGTTTTTTTTAACCAACAGTATAAACTTGTATTGTGTTTGGTTAGCCAACTTATATTTTAGGTACATCTATCAGTGCAATATAATTGCAAAATTATGATAAGTAATGTCATGCAATTTAAGTCTAAGCACTGGTCTCAAATCCAAAATAAAGACCGGGCAATGTCAGAAAACGCCAATGCACATATTATAAAGGAATCACTAATTCTATTCTATATAAAATGTTATCTATAATTTATTTGGGTTTTAATTCTCTAGGGAGAGACTTTCATTTTTTATTAAATTTAGTATTTTTCAAAATACTGTAACAAATGTTGGAGTCAAAACAAGTATTTCAAAATGCACACAACAAGACCAAAGATTAAATTACCTTAAAATGTGCAGAGAGGGGTTTAGAGGAAGATTTTACTTCTGTGATAAACTTTTTGTTACTTATTGTCCCATAAAAGTCATAAAAATGAATGATGCAATAGTTATGAAATAAAAAATGAAAGGCAACTATATTTATAGGAGCATATCTATTAAGAAGTGTCTATTAAGAAGTGTTTTAATAACAGGCAGTATTTTATCACTATCAGCTTCAAATCCATTCTAGACTTGCATTTAAAATGCATAGTCCACAACTACCACATTAAAATCCCAAATCCCATAAATCACAATGCAAACTAGAATCTCTTGTCTACTAAGTCAAATTTACAAAACCTGAGACTGTTTAGTGCTTAGCGCTCTTTCTCTGCAGACCAAAAAAATTATTTTCCAATTAGATTTTTTTAAATTCTGCCTTTTCAAAAATAAGATAAAATAAAACAGGATCACAGGTTAAAACTAAGTGTCTTGTGTCTTTTTTTTTAAACATGTCTGGAGTAATAAAAACAGGAGGTAAATATTTCTGAAATTTTTTGTCAACTGTTTAGAAGTGCCTTAAGCTTAGTCACTAGCTACAAGGCATCAAATCTCAGCAGAATATGTATTGTCCCCAAAATGTAACATCTTCTCTCTCTAAACTGCTTATTTTGTCAAATCACAGTAAGCCTTAGAGAAGTATCCAGAAAGTTATGCAAGAAAGCTTTTGCCTTGTGATGTACACAAACCAGTGCCAGTTAAGGGGCAGGTAGTTTGCTGAGTTTGTACTGAGAACACAGAAAGTTCATTTATTTTTCATATTTCCCTGCCTTTGTCCCTAGGGTTTGATGGTTCAAAAAACTGATATATTGTCTAGAAATTGTTAGTTTGCAGATTTTATTTTACTGGTGGATTTTGAAAAAGGTATAAATAAAAAACAGTGAAAAAAGGATAGTTTCCAAAAAGACAGCTGTACTTAAGAGTCAGATTTAGATATTTTAGGTAGAGAGAAAGAGAGACAAGTTAGTTTGATTTTCAGATAACCACTTACTGCCATCTATGCAAAGATAATTCCTACAGTAAATGTATTAAGATATTAACTGACACAAAAATGGTCAGAATAACACATACATATACAACAGTAAACTTAGGAGAAGTGGACTATCATGTAAGACATTTTCTTTTTAACTAAGATTTAAGGTCTTACACACAAAATAAACTTCCAAAGTATGTGGAATTCATTAAAAATTACTGTAGATCCACTGACCTTTGAAATAAGTCAACTCTAAAAGACTATATGCATTCACTCAAGCTATCTAATGTCTTCTTATACACTACACCACTTCATCCAATCCCAGTTCTTCTAAGACTATACATAGAATTTTGCAGGTTTTTTTTAAGGAGAGATTTGGCAACTTTGCCAAAACAATTCTTGGGCGAAAATTTTCAATGGAGTTGTCTGCCTCAGACTTTTCTTTTAAATTCACTTAATTAATTCACTCATTAAATTCACTTTAAATTCACTGATTCAGCTTTCCCAAGAATTCTCAAGGAATATCCCAATTTCTTTGTCGAAAGACTGTTATTCTTCTTCCTGATACCTTTGCCTACATCATTACACACCTTCTACAAAAGAGAGAAATGCTATAAAAAACCAGCACATTGTCCTGCAGTCAAAGAATGTTAAGCAAAAGTACCCTCTAATGTCTGTGCTTGAATCTGCAGCCCTAAACTCCATAATGCTGTACAAGTAATTAACTCAGGATCATTTATGAAACACGCATCAATTCTACAGACTGCTCCCCCATCAATCCACAATTAGATATTCAATGAAATGACAGCTCAATCTTCCTTCTCACAAACAGCAACACTTCAAACAAGTGCACTGACTCTCAAGGTTGAGCATCTGTGGTGAAAAAATTGCAGTCACTGTTATCTGAAGCAGTTTTTCATATATGTGCATCTTGCATGCAGTATTTTACTCTGTCACTTGTTTTGGTGACATTTATAAAAGATCAAATTAGCATGGTGAAAAAGGACCTTGAGTTTCGTAAGCTATTTTGGCCAAGTATAATGTCTGGTTCCTACTGGTTTGCAAATAATGATGAATCTGGATTATACCAGACCAAGTTTTACTTCTTTTGTATATGTGTTGTGTATGAAGGGAAAGCAGCAAAGAAATCCAGTACTGCAAAACTAAGAGCTGATTTTCCTAAATTGAAAAAGCAGGGAGCAGGGAGCCCAAATACCACAAATCAGGTTATTGTACATTTGCTATCATGCTATAAAAATACACAAAGGGCTGTGACAACTGTCACAGACAAAACCACAAAATACACTCTTTCACTTTAAAATGGTAAGTCTCTTTCACCATTACACCAGTCACACCTTCTGTTAATAGTCAGTCTACTATCCTTGAACCTTGACTCCATTTTGGCTGCATATTTATCAAGAGATGTTATTAAGAATAAAAGGCTGCTGGTGCTATCTAACAGGTAGTTTACCAATATTTTTGTACTGAGATGTGAAAAAAAGGAAAGAAAAATAAATTATAACCATAAAAAATCCCTACTGTTTCTCTTCTTCCAATGTCAAATACATGCAATGAACAAAGTTATTTGGTTTATTCATGAATAACACAGAGACAACTTTTAAAATCCTGAAGCAGTTTTTAAAGTTTTGAAGGTTTAAAGCAAACCCTGAACATTGATTTTTTTAAAGCAATACTTAAAGAAGCTAGGAACCAAGAAGACTGGAGCAGTACTCCTGCCTTCTGCAAAGCATGAGTTAGGTGACAAGCTTCATGAAGAAACCACATCACTGTGGTCAGTAACAAGCAACTAACAGAAAAATTAATTCAAGTAAGTAACACAGAAACTTTCAATTTAATGCATTAAAATAAACTGCTAGAAAGTAGGTATTTTCCTGCAATCAAACTAGGAGCTCTTTTCAGCTATACTGAGGAAAAAACCAAAAAACTCACAGTAGTTGCATCCAATTCCATGACATAAAGATGAAATTACATCACTGCTAGCAGCTCCAACCTAATGGCAGGCAGTAAGCATGACATGTACTTCACAGTACAGTGCAGGATCACCAAGTAGCACATAGCTAGATTAGTATCAATAACCTAGTGAGCAACTTGGAAGCTAGTTTTTTTTTTTTTTGCATCTACATTTACACGAAGGATGTTTATACAGGAACATTTAACAGTGCCTACAAGTACCAACTGTTTAAATACACAAAGTACTAATGAATACTTTAACCATACAGTCAGCCCAGAATGCATACACAAGTATACCTGTAACACTTACCTAAAAATGAATTTTGCTGCTAGACTAATTAAATCTTTTGTGTAAGTAAGGACTTCTTTTATCTGCATATTAGATTTACAATTAATTACATTTAGATTAAGGCAAAACCAAATAAACCTCCAATTATAACCTATTTTTACATCTCTTAACTCTACATGCTGTATTTCTGCAATTTCAGTGAAATGTACTTCTAGTTATCAAATATTTCTGAATAGAATATCCTAAATACCAACTGCAAGGTTGACTGGACACCAAGACCAAGGACAATACTGATCCTGGCACCTGGCCAAAAGAGGAATAAAAATATAAGTATGTTCTGTACCGCTTTTTTAAGTGGATTTTATGAATACAGTTGTGATGGTCAATATTTTAAATGCTATGCTTTGCTATGTGTCTAGAATTAGACAGAAACATAATCCAATCTCCCCTAGATACATGAAGTGGGACAACACTTTGGAGTTTCTAACCAGCCCTTCATTTCACAGGAAAATACAACTGGCCTCTTCAGAGCTACAACAGTCTCACAACAGTAACTCTAGTATGATAGTTCTATTCTACAATGACAAGAGTTTGGGAAATTAAAATACTTTACACATTTCTTAGATGTCCACACTAAGTTCCCGAATTTTCAAGGCTACCCCCATGGAGTTAGTTTCTTCCAAAGACATGGGGTTTCAGAAGTAAATCTTGGAGTTGTGGCACACCTATTCCCTTTCTACTCATGAAACAGCCTTATCCTCTATGCATCCACCTCTTTTACTCCTGTGCTCTCTTTTTTCGTAATTTTCTTTTTCTTTATTATGTGTGATTCTCACAAGTTTCATTTTATGAAATGTGTAACGTAGAAGGATTCAAGATGTTACTGCGTTAAAAAAAGGATGTACAGTCACTTCTGGTTTGAACTGCAAACAGGGGTAACTGCAAAACGGGATGAACTAAGCTCTTGTTGGTTCAGCTTATCTGAATAATAACAGTGATAATTATTAATAAAAAAATAATAGCCTTCAAGCACACCAGAACACAAAAGGAAAACTCTTTTAATAAAAGAGATCTTTGAGTAATTAGGTTGAAGATTACTTTATTTTCAGGGGGGAAAAAAGTAAAGAGACAAACATCAAGTTTCACATTTTAAGAAAAATCCCAAGCCCAGAAACCCAAAATAAGCAAACAAACAAACAGAGCCCCATATTTCTCTTTGTGCATCAACTTACTATGCCCTCCAAAATCCTTTAAAAAAAAGGCCTCTAATTTATAGAAGACAGAGGCAACTCACCGCTAATTCAAGAAATTCTTTTTTTTATCTTATGTTTCTGACAACACAGGGATATTTCTGCCATATTTCTTAAATGTCTATGACAGAAACCTAGATATACAAGGCTTAAATACACCACTTTGAAGAGGGTTATCAAGCTGCAGCATCTGCAAAAATTTATCAGAATAAATATTTTTAGTCATATTATAGTTCTGCATTTTTTCTATAAGATGAAGTCACAGGTTGAGTAGATATCCAAATTAATCTATGAACATGCAATTCCAGTGGCTAAACCAAACTTGCCTGAAGAGACAATTGGCCATGCTCCCTCCCCGCTACACTTGGGATTATTTTCACAAAAGCAGGGTTACTAGAGGAGATTAAATTGAGCTTGAATGCTCCAGAAATTTGGCATCACTGTAATGCCTCTTCCATTGTGCCCTGGGTCCTATCTCCCATGAGAAAATGTACTCAGTTCTCTTCTTTTATCTTCTCCCTCTTTGGCCTGCATTTCGTAATTGCCAACACAGCACTGAAGGATCCCAACCTGCCCCTGGGTAGGATAATTCTCAACACAGAGATGTAGCAATACACAGCTACTTAAAGGCGCTCTGTTGGCAAAAGAAAAAAGCATATTTGGTTGAAGAAGGGGATGAACATCTGTAGATTGTATTTCTACACATAGTTCGAAGTGACACATACACATTTTCTTAGTGTTTCTTTCTCAGAATTGTCTTGTTTTTAAACACTGTTCCCCACATCCCCCAGGCTGTACAAAAACCCCAGGCTCACCCTAGTGCATTCGAACTCATCTGATGCTATCAAGGTGAAAACAGATATTTTTAAATAGCTTCAGTTACCAAAAAGACAAAACCCTACATTACATTTTTGCAATATAGAGAATACGAAGTATATTAATGGGGTTTATCTGTTTTTAGCTCTTTGTCCATAAGCTACTACTAGTATTATGTAAATCACAGGACTCTCACACAAAATTATGGAGTCATAAAAAACATTAATTACATCAAGTAATGTTGACTAGAGCTAGACAGAGATAATGACAAGTGTCATTTCCAGTGTTAAAAATAATTTTGAGGTATCATGGGAAAGAATTAAGCACACAGTTTTCTTTGGATAGGGTCTATACAGTATAAGGAAGAAAGAGACATTTTCATGCCCCTAAGGAAGTCCTGTTCCTTTTCCCCTTAAACAGTATTCAGTCCAAACACTGTTTCTTTACCTAGCACAAAGTCTATCCCATCAACTTCTGTTGAATAACCACTGAAACAGCTTTTTCATAGATGCATCTACAGCGAAGTTTTCTTTGCTGCTGCTCAGCATCACACATTGTTGATGGTGTCAGTGTCACTAAACACTAAGATATAAACAGGAGAAAAACCACTCGAAGTCATCAACAGACAGTAACCTTTCATCCCATCATTGCCTATGATAGAGAAAAAAAAAAACTGTACCACATATACCTGACCTCCACCTTGAATTATTTAAATCATTGTGGTGAAAAAACTCTGTGAGTACATAAACAGGAATACAGTTGACACATAAATGAGTTTAGAAAGCCTAAATGACAGAAGGTGAGCACCCACTGCTCTGGTGCAGCTTTTGCTGTGTTCTAAGCACAGCCTTAAGCATCTCCCTTTGACCCAGTGCTTCTTGAGACACCACAAGGCTGCAAGGTGTGTTCCCTCTCCACTCACTACTCCGTGAGCACAACAGCCATAATCTTCCACACCAGCACAAATGACAAACAATAGAAAGCACTGAAATGAAGACTTTCATGTGACTGTGACAAAAGACAAGACGGCAGCAATTGCTCCTGGAAGAACAATGCATCTTTACCACAAGCAGAATGGGAGCCTCAATCCTTCAATTTAGCTTTTCCCTCACTTTCAACTATGAACTAATCAAGCTAAAAAGGCAGAGGGAGAGAGATTGTCATTTCTATTTTTAAATACAAAGGAGATAGTCAGGTACTATCAAGATGAAGGCTAGTAAGATTGACATAGCTAGTATCTAACAATCATGCTAACAGTCATGTTGGTTAAGGCAGGCATACACCAATCTGCCTTTTCCAGCAGATTTGCATAGTATGTTTCTGTTCAAGAAAGACAGGCTGGAATAGTGCATTTCATTAAGATGTTCTGTAATATTGCGGCTGGCCTGCTAGTGAAATATTACTGGAATTTTTTTTAATATCCTCAGTATTCTTTTTCACCATAAAAAAGAAAACAGCATCTTACAAAAATTTTAATGTAAATGCTCTGCCTCTTTTTCACAGCATGAAGCAAGCAGGAAATCAATGTATTTCTGAGCCTACATATTAATTTTAGAATCCAAAAATGAAGTGTCACCAGGGTTCCCAATTACCTAATGCACGTTTGAAAAGTATGCCTAGACAGTCTTATAAATAAAGGTCTCATAAAAAAGCATAGACAAGCTTATAAATAAGCATGTTTTACATTCAGAAAACTTCATAAGAAATTCAGAGAGACTGCTAAGAGTCACTAATGCTTCTTCTAATTTTCTTCATTTGGCATTTTCATCAACTTCATACTGCATTTTAATGAACAGATTCTCACCCAAACAAAAACGGCTGGCCTTAGATATGTTCACATGCAGAAGCACAATAGTCCAGGGTAACTTGTTGTGAAGGTAACTGATATTTTACACGACTGAAATCAATGTCTTACAAAAAACAGGTACTTCAGTAAGTCTTACAATACCAAATTGTAGGGACACTAGTAAGTAAGATACAAAAAACCAAACTGAATGTAAAACAGTACAGATTTTACTAAAAAAAGTGAGGCTACAATGTGGAAGGAAACTACTGAACTAAAAATGAGATTAAGAGTGGAGTTTCTTACAAACCATTGTGAGAAATGACCTTGTAGCAAAAATAAACAAAAAGCCCTGGATCATAAATATGATACTTGATGATGGTTAAAAAAAGAATAAAATTGGAACTTGTATCAATACAGAGTAAAATCAGAATATCATATTGCGAGAACTGAATACCCTTCAAGGACCAAAGTGATAGTAATGACAAAATACAATAGCACAAAGACAAGGTCAAACATTCTGGGAACAGGACAAATTTCTACGGTAATTCTACAAGAGAATCATCAAGTCAAAATAATAGAGCAGGAGAATGACTTGGATGTATATTAATCAATCGGGATGAATGCAACCTGTCAAAGAGCTACAGCTGTCAGAAAGGCATATGCAATCTGCCTATATCAAGGGAGGAATTTTCAGTAAAGATGGGGATGTTTTTCAAGAAACTGGTAAGATGTCATCTGGAACTCTGTGAATAGTTCTGGTCATCTGTCGTAGAAAATTTATGATTTAAGCTCAAGCATGTGCAGGGGAAAGTTACAAGAAGAACTGCAGAAGCAAGGAGAGGACAGTATAAAGAGGACACCAATGGAGGCTTGTTTAATTAGCCTAGTAAAATGAAAGCTGAGAGGCAGTAGGTACTCTCTGTAAACAAACCAGGGATGTAAGAAAAGGGAAGGAGTAAAGCTCTTAAGCTATGGGCAACACTGGCACACAAGAAGTGGGTATTTACAAGCAGTGCTGGGAATGGAAGTCCTCATCATCAGGTGAACAATATGCTGAACGGTTTTTGCCAGCAGTAATCAAGGCAAGGAACATCACAGGAGCAAGATGCTTTTTTGTTTGGTTATAAACAGTACTACTGTTGCTGAAAGCCAGATCTAAGTAGTCCTTTTTTCTACAGGCCTATGCATTACTCATATTCCAAGCTCACACACCACTTTTCAGACTATCATTTCTTTCACATCTTCCCCTTTCGTACATACAGGGTGGAAAACCATTTGCACATACTTCTCTATGAAACCTGCTCACTCTGAGGTATTCCTCAGCGTGAAGACTCTAGCTGAAAGGCTAAAACACCAGCCTTTTCTGACGTAACTGCTAGTACACCTAAAAGTGCAGAGGCGGTTTTGTCAGGTTCTGTAAATAAAAAACTTAGGATATTTTTGATGTCTGCAAGACATCCCAATGCAGCAGCACAACACAGCTTTATAGCTCATGCTGTTCTGCATAATTAACTGATTTGCCAATTCCAGCTTCTTCTCCCCATCCTTATATTGTAATCCCACAGAAAGCCGGTAATAAACTGACAGCTGTTCCATACTGCAATGTAGAACAAACCAAATCAACTAGCCAAGCACTCTTACCACACTATTTAATATAAGCAAGCTCCTGGCATTGTGAGCGCCTTATGTAGGATTTCAATCTTTCAAGAAACATAACTTTGTCATGCAACATGTCATTACATACAAAGGCTGTATCATACTGATAATACATTACATTATTTAAATGGTCAAAAGATAATGTATTTTAAAAACAAGGTTCCAATTAAAAGATAAATACATAAATGAGGGTGCATAAAAGTTGTAACACCTGAGAAGAGTGTACTAGCTATGTAGTAACTTTTCACAATTAGAAGCATCTGAGATCATGCAACTCAACAATTACAGGGACCTGACAAAAGCCTGAAATGTGCTGTTGCAATCTGTATCATGCCTAACTATGTTCAGTTTAGTCCATATACTACATCTGTAATACTTTTACGAACCTACATGTAGCAACCTAGCAGGGCACCTATTATTTTCAAACAGGGGGCAGCAGACTGTCAAAACATTGTTTGTTCTATCCAGAAGTTGTACATTAACCTAATGAAGAGTATTCTGCTATGAAAAGACAAATGTCCAGAAATCCAAGCAGACTAGCAATGGTCTTCCTCTAAATATGACCTTGATTCATCTATTATTTGCATTAATCTGGCTAGTTTATGAATGTACATTCAGCAAGAAAGATGTGTAGGCACATCGTGAATCCCTGGTGTTCAGACCCTTCAAAATTCTCTACCCAGTCAGCTGTAGAAAAGCAATATATCCTAGAACTGTGCCATCACAGGTGGAAGACTACACTACTCAAACCTGTGCAGACTGCACCACCAACTAGCATGCATTTTTGTATTTTAGTAGTGAATGGTAATAGAATTGAACATACTTAAACACAGAAGTGCATTAGTTACAAATGTGAACTATATGAACCACTGACAAAAACAACCCTCTTTATGCGCTGTCCAGGGCTGGCAGGAAAGGTGATTAACTCTTTACCTAGGAATGGGGAGGTATTTTCGTTCCGTAGGAAAATAGGATAGATTACCTAATGTCTAATCCTGTATTAGACCTCAAGGTCACTTAAATTGTGCAACTTATTTGGCCCAATTCCCACCACTGTTCTATTACTCATATGAACAGTTACTTTTCCTTCCAGTTTGCTAGAGCTTATGCTTGCAGATAGTGTGCTAACACACTGATCTTAATTACTGCTGTTATTGAAAGCTCACTGCCAGCTTCTGTAGGCACTTGGAGATAAATTTAGTTTGAGCAATTATGGTTTCTATCTTATTCCCTTCCCAGCTCAGTTTATTCCCTTTCAGCTAAATTCTGTCTCTGCGTCACCATACTCTTCTTTCTAATGAAAAAATCCTAACTAGGGTGTACACCATTCATTTTTAACAAAATGTAACTGTTCTCCATCTAATATGTGGTTCAGCCTGATGCATGCATACAGCAAAAACAAAACCTTATTAGAGAAGGTAGTGGTGATCAGGGAGGGAAAATCGAATGTAAATATCAAGTCAGCACAGCCAAGAAGGTAACTTGAAAGGGAAGGTGCTCCTTGCTGCTTCAAGAGCTACATTCCTAGGGAAAAACAGCAAGCTGCTGCTCTTTCAGGATCAGGTATACACTTAGAAGTCTCTCTGCATGGATGATATTGATTTGGAGACATTCCTTATGTAATGGCCATCTGTAATGTTATAATTAGACTGAGCAGCATACATGCTGGATTGCTTTTCAACTCCACCAGCATGCAGCCCTTCACCTGCAACCAGAATATTAGGTATTTTTGGGAATGACCTTTCACTGTGTGATTTGTCCTTTCAGGCTAAATAGCATTCTCTGCTTAGACATATTTAGTCTTCTTAGAAAGTATACAATAATCTCAGTAGACACCAGCATTTCCACTGGTTCTCTAAAAAGTCACTCATTTGATAAGAAATATTTGATTACTGAAGTTACTTGATTCATTAACATCATGAAGGATTCCATGACAACAAATTAAGAAGGTATAATACTAATTTAAATGAAAATGCTTTTCTTAGAAATTGCCACTTTAAAGTTATCTTTCAAAAGCAACACCACCACTAATTTTCTGTTTCCTCATCATTTTTCCTTCTGCTGCTAACCTGGGGAAGACATTCCTGTTAGTGTAAGAGCTACAAAAAGATAACATGTGATTTTCCTATTGTATGGTTTGCCCATCAATTTTGAAACAGATCAAGAGGAGGGGTTTTATTTTAATGGTGCAGTCCTTGAAACAAGATAATAAACGAGGAAAATGGCTAAAATAATACAGCGAACTTCAAAATCAAATGTGACACTGAAAACCCAGTAATTCTTTATGTAGCTCTTTCCCTAAATTCCTCAAGTATATCACACATTTGTGGATAGAAAACATGAAAATACCAATACAAGAGAATACAACTAAGAAAAAATAATATTTACACAAGAGGAAGAACCACAAGATTAAAAACACAGGTGTGCTCTGCCCTATGGAAATCCAACTAGGCACTTACAATGATTTAAATCACAGTATGGATCAGTAGGATATCAGGAGCTCTGATACTTATGCTCTGGTGGTTTCTTCCATGTGCTTCAATTTCTCAGTGACATAAGAACTGTGTAATACAACCACAAGACAGCTTTGTCTGATCACAGCATCTGTTAAAACTGTCCAAGTTATTAATATCCACTAGCTACTGCTCGCTACATACAGGACACTCTCAGACCAGCTGCCTAAAAATATGTATCTGCACCCCAATCTGACAGCCTTACAACAGACTGCCTTTTTTTATTCTCTTTTCTAAGTGCAACTTGTTCTGTCCAAAACTCAGATTTTAAACACTCCAGCAAAATGTTCTGAGAAAGTGTCTACGTCTCCACTGCAATTTGCAAGTTTCAGTGCTTCCCTCAAGGTACCTGACTATGTACTAACTTATGTATACCCCTGCAATACTCAGCTTAAATAAAATATATTACTTTCAGATTAAGTTATGGCACAGATAAAATGACCATTTGTTACAAACAATATAAACACACAGTAAAGTGCCCTGGTCTACTGTTCTTCTACCCAAAGCATCTGTTCAATAACTTAGCACAAGTCCATGACCAGAAAAATTCATAATGTCCTTCCTTCTGCAAGACCAACATGACTACCTGTGGTAGAATTCAACTGACAATTACTATAAAGATCAGGGTTCAATATTTAGCCTGAAGTAAAACGTATATTAATTCCACTCTTCCTTTGTAATAATCCTTCTCAAACTGGAATATAAAAGGACAAAAAACTCATCTCAGAAGCAGGAAAGCTGCTGCAAACAGCACTGGCTTAAAGCACAGAAAACTACCACACAGAGTAGGTGTCCAGGACATCACCTGGAAGTACAGGAAGCACCACTACAACTCCTCCAGTGGGACGAGGCAGTTACATAGACAGCATGATGCATCCTTAAGTGACTGACCAGGACTATCCCTCTGATGTAAAGACTTGCATGATACTTTTGAGACAGCAGAGAATGGAGATGAACCATATGTTGCAAACAGCATCCAGACCTGTAATCTTAAATCACAGTCCTTGATAGAGACTACTGCTGTGTGGTAACAAATACCACAACAAATAAAAGTATACTGTACCATACAAAACAAGTGCATTCAATACTTCCTGCTTTCTGGATGCCAAGAAAGGCTTCCTTCCTAGGATTCTTCCTTCTGAAAACATAAGCATCATAATCATCTTTCCTCCATATACTTTGTATGAAATTTAACTTGGAAACCATTTAATTTGACTAGGAGCACCAAACAGTTCCTTAGAGAGAAGAAAAACTAAACAAAAAAACATCTAAAATCAGAAGCATGTTTCCTAATAAAATGTGTCACAGTATTAAATTCCAACAAATACATCATTAACAAGAAGCTAAGCTGGAATAAGATGCATGATAAGAATGCTGTATAATTAAAATCAGTATTGTATTGAATGTTAGATGTCCTTGCTGTATTTCAGAAATCTATTTAATCCTTTATTATACAGTCTTAAGAACACTGTTAATAACAGCATTGTGGAATTCAAAGTCATAATACTAAAACGTGCATGTGAAAATGAAAAAAAACCAGAAAAAACATTCCTTTTCCTACAATTACTAAGTTTATTAAGTATTTTAAATATTTTATTCTCATTGCAAAATTTCATGAAGTATTTCCTTTCCCTCTCTTTATATACACTGTGAAAACTTCAAAGAAATGTGAAATCTTCTGTAGACATGAAATATAGCTGTATTCTTTCAAACACAGTTTTGAAACTAATTAGGTTGAAATACTGTAAAAGACACTACAACAGAAAAAAAGCTGATGAACCTGTGACTGCATTTCAGCTGGGTTTGCTGTGGGGGAATATTTTTTTCCACACAGCAGCCACTGCTTACAGGCATTTAGAAATTTCTTAAAATAACCGGGAAGAATTAAGTAGGCCACTGTATGCATTTGTGAAAGGCAGACACCAAGACAAGAAGCTTAGGTGTGTGTTGTTAAACCTGGCTGAAAGCGGCATTGCTTCATATACTGCTGCTTTGCTTCTGGAAGTCAGTTCAGGCACTGAAGCTTTACACTTTAATAAGAAATCAGATTTTAATTCTGCTTTACATATCTTAAACAGGAGCCTTTTAAATGCGTCATTCTCTTTCTTTTCTATATTTAGTAGTTCTAGATGATAAAAGTTCACTTTTTACAGCTTAATTAATTTACTAAAATATGAGTATCGATCTAGTATCGATACCCAACTCGAGACAGACAAAGACTGTGTAACAGGGCTGTTAGAAAGTGTATGTTTATTTTAGCGCTGGGCAACTGCGTGGGATAGCTGCCTAATACGCAAATTACAAAGCCATACAGGATCTATATATTTACAAAAGTCTTGGATATTCAAAATATAAGGATACATTTATCATACTGATACCTCCCATTTCCCTGCTTCATATGGTAATTAGTTGAATACTAATTGAGCATGCATAGTTTGTCTTTTGAGTCAGTGGCTGTGAAATTTGAGGGGAGGGCGAAGTAAAATTTCTCTTCCTCTGAACTTTTTGCCCCTTGGTTTTTGACAATACAAATTATTTCTAAGGGAACTTTCAGTTCCTTCTTGCATTTCTCTTCAATACAAAAATTAGTAACTGTCTACATTCCTTTAGATCTGTGAAGCAATGTTTTCTGTTTCCCTATTGCAAGCACAGCTGAATATGCACCAAATGACAAGTAATTGTTCACTTACATTCCAAATCTGCTTCAAACCTAATTCTTTAGTTAATCATTGATTCTTTAATTGATTCCAGCTGGGTCTACTCACTAACTCTATTCTCTTTAAATTACTTCTAGCTGGGTCTACTTACTGAGTCTATTTCAACTAATTTTAACTAACTTTTTGTTTATGATTCTAATTTTTAAAACTCTGTGTTTCATTACCACCTGTGGGGTAGTGACAGTAATGGCTAAAAAAAGGAGAAAGACGTCTGAAACAGGTGTCAATGGAACAGCAGACAGTTCTTTGCTGCGCAGAGGTGCAAGTGTGAATACCAGTTCCCCTGACTAAAACTGCCCCTTTTATCTGCAAATAATTAGGTGCACTAAAGTAAATGGGTTGTACATGCAGTTTTCTTTATGTTTGCTCAGTACTTCCCATGTGCAGTTCAAACTTACAGTATGTAAGAAGTCCCTCACACCTAAATCTGTTTTACACTTCACAACATTAAACCCAGTTAAATACAAGTACAAGAAAGTAGAAGAAACCAGACAATGGATGCTCATTGGGTTTATGAAGGCCACATGTGCCGTGAATTCCACTTTGACCAGAACATTGGTATTGTTTAAGATTTGTTTTCACTTTTTTAAAAATTGTAATATTGAGTGATTTATTATTTATTTTTCAAGGAAGGTGGCTGGGGTCTATTTTCTCAATACTGTCTTGACACATTACCATAAATTTATTCCTTTTAAAAAGACTACATTATTCCACAAGAGAAGATTTTTACATTCAGATTACTTGTACTTTAAAATATCATCACTTAAAATTGTAAATAAAAAATAAAGAATGTTTGCACAGCTATCCAAATATGTTTCAGTATTTTATCCAACTTCCAGACATTACAATGCTGAATTGATCAAACATTTATTAATAGATGTTATAAACACATTCTTTCTTTCTTGAACCAAATCAGAGACAACATTCAAACAGAATCTCTGATCTGAAAGTTTCAATTTTTTAAAAAGCTGGAAGAAATGTTCACCTGAATGTTACCACTTTTTACCCACTATACTCTTCATAAAAGAAAAGAGTATGTATTTTCCAGCAAATAATTATTCCTTATGAGTAATCCAGTTACAGCTATGTGGATGTCATCATTAAAAGAAACACTGCAAAGAAGTATGCAGGTTGTCATCCTTCTATTTGGCAACCATGGTAAAGGCTCTCCTTTTGGACAAGAAAAGGCACTTAGGCTTCACTTCAAAAAGAGTTCCCCCCTTTTCAGAAGAAATGAAATCTAAGATTCTCACTTGAAACCTGAGAGACAAAGGCAAATTGAAAAATTCATGTTAAAAACACCAAACCTTGCAGCACTATAAGGACTTAATGCAAATGTTGCATAGTCTCCCAAAATCATGTCTTCTCACATTGAACTGTACGTTGCAAGCACTGAACAAATATCATATAAGGCAAAACATTACAGGATTCTTAGAGACAGTGTTTTTCAGAAATGTCTCCAAACAAAAATGTAGTGAAAGGAAGTAAAAGACCAGTGATGCAAGTGTTACTTTAGTCCTCAATGTCCAATTACTCTCCAGAGGGTTGGGGTTATTTTAAAAAAAGTAATTCAATAATGCAATATTCCAGCAAACGTGGAAAAAAAAAACCCCACTTTTATCTCGTAAAAACATGAAGTACTTCAAACCCAGCATAACAGATTCATAAGAAAGGCTAAGTCCGAGAATGAAGACAAGCTTTCTGGCTTCATTTTTACGTTTTGCTTTATAATCATTCTGTGAGTTTACGCAAAAACAAGCTTTAGCACTTAGAGAAAAACTTGGCAACTCTGAGGAACCACTTGTATACTTGTTCCTCTTACCTCACAGTTCTTTCCACCCTACAGGCTGAGTTAATCAAAGCCAAGACACTTCTAACATGCACAATGGATACACTTGAACTTTATGACAAAGAAAACTGGTAGTGTGCTTATAATATCCTATGATCTACTGTTTGTCGTCAGTAACGAATGGGATTCTACAACTTGTCTTTGGTGCTACCAGATTTGCCAACTACCACAGTAACACTAATAAGATATCAGCTCACACTTTTTCTTTAAAACCTCTAGTGGTAATTAGATTTAGAGTCTAATTAAGAAACAAGATAATGGGATAATAAAAGTTCTATTTAAAAAGCTTAACATTTTCAGTCTGATCTCTCATGTCACTTAACAGACTGCACTGCCATCCCTATTACTGGCTTTTGCATACTTGTTTATATAGGCTCCTTTCCTGGTGCAGAAGTAGGAGTAGCTGATTTTTTTTAACCTCCTGAAGTAAGAAAATAAAAATAATCCAGAAGCTCAGTGGTAGGTCTGGTTCTAGTTTGGCATCTTTTAGTTTTCTTAAGAAGCATGACAGAGTATTTTACAGCAGATTAAGTCACACAGTAGGCAAACGACACTCAGTATTTTAACAGGAGAAACTTTTGTGGATCATCTGTTCAGAAAACTTGCTCCCTTCCACTGCTTTTGTCTTCTTCTACTCTATCCACTGCAGCTCTGGGATGCTGTGTGAGTACTCCAAATTACCACTGGGTCACTCAGCACACATTATAGATATACCTGTGTGCTTTACGAAGTATCATCCTAACAAGGAGTTGGCATCTGCAATGCCTTTATTACAGTAACAGTAATGAGTTTTTGCACTTACACATTTTCTTCAAAATCACAACAATAAGTCCCGTTTTTGCTTATTGCAGCAGGAGAGTACAATCAGCCTCTGCAGTTTCATTACTTTAAACACAGAAGGTAAATTTATGTCTACTCAACTAATTTCATTAACCCATCACTCAGCAAAGTGATCTCTGTGGATTCCTTACAGAAAATCATGCAGGGAAAATCCTAAAATATAGCAGAAGAGAATTCCTAGTGGTTTCCTCTACAATTAATTCAATGTAGAATTATCGAAATTGATTACTTATCAAGTCATGGCTCACATGGCTTGCTGCACAAAGCCCAGTTTCAACATTTTCAATTCAAATAATTCAGTATTTTCATTATTTCAGATTTGTATTGGAAAAATAAGCTGAAATGGCCAGAGGTTCAGGGTAAGATTTATGAAGTCAGAACAAGTAACGGGGCCTCAGACAAGGAACTGTCAAAATTTCAGAGCTAAAACTATTTCATCAAAAGGCCGTAACTGAGTCTGACAGCCTAGACATCACTTTAGAAATCATCACCTAAATTTAAAGTGATAAGCAGGTTAAAATAACAAACACAAACAAAGAAATAGTGGAAATCCGCGACAATTCAAAATTGCTTTCTGTAAGAGTCAGTTCTCCCTATTTTGTCTTTGTCCTGCTTTGTCTGAAAGACAGAAACAATCAGAATTGTAGGGCTCTAATTTTTAAGTGCAAGATTAATTCAGTATGTTCTATTCCACAGCAGTGTGTTCTGGAGTATTTTCAGGTAGTATTATCAAAGTAATCTGCATGCTACTAATTTAACTCTGAAGGCAGCTGATGGGAGGTTTCATCAATATGTAAATTAAGTAGTAACACAGGTCTTCTACCAGTGAAAAAGTATAAGGACAAAGCTCCAGAACCTACTCCTATAGGACAAAAAAAAAAAAAAAAAAGGAAGAGTTATTACATACTTATCCTCTGCTGTAACAATCTATCTATCCTCAATGCAATGTAAAAACACTAAACAATAGCACTACTGAAGTGGCAGTTTTTTTCCTGCAAATGCATTATCACGATTGCCCAATTTCCCTGGAAATCCGAACTCACAAGCAAAGTAAGTTCTTGGCAAGACACAAGCTCAGCTAACAAAACCACCACCACAGTCTAGCCATTAACTGTGGTCTATGCCCACCCACAACAGAAAAAACACACATTTCAAACACATGTATGTACTAATGATTTGTTATCACATACTGTGGAGATCCAATTTTGTAGTAACTGACTCGCAGACTTCTCCCAAGGCCACAGAAGTGTTTTCCATGGATACAATGGCTTGCACACAGAACACTTTTTCACTGTCCACTCTTCACCTTCTCTTGTTGAACATTTTGTCTGATCTGCCGCTTGAAGAAAAAAGCCCTGAAACTAGGCTAACACCGTGTGCCAAACACCGTGTGCCAAAACCACTATTATAGATGAAGGGGGGGGGCAATTTTTTATTACTGGAGAGAAGACAGGGAGAAAGAAGGAAATAAGTATTTTCTTTTTTTTATTTACAGCTCTTGAAAACAAAAAACCACACATGAAATCACAAACTCCATAACTACAAGCAAACAATTTATATTGCAAGCCATTCTGGTATGTGAAGAGGATTATCAGATTGCTGTTGCCCTACTCTTAGAGCATCACAGATGCAGGTTGGTCAGACAGTTATTAAAGAACTTTTGATACAGTCACATTCTCTGCAAAATAGCACACAGATTATTTAAGTGTCACTACAGTTCAAGTGTTGCCACTAGGGAAAGCATAAACACTTAGCTCTATTTTGTTCCTACAGTATGGTTTTGCTGAAAAAAACATTTAAATTTTATCTCTAATATCATAGCTTAACCTTTTCTCACCATTTACAACTCATGCTTCACTCATTCAAAAAAGCTCAATTTTCTTAACCTGGGTTTCTCCCTTTAGACCTGTTTGAAGTTGTGAAGATGTCCATTTCCCATTAAAGCCTTTTATTTTATGGTACTGCTCTATTTTTAAGACTTAAATGTTTCGGCCAACACAAGGCATTATGGTAGAAAATAATTGCTGTGATCTGCTCCTCTGTGTTGCTTAATGAAGTAAAAAGGAAAGTCGTATAGCAGTTTGGCAGCCTCACTGGCTGTGAAGTGTCATTAAATAGGAGATGGCAAGTTTTATCCATGCACCTCTGACTACTAAATTCACAAAACAAACAGAAGGTTTACCATGGGAGGCAGAGAGAAATCAGGCAATATCCTCAAGTCGCTCTTCCAGTTAAACAGTGCGTGGTTACTAAAATTGCTATGGGAACATGGGATTTCATCAGAAACACAATTTTAGATGAAAATGTTCCTTAACCTTTTACATTACCACTACTAGTACCAAAAAAACCCCCAAAAAATCCCAAAATAAAACCACAAAACCAAGATGTAGTGTCTTGTCCTCACACACCAGAAAAAACCAAAACATAAGTATGAAACAGTGTAATGATAAAATCTTTTATGCAACCTTTGTTGCTAAGCTGTAGCATTTGATTAAGGAGTCTCCACATGTGCCCTACAGTGGTGCACTTCACTTGATTTTAACACATTCTCTAATTGCTACTGAAAAAAAGATGCCACAGCAAAAGGATAAATGAGACAAATGTTTTCTTCTGAGTCAGTGCTGCATGCAATTATTCTGTTCAATGGACTACTCCTATGATTTTGGACAGCAGTAACATTATATTCGGGTACCTCCATCATGCACAAAAATTCTGCCCCAACTTCCAACCGTCTTTTATGACTCATTGATTATCAAACTGTATTTTTTTTAAAAATTCTTTAGGCAAAAATAACTGCTAAACCAGAATTTAAATTACTGTCTGCCACATTATTCATAGTCCCACTAAATCACAATGCCCTGTTTACAAATATTGACATTTGGGAAACCAGGGCTTATTCCTTCTAAATATCACTTTAAAAGTACCTTTCAGGACAAAGTAAAACAGTATTCCTCAACAGACAGCTATTACACCAACCTCCACAAATATATTTAGACTATGTACCATGCTCATAGTAACTGCTGCACGGAGGCACCCTTGGTTATCTGATTCCTGCAAAAAGGCCAAAATGTGGTCCAGAAATTAACATAAATGTCAATTATTAAAACCAATGTCCCAAATGCAGAATTCAGGTTACTTATGTTATTTGTATTATAAAAACCTGGCTTCTGAAAATACAAATTGAGTATTCTAACCTAAATATAGAAGCAATAAAGAAGAAAGTATTTGTTTTCTATGTAGCATGTTTCTTTCTGCTTGCTGCATTTATCCTGTTATAAAGGACAGTCCTTTAAAATGACATGGGCAAACAGGAGAGGTCATTGGAATTTTTATGGTTTTTCCAAGGTCATGGGTATCATGGATATAATTTAATAAATTATCAGATCAGCTGGATTGATAAAGCACAAGGAATTAATTAATCCCTTGCTCATAAAAAAAATTTAATCAAGAAAGAGTAAATAACCTACAGAAGCTTTTTACTGTCAACAAGCAAGCTATCCATCAAATTATAATGTCAAAAAAATTACTAGAATAATACATATCTTGGTAAGAGTGACTATAATAAATTATTCAACTAATAATGAATATGTCTACAATCCAGGGACCTGAAAGATAGGACTATTAGGTTAAATCTAGTCTAAAAATTATGCCTGGTTTTTACTTTTGTCAGAAGTTACCACAACTCACATGCCACAAGAAGCAGTAAAAAAGCTCCTGCTCTGAGGTAGGCACAAATGGCCACTGTAAATACAAATCTTAGAGAAAGCAAGGCAACACACCCCAGTGATTTTAAGATTTTTTTCAGATTATCCACTTCTATAAAACCTTCCTTACAACATATAACCCCAACGAGATGCAAACCTTAAGTTTCATTTACACTGTTTTAAATACGCCATAAACATCATGATTGTCAAAATCCACTCCTTTCCTTGCCCACCACATTGCTCTGTGTGTCATATTTGCATTGCTAAAAGTAAAACAAAGGAGAAAGCTGCAATAATACAGCCCACACCTACACAGCAGTTACAGCACAAGATTAAAGGCAATAAAAGAATGTGTGCATTTCTTATGTTAAATGGCCATGCCTCAGACATACATTTTACTTCTGAGAATCTAACAACGTAAGAATAGTTCAGAGTTCATCAACTGCTACAAAACACATCACAAATATCCTTGTTCCCTTCTGTTCACAAGAACCAGAATTAAGATACCCTGCTTCCCAAGAAAAGGCTTGTGTTCTATTCCTGAACTTACCACCAAAGTGCAGCATGACCTTTTGCTAATATTTTACCTCTGTGTACATTGGTTTGTTTTAGATTAAAGAATTCAAGTTGGTTGTTCCGGTTTGAGTATGGGTTTGTTTTTTTTTAAACTTTTAACAATTTACAAATAGGAATAATGTAGAAAATTTAATGTCAGTTTAGAACTTTACATGAAAATACATTCTCAGAAAAAGGTGATTCCATTCCTAATTCACAAGAGCATTAAGAGAGAGAAAAAAAACCAAAACCTCAACTCCTACTTCACTGCAAAGGTTGTTTCATGTGATAAAGAAAGAAAGGATTAATTTTGCATTTCCAAAACTTTTCACAAGTCTAATTTCAGAATTTAATCAATAAAATAAACAAGACCCAAAGGGGAGTAGGGCACATATTTCAGTGTGTGATTTTTTTTACTTTAAATAAAAGCACAATTTTTATTAGATTAAATAAGTGAGGAAGGCAACAGCATTACTATTGTCACCACATATTGTAACTAGCACAACAAACATTTACCACCAGCAAGCATTTCATGTTAAGATGCAGTTTCATGTGAAATTTCAGAACACCTTTCACTGGCAGATTGCTATGGTTAGGGAAAAAAAAAAATCCAAGCAAAATTCTGCTTCCAAGCTTAGCCTAATAATAATATGCTTTCTAAAAACTTTTTTGGTTATTAAATATAGCAATGTAACATTTTACTATCATCTTTCTGTTCCTTGCACTTTATGACAAATGAATGTGAATTCAGTCCAATAATCAGCCTGTACATTTTTCGTTTTATAAACACCTTCAATAGGTTTCAAAGATGATCCAATGTACAGCACCCAGCAATGCCACAGAAATGCCACAGCCATGCACTAATCCACATATCCCAGCCCTCACCCACCCCTCTCACGCTGGGGGTGTTTGCAGTAGACCAAAAGAAGTGACCCGTTTTGGCTGCACCTCTAAGGGGAACTCCATCAGCACACTCCTGACACCTGCCTTGTTTGTGTAAAGAGAGGTGAAGCTACACAGAATCCAAAATCTCTACAGCATTTCCATACTTTTTCTAGAGAGCATTAGCATCGTATTAAAATTAGTACCTAAAGAAAGTAGTGAATTCAAGGCGCCACAGTAAACAGGTTAGAATACTGGTATGAGGAAACATGAAAGTACTAAATTAAAATCAAGAACTGCATTTCGCAGTAGTTCAAAGGAACATTTTCCAGTTGTGGCAAAAATCTGCTATTTTTAAGTACAATAAAAATGGCTGCAGGAAATTCACGATTGCTTATCTTATTTACATACAAAGTAACAAGTTAAAACAGAGCTGCCACTAATTTCAGACCTTTCAAGGGAAATTAATCACAAAGTTTACCTATTACAACATGTATTTTCTCCACACAGAACACTACAGATTTTAGAAAGGAACACTTCAGCATTTCAAATGTTGAAGCTTTTTAGGGATAAACAAAATAATTAGTTTTAACATTTAATCTTTGTGCCTCATTAACCAAATACTACACTGCAAAATGCAGAATCAGATTACAAGTTCATAGAAGAAATATCAAAAAAATTTTCTTGAAATGCTACTCTACTTATTGGCACTAAACAAACTTAAATCTCTAGTATTACTCTACTAAAAATAAACTGAGTCAATAATCGGTAAGAGACACAAGAAATCAGAATCCAGGTCTCAAACTGTTTGTTTTCTGAACTACAAGCTCTGACCAGAGTAATTGCAACCACAAGTATATACCCAAATGCTATTTTCATATAACATTAAATTTGGGATACCACCGAATGCATTCCGGGCACAGAGTAAGTACTGCATTTTGTCCTTATCCTGTAAATAGCTTTAACCTCATTTTGGTGCTCATAAGGATCAACTGCCCTTTATTGTGTATGTTTCACACAATTACTGTAATGCCAGGTTATCCTAACTATTGTACTACTGATTAATGTTTGACATAGGTCCCAAGTCTGCCAGGTTAGGAGCTACTTGTTATTTTCCATTATCTAACAGAGACTGAGTGATTTTTAATGAGAATCAATTTCATTGAACAACTTACCTGCAATGCTACAGGTTTCTTTTTACATCTCCCATTAAGTAGCATTTCTAATGAAAATTCAGTTGGAAATTTTAACATAAAATTCAAAATGGAAAATGTGATGAACTGTCTAGTACAGCATGGTTTTTAGAAAGAGTCAAAACAAATTAGGAACCTACCACAAAAGGTTCGGCTTTGGAACCCATGCACTCTTGCTCACTTTTCTTGTTTGAGCAAAACAGAGAAGATTAAATATAAAATTATCATTAATCTATTCAGAGTCTTTTTCAGGGTTCTTTAGAAGAATCTATTTACATTTTCATAAATGAAATATCTGCATTACTGCAGAATAATTTACCTTGAAAATAGGCCTCAGGAGACCATCTGGCCCAATCAATCCCAGATTCCATGCTCAAAGCAGGGATAGCTCTGCAAGTCCAAGTATTTTGCTTTACAGAGAATTTTCAACATATACGCCATAAATGTCTACTTCCCACATCCTAGTTGAGGACAGCACTTTCACAGTGTGAAAATTTCAAACTTTTCAAAGTTTCTTCCAAACCATATTTAGCCACTTTCAGTGATGTTCTCAGTTTTTTCCCCTCCTTGAAAATCTTATTTAAAATACTAAAGGAATACATTGGAATCCTTTTGATAATAATCATTATAATGGTAGACAAGAATCCCTGCATTTCAGTTGTTGGTGTCCTGATCACTGTAACCCTTTTTATCTTTTTTCTTGACACTTTTATAATTTCTTTTTACTTTTTTTCATCACTGGATATATTACAAGCAATAACCCTCTCATCTAGGACTTCCTCAGCTCCCTTAGATACACATCAATTATTAGCTGAGACAATAAGGTGGTAGGCTAATTCCTGCAGCTCAAAGAGGACTTTGATTCCCAGCCATTCATTTCCTGCCTTTGTCAACTTCATACATTTCACGTCACTCTTGATCCATTCACCAAAACTATTTTGACTTCATTTTATCTTATCTATTACCAACTTGCTCAATATTTACTCTAAATGTGGTCCACATTGGAAATTATGGAAATGTCATTCTTCTTCCTCTCCTGTTTTCTATTTCATAATACATGTTGTTTACAACCAGGTAAGCTTTTGTTTCTTATCATTGCTATTTCGTACCTATACCTTTTAGTTCTATATACTTCACTTACATATCAAATTCTTCTTACTGTATTCTTTGACTTATGTTTGGACACAAAGGAAAATTATTTTAAAACAGCTATGATAGCAAAAGATATGTTCATCTCTAAAACTTTACACACAAACTTTATACAGACAGTTCTTTTAAACTGAATTATTTGGGATAAAATTTATGTCATTTTAAAGTTGAGTATATGAACACCACCACTAACGACAGAAAAACAATCTAATCAAATGGCACTTCAGAAAAACAAGGACAAACATGATTACAAAAAAAGAAGTGCTAAGCAATTTCCTGCTTTTTGAATTTGTGGGAATTATTAAAATATTTAATTTTCTCTCCATCTAACTGATTTCATTAAAAAGAAATGCAAATGCATCAACTTTAACAAATTCCATGCAAATTTATCTTTCCTGCCTCTGAAAAGAATAAGTTTTAATCATGCTAATCTTCGTATAAGTAGCAATACTAAAGGGATAAACATACATATTTAAAAGCCTCACTTTTAACTACATCTGTAAAGCAGAAACATAGTCTTAAAATGCCGGCTAAAATCTGGGAGATGACTGCTATTTTGTGAAGCATGAGACCAGTAACCATGAAAAAGAAGTGTTAACAGTTAAAAACAGGGCATGGCTTAAAGTTGCATTTTCTTTGCTCTGTCACACCTCTCCCCATGCTAACAACTCACAATCACCTGCAAATCAAATTCCCTTCTGTGCCAGTACAATTTTTGCATAGATCCCACCAGCAATGTAAGATTTCATGATTTCTAAAAGCTTTCAGGCCATCAGTTTTGTTTCATTTTCTAATTCATTTCAGGGCTCCATTTTCCAGCACAGTTTTACAAACATATAGGCACAACTATGAGAATATGAACTTCATTCACCCTCTACAGCAGAAAACACACACTTGGGGTTTTGATGTATTTAGAGGGAGAATCAACACAATTCTCAACTGCCAGAAGGAGAAAGGGGTTTGGTTTTGTTTTTGTTTCCAAGGTTCCTATCTACAATCACAATTTGTTCTACTGCTTTTGTGTTAACCTTGAAGGATACCTGTCAACTGCTGACAAAGGTATCTACTTTCACACGCAAAAAAATCCCACTTAAGTTAAGCATCATTAAGGATTAAAAACATCTCAAACATTCTAACAAGAATAGCCAAGATAACTGAACTGCTCACGATGGGCTATAGTCCTTGACGCCTGTTTCACAGATAATCTTCTCCTCCTTGGTCTAGAACTTCCTGTCCCATTTTGAACTAGTTTCCAGGCCACAGACAGAGGAAGGGAATTGAGAGCAACACAGACTTCATTGTCACTCGCACATATGCAGTTCCTTACTACATATACATACATAGTTACACACACACGTGCACACACACACGTATACATATATATAAATTTTTTAAGAAATTATTTTATAACAATCAAAAAAATTACAGGGAAAATCCTTTTAGTGACCTCACCTATCTTTCTGCTACTTTGAGTGTGTCCTGCTTTATACTCCCTGGAAATGTTGGGGTTTTCATTTTCTGTAGAGCATTCATCCACCTGTGGGCATATCAGTCATCATCTACATTATTTTATATACCAACTTCAGAAAGTGGAGAGAACTCAGCTGAACTAAGATTCAAGGCAGGAAGGAAGCCCAGCCAACCCCTCTTCTGCTCCAAGATGCATTATTTTCAGCACCTGGACTATGTGCTCCCCACAGTGCGCAAGACTGTGGTGTTTAATGACATCAAAGCCTGACTTTAACTCAATATGCTCATAATGACCTAGTGTTTGGGCAAAAATCCAGGACTTCTTAAAGAAACCATTGGCAAAAATTGAATGGTAATTTTTGTACAGTTAAAGCCAATTAAACTTGAAAGGCATTTAGTGGCACAAACTACAAGACACTTTTCTAGCCACAAAGGCTTTCCTCTCAACACTTTTACATTCAGTAAAGATGCTAGTACTATTTAACAAAAAAACCCAAACACAAACCCAAACTTCCCCCACAAAAAAGAGTTCTAAAAAACAAACAAACAAAAACAAACAAAACACCAAAACACCTCAAACCCATAACTGAAAAGAGTATTCTACCAGAAGATTAGGAATTAGATGCAAATAAGGAAACAGTGATTCCATGTAAATAGATCCTTTAAAAAAAAAAAAAAAAACTACTTTGCTTCCACAAAGGCAAAGAATAATATAATTTTTCAAGCTCTGAGGTAATATGAAGATACTAACACATGTACATATACAATGGCAGATGACTTTTGCACTTGGTTCCAGACCTATTGCTAGAACAGTACACTACTGGATGTTGTTTCCAGCGGTAATAATAATGTGCAGTCTTCAGGACATTCACACTCACCCAACTCCTGCAACCTTTTGAGACAGAATTAAACACATATCAATTACACAATAACTCTGAAAATGAGACGTACTTATCTGCATATAAAGACACATACTAAAATAACAGCATTTTGGTTTTGACATGCAAAGCTATTTTTCCAGTTTTATGGGCTGATTCATGTTTGGTCCATAATTGTTATTTCCATGTTCATTAAAAAAAAAGCAAAAAGAAAGAAGAAACAGGAAAAAGGCTAATATGAAAGCACATCACTGAAGTGCTTCATAAAACCATGGAAAGAACAGAATTCCATATTTTCTTCATTTTTTCCAGCATTTAAAGTCACATCACCATAAAAAGCCAGCAGTCTGTCAATTTGGATTGGAATGTTTTGAAAACATATTATTTTATTGCAGGGAAGGGAAGAAGGAGTTTAGAACTAGTATTCACAATATGATGTCTTACTGTGATGCCCAAGTTACAGCACTGCACTTTGCATGCTCTGCATTGACAAGTATGTTCCACCTGTCTATCCATAAAGAACAGACAGATGCCTTTTTCGGGTAATTTTTTTTTTTTGATTCTGGAGTTTTTAGTTGCTATGTTCTGCCTTCCTATTTACACACTTCCTTAAAAGATCAGCTGTTGGTCTGTGGCTCACCCTTGGAATGCATTCCCTCAGACAAAAATGTGTCAGGTTCTTCTGAAAGTAGTAAACACAACAGGTATTGTACTCTACCCTAGACAAGTATCACAGGACTCAATGTCAAAGTCAAGGATGGTTACAAGCGCTTTGGGACTCCCTGAAGGCCACAGAAGCATACAATTGCAGTTTGAAATGGTAACGTGAATTTTAAAGCAATTCCACTAAAAAAATAAAATTACATTATGACTGACTTGAATTTTCAAGAGCTTTTCAGAATGACTGCTCAGTGCTTGAGAACAAAGCACTGCATCATGCTGCATAACCCTTCTCAGAGTGCATCATTTCCCTGCATGATAATCACCCTCTGTTTTACTCCGAAAAACCTCTTCAGGTTCAACTCAGCTTCAGGTAGCTCTCAGTGAACACTACTTTCTTGCATTTCTGTGCTCTTCACTGCCCTTACTGCCTCCACCTCCCCCTGTTTCATGCCCTTCCGCTCTGTGCTATACCATTGTCAAACATCAGTGTGCCAGCTTACCTGAGTCTGCCTGGCTACAGTACCCTTGGCAAATTAATGCACTCCCACAGAGCAGCTCCTTGCTGCTACAGCAAAGTAGCTCTCCTGAAAAGGTTTACCTTTTCCTCCCATATGTTGTCTCAAACACACCCACACTTGGATAGAAATCAAAGAAATCTATTTCAATACTAAAACCTGGCTATTTTTCATTTCATCAATATTATTACCAACCCACTTTGGTCCTCACAAGAAAGACTTTCATTTTCACTAAATGTGATACAAATTTAGAAGGCGGAAACTTAAAGGCTCACTCAAGAACCTGGTCAATTTTAGCATTCGAAAGTACAGACAGGAATATACTGCCACCCAGGAACTCTGAAACTGAGTAAAAACTGTCTAAACATCCTGCATTTATATAACACTGATCTTCACATCCTTTTGGAGCAGAAGATACCCTACCGCATAAGAAGAGCTCTAAGGCCTCAAGAACAAAGGAAACCTATATAATAAAGGATTATAATGATATATTACTTAATCAACCATTGTTCAAAAATAAAAGAAACAACCATAAAAGAAGTTACTAGTTATATGTGGCAGCACTTGAGAGCTTGCATTGAATTTATTAGACAGAGCATCAAACTGAGGAATTTTGTCCCATTTGAATGGCAATTCTGATGTTTGAGGAATTTCAAAAATGCTTTGGAATCTGCTGCATTTCTTTGATAGGAGAACAACGCATCTGTTCCTATGAAGGTGAGATGACAAAAAGGAAGAAGGAATGGGAATCTAAAACGGCAAAGTGATCTAGAAATGACAAGGCAAAAACAGCTCAGGAATTGTTTCTCTGTTGTCAAAAGGACTTTCCTGAATCTACAGAAAGCTTTCTTCCTCCCTCTAATTGCATCTTCAAATAAACCTTCTCCTCCTGACTGTTCTTCAGATTTTCTAATAAAAGACAGTTACTTTCTAGTATTAAGTTCAGGTATTTTCAGGTAGTGTTTGACTGAAAATGCACTTATTCCTGAACAAAAGATGTATTTGTTTTCATGTGTGTATGGTCAGATTTTGAAATTCCTGTATTTAGGATTCAGAATAGAGGAGTAAAAATGACATGAATTTGAACTCCTCTGTGCAATTATTGAATCCTATACTCTGTTCCAGGCTGCAAACCTTCCAGAACCCCTAGGGGTGATGGCACATCTAAGTCACCTGTCAGAAGCCCCCTACGGTATAGTGTCCGTCCTCCAGAAAGCTTAAGCCAATGACTCTCCTAAAGATACCAGGAAAAATTTCTTCACAGACATGATCTGGCATTGGAATGGGCTCCCTATGGAAATGGTGGAATCACCATCCCCAAAGCATTCAGACAGCATGTGGGCGTGGCACTGGGGATACAGGTTAGCAATGCTAAGTCACTGGTTGGATTTGATGATCTTGAAGGTCTTTTCCTGCCTTAAGGATTCTATGATTCTTTAATACATTTCTCCAACTCATGAAGAAGACAAGTCAACCCTTTAGTGATGAACTACCTAATCAAAGAACTGTACATCAACAGCAGAGTAGTATTAGTAGTAGAGCTCCATAGTAATCTAGCTATTGGCAACTTGTTTTGCTGTCAAATTTCCAGTCTCATAACATGACTTATTTCCAAGCATAGACATCTCCCAAATTCTTGTTTCTGTTGACACTGCAAAAGAGGACTGAGAAATAATCTAATATTTTTAATCTTTTTAAAAGCCTGCTGCCTGCCTCTGTGTACCAGAGATAATACAAAAAGCTCCAAATCAGGAATTACTAAAAAAGAGAGACAAGCATTTTCAGTAGTTATGGCTCTCTTTTGCCTTTGTACTACCCTTTCATTACTCCAAGGCTTCAAAATGTATATTTAGTAACAGGATCTGTCTCAATATGGAAAAAGGGTTTTTCCCTCTCTCCCTTGAAATCTCTATTACTGTCTTGACACTGAGCATGCATTCCTAGAAATATGTGTTGTTTCATTAGTGGTGATTTCATACAATCATACTGAACAAGATTTTCTTAGAGGCTGTAGGCCATGTTGTGGATTGTGGTTTTCCTGTGAAAGAGGTCATATTTCATGTATTTTAACCAGGGAAAAATGTCACTTGCCATAGTAGATTTTAAAGTTTGTTAAACACTCATATAAAGCCAAGTGGCACAAACTGAGATGCCACAGGTTCAGATGCGAGACTCCTGTCATTGGTAAACAACAGGAAACAGATGAGTGAAAATTGTCTCCTCTGCATATGATTGAGGTGATGACCTACCTTCTTCCACCTGAAGAGGGACTGGAAACGGTGTCACAACATTGTTAGACACCTGTTCAGTGTCAAATGCTCAGCATTGATACTGTTTGACAGCATGTACTGCATATTTACTGCCTCGAGCAGGAGATGTTAGCAACGCAGGAGATGCTAACTTTCTACTCTTTCAAGAATAGACATGCTATTTCTCCAGAAAACCAGATTTAGCAATTACATTAGTTGCAAACTGACAAAAAAAAATTAGCAAAAGTAACAGGAAAGCAAGTCCAGCAATTCCACAAAGTGGGCAATCAAATTGCTTTTAAATTCAAAACCATGCTATTAACCCCCGAAGATGCTTGGTTTGAAACTCATTAGCACAAGAAGATTACTTTTCCTTGACAGTACCATTTTGTACCAAAACTCACAAAACAATTAATTTAAAGAACTGACAAAGAAAAAGTAAAGCACAGGGAAGAATTACAATGGTGAACATAAACGTAAACTGAATGCAAATGAAGTAGTGTGGGCTCCATCTATACTGCTCTGAGCAGACCTGGTGAGATGCCTGTAACATAGAATACCTAATTAGTTTGTAACAGTCTAAGCAATACAAAACTCCTGGCAAGATATGAATCAACAGAGTAATTGGAAATGATCCTTCTCACCATTATGTTTTTTAAAGGTACATGACACAAAAGGAATGTGTACCCAGCCTGGTATTGAATTGGTTTGGCAGCTGCTCCTTGTCATCTGTTCAACTGTTTTCACAGTCTCTTCTGATATGAGTATTGACATCATTAGGAAGAAGAGATAAGAACGTATCTTTCCACAAGACATGTGACAGATGGTGTATGGAGGAGGAACCATGACGAGGTACAGAATGCACAGCCCCAAAGTGGTCCCAGAGTAAGCTGTGGGGCCTGATCCTGGTAAGATGCAAATGCTGTGACACAGATCAATTTCACTCCTTTGGGTAGCACAGTATTTTTACTTTACTTATTTTATACAGTAATAGAATCTGTAATTTCTTAACTCAAATTAAGCAGTTTCATATGCAACGCCTGACTACCCTTTCAGTGAAGGTATTTTTCCTAAAATCCAGTCTAAACCTGTCCTGGTGCAAACTGAGACCATTTCTTCTTATCCTATCACTTGCTGCCTGGGAAAAGAGACTGATCCCCACCTGGCTATTACCTTCTTTCAGGCATTTGTAGAGAGCCATCAGGTCGCCCCTTGGCTTCCTTTTCTGCAGGCTAAACATCCCCAGATCCCTCAGGCCCTCCTCATCAGACTTCGCCTCCAGAGCCTTCACCAGCTCTGTTGCCCTTCTTTTTGTTACACCTTGTCCACTTCTGCCTCTGCCTCCAATTCTCAAAGGCAGCAGTCAACATTAGTGTCACAGAGGAAAAGGCAGAAGAGCAATATTGATAACCTGAGATTTGTTGTCAGATAAAGTTCCACTTTCACATTCATCTCTCCCTAACCTCACCCATTTCTTAGACTACCTTATCTTTCTACCACAGAGTCAGTAAGAAACAGACATGGGAGAGATTACAGTTTTTAACATACTTATGAAGGTACCACAGAGCTTATTGCCTAAGTAAAAGCAGAGGGAAAAATAATGTCTAGAAGTACTACAAAAGCATAGCCAAAGTACTGAAAAATAGGGTTATCTTCCATTGCTACACACAAATAAAAGCAACAGTTCATCTGTTAAGGCACTGCATAGTTTCTAGCAATACAGGCAAGAAAGTATACAAATGCCCGAGAATCTGCCATGAATCTCAGGGACGTGTCTTCTTCATCGGAAAAGACTGAAGTACCAAGCCTACAACACCAGTGTGGGACAAACAGGAAATAAACTTTCTAAGAAAAAAGATGTCATGAACAACAGTATTAAATAAGAAAAGCTCACCAGATCTGTTTTTCAAATTCCCTCAAGGCCCTTAAGCTTAACTCTGCCTGACAATGAAATGGGTCACCAAGTTTAAACTTAAGTATTTGAGCTACTTTCCTGCTGTTTATTAAGACTGACAACAATACAGCTACACATAACAGACAATTAAATCTACTCCTGTACAAAACAACAGTTTCATTTCTAACTGTAGGCTGAGGTTGCCCAAGGTTGCAACCAACTATAAACAGTCAACTGGCACCGTCTTCTTCTTTAGTTCCAAGACAGGGAGAAAATCCTAAGAATGTTCTGCCATGAACAGAGCACGTGTAGAGGCTGTAACCACTTACAAGGTTTGTAAATTTACGTGATATGGTCTGTATTCATCAATTACGCATATAGTCAGATGAAAGAAACGCAAGTATACTGTAGAGACCCCTACTATAAGTTGGATAATTAAATAATGTAAAATCACAGAAGAAGTCAGATAATTAAGTACGTGTTGCAGCGCAACTGCCAGAGGTGAGTGCAAACTCCAGGGGTCACAGTACCTGGTAAATGGTAACTAAGTAAAATGTCCAACTATCCCAGCTTACAGAACACAGGTTAAAAGGGCATCCATTTCTATGCTGATAAGGAAACAAAAAAGTCCTCTCAGTATTTTAAAAATTCTGGACCACAGCTTCATTTCTTCCTCTAATTAAATGGATTTAAACAGATGTAATAGCTATGATAGATCAAAACTAAACAGTCGAATGCAAGATCTGCTCTTCATTCTAAGGGCAGAATTTCCGTCACTCATGGTAGAGCAATTAAATTTCTGTCATCTTTCTGTAGCGATGTGACTGCTGGAATCAAGTTATAAATTTCAGGCTCATTTTTCTGAGTTGTTCCACACTCAAGATTATACTGTCATTCTTACTACATACACTCCCACAAATATGAAGACCTTTCTCATATTCTGAAACCTCCTCTTAGGGAACTTCCTTCTTTCTTAACAGCAGCACTATTTATTAGGGTTTAATTCTCAGAACAAAACTCATTTCATGATGTCCATCTTGCCAAAAGCAGCAACATTGCTTGTTCAGAAGCACAGAAAAACCTTGAACCAAGACTGTGCTGTCTGAGGCTATCCAGGTCTCCAATCAACTCCTCTAAATAGGAATGAACAAACTGTTTTCTCTCAATTTCCTTAAACATTTTTGCATTCGTCCAAGGCCTGTCCTACTTTCTTTTTGCAATTGTTAGAAACTTACAAATAAGCTTGATAAGAAAACTAAGCTCAGCTCAAAGGTATACATACAAACTTGTTTGTGCTCTGAGAAGGAAAAGGGTGATGTCCCCATCAGAAAAGAAAGTGGTTAAGAGGGAGCTGATGAACGTGGGAAACAATTTACAACTGTTTCATCTTTGGACCTCATCACAGTTCTTTCAGCATTATTACTTTCAAGTGTCCTCTTTTCTGTAGGCCCTTCAGATAAAAATTACTTCTCTATTTTGAAAAAAAAAAAAAAGGCCACATAAATGCATCATCCCCAAAGGCAAGGACTGAAATGACAAATGCAAGCAGTACATGCTCAGTTCTGCCACCTCCTACATTTCAGAAGTGGGATCATATTACTAGCATCCACCAACTCTCACTGTTGTGCCACTCCACAAACACAAATTCTTTTCAGAGAAAAACAAAGGGCTAAACTGAGGGGGAAGCACCATCATATTTCCTTAAATAATGATCAATATGCAGGTTCTGCCCACACACCATACAGGCTGCAGAGAATCTATAGTGTGAATTAAGTAATTGATACAGCTCTGATAGAAGAAAAGATTTGTTTCTCATTTACTTTACTTTGGGTTTTTTTGTAAAAGATGGGAAAAGTGATCACAATGGCAAACTCACAAAGCAGAAGAGTGTACTTATTGAAGTAAACAGAGCAAAAAGGTCTAAATTTTGTTCACTGTCCAGAAATATATAGAAAGTCGTAAAAACAAGGCGAAAAAAAGTTCAACACGTATGTTGTTATTTTAAAAGGTAAAAGATAGTAATTCCAGATTTCTACTTACTCTGTAAAATGATGAATATGTAGAATCAGCTCAGTTTCAAATGTAATCAGACCCCAGTTTGATTTTCATAGAATCATAGAATATCCTAAACTGGAAGTGACCCACAAGGATCATCGAAGTCCAACTCCAACTCCTGGCCCTTCAGAGCCCCAAGAGTCAGGCACTGTGTGCCTGAGAACATTTTCCAAATGCTTCTTGAGCTCTGTCAGGCTGGTGCTGTGACCACTTCCATGGGGAGCCTGTTCCAGTGCCCAGCCACTCTCTGGGTGAAGAACCTTTCACTAATATGCAACCTGAACCTCCCCTGACACAGCTTCATGATGTTCCCTCAGGTCCTGTCATTGATCACCACAGAGAAGAGATCAGGGTTTGCCCATCTTCTTCCTCCAGCAAGGAAGCTCTGGACTGCTATGAGATGCATCCTCAGTCTGTTCTTCTCCAGGCTGAACAGACCAAGCGACCTCAGCTGCAGCGCAGTATCACTTCCCCTCCAGACCCTCCACCATCTTTGCTGCCCTCCCTTGGACACTCTCTAATAACTTAATATCTGTTTTATATTGTAGCACCCAAAACTGCCCCCAGAAATCAAGGAGAGGCCACCCCAGTGCAGAGCAGAGCGGGACAATCCCCTCCCTTGTCCAGCTGGTGATGCTGTCCCTGATACCCCCCAGCATACACTTGACACTCCTTGCTGCCAGGGCACTGCTGGATCAGCAGCCCCCAGATCGCTTTTCACAGCACTGCTTTCCAGCATCTCATTCCTCAGTCTGTCCATACATCCAGGGTTGCCCCATCCCAGGTGTTGAATCTGGCATTTGTCCTGATTAAAATTAATTTGGTTAATGATTGCCCATCTCTCTTAATTTGTCGCAGTCTCTCATGTGTTACATTCCCCTGTTAAAGCATCTAGTAGTTAGGGGAAATTATTTAAAAGGAAATAAAAGTAAATTAGTATAATAGAATTTTAGTATTATCTGTCTTTTGCCAAAGGTATTACACTAGGAGGTTCAACAAACCAGCACAATTATCAGTCTTGCATTTTTGTCTTGCATTAGCAGACAAAATCCTGTAAAATTTCTTCAAATACATCTATAAAGAAAGAACAAAAGAAACTAAATACTGATTTTTTTACAAGGAATCTCTACATAGTTATTTACACTGAAAAAAGAGCTCCCCCAAGAAGTTCTTTATGGTTAAGAATAAATTCACAGATTAAATAAGGAGAAGGAAAACCAAGAAAAGAGCAAAGCCTTCCATAGGACAAATTGCAATTAGAAAACTGAATCTAATGAAGTCTCTGGAATGGATTTACACAAGAAAATTGGATAACTATCGAGAGACAACACTGGGCAAGAATAATTTATTTATCCTAACGATTTTCAAGCATAAATGGTAACTACAGATCATGTGTGAAAATACACAGTAACAAATACCTTATATAGTAATGTGCCTTACTGGATCTTAATGATGAGTAATAGCAACAACTCTTTAAGAACACACTCCTACTTCTCACATTCCTCTGTGAAGATACTCAGCACCAATTGTGTGACATTTCTGAAGCCCATCAATCTTTCTACACACTTTAACATTACTTATTTATTTATGTGGCTCCTGCTGTGGCTATAGAAAATTATCATAGTTGTTGAAAAAAGTCTGGGCTAGACAGCCTAAGGAATTACTGCTATTAACAGTGGGAAGGAATGTGAGAGTGCGTGTCTATGTGGATAGTTACCAAATAGATTACTGGAGAAAAGAAATATTAAAAAAACACAGCACTTTAGGGGATCAGTCTTCGTTTGCAAATCAAAAACCTAAATTAGCAACACAGATTATCAGGATTGTTAATGTGTGCTCCTTCTACTGGTCAATTGAATCTATAGTCGTAAAAATAATGATACTCTGTACAGAATGTCCAGATAATCATGATGCAATCAACAATCCAAAAATCTGAAACCAAATACACTATTAAAAAAACACTTACACACAGGTGATACGTTACATATCGGTTCTCAAATGTCACCTAAACTTATCAAAATGTCATAAGGGAAGCAAAGGGATCTTGCAGATCAAAAATATGTTTTCTATTATACCAGTTTGTTTTGTGTGTCTTGTTCATAGACATTTCACTTCCTTCAGATTTTGACATCCAATTAAACATTTGAAAAAAATTAATCAATGTAATAAAATGCTGTTAATTGGATTTTTTAATTGAAAGCTCCTTTTTTTCCTCTTTCTCATACAAAACATCAGCAGCAACCAAAGCAGCCTAGACCACCGGACAACTTGGGCTGGAAGGCTGTCTGGCAGTCCACCTGATCCACCCCCATGCTCACACTGGGGCTAACACAAGCGTAATTCCATGTCTGAGTATAAGCAAACAGCAAATCTGTAACAAGAACCAGTTAAAAACAGTTTAACAAAAACCATGGGCTGTGGTCACAATTCTTCCTAGTCACAAGCAGTCTATTTCCTGGGAAGTGCAAATGTCACTAGCAGCTTGAACCACCTGAAAAAACCAAAGAATACCTTACTTTTGCATTTTGATGGATTTATTCCTCTGAGACTCCTGCATTTCATCTGAAGCTGGCAAAACGCACTCTATAAATATTTATACAGCATATAGCAGATTTCTTTTTATTTCTCAACACACAAATAACATCCCTATAGTCACAGGATTTATGATTACCTCTCCTGGAGAGATAATTTAAATACTAATTTTAAATGTCATCTTCTGAATAAGAACTGTTTAAATGTTCTTTAAGTAGAGTGATTTGTTGTAAACACTAATGTATTAGTATAATTAATTTTAGTCAGCAAAAGTGAAAATAATAGCCCATTTCATTTACCTTGCTCAGTATGGTTTTTTAATAATAGGTTTTATTCTTTTAAATACACAAGATAAACTTCTATTGTCATATACAGATTAGAAATGTAAACACCTAAACACTTCCCACAATGACTGACTTCAGAACTGAGTCTGAGTATTATCTCAAAAAAAGCAAAGAACTAGGGTGACAAAGAGCACTACTGCCCCCTAATGAGCCAGACCGTAAAAGCTCCTCTGTAACAGCATTTTGTGTCTTTCCTGAAAAAAAATCATTATCTCTACGATTTATGAAAAAAAAGTTTAAAAATTAGACAACCATTAAGGACATATACTTTGAATTCACGCCACATTTCCGCACAAAAGGCACATACATAATATTGGAGAGGAAAACAAAATAGTATGTAGTAGCTGCAATTTTCAGATACAATACTTAATGGAACAAGAGATCACAAACATGCAAGATACACCAGAAAAACTACCCACACTAAGCAGATATTAGTCAACCTTATATACTAGGAAGTAATCCTGTAGTGATCTTTACACCAACTCAGATTTTTAAATTTTAATGTCTTTACTGTGAGAGCATCAGTTTTCTTGTCGTACTGTTTTATCTAAATGCCCATCACAAGTTAGTTCTAGACTTGTAATTATCACAAAGTAATTCTGATCTCAGTATCTAAACATACCCAAAAAAAGAAGTAAGAGAGGAAACAACAGAAAGATCCACTATCTGAATTCTATTTGTACAGGAAACAGAAGAATTTCCTGTCTTACATGGAAGTGACATTTTTCCCTCTATGATTTTTTTAATAGTTTCCCCATAAGAACTGGATCTGTATTCAGTGCTCACCAATGCAGACCGGGTATAAAATTTTGTCCAGTTCCTGTATCTGCAGCAAGGAAATGCTGAAAAAATTACAAGTGCTGCAAGTCTTAGCGAGAAGCCCAAACATAAGCTGTGTGCTCTCTTTATTTCACCATAATACAGAAATTCCACTCACATTAGTAAAATTACTGTGATTTAAATGCAATGTTAAAACAGCACTGAGTTCTGATTTCTCCCCTCAAACTCCTTACACTGAATTTTTCATAGGTAAACATTCTGACAGACACCACAGAACTAAAGACTCCAATTTCCACTGGCAAGATAACGTTAAAAGCAAATCATGTGTCTTATTAGAAACATGTTGGCTAACAAAATACACAGATTTTACGAATAAAAAATTATGTTCATTAGTGAGTTTGGGCACACACTACCACCAGTACACCACCAAGTCACTAAAATCCTTGAACTTAAGACTCTACCTTAAAACTTCCAAATACTGGGTTTCTGTGGCCTCACATAGTGTCACCATTCATATAAATACATCATTAGCACAAAAAGGTTGCAAGTGATGAGCAATGTCTTACATAACTACACACATGGTAGGTAGAAGGCTGTAACCTACTATGTATTAAAAGCATAAGAGCTACAAGCATATGCTATGTGATAAAAATAAACTATCTACAAAAACATTTTAGAGACCTAAAATAACCATATTCCCTATTTCTCCTGTTACAGCCCGAAGAGCTGGTAACACAGCTCTCAGTCTACTGAATATTTATGCTATTATATCAGTATTTCACAATTCCAAGTGTTTACTATAACCTTTATGAAAGATAAAAATGAAAATAATGACAAGAATAACAACAATTAATAATTCCAATGGATGCCTTTAACAGAACTTTAACATAAGGCCATTGACACTCAGTTGCACTCACTCCAACTCTGCGTACTTTTATTTCTTACCTTTGAATCTTCATTGCTCACTCCCAGCTCCAGCACAGCTTGAGGAGACTTCAGCTTTGCTTGCATGGAGTCCGCCATTTGAAGATTAAGCTGCCATCCAATTGTTTCAAGCTATAAAACATAAGTTTAGGTGACAATCAGATAGTACAGAAGCACTGAGGTCAACTTTCAAAACTGCCAGTGATGTGTGTCAGTGAACACAGTGTCACACTCTACAAATACTAAGCATTTGTGTACAATGTGATTCCCTCAAATTATCCTGGTCTCCAGGACAGATTTGCTTTTCCAAATTTTTTTTGATTTTGCCATCCAAATTGCCTATGACCACTCAAATAAAGCAACTTCCTATGTCTCAGATGTGATGGACACAATCTATAGAACACAACTACAGATCCAGAATATGGTAGTTTCCTATTCTTGTAGAAGTTTATCATCAAAGCTGCAGATTCAATTTCATTTCATATTTATTTCACTTTTAGGAAAAAGAAAAAAACAATAAATACTAAACCACCTAAAAATGGTGACTTCTTAATCCACAGATCCACTCATGTGTGTTGTACCACATGCAGATCATAACGACAAAAATAATTCTGCTTTTTGAATCATTAATGCTGAACAGACAAAACCCAGGTAAGCATGAGAACAAAACAATTTTTAACAGAAAGCTATAAAAAAAATACATTTAAAATCCTTTTAAAATCATTTATCTGAAGTTACATTCAAACATTATTACAGTACAGCTCATACACAAATGAAGTACACAACAACTGAACTACAAGGCTTCCACAAAATTATCTTCCTGGCCTTAGTAAATAAAAAGAAGTGGAAATACAAAGTCTCACCTACTGTCAAGATAATTTACACACAATTTTTTTAAAATCTAGTGTCACCCCTCTTTCAGTAAATATTGTGGCTGACTTGGTAAAAGTGAAAGTGTGCCACATCTTGGTTAATCTCTTACCAACCTGATAGCTAAATTCAGCTAAAATAATTAAAAGAATAAAGCCATGCCAAAGGCCTTGCATTGTGAACAGCGATACATGCCCTGCATCCTACAGTGACAGTAATCTCTAGATGAAAGACAGGAAAAGGTAGCAAAAACCTCTTTCATGGACACGACTCAAAGACAGAATTTCAAAAATTTCTTGCAGCTATACAATTTACACTTACATACTAATGTATGTTATACTGCATTTATCTGTACGCCTGATCAACAGCAGAACTGTGTAACAAACACTGGCCACATAACTAAGCACACCTGGAGGAAAATTATGTATCATGATAGATCTTAACCACCAAGGCCAGTACAAGATGGTTAAGGAGTTCAGCCAAGGCCACATTTAAGGGAAAGACACAGTCTCAGACTGACTTCGTGTACAGCAATAGGAACAGGACAGCAGAAAGAACTTCAGCAGGTCAGCCTGCAGTCTGTCAGCTGCTCTGCAATCAATGTACCATTCAAACTTCAAATTGTCATAAAAATAAGGAAGTTTACATTTAATCAAATCCATGAAAGAAGAGATTTTCTTTGTTGCTACAATAGAGCTGCTCATCCTTAAAAAGGTACTCTGTGGCTGTGGGAAGGCTACTGCTGTGGGAGGGATCCTCCACAAGCAGATCTTTCCTCCAGGGCAGCTGCTGGTGGTGAGGCTGAAGACCCATAAAAAACTGTATTTTCTTACAGAGACTCCATGATGTAAGCAAAAGAGACTTCTCTTCCTAAAAGAACTGAGACAAAGACTCAGAGGTGGTAAAGTGACTGCAAGTTGAAGTATTTTCTTTTTGTGTGTTGTCAGGGAGAAAGAAATGGAGGCGGGGGGAGGAGGAGTGGTCTGAGGAGTTTGTTCTGGTTTTTCTTGGTTTTTTCTCTGTCTTAGGTATATTAATAAACTTTCTTTATATTTTATAAAGTTTGAATCTGCTTACTCCTAATCTCACAGCAAACGTCAGGTAAATTTTGGTAAGCCTGCTGGCATTTGGCCAGAAACTCAAATAGGCGAACTGAAAACCACTACACCATCCCACCCAAAAGAACAGAACAACCTAGAGCAGATTCTGTCTACATGCTCAAGTCAATCACACCAATGGACAACTACTAAGTCCCTGTGCTAGCCAGTATTTTCCAGGAAAGCCTAACAGAACGATACAACTAGAAAACATTTTTCTCTCCACAAACTTCAATGAAATTAAGAAATTAACTCAGAGTCTTTCAGGTGCATAAAGACAGTACGTTAAAAAAAACACTAACTAACTAGCTAAAAAATTTTAGGGTTTTTTTTTTAAAGAAAAAATGTAAAGTTCAGTTAAGAGAATTGATAATGGTCAACAGAAAAGGACTCAGCTCTTAAGTTATGAGTTATAGCGGTGGAAGTAGCCCAAAGCAGGCAACTAGGAACAGTACCACCTTTTGATAGAACACCTAACCACTAAGGACAAACACAGAGACAGCAAGCTCTGGAATGCGATGGCTCTTCATACTGCAGTCACTATGGTTCAAGCCCTCTGCTCCTCAATTTAGAAAGAACTTTCTACCAGTTACTTAAACAGTTGATTACTGTAGTACGGAAACGAAGCCTTAGACAGGATAGCAGCTTACCGAGGATCATAAAACAACACCACTAGAGACAAAAATAATATCCAAGAAATCTTGACTTCTGAGACTTTTCTGAGGCTGGTAAATACTGTGTAATCTGTGTAGCATGTAGAAAAAACCACCAAAAATAAAGAAATTCAAGTTTGTGTTTTGTATGTCAATTTTAATATACATCTATCCCAGAATACTGTAGAGGACTCAGAACAAATACAGTACCTGTGGCAGCACACAGGCCTGAGTTTATAGCTGAAGAGTAACTATAACTCTGGTTTTATATTGCCTTACCTTAGAAATTACTTTGTTTTCATGTACAATTCATGTCTGTTTAGTTGTATGAGAATAAGTTTTAATTAATAAATAGCATGCTGCCTAAGGCATCAAAATAGTCAATTTTCTTGGAAGAAAAATGCAGCATATATCTGGCAACAGTTGTGCTTGTTTATTTAGAAGACATTCAACATCCTGCAATGTCAACTAACCTTTTGAGAGGTGACACATTTTTGCATGGCATTTGTGTCAAGCCACAGTATTTGTTAGTCACAAACATACATACCATAGGGATTTTTTTTTCCAAATATGAAAGGGCTATAAAAGTATTTTTAATTCTGGTATAAAACTTGTTACAGAAAAAAGAAAGATGGAGGAACAGTGCCAGAATCTGTGATAAAGTAACCAAAAAGGATTTACTGGGGCAGAGGAGAAGTATTTCTCCATGCCTAGCACGAAAACAAAGCCATGTTTATAGCCACTGTAGACCTTCAGCTTCTCCTCACAATTTCTTATCAGCAGGTTAGAAATGTGAAAGCTAGCTTGTCACTGCAACACTAAACACTGTTGAAAATATACTGTTTAGTGCTGTAACTTCTCACTGATATCTCTGGCACTTATTTAACTTCAAGGTCATGTTTAGAAAAAAAAGACAACTAAGAAACAAATATGTGCAAGCTGGGAAAAAAGAAAGGAAATAAACATAGGTACTAAACAAAACCAGTAGTAAGAATGTATGAAAATGTTTCAGATCTGCTCCATGAACCCTTTGGTAAATAAGTCAGGGCACTAAATGTCAAGGCAGCCTTTACAGCTGTTATAAACCTCAAACACAATCTCCAACCAAATCAAGGTTCGTACAGTCAAAATTAACACCCACAGAATCCACCATTTCTCTTGTCACTTCCAGCCCATTGTATTTTTATGTACTCTCCTGTCTCTTCCCAGTGTATTTTCACCACAGTTCCTTCCTTCCACTTTCTGCTACCCATAAACATCACCACAAATTAAACCTAAACTAAGAAGAAATTCAAGAAGTCTGACAAAACAGGACAAAAAAGTTTCTATATTAGTTGTCAAAAAATCCTCTCAACTACAAAGATATATTTATTTTACACTCTTCAATGAGAAATCAAATAAATGTTCTTTGGCAAAGAAATTCAGGCTAATCATCTTAACTGTACAAGATCCAGGCTATCAGACTCAAAATGAGGGACTACAACTTCGAGAAGGAAAGCAGAACAAATGTCAGTAATAGGCAAGTTGTAGGCTCCAAACTCAAGGAGAAAGGACAGAGCCCAAGTGAACAAGAAACTGACACCAAAAAATGGTTGGCAAGGACCTAATTTGAAGAAACAAAATAAGAAGTATTGGGAAACAGGGACAATGAAGGGGAACAGAATTTCAGAAATTATGTATTCACCTAAAATTTCTTACCTAATACTTCCAACTTCAGCCAAACTTCAGCAGGGTCCAGTATTTTTAAAGGACGACAGAAAAAAGGGGTTTAAATACTCAGTCAGTACCAGAGAAGGGAAAGAGGATATTTTTCAGTTGGTCTTGGCTAATAAACTGAGATCACACCTCCTGTCTGTCTCTACACCCATAAAGACTAGAAGTTTGTTTTAATTTTAAAGCAGAAAACTGGAATTTTTATGTAAATTACCTGATTCTAAAAGGATCATGACAAATCACTACAGAAACTATAGAAGACCAGTATTATAAGGCTCTCAGAACTCACTGATGTGGCACAGCTTACTTCTTACCACAGTGCCAGCAGGATGCCATAACGCCATGCAAACCATTGTTTCTCATCCACGATTTGGCACCTGTTTGTCCCTCAGAAAGAGCTTTAAGCAAAGACTCACAGAAAGGAAGAGCAACAGTGATTAAACACAGCAATGAACCTGAAAGAACTACACTACAGAAATACTACTTAGACACATAAAATCAACAGCACTGAGGCTTTTATAACCACCAGGCATTTAGACAGTTATGAAACAGCCAATTACTTTACAGATCAAATTTAACCTGTTACGAAGATCTAATTATTTTGTTCAGGTTCTTGCTCTCCATTTTCTTGGTAAGATTTGCTGCTTTCAGAACAGCTAGCTTTCACTAAATAGAATAAAATGTTATATTCACAAAACATACTTGATTCCAAACATGTGGACAATTCATCAGCGTTATAGGTTAAATGCCACTTAACAATCCACTATGAATAACCTGGCTACAGGAAAGAGTACGAAGATCTTGTCATACCCAGTTATTAGCCTCTCTGGCAAGCAAATGACCATGAGCATTTCTACTGGCAGAGAGATAAATGCCGATTAGCAGTTAGCAAAGAGCAAGAAAAAGAATTCTCAAAACCAGTGCTTCATCTTAAAGTCTAAAAAGTGAGAGAAAAACAATTCTCGCCTGAACTGGTTAAGAAGCCTGGATGGGAAAGGAACATCCAGCATAGGCAAACTAACAGATCCAATTTCTAGAAGTCTGCTACTAGTACAACAACAAATGCTTTCAGTATAGCTAAAAGTTAGTTTGTAAATAAAAGTGATAGCATTACCATATAATTGTAGTCTTTGAAAATCAGCTGTATAGTACAGTTTTTCAATGGTATTATTTCTATTTGGTATTTGTTCCGCTGTCAATGGGCTGTGGTTTAGTTTGTCTTGAATTTTTTTAAAAACAATTAAACTCCCCAGCATGTGTCTTTTTAGGTAGCAAGAGATTTTCATAACCACAAAATTGCTAAGGAACTGCTGAAGCCTTCCAACATGACTGAGGAGAATTGTAAAGCAAACTGAGCTCGTGGCCCACAGTCAGAACTAAAAGCCGGTAACATAAGCACAAATGAAAATAAATCCTACCATTCCTTCTGCAAATTCAAATCTTGGCACAAAAATAAGTGCTTCTAATCACAGAATGGTTTGTGTTGGAAGGGATCTTAATCATCTAATTCCAACTCCCCTCTCCTCCACATACGTGGACACCTTTCACTAGACCAGGTTACGCAGAGCCACATCCAGCCTGACCTCCAACACTTCCAGGGATGGGGCATCCACAGCTCCTCTGGGCCACCCTGTTGCTGTGCCTCACCACCCTCACAGTAAAGAATTTCAACCTAACATCTAAACTAAACTTACCCTTTCTCAGTTTAAAGCCAATACCCTTCATTCTATCACTACATGCCCTTGTAAAAAGTTTTCCAGCTTTCTTGTAGGCTCCCCTTGCAGGGTAGACCCCTCCTGGTACTGGTGGTGCTGAAAGACTTGATTAATATGGACAGCCCTGTTCTTGGTTGCCAGCAGCTTCCTGTGGCACAGAACGCTTCTGTAGACTTGCATAACTAAGAGCTAACACCCAGGTCTCCTGACTTTACATCCGTACTCAAAGACTGACTTAAAGGTAGTTTAAGTGCATCTGTACTCAGGCAGTCTGATCAATTTGAGGACATGCTGAAGTAGTGAAATTGACTTCATTTTTTCTGAGGTTTTTAAAAACTGCATAAAGGAAACAGAATGCCAATAACTTCTTACTGGCTCATTTTTTCACAGGTACCACAGAAAACAGTCCTCCATTAGGCTGAAGCCTAACAAACCATTGCAGATAAAGTAGGTCAGTTACAGCAATACAGAAATAAGTGTCATGCTCCACTGGTATATAGATCCACCCATTTGATTTTTAAATAATTTAATCCTTATTTTGAGAGACCATTTAATTTAAAATGATCTGGTATTTGTGGTAACTTCAGTGTTACTGAACATCAGATTATGCTTTTCACAGCCTGAGAAAGAAATGGACATGCTTGAAGCTCTTTCTATTAAAAACACCATAATAACGCTGAAGTGCACAGCACTATTTTTCAAAGTTACAGTCTTCACATCTGTTTCTACTAAATGTAGTGTATCTCTAAGAGCATGTATCGGTTTACACACAGCAACTACTCTCGGCAGTTTTTCAGCTTCACTACATCAAGGCTGGAGTGCTCCTTACTTAAAAGGCTGCTTTAATTCACAGTTAAAAGTAAATATTGACCTCTTAAGATTGCGAAGTCTAAACATCTACTATTGTAGTGTTAAAAATGAGTAAGTAACACTGTAGAAGAGTGCATAAAAGGCAGATGAAAATCCAGCCTTCGGCCCATTCTTGAGGAAGCAGATTCCTCACAGCTGAAAAAATAAAGAACTACCCTTGAACAGCCCCAGTGTGAGCTGACAAACTGAAAAAGTGCACTACATAATTCACTGCTTGCAATGATGGGGAAAATAACTTACTGTCTCTGCCCACATCTACCTTAGCAAGCTACCTATAACATCCCAAATACAATTACAGAAAGAGAGAAATTACATCTTATTTTAACAAATGAAATCAGAATTTTTTCACTTTATCTCAAATATTAACTTCATTCGCTGCAGTTATCTTTCCTTCTAATTTGCAAGGAGCAGTCCAACTTTAGAAATGAAACATTTCCTGGAATAATCAAAAGAGCCGTTTATGTAATTTAAGCCTTCCATACTACCCTCATTGAAACTGTTATGAACAGTGAAAACATAATGGGATATGAAAAGACATCTTCAGGAGATCTTTTTCTCATATTATTACAGTAGTATATATCACACTGACAACAAAACCTTTAAGAATGTTTTCCACTCAACAAGATACTTTAAGGAAATAAATAATCCACAACATAAGAAATTTTCTAGTCCATTTCTGAAAAAATTTCTAGAAATTTTTTCAGTCGTTCTAAGCAAATAAGCAAGAGGAAAATAAGTATGGCCATCCCTTCACTCAGTTTAATTCTTGAAACTGTAACTGCCATAGTTGGTTCCTACACTGAAGATAAAATATTCCTCAATTCATTTTTGAAAATGAAAATCAAAATACTCATGTTTATGGGGATCTCCTCCCCTCACCTTTCAATAATTAATTAGACAAAATATACTAAGTCACAGTTAAATAAAATAATCATTTTCACTTAAAGTACTGAAACATGTATGTATAGTTTTAATATATTAACTATCAGTTTTGTATGATGGGAGAGGACTGAATGTGTATTATATATTTTTAAAAAAATTGGTCTACAGTGCATTACTCTAACTTCATACCTGTGTAATCACACCAGCATAAATCTAGAGGAAACCATTAAGTGTTCTCTCTAAAATTTACAGCCGGAGGTGCCAGCTTCACTTTTCATCAGCAAACACAGCACTCCAGCATAAAAATTCAAAATTAGACATGAAAATGCCAATTTTGCCTGCTGTGATGATGAAAATAATTTAGGAATGATTTAAGGGTGACAAACATGCCTGACTATGAACTTCTTCAAAAACTCTCTCCATCTCAAGAAAAGACTACTACTACAGAGGAGACAGGAGCAGGATAAAGCCAAAAGTGTATTCAATATAGCAAATAAATATTAAAAAAGAAAAAAGGGGTCAATTTTGAAGAAAAGGCAATGATTGACAGGCACAATTTGCCAATCACCACAGGTAAGAAATAATTTGTAATCAGGAAGAGAGTGTTTCCTTTAAGATAAGTACCAGATCAAACACCAGTTTTCTCCTGATGGGAAACTTGAGCATTGTGCGTGTGGGAGATGACTGCACAAACACACTGATTTCTATTCTCCATTGTTGTTACTGACTTCAGTAGAACTCAGGTGGTATGAATATATCTGAAGGAAGTTCTGGATGCTGCAGCTTCTTTTCATCAGGTCTCACTGTAACAATTGCTCCATAGGTGAGCAATTCTGCAGTGAAACAGCAGGATTTTCATATGGTTGCATGAAATTTCTGACTGCAGTCCTTTACCACATTTTCACTAGCAATAGAAAAACATTTCTATTTTTTAACAGAAAATAAAGTATAATAAATAAAGTATAATAAATAAATAATATAATATAATATATAAAGTATAATAAATAAAAATCTGTCCCTCTACTGGACAAACATATTCAACTTCAATGCAATTCAGTATTCCCATTTCATAAATGCATTACTGAGGTGTTTTGTAGTTTCAGTGAAAAGCACTCTTTAATGGCAGGTTTAAAGTTTGTAACACACATATTTTACCTGTATTTATGAATTACAAAATGAATGACTAGCATCTTCAGCTGACAGTATTATGTAAATCTTTAAATTAAACACAGGACTTGGAGCAGTCCCCATAAAAATGGTATGTAACTATCAACAAAACTGTAGGTACAATCAGTCATCCACAGAACAGATTCAGTACAATAGGTTGAAGATTTTTATGAACTACAAGTCTGTAGTTACAGTCAGTCATAACACATATGTACAGCAAATTTAAGCAGAAGTGCCATAATCAACTACAGTGACTCACACCATAGTTTCACAATGTTTTTCAGTCATGAAGGTAAAAGAACGTAAGAATCACTGGATGCATCCTTATCTACCTAGACACAATACTAGATTGCAATGTCAAACCAGACTCTGCCTTAATCTTGTAGATAAGTCTTGTTTGTGAGACCATCAGCAAACAGGCAAAAAGAAATAAAAGAAAGTAGGAACTGTGTTTTTCACCAGTAGACAAGAATAACTAGAAATAAAGGTAGCTGTAGTATAAAGGCAAGAAAAGAGTTTGATTGGGCTAGGCAGACAGACAGCGAATTTACAAAATCCTGTAAAACACTGATCAAATGGAGCACAATTCCAAGGGTGGGAAGAAAAGTATCTTAGCCTCAAAAGAAGGCACTGTTATGACCAAGAGACTGAAAATAGGTTAGGTCAAAGACTGTCAAGTGATTAAACCAAGCAAGTGGAATAGAGGCACTGAATGTGAAGAAATCTTCGCTAATGTGAGCAAACACATTACATTTGCTGTGCAACTATTGGGCCCCTCAGCGTAACTCTCCTTAATAACATCAGTAGCTTAAGAAGGCAGCAAAAAAAATTAAAATTAAGACCAGCAAGTTTTTTAACTCTATAAACTATTAGTTTCAGCTTGTAACCAATGCTAGAAAAAGCAACAGGAACAAAACCAAGAGTCAATACCTCACCTCTCAGAGAAGATATTAAGAGCATATTGAAAATAGAAGAGAATAGGATTTAACTCTAAGAGGAAAATGTGCACAAATTATGCACCTAAATCCACCTTATCTGCAAATAGGTAAGTTTAACTAGATTCTTCATCCAAGACTAGATGGAAGTTAATTTCTTCTGATTTCCCATTTTTGTCTTCAAGGATAAAATCGTTTTTCCCTTCAGCAAACTTTACTTAGCATGTATACCAAGAAAAGTGGTATTTTCAGACATCTTTGTTTGATATTCAAATCAAACCCCCTCACCTCTTTAACCCTGGAAATCAGGAAAAAGACACACTCCAGAAAGAACCAGTATAGTTCAAAAGAAAGGATATAAAAGAAATAATATGACATGAAATTGGTAGAGTAAGACTAGTGCTAAGCTGCAACAACTTCAAAGCACTTTCCCCTAATTTAAGTTACTGCAACTTTTCATCTTTAACTGATTTTTACTGATAAACAGCTAGCTTGAAAGCAAACAGAAAGAGACTCTATGACAAACATTAGAAACAGCATTCCAGTTTCAAAAACCGTATCATTTAGAGGTTCCGTTTGTGCAAAAGGTAAATGTGCTGTTGTGCTCTGTCTATGGCAAGTTTGTGGGCACAGAGTTGCAGCAAAAACACACACCAGTCTATGACCACTTCTATTAAGTCATGGCTGACTGGTGTTTCCATCTAGCAGAACATATAACAAGATCCAATGAAGGAAAGATTAAGTTGGACAGCTTTTAATTAGAGATAAAGCAGACATTTTTAGTAACCATAAAAAAACCCCCAGAAATTACCTGTCATTTCAAGTCTTGAAATCACAACCAGATCCCTGTTCCAAAAGCTGTTTTACATATCGAGGAAAACGTATGGCTTGTATTACACAGGAAGTTATGCAAGATAAGCACAGTACTCCTTTTTATAACCTTTTAAAATGCTATTTTGTATGTAGGGACAGAACGAAACTTACAGATCTTTCTAAACATTCTCAAAATGTACCTTCTTCCAACCTTCATAACTCACACTTCCTTGGTAGAAGACAGAAGAGGGCAAGGATAGAAAGCAACACATTAAAAAATCCTCAAGAAATAGTACCTAAAAACTGTAAACCATTACAATTCCGACTAACGAAGCTGAGTGAAAGAATAAGACTCAACTGTGCTGCAGAAGGTGATTAAAATAATCTCATTAGATATAAAACTGTGGTTTTGCTTTGTATTTCATTGTTTGCAGTCTCTTTACCTCTGCGAGTGTATTGACATCACATAATGCAAGCTGGTTCACCATTCTCTATGACAATGCCCACAGGTACAATACTGGATTTGTGACCTCGGTTTATCACTGTAAGAACGATTAGTTGCTCAGATACTAACAAGAAACTGTAAAACTCTTTCTTATCGTTTGAGCTGTATTCCTCCTTATTTTGAATTCGTCTGATATCAGAAAAAAAATCTCTCCCATGGCATACACACACAGAGCACACCAATTCTCTTCTTTTTTTTTGGCATAACCACAGGATGCATGTGTTTCAGAGTATTTCTGTAGATGTGCCAGCATTTAGCAGAGGAAATTCAGCATATTAACATTACATATACACCCATTACGAAGAAGGACAGTTTCTGAGAAAATCACTTTCAGAGTTTTTCCCATATGGCTTCAAATAGGCACTCAAGATACAGAACTGACAGCTCTGTCAAGAATTTTAGGCACATAACTTCACTAGTCGCATTCCCACGCATCATTATATTAAGCAATGCTGTCTGAAAGCTATAAAAAACCCTTCTTGCTTGGCAACATAGGACTTTTATCTTTTTCATTGCATATATTTTAAGGATACCCTGAATAGTTCTTCAAAACAAGAAAGCTTTGAAGCACTTAGCTTGATCTGTCTTTATAACAGAGATTTGCGCAGAATACTAAAACACATACAGAGAACATAATATTAGGGGGAGGAGAAGTGGTGAAAAGCAACAAAACTGATGAAAAACTACCATGAGAATTCAAAGTGAACCCCACTAAAAATCTAGCTCTTCTTTGCAGGGAGGAAAAAATACATTTTAATCCAATCAGTGTACCCTCATTTCTAAACTTACACATTATCAAGAAAAGACTTAAAAACTGGATCAGATTGATATCAGACTATTATCACTGACCTACCATTCTAAAGGCCAAATTAAGAATGTGTTCAAAGAAAAGAGTTATACAAATACCATCATTTTAATTGACTAGGATTGCATTATCATCAGCAGAAATAATATAATAAAGGCACTGCCATATGAGTAAGGACCAAAGAACCAATTAAGGCAACAGCAGAATATACATAATTAATAACCTTGTGCAGCTGAAGACTGCCAATAATTCAGGAAAGAAAAATGAAAAAATGAAGTGAGAAATAGCATTAAACAGTACAGCTTTATTTTAACTCCACAGCTTTTAATTATTTCTCAGGTCAATAACATCCCTATCTACTAAGCAGTCTGCACAATAATTTCAAAAACCTATGTTCAGAAAATAATAGCTTTTCTCAAACAATTAGAAATAGTGTTCAATATGGCACAGAAAACTTCACCTTATCAGTATTCTAGGAAATACTTGTTCTTCTGCTCTAACAAACACAATTTGACTTGTCATCCTAATAAAGGTATCAACCAGCACATTGCCACCTACACCTCTTGCACAGAACTGACAGACCCAGAACTCAGAATACTACTTTTTAACAGCTCGTACTCTGCAGGCGAGAAAATAATCTGGTTTAAGAGAAATAGCATGTCAATACAGACAAACTACCTGTAAGAAATTATTTCTCATAATAACCACTGGTCTTGAGTCCAAACATGAACACTTCTGCAAGCCAAATGATGCACTGGCCCACTCTCAAAAATGGCAGAAGTCAAATTTTTTAGCATTATTATGAAATAACAAACTTGGACACGCAGCTATCCACTAGTTTTGAACATAAGCTAATCAATCCCACGGTTTCCAATGTTCTCTTAATGTGTAAACCATACCCCTAATAAAAAAAAAAATAAAACTGTCTGCCATTTTTTGTTGTCTTGAAACAGAAATGGAAGATTACTGCCCAGTCCTTCTTGTGTACATGACAGAAAATACTGTACTGTCAGCATTTCAATACTTCCAAAACAGATAACCTTTAAGTACCATGTGTCAGGAAAGACTTAGAATTATTTTGCCACATGGATTTTAGCAAAATCCAAGGTAGAATTCCAAATAGACCTTTCTTAGTTATTTCATAAACTCTGTCTTGTGAGTGTGTGCAGGGACACTGTGTATTTGTTGGAACAGAACTATCGACACCTCAGTAATGTTGATCATGACCCTGATTCAGTACGTAGATGTACACAAGCAATCCCTTTACACACCCACTAAAGCTGCTTTAAAGAAAATTCAGATTTACTAATGTACAGGAAGCACATGGTAAGTGAAAATACAAAATAATCATACATGAACTAAATTCTGAATTTGTATGTCGAGCTGCACATCATCTCAACAGGTCAGCAACAATCCCTACCAAATATGCAATGATAACCAAAAAGCCTGTATGTATTTTTAAAAGAACACGAAAGAGGAAAGAAAAACCAACCAACAACTAGCATTCATAGACTCATAGAAAGGTTTGGATTGGAAGGGATTTTTGAAAATCATCTAGTCCAACTTCCCTGCCACGGGCTGGAAACACGTTGATCACTAGATCATGCTGATCAATGCCCCATCCAATCTTTTGAACATTTCCAATGATAGGGCATCCATAGCCTCTCTCAGCAACTTGCTCCAGTGTCTCACCACCCTCATCCTTAAATCCAGTCTAAATCCATAAGGCTTCCACTTAAAACCATTGCCCCTTGTCCTGCCACTGCGTGCCCTGGTAAAACGTCTCTCTCCGTCTTTCTGGTAAGCCCCCTTTAAGTACTGAATGGCTGCAAACATGTTTCTCTGGAGCCCTTTCTTATGCAGACTGAACAACCCCTCCACTCTGAGTCTGTCTTCACAGCAAACGTGTTCCTGTCCTTGTACCACTTCAATGGCCCTCCTGTGGACCCACTTCAACAGATCTGAGTCTGTCTCATGCTGGGGGCCTCTCAGCCAGCCCCTCATGCAATACACCAGGTGAGATCTCACAAGAGCTGAGATGAGTGGTTGCTACACCGAACAGTTGTGTTGCAATCCAGAGGGACCTGGACAGGCTGGAGAAATAGTGTGACAGGGACCTCATGAAATTCAGGAAGAGAAAATGAAACGTCCTGGAGAGGAACGACACCAAGCTGCAGTACGAGCTGGATGTTGTCCCGCTGGAAAAAGCCTTGTGAAAAAGAACCTGAGGCTCCTGGTGGACACCAAGTCAATCATGAGCCATCCTGGGCTACACTAGGAGGAGTACTGCTCACAGGCTGAGGAAAATGGTCCTTCCCCTGTACTCAACAATGGTAAGGCCTCACCTGGAGTAGGATAATCAGTGCTGGGCTCCACGGTATGAGTCACGCCGGTACTGGAAAAAGTACAGCAAAGGCCACAAAGATGATGAAGGGATAGAAGCACCTCACATATGAGAAGAAGCCAAGAGAGCTTTTTAACTTCTTACATGAAGGGAAGCTATAAAGACTTAACCAGGCTCTTTACAGTGATGCCCAGGACAAGAGGCAGCAGGCACAAACTGAAACAGGGGAGGCTCTCTCTGAACACAGAAAAACACACAGGCACTTTGAGGGTGGCCAAGAACTGACTCAGGGTGCCCAGGAAGGTGGAATCTGCATCCTCACAGATGTCCAGGTGCTGTCTGGACATGGTCCTGAGCAACTGAGTTCAGATGTCCCTGCTTCAGCAGAGGGGGTGGATCAGATACACTCCAGAGGCCTCTCCCAGCTTCAGTTATTCTGTGATTATGTGGCTGGAACTTGTGATAATATAAATGTCATTCTTTTTCTATACATAATATTGCTTTTGGAAGAGAAGTGAATAATGTAAATTGGGAATTCATATATGGCCATGTAAACAAATACTGATATAGAGGGCATATTTATACTATCAATTGTTTTAAATGTTACACCCATATATACACGTTGAAAAGGGTATTAATAATTCAATACACATCTCTTTTTACAAAGTAAGTCAATATAATCTCTAAACCAATATAAATACCTAAATTGTACATCTAATCTAAAAGGAAACCACCGTTCTGTAAGTATTTTTCAGGCTTATAATTTTTTTAAACTTTAACTGAAGAGATGATGATTAACATTTTCAGAAAATTGGCTACTACAGCAATGTACCATAAGTAAGAGAATATTTTGCCCACTAGTTTTCAAGGTACAGAAAGGTAATACAGAAAATACATGCAGAAATGCAATTACACACAGAATATTGAAGGAAACAATGCAGTCACCTACTGCACTTGTAAGATATTACGACGAGATTAGAAGATTATTAGGAGATGGCAAGCTGTTCTTTCATTACATCGCAATTTTAAAAGTATGTGTGTTGCTAGCAGAATAAATTCTTTATTCATCAATTAGGTTTGTGAACATAATCTTTAAGGAAAACTCTCATGAACGTGAAGTCTACAGGGTTAATACTTCAGAGACTTTCAAAACAAACTGAGAAAGTTGAGAAATTTTGAGAAATTCAAGTTCCAACTCAAATTACACTCAAACTGATACTTAACCTGTTATCTGGGCAAAAAGGAAGGAGGGAAAATGATGGTTTAAGCACATGTATTTAAACACCTGTATTTAAACCTGCTTTCACATTAACAAACAAGTAAACTGCACTATGACATTTTTGCAGTTGCTTTCCTACAAGCTCAGTTAAAAAAACAGTTTAAAACTTCTTTGTGTGGGCTGCAATATAGTAGGAAAACACCCTTGCATTAGGACATGGTACTGAAGTTAGAAAGAACCTCCAAAACCATGACATACACCAGAAACATTCTATGTTGCAGGGCTCACAAAACTTGAGACAAGTAGCAGAACAATGTCATTCCCAAAACAGGTCACAGAAAGACCATGGGTATGTACGGTACAAGCTGGAAATGAAAGAGGACGAAAGGTGTTTTTATTAGTTTCTCATATGCTAGAGAGACAGCAGTAAAACATGTACTAATGCATAGTCTGCCTGAAGAAAATTTTTAAAGACAGCTGCTTTGTAGGCTGTCTTCAGAACTGCCTACCATTCTGCACATGTACTCTGTATGTTGAACAGTTAACCTTATAACCCTTCATTACTTCATTTGGATTTCAAATTACTTCCTTCAATGGACAGTCATACCTGCCTATATACTTACTGTACCACTGACCATTTAAACTTTGGGATTGTACACTTGGCATTGGTAACATTACTTCAAAACCAACAGAAGCCGAAAATACCTCACTGATTTTTTTTTTTGCATACTTATACTAGCAGTCATTTACTCTGTTACATTCATGAGTTATTATAATTTTGCATATCAGAAGTTTTTTGCATATCCTGTAAGTTTTGTGTCTAAAATTACCCAGTTTTACAAAGGCTCAAGTTTAAATACCTTGAAAAAAATCAACTGTGATGCAATGCAGAGTATCTTTAGTCTATTCCATAGATACACCTCATCTTCTCAAAATGTGAATTTTATACCTAAGTGAAATTCTAGATTTATTTAGGTGCAAGCAGGCTGTTACAAATTATGTTGTTCTAGTTCTCTCTGTGCATCATGTATATTTTATACATACAATTTATTTTCTATGTTCATTTTACTCACCAAATCATTAAGTAACAAACTGAATCTTATCCCAACAAGATATAAAGTAATGATAAAAATAAAGTAAGAGTAACTGAGTCAGTGTTTCACAATTCTTTCTAAAAATTTGATCCTGGCTGACACAGGTGTGTTCTATATGCAATTCCTTATCCTTTTGTAAGGTTATTCCTTTTGTAAGGTTATTATGAATAAAAAAAAAATTATATTATGTCTTGCCATAGATATAGACATCTATGTCTAGGGATACAATGAGACTTCCACAGCACATAGCCAGTTTTAACTGACCATAGGCACATAGGAAGCAAGATTATGTGCCATCATAGAAAAACACCTCAAAATTGAAATAAGTATCTCACAAAATTCACTACCCAACCAGCTTACAAAATTAGAGATGGCAGGAACAGATACCAGTGCAGAGAATCACCAGCCTGATGAGCTCAATCACCACAAACGCTCATGAACACATTGTCCCCTGGCCCTGTTGTAAAGCCTGTTCACAAACATCTTCAAAGAGTGTGTAGGTTGCTAATAGTGCAGATATAACTGGGTTCCAGCAGTTGCAGCAGCTCAGCTAACATGGAATATCTCTTTAAGACAACAGAATTCAACTGTCTAGATAAATTTATCTAGTATCTGTAAGTAACCTGGCTTGTCACAAACTTTGCACCTTAGTTTAAACTCCTTGCTTTAAACCAAACTAACACAACTTTACTCTCTCTCAGAAGAAAAACCACACACATTACCTTCTGAGGGGTCAAAACCCTCTGCCTGAACTTCTCAATTGTATCTTGACCTGCAGCCGCCCATGCACTGGCAAATGCTTCGGCTTTGTCTTGATCCAGGTGAATGCTCTGCAGCTGCTGTTGCAATGAAGCAGGCTTCAAATTGTGATAGACTGCCTGTTAAAGGAAAAACAACTGCTGTTGCTAAGTGCTGTGCTACTAGTCATACCATCATTCCAGCACAAACGGCCACTGTGTTCACATGAGACTTTTACTAGCAGCTCCACTGGGGGAACTACACGCATCCTGTTCATCTTAACCCTCTTACCTGGGAGACAGAAAACTGTAACTACCTCAAAATGCAATGTTACAAATGACTCTTCTCAAGATAGAAAAACTACCAGAAAAAAAAAGTAGACACAAGCCAGGTCTGAGTATATGTACAGGTTTCCATTGTACATAATAGCAAAGCAGCTTTCAAAGAAAAAAAAATGGGCTTTAAAGCCAATTGTGACCACCAAGAAAGGAGAACTTTTCCAAATTCATACTATTCAAGCAAACTTAAACTACGAGGTAATATTCTGAAAAACCAAGAACAGTCTGCCTAAACTGTGTGAGTTAGATACTACGTCCCTATTGGCGTCAAATTTTTGTGGAAGACTCTATATGGTTCTTCACTTGCAAAACAGGACTATGTCACCACCAGGTCATGATAAAAAAAGACACAACATATGTGGCAAAGACTGTAAGGCAGTCTTTTTATCTACAATGCCTTCACAGATTAAAGGGCTGTTAAAACAGTTACGGTCTGACAGAACAAGCAGCTGCTCCAAGAAGCACAGCTATCAGCAGGAAAACAAAGAGTTCTCATACTACATGTAGTCCATCTGGGACTCTTTTTTTGGCAGATATTAATATTTTTCCTTTTTTTTTCTTGATGCAAAAGAAGCAAGAAGATAATTAACTCCTTTTTCTGTTCATATTCAATAATTATAATATAAGTTAAGCAATCTTAGGAAATCAGGACAAGGCAATAAACAGGTAATTCTGCTGTTTTGCTGAGATGAAAATTAAAAATTCCAGCCTGGAGGTGACCTCAGGTTTCATTTTGATTTTTTGGTGGATGGGAGCCATGAGGAGGACTGTTTGTTTTATTCCTAATGCAGTGGAATGTGTTAATTAAGTGAACTGACCATAAATTGACATGTGTTAAGAAAGGACCAGATTTAAATCCACCAAACAACCATCACTCTGCATGCCCTCTGCACAAGATTACACTTTCTATATTTGCTTGAAATGGACAGATAACATCATAGGCTTAACAATTTTTAAAACAGTTACCATATTTATCGGGTAATACAGCAGCTTCCCAACTTTAGTAGAAGTAGACCACAGAATCAGAAAACCTACTCTGTTTACAAGGTGACTGCACTATGCTACACCATGCAGTCAGTCACCCACTCACCCAAATACTCGAGCTACATTAGTTGTGCCTGTTCACCTCAGTACAGACTGCTTCTGTGCATCAACATTTTCCGTAACTGACTCTTAAAGTAACTGAAGCTGTGCTCAGTAATGTTATCCAGTATTTTCCTCACAAGAACTTAAAAAATGCATGGCTGGCTTGTTTACAATGAATGAGAGAATACTGTATCTCATAATTGTCAAGAGTTCCACTGAAGTCATGCAGACCTCACTTCCACTATCAACATTTACCTTAGCTGAAAAACCACTGCACAAAGGCACCTAGACCCATCCAAATCAGAAAGGCAGGAAACCAAAAGCAGTTAAATCATGACCCCAAAACATAAAAAATATATTACAGACATATTCTGACTAATTCCTTTTTAACTTCACTGTCCTATTTTTGAAATCTATACTTAGTTAAAAAAAATACATTTATCAATGCATAATGATGAAAACAAAATACCTGTTCCAAAATGAATGATATAGTTTCAAGAACCAGATGAAGATCCTGTTTTTCCAATGAAAAAGCTATCTGAAGTTTTTCTTCCTCCTCTTCACTGAAGGTACTTTCAGCCTGAAGCACAAAAATGTTTAGTCCTGACATTTCATTTAAGGACCAAGAACATACTTATCCAAATAAAAACTTTATCCTCATCCTTATAAACACAGTGGCTATCCAGTTGTTTTTAAATAGAAATTACAAAGCAAATGCAATTCCTCTCACTGAAAATCAAAATTAAAAGCCAACACAGTACCACAGGATTACCTGACATACATCAGAAGAAAAAGCTCATTCTTTGTACCTCACAGACACTACAGAAATATTCTTCTTTCAATTATCAGATAATCTCCAACAACCTTTTATAAAATAAGACAAGTATAAAGTGCATTACTTAAATCACATCCAGAAAACACAAGACAAAACTGTAAAGTTAGTTATGCATGCTTCTTCCATTCTGGATACCTTTCTAAAAATCTCCCATGCTGTTGGAAAGAAAATAAAGGCCGAATGTATATTTATATTGAAAGTCAAATTTGAACCTATAGCCTACTGTGTTACTGAAGACAATTGAGAATGTGCTATACTTTTCAAATACAGCACAGCAGTAGTACTTATACTACAGCAAATTAAACAGTAATTTAAAATGCAGATATTGCCTTCTTTTAAAACCTAATTACTAACAAACATTACATTTAGACCACTTAGTAATCCAAAACTGCAAAGCTACACAAGCAAAAGAATTCAGCTGTCCAAATAAAAAAATGAGGCAATTACACAAAACTTTCAATGATCACAACATTTATAACAAGAGTATCAAAATGGAAACATTATTTGAACCATTAGCTGTTAAAAGGAAATACAGAGCTCCCAGTGTCTGCTCTGTTAAGGCAATGAAGTTCATTTCAAGTTTCCAGCAATTTAACTAGTTACTTAGTTAAGTACTTTAGAAAGTAAAACTATTCGTGAGATTGAGTGGCTGAATTAAAATAACCACTTCAGCTCATGTAAATGCAGATCAAAATTGAGAAGAATTACTAAAATGCTGTGGAGTAGTAAAAAAGAAAAAACCAAACAAACAAAAAGTTGGTGATGCATTCCAGTTACCGAACAGTTAATATCCATGCAAAACAACTGAAAAAACTCACTGCAATAACAGAGGCATCCAAGCTAGTGATGTTAATAGCTAAAAAAAACAACACAGCACTTGAATCAAATGAATCCACACAGCCTCACACTTACAATCTTTAATATATTTGCATTTTTTCCATGCTGCTCCCATAATATTTTAGTATTTAGTCTGTATGTATATGTGTATAGAAAACAAATCCTGTGTTTCTTTTTATACTTTTTCTGAACACAAAACAACGGAATAAGCAAAATCTGACACTGAAAGACAATCAAACTAACAACATAATTTCTGGTGTAAGATTAATTTTAGTTTCCTCTGCAATGTTTAGAACAAAGTTTAGAGTCAGCCTGCATTTGACATTTGGGCACTGTGCAACAAAACAGAGTACTGACTTCTCTTTTTTTTTTTTTTTTTTCATTCTGCAGTTGAAAACAGAAATATTCACTAAAAGCTTTGGACTTAATTTTTATTCTCAATTCCACAGGTGTCTTTAGTTGATGGACATGCACAAATGCAGAAAAATAAATAAAAGATGGATTTAGTGTTTCCCTTATGTTGAAAAATGAGGAACATGTAAAATTTTCTTGAGAAAGAATATTCTTTGATGTTTGATCTTTGTATATTTTCAAGCCTAATCAACAAGAAAGGTGAATTAATCCATTAAACAGAGAGCAACTAACAAGCTCTAAGTGATGTCCAGGTTTTAGAAAGACAAATCACTTGTTGGAAGAATTGCCCTATTAACCTTAAGGGCCTGACATGAGTCAGTGACCTCAGACCTAGGGGAAGGTTAACAAAACTTGGGAAGAAGGATGTACCACTGATAGTGAACACAAGGAATGCAGAATCTATGGGCCTCAAGGACGTTTGGCAGAACTCCCAAGATAAGGGAGAAACGAATGAAACCAACTCAGCAACTGTGCTGAAATCAGCTCCGACTGGGTACAAGGTAATTCCTGAAAGGCAACCCATGTCCACTGGCCCACAGACCAACAACCCAAGCAGCCCACTGGCTCCAGAAAGAGAAAGAGTGAGCATGCAGACTAATTAGCATGGAAAGCAAGAGAATCATAACCAACAGAATATTAATTAATAAGAACTATGTCACTTGCAGCAAATGAACACTAAAGCCTTTGTTTGCTGAAATGTACAAATGCCAGAAAGTTTTGATGGCTGGGGTGCTTGACTTGTGGAGTACCGGGCCTGTATAATTCTGAAACAAATAATCAATGAACGTGTAGTCATTGGTATTTTGCAAACCGGGTGACAAATCCGATTTTTGTGGGCAACACTCGTGAGGGCAGAGGTGGAGTTTGTGCAAAAAGCCGAGCAACTCGCTCGGAGCGCTCTCGGAGGCACCAGCACCTGGAGGCAGCTGGCTACAAGCAGCATGACTCCTCATGCCATTCACCTTCTCACGGCATCCGCTACCGGTTTTTAATTCGGCCCCTCGAAATAGTCTGAGGAATTAGTGATTAACAAAATTAAGATCTAAAATCCTTAAGAAGGGGCGGGAGGAGTTGTTTCAGGCTCCGGCCGGGCCCGGCCCCGCGCCCTCCCGGCACGGCCGAGCGCCCGCTCCCGCCCCGCCCAGCCCAGCGTGACCACAGGGCCCCGCCAACCTTCAAGTGCAGCTTCTGGAGAAGGCGGGAGAGGAGCCGCGGAAACCGTCCCGGGTCCACAGCGTTGATCAGCGACACAGCCCTGCGGATGCTGGGAGGAAGGAGGGAGAAGGATCAGAGGGGCCCTGGCCCCGCCACGTCCCGGTACCGTGGCGGGACCTGCTCCGCCCCACCCTGCCCTGCCCTGCCCTGCCTGGCCCGGCCCGGCCCGGCGCGGAGGGCAGCGCGACCCGGCGGGAGCGGCACGGCCGGAGCGCCGGTACCTGTCGCTCTCCGGCACGACGGGCGCCGCCATGGCTGTGGCGCGGGCCCGCCCCCGACGGCGGCCTGGCGGGGCCAAGCGCTGCCGCGCCGCTCGCAGCGAGGACAGCGCGAACCCTCAGAATCGTCGAGTGAACTGGGAGGAGAAAGACATCTGGGACCATCGCGTTCCAGCCCGTGATCGGGCACCACCGTGTCAGTTGGACTGCGGACTGTCACGTCCAGTCTGTCCTTAAACACCATCAGGGACGGTGACTCTGCCAGCTCCCCGGCTAGTCCATTCCAATGTTTAATCACACTTTCTGTGAAGAAATCCCCGCTAAACTCCAGCGTAAACCTCGCCGGGCGCGGTTTGAGGCGCTGTGCTCCCGCCCCGTCGCGGGTAGCGTGGGGAAGGTGCCGACCCTCACGCAACGGGGAGGGCGCGGCGGGGCCTGGGGGCGCTCCCCGCGGGGCTCCGCAGCGGCGGCGGCTGAACCCCGAGCGCCCTGGTGCCCAGCAGCACCCGGCGGGGACGAGCGCTCATCCTTGAGTCACATCCCTCAGCCCCTCAGGCTACATGTTCCCGTGTGGGAGCGCACAGTCAGCCCCTGAAACACCCGTCGTCACGATTCTTGTTTGTAGGCCGTGAACTTGTCAAAGCAAGCTGCCACCCTTACGGCAACAGCGAATTGTTCTGGAGGCCGCGGAATCTGCGGTGACTGGCTGCTTTCCCACCTTCCCCAAATAGCCTGTGCCCAGGAAACACGCCCAAAATCCCACCCTGTCCCACACCAGTGAGCTCCCCTACATAAGACACGCAGCACACCGTGCTTTGTTTCAGGCCGGGTACAAGGCTGTCAAGCTACATGAACCATTAACTTTCAGGACTGGAATCGTGAGTTTCTGCTCCACTTGGACGGATGCAATATCTGTGAGACCTCTATTTTCCATCAGATTTGGCTGACATTGAAAAACATGATCAAAGACAATGGGGTGAGCAAACAGAGGAACAGGCAGCATAACTGTGTAAGCCTTGTTTTCCTAGGAAGCCAACTAAAAATATTAGAAGTCTTTTCTAGACTTGTGAATGTGGCTGCAAAGGTTTATAAAGTGCGTCACAAAGGTAATAAATGGTAGTAAATTATGGTAAGATCAAGAGACAGGTGGGAAAATATTGGAAATTTTTGAGGGTACTGTGAAGAAATGTTTTATAAACGTATGTACTGAAATCTTGCCTCTGTTAACTGAAGGGAATTTAGTCAGTGGGGTCAACTTCAATATGGTCAGCATTGCAGCCAGAACATCTGAAAAGATAATGTCTGTTTGAATAGACTTGGCCTTAAGAAAAAACTTTAGGAGAAAAAAAAGTACAAATGTGGCTATATTCCAACAGGAATTTGAAAGTAGAGAATTCCTGCCTGAGACTTTAAAAACGTTTATACTATCCTCTATCAATTGGTAACCCAAAATGTTATTGGATTCCAAATCTGTCGGTGCCCAAAATTGTTACTGACACTTTGAGGCCACAGCCAGAAATGGAATCACAGGGCAGGTAAGGGTGACGCTGATCCCTTTAAAAATTTGGAGTGCCCAAGCCAAGTGCTCTTTTCCCTCATGGCATTTGCTCAAGGCAGATGCTGTTTCAGGTTTTTCTGGGCTCACAACAGTAGCAACCCAAAAAGCTGCATTTTCCCATCAGAATCTGTTTCAGAGTGAATTTTGCAACACCTGTTGACTGTGCAAAGCTTGAGTCGGTCGGGGCTGGGTCACCGCGTGCCAGTGCTGAGGGGCTGTTTCTTCCCTCCTGCTCCCTCCCAACACATCCATGGCTCAGGAATAGCAGCATCAACGCCAGCAGAATTCAGCAGATGACAGGAGACAGAGAGAGAACAGCATCAACACAGACGAATCAGGGGCTGACAACACGGGACCAGAGTCACACGGCGGCAATGCCCACGACTCCTGTCTACCAGAACTGCTTCGTGAGCTCCGACCTTCCCAGGAGGGTTTTGTCACCATTTTCCCTTTGTCCTTCAAACCACACTGTCGGCTGTGGGGGGCCGCCATCCTCGGGGGTGGTCACACCACCATTTTAAGTTTCTCTTTTTTCCTGGAGGGCCAGTGAGCTTTAGCAATTTTGTATCTAGTGGTTATTCACTGGGGTTTTTTTGCCTGTCGCTGTTTCATTTGTTGGTACACTGTTGTTTTTCCACTTATATCTACGCATATTCGTTTCTCCTTATGGTGGAAAGGGACTGGTTAAAACTATAAGGGGAGTAATTAATTTCAAACTATCCACTTTTTAAACTGTCTTAAACGAAGACAAACTTTTACCAGAAGCTGGACCCACAGTCACTGCTATGAATGGCCGTTACATTTTTCAAGCTATTGTTCCGGGGTGAAATACAATTATATTCAACAATTTAATCTGGTTTTCTATGCTCTTATAAAACATGAGAAAAAAAACAATATTCTTGCAAGAAATTTGCTTGGCTGGAAAAGAAAAACGAGTGTTTTGCTCCACACTGAAAAAAAACCAGCATAACTTCTTGTTCTAGGAAATCTCCCCCGAGAGCAGAATTTTATAAAGTTTGTTCAGGCAAAATGAGCAAGGGCAGCTGGAAGTCTAGACAATTGCTTATTTATTTCATAAAGCTCCAGTTGATACAGGCATTGGATTTGCCACTCAGGTTTGATGCCAGTTCTCTGGTTTTACAACCTGGACCTATTTGAAAGTGTTTACTTTCACACTTTGCTGCATCAAATGAATGTTTAAATTTAATACTCAAGAGAATGGACATTAAGAACTCAACTGGGAAGCATCCGGAGCAACCTGCTCCAGTTGGACCTGCTTCACACAGGTGAAGGAGGTTTGACTTGTGGGCCCTGGAGGCTTCTTCTACCCTATATGATTCTGTGTTTACAGCCTCACTGAGGAAACACAGGAAAGAGAGCACCTGGTTGGAAACAATAAATAATGAAGCTAACTTGACAAGGTGCTGTCAAACACACTGTTATATGATTTTTTTCTCCTAATATGTTTTCTGTTACTTAAAATAATTCTAAAAAGTTGTGACTTCTCAAACATCCATTCATCTGTTATTGGTTTGTACTTGCAACCATGTAATGAATGAGTGTTTTAAGACTGAAGAATCACTGGCCAAGATATCAGTAAAAACAGGTTTAACCTAAAAGCTTCTAGAGGTCCACTCTGCTACTTACTAGATAGTCAAGGCACACTGAGGAGAGAAGGGGGAAGGATAAAGGGAAAAATGGCCGAAAAGCCCAACAGCACTTAATCTTAATGGCTTTTAAAACAGTACTTCAACTTAACAGCATTTCACTTAACTTATAACTTAAGTTAAACAATTTAAGCAGTTAAAAATCTAGGAGAGCAGTGTTTCTCCCACATTTGGTGTAGCACAAGCACACTTGTATCCTCACAGACATAAAGAGTCAGTGCTCTCGAGCAGGTCAACCCCCAGCCTGTGCTGGTACTTGGGGTTATTCCAGGTGCAGCATCCTACTCTTGCCCTTTTTGAACCTCACTGGGTTTCTCTCAGTCCAGATCCAGCCTATCAAGGTGCCACTGAGTGTCAGCACACCCTCCAGGTGGATCAGTCACTCCGCCAGTTTTTGTATCATCAGCAAACTTGCTGCAGGCTCATTCAATCCCTTCATCCAGGTCATTGACAAAGAAGTAAGTCTGGACCCAGTACTGATCCCTGGGGAATGCCACTGACTACAGGCCTCCAAATGGATTCTACTCTGTTGATCATGATCCTCTGAGCTCTGTCATTCAGCCAGTTCCTGATCCATCTTGCTGGCCCTTCATTTAACCCACATTTCCTGAGCTTATCTACAAAGATGCTATAGGAGGCAGTGTCAAAAGCCTTGCTGAGGCTGAGGTAGACATCCACTGCTCTCCCCCATCATCCCATCCTGCCATGCCAACTCAAAAGAACTGCAGTAACTGTAATGCATTTGAATTTGGTGCAAATTTATATTTAAGAATATTTGAATGTTTATTCAGAAAATGTCAGTCTGTATTTCTTTAGTCCATCTCTTTTGGTTTACCCCCTAAAGTGAGTCAAATCTGTATTCTACCCTAGTATGGATGGATATAGACAAAGTTCAATTACACTCTTATGGAAAGTATTTAAAAGGATAATGAAAATTGTCTGGAAAATAATTTTAAAGTGTATCTTTTTACTTTTTCTTAATGCTTTAATGATGCAGTGGGATTGAATGGCACTTTGCCATATGCAGAAGATCATTTTAAGCCAGGAGGAACAGTTTAGTGGTCTTTTAAATGAAATATGTAGACTTTCAGGAAACACAGATCTGGCTTTTCCCAGGACTAACTGGTTTTCATTGTTTTTAAAGCACTGAAGGCAAACTGAATACCTTGTGGTTTACTTAATTTATCTAATGTTAAGTTCCCATTTGGACATGAATCCCATAACAATTTTTATATAAAATGTGGGAGCTTACTTTGAGACAGATCTCAATTTTCTGCCTGTTGTTTTACGGTACTATGATACATTGTATTCCTTGACTGTATTTCAGAAGTGCTGTGTTATACAATTTTTCACTGTAGAACTTTGCAGGAAGGATTTGCAAATACTGAGCAAGGGAAAAATCAGCATCATGCATCCCTTTTAGGAGCAGAGAAATAGAGGTAGACAAGAGAGTGGTGGTCCTGCTACAGCTGGCTAGCTAGTCAGCCTTGTGACACAATATATCTTTGGTCAGCTGTATTCAAAACTCCTGTCTCTTAACTCACCCAATAAAGCCTCAGATGATCATGGCCTTTTGCATATCTTCGCGTCTTAAAAGCCATAATATTTATTGACTCTTGCCTTTGCCTCTTCTCAGCCACATGCTCATAATTCTATTAATACTTCCATTTAATAGGCCTTTGTTTTAGAAGCAGTTTTAAGTATCCAATGCAATATGAAAGGACAGCTATTGTGTTTTTTTCCTCAGAGTTGTGGTAACTTCAGGTGTAGAGAAGTAGACACACATTGTTAAACTGAGAGTGTCTTTAGTGGATAGCTTTCTAGCTTGATGTCTAACTCAGTGCACTGAAGGTGAACAAGATGCTGTGCAAAGGTCTTATTTTATTTTCTGACTTTTCAAGTTTGTAAAAGGCAGGAGATGCACAGTGTAGTCCTTGGAATTAAAAGAACTCCAATAAGACAATGCCCAATAGGAGGTTAGAGGGGAAAGAAGCATACTATTCATTTCCCTGAAATTGGCTTCTTTGTAGTAATAACATCTAATAAAGCAGAGGGTGAATATCTCCTTCCAGACAGGTAATGATTGTAAGCAAGGGAAATACAGTGGAAGACACAATAATCTCAAATTAAACAAACTGAATCGATTTTTAGGCAAGAGACTGAGAGATGGTATCTTAGTGTAGGGTGTAGTATAATATGTATCTACATCCTTCCCTTTCCTTAAGCTACAATGGGATCACTGGTAGCCATGAGCGAAGCAGCCACTTAAACAAGGAAAAGACAGGAAAAGTAAATTCACAAAATCACAAGATGTTTAAACTGCATAGTCTAGGGAGGAGGGGAGGAATGAGAAAGAAGGACACATAGACCATAAGGAAGAGTTCATTGTTTTACTTTTCCTTATTTTAAACAGCTTTCTAGAGCAAACTTATTCCATAAGGAAAATCATATTCTGTTTAGACTGATTAATAAGGTGTAAGATGATCTGATGTCATCTGGACCATAACCAGTCTTCACAAGAGACTACAAAATGTTCTCTGTCATTTCTCTCAAGAGATTTAAAACCATAATGTCATATGGTGTGGTATTATGTAATTGCCTAAGAAAACTATCAGATATGGGCACTGTTTTGCTATTTGTATCTACCACTAACTTTCACAATCCATATAAAAATATGTATCACGTGTTTTCTTCTCCGCATGTACATCTGCCCTAATAGAATTATACTTGTGCACTGTGAACTGCTCATTTGGAATTCAGGGAAAAGTTAGGAGGATAATTGCAATGGTAGAGTCATTTCTAAACCACAGCAGAACTGCCTCTGCCCTATTGTTTCTTTATCTTGGCTCTCACCTTCCTTTTTTTCAGGTTTTGTGCACTATTTTCAGGGTTGCAATAAGTGTGTTTGTGATGGAGTTGTCTTAGACTTTGCATTTAGCTATGACTGTGACTGAGTCACAGTCCATTTTAAAAACCACGGAGTAACACAAATGAATTCAACAGTGGGATTTACACAAATCTGGGTTTAACTACATTACTCTGAAAACGTAACGTGTAGCCTTACCACAAGAATCTATGTGATAAACTATTTAGGTTTTTGCCTTAAGGTCAAAAGAAATAGTAGCCAATTCACACCTGTCCATTTCAGATGTTGAGGTTATGTCAAAGGAAGTCTGCCATGTTCCTGTCAATTTAAATCAACTTTATCTTCTTAAAGAGCTGCTTGTTCCATCAAGTCCAGAATGAGTCTGTGGCACATCTGGAACAAGAAACAATCCCTAACTCCTGACTCATCAGCAGGATTTCCATCTATCTCAAGAAATATAGCTCAGAGATGATGTGGGCTATTAGGACTCCTGGCAGAAGTCAAAGGATACTTGGGGACCAGTGCAGTATGTGAGGGAACATCACCAGATCCAACTACCAAACAGAGTGTTTTAACCACCACAAAAGTTAATCCTATGATTTTTTTTTGTTTTGTTTGTTTGTTTGTTTTGGTTTTTTTGGGGTTTTGTTTGTTTGTTTGTTTGTTTGTTGTTTTTTTTGTTTTTGTTGTTGTTGTTGTGGGTGTTTCTATAGAATAATAGAATTATTTAGGTTGGAAAAGACCTTTAAGATCATTGAGTCCAACCACTAAACCACATCTTCAAGTGCCACATCCACATGCCTTTCAAGTGCTTTAAGGGATGGTGATTCCACCATTTCCCTGGGCAGCCTATTCCAATGCCTGACTACCCTTTCAGTGAAGAAAATTTTCCTAATATCCAATCTAAAACTTCCCTGGTGCAAATGGAGACCATTTCTTCTCATTCCACCACTTGTTACCCCGGAGAAGAGACCAACCCTCACCTATCTACAACTTCCTTTCAGGTAGTTGTAGAGAGAGATTAGGTCTCCCCTGAACCTCCTTTTCTCCAGGCTAAATACCCCCAGCTTCTTCAGCATTTTCTTATAAAGCTTGTGCTCCAGATCCTTCAACAACTCTGTTGCCCTTCTATGGACCCGCTCCAGAGTCTGGACATGCTCCAGAATGAATGTCTGTCCTGTAGTGAGAAACCCAAAAACTGGACACAGCAGTCAAGGTGTGGCCTCACCTTTGCCTGGTGCAGGGGGACAATCTCTGCCCTGGTACAGGTGGCTGCACTGTTGCTGATACAAGCCAAGATGCCAATGGCCTTTTTGACCACCTGGGCACAGCTGGCTCATGTTCAGCTGCTGATCACCAGCACTCCCAGGTCCTTTTTCTCTATGCAGCTCTCCAGACACTCTTCTCCAACTCCTGCATGATGTTGTAGCCCAAGGACCCAGCACCTCACCTTGTTGAATCTTATCCAATTGGCCTTGGCCCATCAACCCATCTGTGCAGATCCCTCTGCAGAGCCTTCCCACCCTCCAGCAGATCAACATTCCCACCCAACTTAGTGTCATCTGTGAACTGACTGAGGGGGCACTCAAAGCAGTTATTTAACAGGCCAACACTGAGCCCTGGGGAACACCACTACTGACCAGCTTCCAGCTGGATGTAACCCCATTCACCCTCACTCTCTGGGCCTAGCCATCCAGCCAGTTTTTAACTCAGGGCAGAGTGCCTCTGTCCAAGCCATGAGCACCCAGTTTCTCCAGGAGAATACTATGGGAGACAGTATCAAAAGCTTTACCGAAGTCCATTGTAGACACATCCACAGTCTTTTCCTTATCCATTAGGCAGAGTCATTCTGTCATGAAAGAAGATCAAGTTAGTCAAGCTGAACCTGCCCTTCCTAAACCCAAACAGTCTGTGCTTGATCTCCTGGTTACCCCATACATGCCAAGTGAAGGCCTGTGCTTCATGACCCTCTCTGGCACAAAGGTCAGACTGATAGGCCTATAGTTCCCTGACTTCTCCTTCCAACCCTTCCTGTAGACTGGCATTATATTTGTCAACCTCCTGTGATTTGGGACCTCATAAGTTATCCAGGACTGCTGGTAAATGATGGAAAGGGGCTCAGTGAGCTTTGCTGACAGCTCCCTCGCTAACTTTCAGTGGATCCCATCCAGCCTCATGGACTTGTGTGTGTCTAAGTGGTGTAACAGATCAGTGGTGATGGCCCCTTTAACATGGAGGCTTCATTCTGATCCCCGTCTTCCAGCTCATGAAGCTAGGTACCCAAAGAACAACCTGTCTTGCTATTAAAGACAGAGGCAAAGATGGCACTAAGAACCTTTTCCTCATCCTTTGTCATGATGCATGTTCCCACATCCATGAGGGTAAGGAGATCCTCCTTAACCTTCCTTTTGTCATGATCACAGAATCACAGAATATGCTGCGTTGGAAGGGACCCACAAGGCTTATGAAGTCTAACTCTTAGTCCTGCACAGGACATCCCAAGGCTTATACCATGTGCTTGAGAACATTGTCCAAATACTTCTTGATATATTGATGAAAACATTTGGTGTATTTATAAAAAATTTATGTTGTCTTTTGCAGCAGTAGCCAGATTAATTTCTGGACTTTTTCCATTCTATTTATTTCCTCGCATAACCTCACGACATCCTTGCAGTCCTCCTAAGTCGCCTTCCCCTGCCTCCAAAGGTGTTCTCTCTTTTTTATCCAGAATTCCAGCCAAAGCTCTCTGTTCAGCTAGGATGGTCTTCTTTCTCATCAGCTTGTCTTTTGGCACATGAGGACAGCCTGCACTCTCAAGATTTCCTTCTTGAAAAACGTTCAGCCTTCCTGGACTCCTTTGCCATTCAAGACTGCCTCCCAAGGGATTCTGACAACCATGCCCCTAGACTGATGTTCCCAAATCCAAGATGGCAGTTATGCTGATCCCCTTCCTTTTTTCAATTGAAAAATCTATCATTTCATGATCACTGTGCCCAAGATTGCCCTAGACCATCACATCACCCTCTAGTTCTTTTCTGTTCACAAAAAACAGGTCCAGCAGGTGCCTCCCCTTGGCTGAGTTACCAGCTGTGTCAGAAAATGGTCTTACACGCACTCCAGGAACTTCCTGGACTGTTTTCCTTCTCTGCTATATTGTATTAACAGTAGGCATCTGGAAAGCTGAAGTCCCCTAAAGAAGGGCAAGTGATTGTGAGACTGCTTATGGAATATTTCATCTGCCTCTTCATCCTGGTTAGTGGTCTACAGCGGATTCCTACCAGGATATCTGCCTTGTCCTTCCCACTGATTCTTGCCCAGAAACACTCAAGCCTATTGTCACGATCATTGAGCTTGAGACAACTGAAACACTTCCTATCATATACAGCTATCTCCCCACCTCTTCTCCATTGCCCATCCCTTCTGAAAAGCTTACAGCCATCCATCACACCTTTCCAGTTGTGCAAGCTGTCCAACCATGTTTCGTTGCTGATGACATCACACTATTCCCACGGCACAATGGCTTCTAGGTCCTCCAGCTTGTTGCCTATGCTACTTGCATGATACAAGCTTAAAGTGTCATTAGTTGAGAGGAAAAACAATTCTTTCCAAGAGAGCAAGTCAGAGAAGATTTTGGTGTTAAGACATTCTTGGGATCTGTTCCCAAGTTTCTTTTATCGGGAGATATCTTTGTCTTGGAGAAGGTCTTTGTCACAGAGAATGGCCTCTTGTAAGGGAGAAAAGTGGTGCCACATTCAAAGTTGGGAGAGTTTCCTCAAAAACAAACAAGCAGTAGGCCTAAGGAGTGATTTCCCCACTAGCAGCATGCTCCTGGAAATCACCTGCAACCATTGATAGCATACGGGTCAAAATGATTTTGGGTTTGTAGTAGTTTTAGGTTGTGGGAACAATAGGCGTCATAGGCCTTAAGGTAGGCCTTAGGTGTTCTTTGTTAGGTTAAAGTGTAGTTATGGGAACCGTACTTGTGAGCTTTTTCTGTAACAATTGCTTATGACAAGATTAATGAGATGATTACTTCGTAAATAGAAGTAAGAATAATAAATCAGCTGCAATAATCCTGAGAAACGTTAGAGGGTAGTAGGAGAGGGGGGCTGAAACTTATGTTTGGGTAAAACAATAGATGCAATAGCAACAGTATCAAAGCTGAAACTCATGCTTGAGTGAAAACAATGTATCCAAGAGAATGGTGTTGAATTAATGATCATAGGCTGGTTGTGGTATAAACGTAACCATTTTTCGAACCCAAGGCGGAGCCTGATTTGAGGTCCCACGACCCCTGGCTCCCAAGGCCCTTCAATAAAGCACCGCAAATAATCATTCTGTGATTATGTGTTTTCCTACGCTAACACCACCTGCAGCCTTCTCGCCTACAAGATCCAGAGGGACCCTCACTCCTCCAAAGGGGTGTGTGTGCCCATCATGAATGAGAACACCTACCTCATAAGAAGACTGGGTGTAAGTTATTATATTTAAAATCTGTCATGTCTTGCATGAAAAGGAAGCTTCCGGAACTAAAGAGACTTTTCTGTCCAGAAGGAAAAATATTCACTCTGTTTAGCCATATAATTAATGACCCATGGACGCTTAATGTGCCACATGCTGTAAAAAACATAGTGCTGACTGAACATACTGGTTTCAGTTTTTCAGCCTGGGCAGCAGGAAAGAATTGCTGAGAAAGAGTTGTTTCCACTCTCCTTTGCATAATATACAGATGAAGATGGAAAGTAGTGACCTAGTTTCAAAGAAGAGTGTTACCTCAAATGCCTCCTGCCTCACCTATATGAGGACTGAATGTGTCAGGATGGAAAGGCTCTTGGACAAACCTACACAAAACAAAGAGCTGTGTCACACGTCTGAGTAAATGAACAAGCAGAGAAATCAGCAAAAAACCCTCATTACAAGTATAGCCGTTTAGCTTCCCAGAGTAAGAAAATTATCTTCCCATAACAGTTCAGACACCTTCCATTTTAGAAAGTCAAGATTTAGAAAGGATTGACTAGGTGCCTCAGCAAAGCTCACAAAGAATGAGGAAGGGGGAAATACACACTTTTACTTGATGGAGAATGGTAAAGTTTGCTAGGTAGGAAGCAATAAAAAAGCACAAGCACTGCTTCCAGGTGCTTCACTAGAGACATTTCATGAAGCCAAGATTTATTTTAATAAAACGTGAAGAAGAAAGAACAATGTTCACACACAAAAACTAACAGAACATAATCAGTTTGGGACAAAAGATGGTAGCACACTGATGACATCCCCAGCTTCAGTCTCAATTGTGTCATAAACCCATTTTCTATTGCAGCGACATTCTGGTCCACACTTGTTTGAATTGCATTTGGGGCAAGGATAGAAGCAACCCAGGCAGTCCACTTCCAGACAGTCACATAAATCCATGCCATTACAAAGCAGCCTGCCTCGTTCGTCATACTTCTTTATAGATCTGTGAAAGAGAACAAAAATTATTCTCAGAGAATGCTTCAACTCATTCAGAGACTAAACCAGACACATGTGGAAAACATTTACAAGTATTTATTCTTTAACAAACTCACAGCAAAATGAAATACCAGTATTATATCCTAATTGCAATAGCCATTGGTACTAAAAAATGAATGCACACCAAACTAGATCAAAATTCCCTTAAAGTTACACAGAAAAATCTTGTTTTCCCAACACAGCTTTCAAGTGTAATAAGAAATCACTCTGCAAAATACAGTGCTTTTATTAATTTCATTTAGATTCAGCAAACAGCCTATCAACCTTTTTTTAAAGTAAATTATGTAATAAATTAGAGGTCTTACTTGGACTCATTAAAAAAATTTTGTTTCATCTGTGACATGCATGCTTTCTTTTTCTGCTGTCTAGTTTCAGGATTGAAGTCAGCTACCTGAGGTCCTGGATTTTGAAAGGTTAAGCATTTTATCTGTTTGTCGAGTTTTCGCTATAAATAAACAACAGAAAGTTTGTAATTAGCACAATTGGAAAATATCTTTTTTATCTGCCAAGTGTCCTCACTGGCTTTTGAATTACATTAAAATTAATATTGCTGATTACTTATAAGATCATATTGATTGTTTAAAATGTTTACTTTTGTTTAACTACTGATCAAGTATTCCTTTTACCAACTGTGCATCCTGACCAGAGATGGAACAATCACGAGTCTGAACACATGACTCTGGTACAGCGGCATGGAGTTCACAAGTTGTCATGTGAGAAGCGGAATTATGTGCTTTCTCCTTTGACTTCATCTTCATAGTTCATGCAAAAACAAGTACTATGGTTATAAGTGTCTCAAATGGCTTCACTCTTGTTTTCACTGTTCCCCAGATGCCTAGAAACTATCTTTGTCCAAACCATCTGAGGGCAAGGTAAGTGTCTAAGGGAGCAACTAATGCAGTGAGGAAGCATTTGCACAAGTGAGAAGTACCAAAAAAAAACCCCAACACACAGACAAAGACAAAGAAGCTCAACTGAGAACAGTTTTCTGAGAAATAGGAGGATGCATTTTTCTGCCAATTTTATGGAATTCATGTTTGCTAATTAAATTAATTAATTTAATTAGCAATTAACTAATGAATTAACTAATGAATTAACTAATTCATTAGCTAAAACTGCTGAATACTTTTGGACATTTAAACATCATCTCTGTGTATTAGCATTCCACATAGTCTATGTATGTTGATAGATATTTCTAAAGTCACTGCAAACAAATATAAGCATCATGTCAAACAATTTCCCTTTGGACAATGACTGTGGACTTTGACCATACACATGTCATTCATTGTGTAAAGGCATAAAAATACATGTAAACTTATCTTTTCTCTTCTTATATAAATGGAGCTGCCTTGCCATCTCTCAGCTTCCCTGGAGGGTGTCATTCCTTTCAGAGTCCACAGTGATTTTCCACAAACGATTGAGCACTTTCATTGTTTGTTATGGGGAAAGCAGTGGCAGTTCAGCCCAATCTGCTGATACAGTGATTCAGAAATATCCATGCACTTGAGTGCACTTTTTTACAAGGTGGTTGATGCTGTACATCTTCAGCTGCATCCTCCTCAAAACCTACAGGACAATCTCATGTAGCTACATTATTCAGACATTTCTGCTTTGGACTCTGGAGTAGATTTTCAGCAGCATCACCATTCATGGTCATAAATAATGCAATTTTAGGTTGCAAACAAATAATAAGGTATGTCAATAGTCCTCCCTCTAAGACTACTTTCCTATTTCCCTACTTACTTAGAATTGCTCTTAGCCCTCTACATCACTGCATTGCAAACTTGATCCATTTCACTGTTGTTACTGATATTTCCCTCTTAACTCCAGCTCTTTATTTTTGTAATGACTGAAGAAATTGGAAGGCAATGGTAAGTATCTTGATAATAAAATAGTACTGGAGAAGTCATACCAATTTTTTGGGTCTTATTGAGCAGTCCTCAGTAGGAGACACATATTTTTCTGCATATGTTTCCTGGGAAGAATAGCTTTTCTTGAAGTTTTCTTCCATGAAATCACTCATGTGGCCACCCTGGTGAAATATGCACATATTTGTTAGACATATACAACAGTATAAACAGACTTGTAATTTAGAGTTTTAAGGCAAGCAGGTGATATCCATTCAAGGTTTTTATATATTCTTAACCAACAGCACATGCAAAACAAAATGTGACTCAGCAACAGGCTCGATTTTAAAAGGAGTAAATTTTTAAGCTGCGCACGCAGCCCCCGCGCCAGCCTGCAGGTGGCACTGCTGCTCCAGCCGACATTCCCTGCGGATCCTCGGTGTTCTTCCCGGAAATTTCAATCAATTGAATAAACTTAAGCTTCCTGGCTTCTGAATCTCACTGCTTTGCGAAAGATTTTTTAAAAATAAGTAGAATGTGTACCCTGTAGGTTAAATAGAAAAAAAAGGGCATCACTCACTCTGCTAACAAAGTATCCAGGGAGGTCTGTGGGTTCTGTGCATCTATCCTAAAAATGCCATCCATTACCTCTCAACACAGGTTCAGGATGGATATTAGCTACCTCTTACCAACCTTGTGCAAAGACTTAGTTAAAATTTTTTATGCAGTATTGACAGTACCAGTGCCTCAGACTTTAACCCCAAACACAACCAGAAATAATTTAAGATTTCTGGAGCTCCTTCAATCCTTCCCCATATGCCGCCCAGTCTCTCCCATCACCTCTGAAACGTAGTGCAGTGGTCTCTACCAGTTTAGCCTGAACTTCAGGACTGTTGCCACAACCTTGTCCCAGAGAAGAGCTTCATTTCACCACTGCCAAAGGACCAGCACCTCTCCAAGACAAGCAGGAGTTCAAGCCTTAGGTTTCCTTTCTTGCAGCTACTTCCTGCAGGGCGGCAGTCAAAGTGAAAATAGGAACCAGAAGGGACTTTGTATTACCTGGAGGGAATATCTTTTAGAGAGGTGAAACAGCTCTCAGCCTGTTTCAGAGGGGGTTTCCCATTCTCTTCAGTAACCTGAAGAATGACGGATGTGACACGGTACACAATGGAAGGCTTGACAACAACTGTTTTAGTTCTTCGGGGATTTGAGTATCATTTTGAGATTAGAAAATTAATTCTATTACCAGGAAATTAATATTTACTGGATGGGAGAGCCTGCTTTCCTGTTGGAAATGTGTTAGGGTCCACAAATGAATAAAGAATGAAGGGCAGCACTCTAAAGGTGAGCATTGCTCTTCATTTGCACTCAAGTCAGAGTCCTGGTAAGGATTTGCTTCCTACATCTCCTCTTGTGTCCAACCATACATCTAGCATTCTTAAAGCACTTTGTGAACATGCATGATCATCACAGTATGCCAGGTTCAGGAGCAGAACAGCCATCAGCAGCTACTAGTGTAAGCATGCAGAGTTTCCATGTGTCCTGTGGCAGTGTAAAAATTGGATTGGTTTGACAACTGAGTCGTAACAGTTATCCAGAACCAAACACACAAAACCAGAGACCTCATTTTAAATACTAACAGAAAAGAACAAATATCTTGTTCCACAGATGTGTTTCAAATGCCCTTGCATCTCAGCAAAAATATCCTACAGAGAATGTAGCAGATTTTTGTCTCCACATACATATACTTTAAGTATATAATGTTGAAGTTTAATCTTCAGGAGAGATACCAAGAAATTAAGTAGAATGTAACTAGGAAAGTGAGCAAATTTTTGAAACAGGGAGTCTCACAGGAGTGATTATCCTCCATATTGTATTCTGAGGGGAGACAGAAATGAGGGAGACAAGGACATCTGCTATAAAGACTGCAGAACCTCATTATCCAAAGGAAAGTATTCCTAATCCTGAAACACAGTTTCTTCTATTAATTTTTATTTCACCGTAGTGATAATCCAGGGGCAATGCATTGAACACTGGTCTCTTCCATAAAAATTTCAACTCTGAGGATAACCACCAAGTGCACTCTACCTCCACCAAAACCTTTGTTCTCACTTGCTTTTTGACACAGCAAATACTTTTCTGGAAGTGATCACCCACAGCTGAACATCCCATTGTAGCTACAGTGTATGGCTAAAAAATGGCAATTTCAGCACAGAGCATGGCTAAAAAATGGCAATTTCAGCACAGAGTCTTGAAACAGTTGACCAGGCTAAAAACAGAGTAAAGGAGGAAGAAAATCTGAGGCTGTATCATATATTAAGAGTCTTATTTATGACACAGATGTTTCTGCTCAGAGAACAGTTTCAGAAGTTGCTGGGATTTGTAAGGAACTACATGTTTTATGATTCTCATAAAATAAATATTGCCCTATATCTGTGTTTTTAAGAATTCAGTATTTCTGTTTATAATCCCTGCAGATTACACAGCTAAATGTTTCAGCTGGTGTGAATGTTGTGACCAGCATTCCAGATACTTCAGCCTGTTTAATCTCAGCAGCCTAAAGCTAGTGTCTCTTCAGGACTTGCCAGAGTGAATGCACATTGTTTTCAAGCTGCATTTGTTTGTGCCATAGGAGATGTTCTGTCTGAGATCTGTAAGCACGTTCATCAGCTTCACCAGGGCAAGATGAGATGCTGCCCCTATGGCTTTAATCCCTTTGTGCACACATGGATGAGACAGACCTAAAGCAACAGTCCCACCTTCCTCACAGCCTAGTTCTGCAGGGAGGTCTGCGGGCTCAGTAACCAGCAGTCAAATTTGTGGCACATTCAAGTACACATATTGGAATTTCTATAGGACATCTGGTGCCAGCCACATTAGGAATGGGAATAAATTAATCTTTATCATATCAACTATGGACTGCAAAGCTGTGGAAAGACCACTTGGCACCTATTCTGTGCTTCTCTCACAGCCACAAATGTGCACGTATGTTCAGAGGACAGCCCTGAAGCCAGGTAGGAAACACAGACCAGATGACGAAATAGATCTCATCTCTCGTAATTCAGCTGGTTTACCAGAACCCTGACAAACATGGTGACAGTGCAGTGGCCCTTTAGCAGGGGTCTGGAGGAGCAAATACATCCCTCTCCAAGTAAAGTAACACAAATCCTCATGAGTTCTCGCTCCCAAACCCAGACACTTTCTGCTGCATCTGGAAGTGGGGGATCCTGTAGCTGAAGTTAAACAGTTAATTATAAAATCATGTGCATTTTCTGGTTGTCATGCAATAGGCAGAAGAGATCTGCTAGGTACTTACTTATCTTCTGAAAACCTGTGGTTCTGAAGGGTGTATGCCCAGTTCAGAGCAGACAGCAAGAGAGCAAAGAGGGTCTCAGTGATTTTAAACTGTACCTAGCAAAGAGAGCAGGGGCCTGGCACAGCCTGGATTTACTGCTGCACAATTCCTCTGATAGTGGAAGTATGACATCAGCCCCTGAGAGACTGAAACAGAAGACAAATAATCAAAACAGTGCTCCCCAGAGAAGCAGGCTGAAGACAGTGCCAGGTAACTGTCTTAATGGACCTCACACTTTCTGTCTCTTTAATTATGGCTTTTAAATAGTCACAAAGAGTGGGAATAAAGAAATCAGATAAATGGAGATGGGAGTTCTCATTTCTCATTTGTATCTGTGAACAACAGAGCAAATGTATATGTTAGAGCTTTTTTTTTTTCTTAAAAGTAAGTAAACAAAAATACCCTGCAATAAACTACTGCATTTTTATTTTGAAGTTTTAAAAGTGATATCCTTTTAGGACATGGATGTAGCAAAGAAATATTTTACCATTTTAGACAAAATGTTCTTGATTCTATTGACTGTTTCTAGAAGTCAAAAATAAATATGCTCCCCAATTACTGAAGTGAAAAGCAACCTCATGTTTCAGCTTGCTGCCTTTCAAGTCTATTTGTTGCACTAGTGCAGACAACTCAGTCTTCTCCTGCTACCTCTAGATGCCAGTTATCAGCATGCTGTAATCACTAGTGGCTTTCATTATCCTTCTCTAGAACACAGCTAAATCTTAATAAGCGCCTGAAACTCTTGAGTATTATGAATTCTCCTTTTGTGGCTTAGACAAATAGTCCAACATGTCTTTTTATCTTAATCCGCTGTATCCACCCATGTCTGAGGTATTTTTAATCCAGGCTGAGGGCAAGTAGATTTTTTATTTACCATCTTTTTCTTTCCCTCCAAACATTTTTAAACTCAAAAGTTCATACATCATTCAAGCAGCAGACCTTAGCTAGGTGATGAAAATGCTGCTACACACGTCTTCATTTTGCTTCACAGAGTGTTTTTGGGGGGGTTTTGTTGTGAAAAATAAACCAGAAATCCCTCAAAGGAAAAAAATAAAATCATACTCTCCTGAGTACTTATACAACAACAAGCCAAAACCAAAACACCTACAACCTGTTTTATTCTCATAATTTTTTCAAGGTTCTTCTTTCTCTATATTCCACTTGATGAGGAAAACAGAAATAAACTCTATCAGTTAAAGAATTATAATTGAATCATCTTAGGCTTAATATCTTTCCATTTTGCTAATTATATTCGTGTATCTGAACTTTTTCTGAATTGCTTGTGCATGAGTTGTATTTGTTTACCATAGCATGAATAACATGTAGCCTGCAATCTGCTCAGAAAAGCTTTGACTGGGTGGGTGTCAGGCTACAAGGATGTAAACACACGAGGATTAAAATCCTAGGTGACATTTAGAGAGATTGATTTCAGAGTTAAAACTCCTAAGGGTTCCTAAAGGGACAAGTCTTGCCCACCATGAGCACAGGACAGTAAACACACCTGGGTAGATATAATACAAATGTCCCTATCTGGGGGGAGGGGGGTGCAAGGGGGCAGATGTGTTAAATTTCTCTTGAGTTTCCTGGTCAGGCTGATTGCTCCTCGAACACCCTGAGGAGTGCTGCCCGCAATGTGCTCAGTAGTACCTACAGCGAGACAAACAGGGCATCAGAAGAGGGAAAACCCCAAATTTTTCAGTGTAAACAATTAATCTGTGATATTCTTGTCCTATTGGCAAACAGTTCTTTGGATCGCTATTATTTCATTGTTCAAGTTTCGACAGAGTGCTGTTCCTCCCATTTTATAATTAATTTCCCCCTCCTCTTCCTCCTCCTCCTTCTTTAACCTTCATTTTTTCCAAACAACCAGGTTTATCAGTTCTTTCTGCCTCTTGGTTTTCCCTTTTCCTGCACGTTCAAACCGTGCGGGAAATCATCTTAGTGGTCGAGGTGGCCGGAAGAGAACGTGCACGGTTTGTGTGAGGCACGAGGGGAGAACAAACGGCCCTTGACCAGAGAAGGCTGTAAACCCTCCTTGCCGGCTAGCCCGGCTTTGCAGCTGCGGACAGACCCCTCATGGTTCCGTCGCCACAGGCAAACCGACTCACGCCGTACGACCGAGCCCAAAGCAGAAGTTCGACCGCCTCGCCTCCGTGGCCCGTGTCCACAGAGTTTCCCCGACATCGGGGGCACATTCCCATCTCCCTAAGCCCCTCGGCGCGGGGGAGCTCCCCGCCTGCCCCCTCCCACCTGCTCCCGCTCTCGCCTGCCTCGCGTTCCTGCCGTGCTGCCCGGATCGCTAGCACCTTTCGGCAGCGGCCCCGAAGCCCCGCCCTGCCGGCCGCAGCCCCGCAGACGAGCGGGCGGCGCCCCGGGGGAAGGGCCCGGCGAGCAGAGGAGCGAGGGGAAGCCACAGCGGGAGGAACAGCGATGCGAGCGCCGAGGTGAGTGACGCATGCCCGGAGGCACCTGGAGAGCACCACGGCCGGGCAGGTGGATGGTGTTCGCTACAGGAGCTGCGGTCTGTAAGAGAGACCCCGCCCTGCAGCAGAGAAATAGTGAGGAGGAGGAAGGAGAGGTTCGGGATTGACCTCAACCCGCTCTCCTCCTTCCCGCTGGGCTACTCTAGGAGAGGAGGTGAAAGAGTTGGGAATGAAAATGAACCTGGGAAAAAGGAAGGGTGGGGGCATGGCGATGCTTTAATTTTTGGTTTTGTTTGTCACTATCAAAGGCTGTTTCAACGGATGACAAATACTAGGCATCTATTTTAATAGCAACAAATCAACTTATTTTCCCCAAATCAAGTCCGCTTTGCCCTGTCCTGGTTCCAGCTAGAACAAGGTTAATTTTTGCAATAACCAGGAGGGGGCATGTCCAGGACACTGATATTATGAGTGTTATTCTGTACCACCACATCAGTGCCAGGGAAAAGGAAAGGAATCTTTCTGAAGGGAAGTGGTCCCTTCCGGGATCGGCGGAAGGCCGGGTCAGGAATTGCTTCCTTGAGAATCTTTCCCTCTTTCTTGTACTGTCAGTCATTAGCATTGTTCCTGTTCCTGTTCCTGTTGGTTTCTTATCTCACTATTTGCAGTCAATTGTTCTTGCTTCAACCTGTAATCTTTGCCTTTTGTGTCTCCCCTCCTGTCCCTCAAGCTGCAGAGGGAGGAGGAAGGAGGGACTGAGCAGGCAGCACGTGGTTTGGAGTCTCAGTGGGAGCACTGAACTGGGGAGTGCCATTCCTTAACTACAATACGCCTCTGATGACAGTCGGTAAGCAATCTTCCTGTCTTTATCACAACACATGTGCTTTTTCACCTCAAGTTCTTCCTGCATCAAGACTGGCATTCCACAGCCAGCCAAGGTCAGCTTCCCCCTCTGCCCGCTCAGGTCCTGGTCTCATCCCATCATAAAGAATGACAGATAGCAACCCTCCAAAGACCAGAGCCCATTATCCCTCTGGCACAGGGAGGATTTCGACAACTTAAAGAATCATAGCAGCAACAGCAGTTTTATTGAAGTAAGATTTTGCGAAATGTAGCAGCAATAGTGGTTTTATTGAAGATATTGTGGAAGTAAAACTTATCAAATGCTGTTTAACAAAAGGTTCATTCTGTTATTTGCTGCACAGAAGATACAGTAATGGCTCAAAGTTATCAATACACAGTTTTAGTGTGCTATGATACAAGGTTATGCATGATGTTGGTCACTTAACAATACAGTTTGTAAAGGGTGTTTGAACCTTAAGATGCAACCCTGAGAGGTGTCCTAGCTCCACTATGTCTCAATTGCCACTAGCTGCTTAGCAGGGAGAGAACTCAGAGAAGGTTCACTTAGGCTATCCTATTTATGGGATAAAGCAGTTGGCTCACAGTCAAACTACAAGTGATGGAAGAGGTAAAGGTGAGACTCCTTGTACCCACCACCCCCTTTGTTCCTTGACAAATGAGTCTGCTGTTCTTGTGTTAATCACATATTTCCAGTTTCCAAGTTTGTAGCATTAATGCTCACCATGTCACCCTTTTCCTGCATGGACTACCAGAGAACAAGTTGGAACTAGAGAAGTTTTAGCCTGGTCGTGGTCTACGCCTTTGCTTCCTTTGGAGTCTGAACCAAAGTACTATTAATTTGGCCAAGAGGTTGAGTGCATACATCACACCTGGCTCTGGGGGAGCCCCTGCACCTCTGAGCCCAGGGATGCAGAGATGACAGCTCTTTTTAACTTTTGTGTGTCGCTGCACAGCAGCAATGTGGCAAGCCACATCTCAGTTTAGTTTTTGACATTTCAGCCCACATCCCTTTTCCCTAAGCCATACTCACCCTTCTGGAACTTCCAACAGCCTGGAAAGACACAGCAGGCTGCTTCAGCCACCTCATCAATATGCCATCAGTGCAGCCAGATGGCACAGGGTTTGTGTCTTGGCCACCCAGGCCCCACAACCACCTGCCTTCTCCTCACTTGCCTGGGAAGATTCTTGGGGTGCCAGGATGGAATGGGGGCACAGCCAGAGTGGGGCAGCAAGACAAGTGTGCCAGGAGGTGCAGAGAAGCTGGCTGATGCTCTTGAACGTTGACTTAAACATCTCTAAAATCTCTCTCCACTGAGCTTGACATGCATTCTTGCCAGCTCACGAGTGTGCTGCCCTGTCACACAGGCATACAGTATAGGCAGAGTTAAGTGTGACTTTTTGTCTTCTCCTCCCTCAAGGCAGAGAGCAAGACTCAAAGCAAAAAGCTGGTCTTTTCACATCATAGCTACCTTTTTTCCCCACTCAGGACCTACTGAATGCATCCTGTCTATCAGTGACACAGCTGTTTTTACTAGAAATTGGCCCACATGTGCCCATCTTCACAATTACACTCCTCATAACACCTACACAGTCTGCATAGGTACTATTAAAGCTCATTTCCTGATGTCCTAATTAATTTCCAATGAACTTTCTTTCACCCCAATTCTCTCTGCAATAAAGCAGCTTTCTCAACTTGCCCAGATTCCTCCCACGCACCTCTTCTTCCCTTGCTGCATTTCCCAGTTGCCACTCTCCAAACCTCTGCACTCAGCTTGTACTCAACAGCGGCAAGAGCCGCCACTGATACATGCCACCGACTGCAAGTGTGTGGATTCTGGAAGTGATTCAGGTCTACTCCTACTCAGGCAGCTTGCCTAGCAATCACCTTCACCATTCTGCCTCTACCATGAAGACTATGCTGAAATTCTGAAATACAGAAAGTCCCTGGGAGGCAGACATTAGTCAGGAGTCATTATCTGAAAATAACTTATTATTTTAAATTCTTCTAGTAGTTTTTTCATATTGGCATTTCAAATTGGAATTTGTTCAGTAGGATGAAGAAAAAAGTTACAAAATCATGGAAGACTGATTGGAAAGGAAGTATGGCTGCTCATGGTTGGAGAGAAATGGTTTGAACCTCTTAGGTGTAGTTTTGGGGCATTTCTTGAGCTTTGTTTAACCCACCTGATGAGCCATACAGTTCCAGTGATTAACTAGTGGAAATCACAGGAATTGCAGAAGCAAAAAAGCTTCAGTACAGGCACAGGTTTCCCAGAAAGGCACTTCCCATCCCTGCAGGTGTTCAGGGCCAGGCTGGACAGTGTTTTGAGGAACCCCATCTAGTGGAAGGTGTCCCATTCCATGACAGGGGATTGGAAGTACATCATTGCGGAATATGGGGTTACATTAGTTAAATTGTAAAGGCTGATGCTCACCAGAAGGCCCTGTCGAAATCCCTGTCGAAGGCCCTGTCGAAGGCCCGGTCGAAGGCACGGTCGAAGGCCCAGCTGCAGCCGCACGGCTGGCGCGCTCGCTGAGGGCTGAGGGGCGGCTACGAGTGAGAAGGGCGTTGGCTGAGTGACAGCTGGAAGCGAGACTGATTGGGTGGAGAAACGCGTGGACAGCATGTGAACGGGAAGCTGATTGGGTGATAGGGCGCGTGGACAGCGTTTGGACGGGTGATGGGACAGGTGATTGGGTGATGGGGCGCTGGACAGCAGCACTGCAGCTGAGGCAGCCAATGGATGCACGGCTTACTTCCTGTTGGGCTTCGGTTTGGTGTCAGTTGTGTCCGGTGAGGATTGAAGGCCTATGAGGGGTGTGAGTTCTGCAGTGAAGTTATTTCCTTTGAATGCCTGAGGGGCCGTGTGGCTTTGTTCCCCGTTGCTGCATCTGCTGCACTGTCACACATGCATACAGCATGGGCAGAATAAGTGTAACTTCTTGACCTCCATGCTCTCAAGGCAGAGAGTATGACTTAAAGCAAAAACCTGATCTTTTCACATCATAGCTACTTTTTCCCCACACAGGGCCAGACAGATGCATCCTATCTATCAGTGACACAGCTATTTTTACTGGAAATTGCCCCACAGATGCACATCTTCACAATTACACTCCCCATAACACCCACACAGTCCACAGGGGTACTATTAAAGCTCATTTCCTTTCCTCCTTACAGGTCTGAAGTCATTCTGAAGTTCATGTTTCACAGCACTGTTCTAAATTATTGTCCTCTTTGCAATTTAAAAACATAGAAGTGGAGACAGATTATAGATCACTCTGCAAAAGAAACAAATTTTTCAGATTCCTAATGTGTTTTTGCCACAAACATGCAGCACTTTTCATTTGGATATTCAGAAAAAAAAAAACCCAAACAATTCAGGGCTGTATCTATATGTTAGATTATTATTAACAATGCATCCCTAAGGCCTCATTCAGCAGGAAATTATTTTAGATATAAGATGCAAATATGTTTATAACTTCTTTTATTAAATCCTTCTCTTCTTTGTGAATTTTTTTAATCCAGATTTTCCAGTTGAAAGATAACCACAGGACTCATAAAAATGTGCTTTACCTTTAGTTACAGCTTATAATGAATACCAGTATGATAGTGGATCACATATAATACACTGGAAATTGTTTTCCAAGTCAATCTACATTTTTCTCTAACCAGGTGGCAACTTTGACTAATAGTTTTCTCCTTTCAATATTTTCAAGTTTTGCAGATTCCAGTAGCAGAGTAACAGCCTCTCTCTCGTCCTCTTCCAAAGTAGCATTATAAAAAACCTGCAACTGAAGAAATAAACACACAAGCTTAGTTCACATAACTTCACTTGCAGCAAGCAACCGTGTGCCTGACAGATGTTTTAGACAGAAGTGCACAGAAAAGGGGCAGATGACAGAGACAAGAGAGGGGATGGGGCAAAGTTACTGATTTGCACTAATGTGGGAAAGCTCCTTACATATCAAGAATGTGCCCTTTTGCTGTTCCTGTAAAAATCCTTTCAAATGCAGCCAACTTCACTGGTACTGGTGGTACCACACTGTCTAGGACTAGCTGGGTAGAAGAATCCTCTTGTGCTGCCTGTTCTACAATCACAGAACAAGAAATCCTTCTCATCAGTCTAATAGGCAAAAGACAAGAGAGGACTGAAGAACAGTAAGTAAATAATTGGGGGAAGCAGTGATTGAACAATATAAGAAATTAAACAGATGTCAGTATGACAACATAACATGCCAGCAGCCCAGATGCTGGTACATTTTCAGGCAGTATCATGGCAGAGGTTGTCACTACAGACAGATTTTATAGAGGAAAATGATAGGAAGTTTTGATAGAATTTGTGAGGACTCTGCTCCAAACATGAAGGTTTGGAAGACATCGACGTTATGTTCAACGATTTCTTTAAAGAACAATAACTTGTATTTACAAACCGGCAATGAAGTTGAGACTAAATGCTTCTCTGGTTTACCTCTTGGATCTGTACATCTGTTTTGACAAATCTTCCCATGACTTTTAGCACATCATATAATAATTTTTGCCCATATCTGTAAAATTGAGATAAAGGTCCTTAAAATAGCACATTGGCAAATACAGTAAATTTCATCTTACTTGAAAATACTCACACTAGTTATTATTTACTACATTGCAAATACCAACAAAACTGAAGTTTGCAACTATGGACTGTTTTCCCTCTTTTAAAGAACTACCATTAATATTCAATTTAGACATTTGAGCTGCATCAAATACAGTAATCACCCTTCATTTTCATTTCCCAGAAAGATCTGATGTTTTTACTTTGGTAGCATAAATTCTTTGCATGAAACAGATAATCTCTCTGAGCCCATACAGCCAAACTGAACTAGAAAGGCTAACCGATAACGTGTCTAACAAGCTGGTGTTCCTGTTGCTGTCTTGTGCACGGCATATAAATAAACATTTGCACTATTCTTTTAGTTTGAAAGTAAGGCATCAATTTTCCAGGAAATTTTTTATCAGTTTAGAACACAGAAAAGCTCTGTAAGGGAACAAGTTGATATGACACAAATCTGCTACAACTTGCCTTTTCTAGCATTAGTGATAATTTGCACATTTGAAAGTTCCCAAATGGCTGGTTTTGCTTATGCTGCCGCTAATGGATCACCATGGCCTCCTCTGACATCAAGAGCAGCTGGGATGTAGTGTCACAACCCTGTTGCTTTTCACAATTACCAAGGAGAGAGGGAGTCTTCAAACAGACACCAAAATACCTGCTTTGTGCAAGACAGGTAGCCCAGGCTCACCTGCAGCTGTGCAGGTAGGCTGGAGGTGGATTAAGATTTAAGTCAGGGAATAACACTGCAGTTTGTCCTAGCAGCGCTTGCGTGTCTGCATGCTCTAATCCCCCATCTATTCACACTCTCTTTGGAAAAGTGGTGAGGATTTTACTTCAGCATTTTACACCCACTATTTACAGCATTTACACCCACTTGTAAAATCCTAGTGGATAAACCCACTTCTAGAGGCAGAATTCCCAGGAGTACTTAAAAGCACAGGAACAGTCAGAAACAGGCTAATTTTTAAAGTCTTCTGTGTTTGATGTGTTTAAACCATCAGAGTTGAATCCTCTGAAAACTCTGCTCTGCATACTTAATTGAATCAATCATTACAAATCATTACAAAGCCATCTCTGGAAGGAAAATCTGGACCTGAATTTTACAGTTCAAACATAAAGATAGAGGCAGAAGCCAAAGAGACACAGAAATTAAAGGAAGCCAAAACTTGTTGCTTACCCTTGACTTAAAAGTGGCCAATTTTCTGTAACAAATTCCCAGGCTATATGATGCCCAATATCCGTAGTCACCACATGTGAGATGATGACTGAAGTACAATTGGAAGAAAATAATGTATCACTGAGTCCATATTGCAAGTATCTGTTAGAAGAGCAGGAAAAAAATGAATCTGTCACTTGGTGTTTTACAATGGGAATATACAATATTACAATCTGGAAATATAATCCAGTTCACACAAATTCCTATCTCAACAAATATCAGCATGTGGAAGGTTATACCACAGTTGGTGTCACTCTGAGCTGTGTATTCAGTTTTGTCATTAACATTTGTGGAATCCTGTTCTTGCACACTGACTCCTCATTTCCTAGTGAAGTGAGGGTGTAGAGTATCAAATGGACATACATGTGTTTCTCCTCCTAGCAGCAGAAAGACAACTGCTCCTACCAGACAAGCCTGTGGAAGGGCAGACTGCTCCTCACCTTCAGGCAGTCCACTTCACTGTGGCCCAGATGGAGCATACAGAGTATGCCAGCAGTGAGACACTTTTATACAAAAGTGACCTGTTTATAGGGTGGCCTACAACCTTCAGGCAGTCCACTTCACTGTGGCCCAGATGGAGCATACAGAGTATGCCAGCAGTGAGACACTTTTATACAAAAGTGACCTGTTTATAGGGTGGCCTACAACAAGACTCAAAAAGAAGTTTTTCATGACGGCTAAGGATTTCAGAAGTGTTTCAAGAAGTGTGTGCTAATGATGTCAGTGTCAGTGAATGCCTGAACATCTTGAAAAGTAATTTTTCTCTTTGTTGCCTCAGTGTTTTACCTTGCATGCTCCTACCTGCAAATAAACCCTTTTGGAGTTATTTTCTCATAGGGTCTTGCAGGCAGCTGCTTTATGAGTAGAGTAGTTGAGTTGGGTTTCTCCTGTTTGCATGTCACCCCTACCCTTAGCATAATGGACAAAGTGTTGTGAGGGCTGGGAAAAGCATATCTTAACATTCTTCATCCCAAAAACTCCCTGGATGGCATTTCAAAAAACAGATTGGCTTATCAGCTACTAAAGCACATGGAGGAGGAAGCTCATCATAACTCTCTGATTTATCAGGGAATGGTGCTAGCCTGTTCCAAGAAAAAGGCAGTAAAGGAGCATAGGTTAAGGGGAAAATTAGCATAGCTAATTGGGCGTCTCTTTGGAGCACTTCTTGTCTTATTCTCAGTCATATTTGTTCTGTCTTCCCAAATGACCACCACACTAGAGCAGGTGGCTGGAGGACTAAAATGCTACTTCCAGACCATAAGACCCATGGTGTTAATGTGAATGCTTGGATGATAATTCTTTAGACCATTACTGCCAAAATTCCATTCCTTAACAGATGCTTTAGGTAATACAAATAGGACTGATTAGAGAATCCAACATCTTTTTACAGACAAAGATACAGATGCCAGTACAAGAAAATAAACGCAGTGTTCCAAACTATGTTCTGGAAACATTTGGACAAGACTCTTTGATATGTATCTTAACTTTTTGATTGGCTCCCATAGAGTCAGGGCTAATGACTTAAAGACCCACTGCTATATCTGCAGAAGGATTGTTTATTTGTGTTTCTCCCATTTTTCATACTTTCTCCCTAAAAAAGCTCTTTAAAACTTTACCAGTGGTCAACAAGACACATGCTTCTGTGGCAGGCAAACCTTCACCAGCTTTGCACACTAAAGTGGTTTTGTTCTTATTATTTACTTCTATATACACAAGGGTGTACTTTGATCAAGGTCACCTGTAAAGTAACCATGACTCTTTGGCACAGCTCATGGCATAGAACAGGATGTCCTCATCTTCCTCAGCGGCATCAGTATGGTTGTACATTTCCCAGGCAAAATTCCATTCTTTGTCACTTCCCACTGCAACACCATAGCAGCAGACTGTTCTTCTAATTAAAAAGGGAATTCTGCAAGGCAAAATATGATTAAAAGATACTGTACTGTTGTAGAGGCAAACCCTGCTGTTAATGCATAACTGAAATCAAATGTTTATTTACAGTTAAAAGATACACAACAATGCAAGTATAAAATAGTCATGTAAATAAGGATGAAAAATCTGATTGTTTTATTTATGGTTTAAGCATTAAAAAAATCATGCAGTTTAAGGGAAACCAAAGGCCCCAATTTTCAGAGCAGTTGGACCAGACTGTGTACATACAGTGTACATACAGTGTCAATGCCACTGTTCCCCACCTCAGCCTAGGAACTGGATCACACCATTCAAGACTGTACCACTGCATATATGCATCATCCCAGACAAGCCTTTTCAAAGTTTCTTCAGTGGATGCATCCACTAGGAAGAGCCATTAGCAGCACGAAAGAAAACAGAAGGGACATTTTGCCATGCAACAGGCAGCCTCCTTATTACTCCCACCCCAGGGAAGAGTCCTCAACATGGCAGTGAATTTCATAACAGAAACTAAATGCAAACATTACCACTGTAATGCTCCACATGCAAAGGTTGAACAGGAAATTCCTCCTTTAGAAATGATGTGTCCCTGATATTATGACATTGTAAACACTTTCCAGTGATAGCAGTATTCTACTATGCAGGCTATCTGAAAACAGTTTTGACTAATGGTATTTTGGACTAATTTCCTACAGAAGGATGGGTCCCATTGCTACAAGCAAAACATTTAACTTCCTTAGGTCATAGTGTTAGTCTGCTCGTCATTACATTAGGCCAAGATTGTAAGTAGAGGTGCAAAAATTATCCTCCCTTTGATAAAGGGATACACTTGGAAAAACTGATATGTTTCTGGTCAGAAAAGCCATTCTTCAGCTCCAAAACTGGAAACAGCAAATTCAAATTTAATTACAATTTGAATAAGATTCCTGAGTTTCAGCAGACTATCCTTGAGAAAACGAGTATGGTGCCAACAAATTTAGTTGGAAGATACATGACATCAATCCTCAGAGTACAAGGTAGAGAAAAGGAAGTTAAAATGCTGCAAACAAAGGACTAGTAGGAAAGAGGGAGAGAGTTGGGTGTTTTACATGACAGACATCACTTGTTAGTGAAAAGGCAAGATGCAGGGATTTTGGTAGTCCTGTTGCAAGTGGGGGATTTCACAGTCATACTAACAGAAAGCATGGGCATGTGCTATGTTTATGTCAAAAAATAGTTTAGATTCATTTACCTAGATATTTGCTGGAACATAAGGGATTTACCACCAAGAATAACATGCAGAGTAATTATGTCAGGCTAAAGTATCATCCTGTGAGGAATCTTTTTCTGACAGTTCTTATCTGAGTTACAGGGTTTAGTAATTTGTTAAATAATCCTTTCATAATGTTGCAGCAAGAGGTCATGGTAAGGTGATAACAAGGTAAAACTATTTTGGCCAACATACAGCTATTTATTTTGATACTGAAGCTGTTCCAGTAGTTGCAAGAAAATGTTCATGACTAAGTGTAAAGTTGTTGTGTGTGAATAGGCAAGTTCTGTGTATCACTTGGCTGCAGTTCTGATGTGCCACAATGGAGGTAGGCTGGAACAATGGTTTGCTGGATGGTGACATCTATGGTGGCCCTGAAGTGGTTTATGTTGTGTACTTCCCAGAGGGTGTCCACTATGGTCCAGAGGGACTGTGGAGCTTATTCATCTTGATATTTTTCCTGGGAGTGGCTGTGTAGTTTGACATTACTGGCCTGCCAGGACCCGTCATTTCTGGATCTTGGGGAAAATGCAAAAAGCTGCTGGAAAGCAGAGCAGGTTTTACATTGTTTTTTTGGAACTAATCCAGAAATGACATAGTGATTTCTTAACTTTTGAGGGTAGCAGCAGTATATGTAAACCTGTAGTAATTATGTAAAATGGACAGCAGTGCTGTCCCTCCACTTAGGCTAGTTTCCTTCTTTCAAAAGACAAGCCAGTAATAGCACCTGAGAGAATACATTGATTTAGCAAGTTTCACTACACCCCTATAATGAGAAAAGAGAAAAACTGAGAAATTGTCTGGGAATTACAGCTCTTGTTATTTCCACAAAACAGATTAAAATGCACTGTATCAAGTCCATTCTGCCAGGAACTGTTTGGAAATGTTCAGCTGAAAGTTAATCTACCAATCTGAAACAGAAAAACATTACTTCATTCCACAGATGTAAGAATCCTACTGGGTTCCACCTGTGGCAGAACAGCTGTACTGTACTGTACTGTGTACTGTGCTGTTATGAATTTGCTCTCAGCATGGAGAAAGCATCTTAAGGGATTTGTCTATGAAATATGGGTCAAAAGTGTGTTGCGCCTGTTTCCTTTCCTACCCAACACATGTAGTGTCTTCATTAACTGCATGGGAACAGTGATCTGTCACTTGAAACCTAAGAAGTGTTCTATCTTCTATGGGGTTTTCTCCTTAAAACATGATCATTTTTTATGTAACAGAATTCCGAGTTTCATTTTTTCCACACATACATAGCCCAATAAAATCCCTCTGAATCTTTCTCAGCGCCAAGAAGGATAACAAAATTAATATTCTTCATCAAATTCAAAACCCAATCAGCTAATGTATTTCACAGACTTTTCAGCTATTCAAATCAAACAAGGTATGTAGTATTCCTCAATACTACACCTCAAATGTTATTAGTAGGGGAAGTTGACTGTTTTGAAAACAGACTGACAATTAAGCACAGCATTGTTGCTTTTAGTGTGGAATTGAATATTTTCTCTAGAATGGAACAAAATGTATGTAGGCTATTTAAAATTTTCCATCTAACTGCAAAACTCAGTTTAGCTTTTATGAGGATGATCACTTTGAAGCTATTTTAGAAAACTCAAATATAATAGTACAAGTTCAGTTTACTTAGTCAACTACATATATCAACACATATCAAATGAAAACAAAATATTTATCACAACTACAACAAATAAAAATAAACTTTAAATGTTCACTCACCAGTGCCAACACTATTTGACTATTGCATAGAAAGACATCAAAAGAAAGAGGGAGGAAAAGAGAATAAGAATTTCAATACATTGTAAATTTTTTTTAAATGGCGCAGTACTTGAGTACAGAAAGTCTCTTCCTGGTAGAGTCCAGAGTCCATTCTCACAGACCAGACCCCTGACCCCTAGGCTCCAGTATGCGCATAAGGACTGGCAGCTGTTCCCAACATCTCTTCATGTGAACACAGAACATGCAAGGCACTTTGATGGGCTCACCATGGGCAGATGGCTGTACCACGCAAACATCACTTCACTCAGTATTGTTAAGAGAAGTTTAAAAGCTGAGTTGGTAAACGTGAAAACCCCAGGGCTGTGCTACAGCAAATGGACTGGGCCATATGGGATATTAGCACTAATAGGAGGTTCACCTGTTATGTGGCTAACCAGATTTTGGTCCTCGTGGCAAAATCTGCATCCTCCAGCCTCTAAAGTCTATGTAAAAAGTGGCAATTTTGAAATCATATAAAGCTGGGATTTAGGGAAGAGAAGGAGGTTGGGGAGACATAGTTGTCTTAAATTCTGTCATTCTGTCAAGAAATAAGAGCAGTGTACAGAGGCATTTCTCATTCTGCCTCCCCCTTGTAACAGCCTTTTAACTTTCCACCTCCCTTAGACATGCACACCTCTAAGAGAAGATCACCATTCTTACTTGTACTCAGGGTTGTCCATCCACTTAGCATACAGTTCGGATGACAGGTCCAAACAGTCTTGGAGGCCCAGCCAGCACGCTGTTGCAATGAGTTTTTCCAAATACACTCTTGAAGGGAAGTTAAAACAGTAAGAATAAAATATATGCACACCACTTTTGGAGTGCTTGAGCTGTGTCTGACCACCACAGTTTCAGAACATGATGCCATTAACCCACAAGAACCTCTACTAGGAGCAGCTGAGTTTTAATAAAATAATTAAACAAATAATAATGATCTCCAGACATTAATATTAGTAGGTATTAGTGAGGCAAACAATGTGCTATATTTTTTTTGTTAGTTTTTTGTGGTGTGTATATCCCTCTTGGAAGTTTAAGGTACTGGTTGCATCTAGTCCATATCACTCTGATATTCAAGCCTGTGGCTGCAGTGGCCTTGCAAAATAAAGTATTTTGAAGTCTTAGTGATTGATCCAAAAATCGTGTCTTAAGTTCATTGCTGTCACTTTTTCTTCAACTAGCAGCAGCCTGTTGAACATGTTTTCTAACAAACAAGAGCTGCCACTAAGATCCTTAAACTATCGTACTTTATGCTCCTATCCTGATCCTGCAGTTTCACTGGAGGTGTCATCGTAAGGAATACACACTTACAGGGCAGTCAAACATTTCAATTACGTTCACATTGGTTGGAGAATTATTCCTGTGTCTTGTATTTAAACTTACAGAAGCAAACTGCAATGTATCAGATCCAATCACACCAGAGAAAAACTCTTAAGAAAAGCAGAATACTTACTGAGCAAAATAGTCATCTTCCAAAGCATCAACATTTTGACGAATGAAACCTGCATAATAATGGTATATTGGCAACATTCTCTTTAAAAGGTATTTCTTTCAAAAGAAGGGAAAGAAAAATTACTTTCATTTAGATGCAAGTTTTTCTTTTTCTTATTTACTCATATTTATCCTAAAAATGTACAACTCTTGAAAGGACAGGACATTAAATAAAATGTAAACTGGGTCTAAAATTCAATACACCTGTACCTCAGTTCAAACTGGCACATTACCATTTCACATCACTAGGACCTTTGAACTTACTATGAAAGGCAACAAATTCTCAGAGAATCAGGAAAAAACCCTTCTCCATAGGAAATACTTTGTTCTTCTAGGAACAAAGATATTTTAACACACTTTTATTTTTTAGAACTGAGGAGAATGGATACTGTGTGACTGTACTTTAACCAGAAGTGAAATCTTCAAATAGAAACCAAGGAAATAAATGTGACAGTATTATCTCAGGTAAGTCAAATACGGGAGAGAATAATTTCACTTCATATCTAAACACAATTCATTCTTTCACTCCATGAAATGGAAAACAGTATGAATCACAGAGCACAAATATAATGCCCTTTATACACAGCAGTGTTGGTTTTGTCACTTACTACTGGCTGATAGTTCTATTTCCCAGACTCGCAGTTTCAAAAAACCAAGGGTGAAGCTTAATGTAAAGAATGTGAATGTATTTCTGCTTTTCAATAAGAATCAACTCAGGATTCAACGAGACTTATCATTGACTAATATGTATAATTAAGTACCTCCTCCTATAAAAAAAAAGTTGATAAAGTCATGCAAAAGGAATCACAAGCACTCTGACTCATCATAGTAGCCACTACACTCTTGAGAATTTAAAAGGCATTAATTTTAGACTAATGTATTGTGTGGTCTAATATCTTTGCTAACTAACAAAATGGTCAGACCTTTAAAAGTGGATATACTTCATGGTTCTTCAGTGTACTTTCCAAACTATCAGGTATCAGGTTTAACAATACCACATTCCATATGAAGAGTTCATCTTCTCTGGCAAGGTATTTCGTTAGTTCAAGTGCTGTTTCAATTGGAACATACCCAAAGCTGTGTTAAAAGAAACCAAAAACCAAAACCCACACATTTTAGTATACTTATTCACCTTAATTATCTACCACAAATATCTGTTTATTTATGAAACAGGCAACAAAACTTCAGCATACTGTGTGGAGAGTAACCTAGAAAAGATAATGGAAAAAATAAAATAAAATAAATACAAACCAATGGTGATTTTAGGAGCTCAACTCTCAAAACATCTATTAAGGAGCACTGTGCCACTGTCAAAGCAATAGGCCAGTCATGGCAGTAAGCATGGTAGGATGCCCACTGTATCGGCTTGTGTCTGTAGGATACAGTACAAGCACATTGACAGCATGTGTCCCTCCACTGGAGCAAAATCAAGAAGAAAAGCACGGTTTTAATTAGAATACAATTTTATTTTTATTGTGAAACAACTTATTTTCACTACATATTCTTTTGTGGAATATACATTATTGTAAAAATCAAAGTCTAATTCACATGCTCACTATTCATGGAATTAGCTACTTCAGCATGGCATTTCTGTCCCTCAGTGTGAAATAAGCATGGAATTCATTTTTTCATAGTAAAATTCCAGTTTGAGCACCTATCCTCCAGAACAAAAATATTTGCTACTTACATAGCAGTATAGTTCTGTACTTCACAGTTATATTCCTTGTTAGCTACTAGTTTTGATCTCTCTTATGAAAAAGGACATTTTTATAGGAGGAGGAGTAGGAATTTTAACTTCGTCCTCTCCGAGGTACTTCCACAGGCCCTGAAGCGGGACGGTGTGCTTTGGCCACCTCGTCCCTGAGGTCTCTTATCCCAGGGACACCCTCATCACAGGTGTCTGATGCTTTTGGGACTTCTGGTACATGCAAGGCATAGACATACTTAATGCTCCTGAGCTCCCTGCAATACTGCTGACCTCTAGCACCACAGATCTGAACAGCCAAGTCATGGCTCAGCAAGAGAAATTGAAGAGGTTTTGAGTGATGCAGTATGGAACAGCTGAGATAGCCCAGAATAAATGAGGGAAGATTCAGAATCTTCATTTGGAATCTCTTTTCAGTTACAACAAATACAGGTTAATCCCTAAAGAACCCATGGCAGTGCCACTATTTAAAATAACTTCCTAGGAGCTGGAACAAAAGTTAAAAGAAATTTTGAAGTAAATCACTCAGCAGTGACAAAAGAAGGGATTAAACAACTCCCCCACCATTTTGTCAAAGCAGTAATTCTTCAGAGGCACACATGGGTAGGAATGAAGGAAGCAGAAGTAGAAATCTTGAGTGCAATCATATTGTTTTATCGTTTTCTGTAACATACTGGAAGCTGTCATACTTACTCTGTCAATGCAAAAACGTCATCTATCAGCTGGAACCTGCTGACAGCGGGAATAGCCTGCAGAAAGCATCATGTAGTGAAAGTCGATTTCAACATGTCATTAAGTTTACAAAAAGCTTTACTGTGTTTCAGAAGGATCCCTAACAGGTTTTATAAATGAAAATAGGCTACAAAACTTTGCAAAATGGATCCTGCATTTTAAACTGAAATTATTCATGTGCTTGAAGAGTTGTTTTTATGTATTTATACACAGAGCTACATAATATATATTATGTAGTAGATAAACATATAACTACAGTACATTAACCACAGAATTTCAAGACCCATCTTACTTACATGCCATAATTAAAATTAAAATATAGAAATGCCACATTTCCTAAAAATATCATAGTTACATAATTTTGGTACATTTTTTTCCTTTTGAGGTTTAAATACAGAACCTGTACTCAGTGCGGAGCAGTGCCTAGCACTACCATGAAATAAATTACTGAGGCACAGCCATGGGTTCTCCTCTGCCTACAGCTCATGCTCTTGTGGGAGGACTGCTGTCCTCCTGTCTCCTCCTCCCTGTCCCATGCCTCTGCAGCTTGGTCCCTGCTTGGGCAAACATTCCCTCTGGCAGCTGGCAGCATAAAGCAGTGCAGAAAGACAAAGCTCAACATACGATGCTGAAAGCAGGCAGAGGTGGCTTGGGCTGGCACCTGCCAGGGAGGAATGTGGAGCTGGGTGGAAGCTGCATGCTCTTGTGCCTCTTGATACCAAGAAATATTACAGACAGTGTGACCACTTTCACCTTCCATTCAGGCTATGGCAAGTCAAAGGTGGGTAAAATCTACCCTAAGTCAGTGTCTACAGAGGATTTAAAGAGCCCAAATAGAATTGGTTGGAACTTCTAGGAAAATTCTCCACAAAAATCCAAAGCCAAACAAAAAAATCCACAAAACCCCAACCAGCCAACCAGCCAAAAAAACCCCACCAATAAAAAGTCAAGTTGTTTTCTTTTTAAATCCTATGGGCAGAAACATTGCAGTTTGACAAAATGTGGAAATAAAAACTTTCTCACGACTTTCCTCCTTCATGGTTACTTTATACCAGCTAAAGCTAAGTCCCACATTCACACTGAAGACTCCTTGAGCCTGATTAAAGAGATTGGAAGAAGGACAAGCTATTAACACAAATTTGAAGACAGGATTTCATGTAAAGTTATTTTTTATGCTTCTGTGAAAATGTTCAGGCCTCTCATCTTCGACTATGAAAAGACAGTGACTTAATGGTGCAATGGTGAGTTATTCCAAGTTTTCATCAATGTGATTCCAGGTAAAAACTGCAAGAAAAAATACATCTGCTCATAACCTTGAGGAAATAAAAAAGATCTTACCTTTGGATCATTTTCAAGCAAGCGTGCTAATCTTCTCAAGTTTAATTGGTCATAGTTCACTCTGTAATATCCAGTTAAATTTACATTTAGCAGGATCCAGTCATATTCTGACTCTGATACTTGCATTTCAGGAAACATTTCTGTAAAGTGACATTAGAATGTAATATTTTGTTTTCCATGCACTGCTTGTTTCGCTGTTTTGTTTTTATTTATAAACAGTGGACTTGGTGTGCCCCTGAGATGAGACTCAGGTTTGAGGCTGGGTTCAAAAAGAATCCCTCAAAAGCTCAGTGCACTCGTGATCCTGATCATATCCTGATTTGAGAAGGCAAGCTCTTAAGACAGTAAGCCAATACTGGTGAATAGGCTACACCCACCAGAGCTTTACTCTGAACAGAAGACTGAGAGTCCAATATTTAGACAGAGTAAATACTGCAGGATTCATCCTGTATGCAGAGGAATACACATCTATTTTTTCTTACTATTTTTTTTTCTTTCTATTTTTCTTATTTTGTCTGTACATAGTTGAATTAATGATCACTCAAGCTATCTTATTGGCTGAAAAAGAGAGGAATTAACTTTTAAACACTGCAAACAGAGGGTGAAGAGATGCAATACGCACAGCATATTGAAGATTTGCTCTTAAGCATTCCCCAGCATTAGTCTCTGCATCCTCTTCTGACTCATCTAAAACCTGATACATGATTGACTTGCCAAAACACAATGATTACCCCATTCTAATGATTTCACTTCTTTCTCGAAAAGAATATAGCTGTTTATTGGAAAGCACAGAGTCGGGAAAGAACTGAATTTTTCATTAGGTTGGAGACACCTGTAAAATCACTTTTTATTATAAGACTTTAAAATTTTAAAAAATCCTATTCTTTTGATATTTTTAATTTGCATAAACAAATTAAATGTTATTGAAATAATTAATTTTCTGTTGCTACAGATATTAATGTGTAATGATATGGGGTCACTTTCCACAGCCAGTGTTAATTTTTTCAGTCTTGTATCTACTACTTGAGCTGATAATTTTCTGGTATTTCACAGCTGAGATCCCGTGTAAACTCAAAAGCTGGCATTAACATCAATGATATCTGTTGAGGGGAGAATATTACAGAAGCATGAGGACCTAAAAGTTGGTATTTGTGTAAAAAGTACAAAATCAAAATTTCTGTGGAAATCATTACTCAGAATATGTGTTGTATCATATAATTAAAAACTCAAGCTTACACTAAAGTTTGATGCAACATAGAAAAGAACATTATATTGACCTAATTGAAAATCTACCACTCTTGTAACACAAAATCATTACAGTGAATAAACCGAGGTATTTCTGTATTAAAGTTTTATCTCCCTATTCAATTCAAATATATCCTCTGTTTTTAAAATACTTTGGAATGTTTTCATCAGTTTGGTTTGAGAATGTGCAAACAAATACATTACTTACTGCTGCTTTTATCTAGCCAGGTTAAGGGTTTTGATGATCCATTTCTCATCCAAGAAATAGGAATAATCCAGGTGTTACTTAACAAATAAAAGAATATGATTAAAACTCTTATACTTAAAAATCCCTCTTAGCTGATGCTAAACTACAGTGCAGATTAGTTCCATTTTACAAGAACATCCAATCCATCTACCTTCTGTCCTCTCTGATGCATGCAACCTCATCAGATAATGGTACTTCTGCTGGACCAGCATTTAACTTCTCCAAAAGGGAGTTTTAGCATGGCTTTACAAAGGCATTCATAGCAAGGATATTGTTCAGCAACAGGTATTTCAATACCATTGTCCCTCTGTGCTGTCTCTCCTTCTCCAGGCAGCAATTTTATTCTGTTCACTTATTACACTTCACCCCATTTCTGGAGACCTTAAAGCTACTTTTCAGAAGCACATCTACCACAAAAAGGTCTCAGTCAAGCAATACAACTGATATTCCAACAACTGTCATTTCTTTTCTGAGGGAGTGTAAAATTCCTTTCTGGTAAAAGAGATGAAAGCTTCAAATGCCTGAAAAATTCTGTAACAGGGGTCGTGGGCTTGCTTACATTCACATGGTAATTTGTGCTTGCTAAATGTAAAGGACTTCACACTTGTAACTTATCTGAGCTAACCAAGAATATTGAATGGATTAATGCTTTGCAGTTTCTGGAGATTGGGAGTGAAGAAAATCCTGTGGTTCTTGTCAAAATTCCTTTTGTCTATTTGTATTAACAGCAATAACTTCCAAGAAAAAACTGCTTTGAATTTTGCTCTCCTTTACACTTTTTCCTCACATGACAACTCATCTCACGGGCTCTATCCATGCACCTCAAAACTCCTGTCAACTCCTCCTTCATAAATGTTCAAACCCTAGCCAGGAGTTTTCAAAGTGACTGACAAAAGGCAGCTACTTCTATCATCATTTTCAGACATCTAAACAAGCAGCACAGTTTTCAAAAGCCCTGGGCACTCAGCAGTGTTCACTGACAAGAACTTGAAACTATTGTTCAGGTATCAGCACTTTCTGAGAAAGGGGTCATTGATTTAAGTACTATAATGCAACCCTTTTATCCTTGTCAGGCAGAAGAGACTGGGAATATGTCTACTGGTTCATCCAGGTCTCCAGCCTGTAGACCTGAGGTTTGAGGAAAGGAGAAAATGCCAGGCAAAAATCCTCCCTGCAATCCACTCATTGCCTACATCTCTCTTTATTATTATGTGTCTGGAAAAGTCGCTATTCCAGAGGAAAGCAACTTTTTGGCAAAACAAGCAGAATTTGCAGAACTATTGCAAACTCCACCCTCAAAAAGAGACTTTGCTTGACTGCTCGTAACAAGAAAAAAAACACAAGTTAAAAAATTAGATGGTTAAAACATGTTGTTGTAACTGAAGCATTTCCTGTAAAAAACAGAGTATAAACATACAATAAAAACACAAGCTAAACATACTTGTAAAAATCAGTTCCCTTTCTATTGTTTTTACTAAAAAATTGTTCCTGTCTGATTGTTCCAGTAGTTAGATTTAATGTTAAAACTGGAAATCCATTTTGGCATGTCCAGGAATCCATTATTTGCTTTACAGGTGCTGGCAACTGAACTTCATCCTGTGCATCTACGACCTGAAAGAGAAAGAGGAATTAGAAATACTTATGATGAACAAGTACTTACTGATATTGCTTCAGTGAATCTCTGGGAGTTGTTATAACACAGTAGAGAAAAAAAACACTTAGCAGCTTGCTGGTCTTTGACTCATGCAAAAAATCAATGCAACAAATCCAGAAGAACTTTTTTTGACATTCTAATAAAGACATAATACAGGCATAAGCCTTTTCCAGGAATTATGAAATACTGAGATGACATTTCCCATTCTACAGCCTGACTCCCAACCTTTCCCTTTTTAGTGTTAATATACTGACACATCTGTATGGCTATGACAGACTTGATTAATTTATTTCATTCAAATAAAACTTACAGAACACAAATTTTTTTAAGTGACCTAATAAACAACCTGAATTAGTGAAGACAGATTGAAAAATACATTAAGCTGAAGTCCCAACTTGTGTGAATTGGTACAGTCTTCACTGGCTTGTAACATGTGACAGCCTTGTGTATCTGAAATTCTAGCTCTCCCATTCTTATGACACAGTCTGCAACACAACAGAGGCCTTTTTTAGAGGACCAGGAAGGTGGATTTTTAAAAAAATAAACCTAATATTAGCATCTGTTTTCTTAGTCAGATCTCTGCCAAAACCATTGAAGGGTGAAATGCTGAGCTGCTGCCCTGAGTATAGACTTTGCTGGATCTGTGACATACCAGTATCTTTGATCATCAAGCCCAAGGCATCACACACTCTGATCTGGCAAAACCTAAGCTCCAGAACAATAGGCTATGCAATTTCATGTAGGCTTATGTAATTACCATGAAACCCAAAACTTTGCCTGGTCCTGATTTCCTATCTCATCTCTCTACTCCTTGTACTTAGTCCCACCAATCTCAGGTGCAGCAAAGCAGCCAAATAAACACTTGAGAAGACATTAGCTGAAAGAACCAGCGAAGCAAATTTCATGCAGGAGAAAGACTGCACTGCAGATAGCCACATTCCAGTGAGGTCTTCGACAAATAGTTTATGCCTTAAATTTGGACTGTGCCAAGCACCAGAGAAAGAATACTAGAGATATAAAAGGAGTACCATCTGGATGTGGGTCCAGAGATCATCTTGATTAGCATTTGAGAAGGAAAATTCTTTCAGATACGACTGCGTGGAAACAAAGAGAAGCATCAAAATTCATGGAGGTTCAATGAAAACCATTAGCAAGGCAAGAAATTTGTACAATTGACATTTTCAAGCTTATAAATCAAGATAAAGGGGTTGGTTTTTTCAAACTTACAGTAAGTGCTCTGATGAACAACTTTTCAGTCAGGAAACCAGAAAGCATCCAGGTTATAGAAGCCCCCTGGAGTAAAAAAAAAAAAAAGTATGAGAAAAAATGAATTATTATTCCCATTACTGTTGTAATATTTTTTCAGATATTCCAGAGATGCTGGTTGGTCTACCCCCACACTTCGTATTTCACAAGATTAAAAATGTTTTCACCACTTCCTTCATAGCCAAGTAGTTTCGCAACACCCAATAAATTTGTCTGTGAATTTCTGCAGAAAGACATTTTGAATCACAAAACAGTTTTGTTCAACAGTTCCTTCCAAACCTTCCTTGTACCACTAACTTAGAATCTGCAAGAAATGGGAAGAATTTTCTACTTTTTTACCTTGCTGTATGTGATGTTGTCAAACAGAGACATTAAAGAAAACGATCCTTTGATCTTGTCTTCACTTTGTGACAGTGACCGAACTATTTCACTGTCTTCCCTTAAGACAGGCTGTACAACATGAGCATAAAAGATTTTATCCTGTAAGAAGATGACAAATGTAAGCGAGCTGAACAGAAGGTACTAATTCTCTGGAGAGAATGAGGATTATAGAATTAGTATTATTATTAATTATTTGTGTATAAGCAAATTCACCCTCTCCCTAACTTTCTCATTAAGTGCAAGGGACCATATACCCGATCCTAACATTTTCCACATGCAACATCAGTGCTCAATGAAAATTTTACATCTTCAAACTACTGTGGGCTTGGGCCTCACAGTCAGTTACAGCGTAATCCTCAGGCAAAAATAAGTCAATTATTAAACAGCAAATGAAAAAGGCACTGAGAACTGAAAGCCTGTGTTTAATATACTTCTGTCATGAATATGGCAACATTTTCCTCCGAAATTCCCTGATTCTTCTGGTGCAATAACCTAACACCTAAGCTACTGAAGGTACTAGGGTTTAGGTATGTGGCATTGCTGCTGTCACCCCGTGAGAAATATGGAGGGAAAGTGGCTTCTCGGGAGTAAATGTCACCTACCATGGTCAGCAGCTCAGAGAAGGGGCTGGAGTACCTCTCCTTTAAGAACAGGCTAGGAGAGCTGGAACTGCTCAGCCTGGGGAAGAGAGGGCTCAGAGGGATCTCATCAGAGTATCTGCCTGAAGGAAGGCTGAGCAGAGGACAGAGCCAGGCTTTTCCAATGGTGCCCAGTGACAGGATCAGAGGCAATGAGCACACACTGAAACACAGGAGGTTCTCTCTGAACACCAGAAAACATTTCTTCACTGTGAAGGTGACTGAGCATTTCCAAAGGTTGCCCCAAAAGGTATGGAACCTCCACCCTTGGAGATACTCAAAAGCTGTCTGGGTACATTCTTGGGCAATTGGCTCTTGTGTGGCCCTGCCTGTGCAGGGAGGCTGGATGAGGTGACCTCCACATGTGTCTTCTAACCTCAGCCATTCTGTGACTCTGTGAACATTTATGACCCACAAAACTGTGCAAGAAAGACCTATATTCTCACACCTGTGTGATTGATTCGGCGTTCCCAAGGCACATTACCTAACTGCAATGTATCAAATAGAATTATTGCACGCTATTAAAATTTACTTTATGAACATAAATGACAACTGCTGATTTTTAGAAAGGCAAATTTCTAAATTAAATGTTTAAATTAAAAAGAAGTCAAGAATTTATTTCCAATTTAAAATTTTGAGGCCTTTACACTTTTAAGTGATATTAAGACATTGCATTGCAGAGAATAAAGTGAGCTGTTGTTGAATTTCAAAGCAGAAAGTAAGCATGTTCCATGACCAAGGAACCCTTCTGACAGAATTTGTTTGGCATGCCTTTATTAGTTTCCAATCAAGCATGCAATTAAGTGCTTTGGTGAATGAGAAAAGGAAATTGACAAATGGTATTGACAAATGGTATTTTATTTGCCAAATAAAAAGCACCCTGGCATAACTGCAGTCACAGGCCTGCCCAGACTAAAGACCCTTCCTTTCTTCAGAAGCTGATGGCACCATGTACAGACATTTAAGTTTGCACCTCAGCTCATAGCTGCAATTAGCAGCTCCTATCCATCTATCTCTGAGTTTAACAATGGACAGAGTCTTCTAATACACTCTGGGATTTATGCTTATTCCCATTTGGGCACAATGGGAAGGACTTTTACCCTGCTGTTGGATTAGCTGTGTGCATTACATTTATTTTATCTACAACCAGACGTCCAGGGACTCAGTGGGGTAAGCAATCCCAAAATGTCTCAGCTTAATCTCTGCCTGGTAAAGATACCTGGGGACTGGGATAATTAGAAAAGAGCTTGGCAAGCGAGGAGGAAAACCATCAGCTACAACAGAACCCAGGAGATAAATCTGGTTTTGCTACATGACAGATCTAGGGCAAAACACAATTCCTTGACACTGCAGAATCCCAGCTGTCCACCTGTCCAGCACTAGCTGTAGAGAGCTGGGTATGAACATGGTGTCCCCACAGATGGAGGCTACAAGGAAAGAATCAAGACCTATTGGTCTTTCTCACAGGAGTGAAGTTTAGAATAGCACTGTTCAATTAACTCCCAATCTCCTGCATTTTCCTTTCCTCTGTACACAATGGAATTTTGCTCATAAGTGTTGGCACTTACCAGTGAAAGCTTGGGTTCAACAAAGGTAGCTCCCAGGTACTCAAAGTAAGATGCCAGGCCCTCTTTAAGCCACAAATCATTCCACCAGTTAATTGTAACCAGATTTCCAAACCACTTAAATTGAAAGAAAAAATATCTCAAAATCTCCTTGGACTGCTGTTTTCACGTTTTTGCAGGTTAAACACACATACCTAGGCTGAAGTAACTTTATTTAATGTCTACATGTGAATTGAATAAAATGGTGAATATTCCTTCAGATAGTGAAAATTCAGTGGAGAAATATGTACTTTAGAAAAAGTCAGAGATTCAGGGCAGTTATTTTTAAATTGCTTCATCTACAATTTCATACCTTGAGTGTCAATCTCAGTGCATTATATCATTCTTATAGAAGATTTAATTCTAAACGCTTCTCAATTTAAGTTAAATATCTAAAATATCATATCAGGCTATGATTAAAAGTAGGGCATTTGTCAAGCAATTACAAAATCATCTGTTCATGCTCTTAACAAAGTGAAATTGTCAGAGGAATGATACACAAAACTAGGGAAATAGCCATTTCCAAAACCAGCAATCCCTCTCCTGGCTTCCAAAAGAGCTACTGTGTATTCTTATCTGCAAGTTGATACTTAACAAAAAACTCATCATTTCTGGTTTATATTTTATTTGCCAATTCTTAAAAACCTGAAATTCAAGTTTATTGTAAAATAGATTTTAGTTAAGCACTGACATTTATTTCATTGGCCTGCAGTACAAACACACTGCTCTCCTGCAGGTCTGCAAAGTTACAGACCTTCTCAGAAAGGCACAAATGTGCACTAGCCAAGTTAAGCTTTTTTTGCTTATTTTAATGACAAAGTGCAAATAGTTGCTGCTCTGGCAAATAACAGGAAATTAAATATTGTTAATAAGGAAGTGCAACTGTATTACCATTCCAAATCAAGTAAGAAAGAACTTGGAAACCTCTATGAAAGAGGGGCAAAGACCCAGTTACAGTGCAAAGTGTGTTCACATTAATTTTGTCCTACCATACTATGGGCTGTGTCCTACTGGAAAACAAACAGCTTTTGCAGTATGTACAGGCACTGCCACTGCAAAAGAATACTGATGAACTCCATTGAGTGTCCTACCAAAGTACTGAGTTTATTTTATAAAGAGAGTCTGTCATCCCTGCATCCCTAGAGTATCTTCTCACATGGCATTCAAATACTGTGTAAGAAAAAAGCCAGTAACTTCATTAACAGTTTTGTATCAACGAGTCCTGTACAGTCAGCATGCAGTCTGTAACGTGACAGAACCTACTTTTAACATTGCTCTATCAGCAGAACATATGATCAAATAGGTTTTCAGTGCACTAGTGCTCACACCCTCTACTGTTAAGTGATTATTTCACTTCTACTGATCAGTGACTGCATCATCAGCAACCATAAGGAAACAATGTCATAGGCAAATAAATGTACAGAACTTTTTACCACGTGCCTGGTGTCCTAGCTCATGTGACACAATTAAGGCAATCATTGCCTTCCTGCTCGTGAATTCATCACTTGGGAGGTTCATCAATGATGCTTCTTGGAAAATCATTAGCCCCCAGTTTTCCATACCACCTGCTCCAAAATCAGGCAGTGCAACCAGATCTACATTGATTCAAACAGACAAGAAAAAAAAAAAAAAAAAAAGGTATAATAAATATTGTCGTAAATAAAATGCTCACATGATTTTAATGCTGACAGTAGCTCAGCACTCCATTGAAGAATACTGCATTGTAGTGCTTCTTTATGGTATTACAGGAACACCTGCAGATGATCACTGAAATCTCTTCTTATCACGCTTTTCACCTGTGATACCATTCTTTCAGGAAGTCACATAATTCCCACAAAGCCCAGATCTGTACTGTATCTTCTACATACAAATGTTCTGAATGAAAATGAAAGTTAGAAGAGAATATATTCACTGCTGGCTGTCAGAAATCTTTCTCTGTTTCTCCTGTGTTTGGGTAAGATAATAATTACCTTTTTCTTCAGCCTGGCAACTGTAGAGATATCTTTTCCATTCTTGTTTGAAAGGTGCCTTAGAAACAACATCTCTTTATTTACACAGTAAGAGTGCCATCTCTGCCTTATGCACAGCCATTAGTTTTCCAGTTCAAATGTGAGAGCTGGACAAAGCATCAAGGTCTCAAGGAAAGACATACTGTTTAAACTCAGCAGCAAAGATCAAAATTTGGAAAAGGTATACAGAACGTTGATAAGCAGACATAAGCTTGTATTCCAAAGCAGCTGACCACAAGAAAGCTGCAGTCCAAAAGCAAGGCAATTAATGCAGGCATGGTGCTGAATCCCATCACAGGTAGGCTGCATCTCAACTGGGATTATTGCTTCAAGCTTACAACAAAGGTATTTCACTTTTGGTGAGGCAGCCCTTATTCAGCCTTGGGGCAAGAGGCCTCACTTGCAACTGAATAATATTTAGTTTTAGACAGACCCTTAAAGATCCCTGAGTTTAAATGTGTTTATTCTTAATTTCAATAGAAATCTCTAGCATTTACAAGGTCCCAACTGGTCTAACCTTACTATTTTTTAAGCAAAACTTCAAAGAAAGACACTGGAAAATCCAGTGGATATTGCATGGCATTGCAGTGGGGATGTCAGCCCTCTCTGAAACTGAAATCCTACCTAACAGGAAGTCTTCAACATTGTTCCTCTACTTCTGTTGTGTAATATTTTCACATTAATGAATCAATGGATCAACATTGCTGCTAAACAGAAGAACACAAGCATCAAACAGAAAAACCTACAGTCCTTGACTAGCTTGTAAAATTACTAAAACAAGGAAATTTAAAGAGTGAAGACTGTATATATTGCATTTTCTAAAAGAAGTGTGGTGATTAATTCTGCAAGTTATTAGAAATATACTGGGAGATAACAAATTTAAGCAGATTAAGATTTATTTCTTGCAAGTGCCAAAATACAGATTTGACAAATCAATAAACTATCCAGTCAAGAAAAGAGGGAAATTCCTTTCCCTGAGTCCTGCAATCCACTAAAATCATTGACAGGTCCAAAATTAATTTTAAATAAGAACTGCTTTCTGTCTTTTCACTATTCTACCCATTTTCCCATAATACTCATGCTGAAACCCTTGGGAATCCAAGTACAGGTAGCAAACAAACTGTACAGTGAAACTATATGGTTGCACCCTTTTTCTTGGCTGACGTTTGACTGAAGCAACTTACCTAATGTCCATTTTGAGTAGAAACAATATTTTCCTCCAGGGGAATCCTCCCTGTTTTTCTGGAGAGGAATGTGCAGGCTCATAAACCCAAATCCCAGGTAAGACGGGAAGAAAGCAAGGAATTCTTTTTGGGGACACTGGCTACAGGCAGCATGGATTTACTAGGAGGACAGAGGGACTATAACATCCTTGTGTGTTGTGGTCTATGCATCCCAAACACAGACACGTGACCCTTCTATCCACTTTGTTGTCCCACCTGCCCCTTTATTAGGAAAATAGGCCTTAAAAGAATGATTAGGATGTTAAGGGAAGAGTTTTGGGTTACAGGTTAGTAAAAGCCATGACACGGAAAGGAGAATTCAGTGATTTAAACTTTAGGGGGTTTATTCCATGAATGCGGTTAAGCTGTAAAAGGAGAATAGTGGCAAAAAAATCTGTAGCTTCTGTGAACATTTCACTATCAGCAGCTATTGCTGATCCATTTCAGAAAATAAGTCATCTCACCTGTCTTTGGCAGGGGGTAGCTGACATTAAGTGTGTCTTCCAGAAATGAAAATATTGGGCCCGTGATGTTTGAAGCATAGTCAACATACCCATTTTTAACTGCCTCTTTCCGAGCCCAAATACGTATCTGCAGTAAAACAAGGAAGAATTATTTTAAACAGCCCTCACATTTCATTTTCTTTGCTTCTCATCTGTAAGTCATTGTTGGAAAAAGGCTGTCTGTCCACACCAGACCATGCAATGAAGCTTTTAGTTAAAAATATCCAACTCAGTTTTACTGGACCTAACAAAATACAGCACAGACCCTGATCCTGCTAAAATCTAGGAGGATTCCAATACTTCAAAAGGACAAAGATTTGAATACAACTCAACATTGCAGGGACAAACTCCTAGCTTTTATCTTCTTAAGTTGAAAATGATGTAAAACAATTTAGAATTACTCATCTTAAACCAATGTATTCCAGTGAGTGTGTCTGGGTGGCAAGCTTTTGTTTAGCCCACCTGAAGAGAGAGAAATGATCCAGAGAGCATTTGCAGTCCCCACATGCACATCTCTCCTCCTGAGCTTTCTCCTAGACCACTGGCTTCCCCTTTGTCGGAGAGAGCAGGTGACATCTGAGCAGAAGACATCTGTACCTCTGAGTGATGAAGACCGCAGCAGCAAGAAATCTTTCCCCTCCTGTGCCCATTTACTCTGTCATGGTACTGAAAAGAGCAGCTGCTTGCCCAAAAGTCATGGAGTAGCCTGAGAAAAGGTTTATGTCTCCATCGTGTGTCTCTGAACAAGAGACACCCTGCCAGGTGAGCAGCAGCTCAAAACCTTCACATTTCTTGCATCTAAATGCAATGCATGATCTCACAAGAAGCTGCTCAGGCAAACCCTAAGAGCATAGTTGGGAAGCATCAGGACTTAATATACAATGGAAAAAAAAGTTAAGCCTATTCAGTCAACAGAGGCTCTCTTTTCAGCCAAGACTTCAGAAGAGATTCAAAGACCAGATCACTTCATTTTGGAAAGCTTAACCCAACTGCCATCTTAAAATCCTAATCCTCGTATGAGCTTTGAGTGTTTCAGGTTGCCAGAAACATCAAAACAGGCACAATAAACATGCACACACAAGTACTGTGGAGCCATAAACTGAGCATCTCTTTCGAAAACCGAGGGGAGAAATACCATCTCCATTCAACCTCACAAGACACAGGTGGTGCCTTTTCTCTCTGAAAAACAGCTCATTTGAATACTCTGCTCTGCTGAGTCCTGTCAGTCCAAGAACAAGGCCCAAGAAAAAGTCTCCACAGTCATAGCTATAAGTATCCAACAAGTTCCACACAGGAAGTGGCAGGTCTGACAGACCAAATCCAATCTTCCCTTTAAAAAAGAGCCAACACTGTGCTTCTCAGACAATCTCTGCACTGTCCACCTACATTGTCCCACCTTTCCCCAGCAGGATGAGAGTGAACTAACTATGAAGCGCTCTCATTTAATAAGGAGATAAAGTAAATGCTATCTTTAGTAGATTAACGCTTGAATTTACTACTTACTTTGGAAAAACTTGATACATCTTTTCCCTGTTGACTTCGGGACGACAAACAAAGTGAAGCAACTGCTGCCCATGCAGTACATTTTTTTACAGCTTCTCTCAACAAGATTCGGCCATTTTAGTCTAAGAGCAAAACTGAATACTCACTGGTGAGGAAACTTCAAACCCAAAACAACCACTTTTGGAGGCTAAAATGTGTGCATGCTGTGGAATAGAAGGTTAATAGACTAGTATACGAAATGTTTGGCCCACACTTTTACTCCTGCTGATGTCACCATGCTGCTCCTTGAGGAGCAAGGACCTTGAGGAACAAGGCACTGAACATCAGTGGTTTGTCTCAGCAGTGGAAATGAGTATTTTTTCCAACTAAGACACCTCAGAAAGTAAGAAGACCATGAATTATAACCAGTGTTTTCTGCAGAGTAGCTGCTCCTAAATTTTAACATACATAGCCCATACATACTGTGAAGTTCTATGAAATGAACAGGGCAAGACAATAAACTAATTGTCCCAAAGGAAAGCTTTCTGCAGAAAGATCTGTGGAACAAATGTTAGCAGTTTTGCCACACAAGCAGATAGCTTGAGAATGGAATGTTAATGTCTTTGATGTCTTCAAACCACATGATGCACCAGAGGGACAACTTCTGTTTAAAATTCCTATAATGTGTTATGCAGCCTCATATCTACCTCATTTCCCCGCTCAGTTCTGGTGACATAATCGAAATCACAAATCACGAAAGCAGTCAAGTAAGTTGACATTTTCAGTGTAATATTAAATGTGGTAACTGTCCACAGGTTTCCATTTTCATCCTTCACTTCAGATACATCTAGAAAAAAAAGTCATAGAAATATTCAAACCAAAGCTTGTCCATAATATACACAGAATTCTGTGGTTTCTGCATGGTTTTTTTTACCCCTTTCTTTAATATGGTGTATTCCAGCACTAACTCATCTATTTCTGGTAGAAGGAAACCAGCCAGACTTGTTGCTACTGACACATATCAGAGTCGTGACCTTCCATGCAAAGAGCAGAAGTCCACTCTTAAGCTTCTTAAGTGAAGGATATCAAACTCCATCAATTTTAAGATGTGTGCAAGCTGAGGACAATATATCCCATGCTGCTTATCTAAAACACACAACCTGTTATGATCAAAATATTGGTCATTTCTGCCTACAGATTATTAAATACTTAATCAGAAACCTTCCTTCTAAGTAAAGAGGACATAGGCAAGATTCTTTGGTGTACAAAATGCTTCAAGTGATTCTCACAGTGATCCCACCTATTATATAATTCCTAAGTGACTTAGTTTCCATGCAAATCTCACAAAATTTACTTTTATGGCTGAAAATTGTTTAGTTGAAAAATAAAGATTCATGGCATTGAACTGCAAAAAAAAGAGTTTTTAAGAAGGAGGCAAGAGACTGAATGGATTTCTCTAGGAACGCTAATATAGAAAATTTTTTGGAATCTTATACCCCACAGACATTCCACATGAGATCCCAGCAAGGGACAGAAGGAGCATCTTCAGAGCCTTATAGTCCCCTTGTTCTTTTTCTGCACATACAGAGGAGGCTAGAATGTCTCTGCCTGGCAAAACAATTTTTTGTTTGTTGAAAATATCTTAACATCTACTGAAAATTAAAGGAATCTCTTGATGTCACAAGTACAGGCTTTGCATTCCTAGGGCTGCCATTTTGCTTTAAAATGATGTCACACAGTAAGACAGATACTCTAACTAAGCAGTAAATACCAGAAATCAGACCCTGTGCAGCCTCCAGCAGGCAGAGAGGAAAGCACATCACGACTGGTAAAATTATTTGACAGAATGGTTACCATCAGAGGCATTAATTATGAATAACACTCTTAAAATTTTTAAGTTCATAGGCACAGATTTTCTGTGCCTTTTGAAGACTTCAGCAAATGGACAACACAACACTTCTTTGGATGACATAAACTTCTCAGATGAATTGCACCCTTTTTAAAAGTAATGTAGGAGGAAAAAACATACATCGACTTGTTGTTTACCTACCAATAGCAGGCATGTTGGAAAGGGCTACATAGCTTGGGTCATGGATAATTCTGATTTTAAATGTGGCCTTCATGGCAGGTTCATCAAAACATGGGTAGACTCTCCTGGCATATGTTGGTTCCATTTGGGAGGCAATGAGCATACTGTATTGAAAATGCAAATAAGATTAATCCAGCATGCTATAGCTGATCAAAATCCTTATATAACACACAGAGACAACAAATTAGAAAAAGCAGCAAGAGAAGAATGTAGATATGAAGATTTGGAAAAGATTTGGCTATTATTTAAAGTCATGACTAAATCCCCATACCCAACAGCCAGTTCAGTTGGATGCTTGTAGAGAAAATCAGTCTTTTTTAATTGCATCTGGTTTTTTTCCCTCACAGGTCCTTTCCAGATTAAATGTCCAAGCATTTCTACTTTGCTTGCTAAAACAGAGTCGATTAAGGTTTTGCATACAGCAGACCATATCTCTTTACACCTGCTCTTCTCCCTAATGCATGCACTCTTATTAATTAATCATACATTTTAATAGAAAAATTGTGATAACTGTTAGCTAACTGCATATTCATGCACTTGCACAACTCTGACAAATCCCACAGGGAAGCACCCCTGTGAATACAGCACCAGTGCTGTCCCAGTGCACTGGCAAGCCCAGAATAATATTCAAAAGGATCTTTTATGCCAGGGAGCTATGCCTCACTTGAGGCAGATCTCTGTGGAACACTGTGGTGGACGCACTCCTCCAGTAGGAACCAAGTGAACTCTACTCCACTCAGATGCTCAGCAAGTCGGTCTGATCAAGGTTAATCCTACTGAGTGAGGCTGTCAATGAGAATTCAGCAGCAAACCAAAACTGGAGACTGGACTGGTGAATGGCAGAAACTGCATTAATAGCAGAAGAGCTGACTAGTGATCAATCGCTTTACACCGTAGTATCTGCAGCTATCAGTCTGTTGAGCTCTCCTGCTCTCCCTCCACAGTACCTGGCTGCAGGGCACTGATCTCCTCTCAAGGAGGGGATCTTCTCTCAAGGTTACCCCTGTGGCTGCAAGACCCCTCACCAGACATGGATAAGCTGGGGACATTTTTTACCTGCATGCAACATTTAAGATTTTTTATAGGAAACTTACTCAATAATCTTTATATCCCATACTAACTTTAAGTGTAGAGCATTGACTGCTAATCCATCTGCACTTAGTAAATATTAAAAAACTTATTTCTACTTTATACTCATTTAACCGTGAAATATTAACATTTACTGTTGGAGTGATGTCTGTCTCTTTTCCAGCAACACACACTCACTGGAAGCAAAAGGTAAATCACTGTGTCTTGTGGCAGAACCTTCAACAGGCTGTGCATCTGAGCTGTTCACATAAGGGCATCCATACCAAGAATCAGAAAAAATACACACATAATGGTCCTCAAAGCTCCACACCCATCTGCCAAGCAGTACCAGCAGCTGGGCACACAAGAATGGCATCATCTTCTGCTTCAGTGACCTCACTGCTACAGGGCAAATATTTTTCTGTTGTAGTTGAGGTGTTCCCCTGCAGTGTATTCACACCAGGGTCAGAAATGCTTATTCTTAGCACTGAGGCATCCCAAATGAGCCAGGAGCCATCAGGAGAGCACCCATACATACAGTATCTAATGAATCAGATCTGCACTACATTCTAGTCGTTGGTGCAAAAGCAACTAATAAAAATCAGTGCAAATATTGTGTTCAGTTGCATTTTGGAATGCCTGTTCAGCCCTATTCAGTCAAGTATTTTATGCACAGGACATGTGCAGAGCAGTTTCCAAGCAAAATTCTGAAAGGATTTTGAAATATTGATGTGAACAGTGACACATAAAGCCTACACTTCATAGTACAGCCGGTGGGATCCTCCAACCCTGAAGTAGCATACATGAGCTCACTCATGGCAGTGCAAGAAGATCTCTATGCAGATCCTGCATTATGTATGTTCAAGCCAGAAGTGTTAGAGAAGAACTGATTTCTGCCTACTCAAATCCTGGTATGGACTGCCACAGTTACATGCAGAATACTGATTCCCCTTTTCAAGGAAAGCCTTCAGACACTTAATGCTAGAGAAGTATGAGCTTCTCCCCTTCTCACTTCCTGTGCTCCTGCAAGCACTGCAGACATGGCTTCCCTCTATCCATAACAAGCACTCACATTTTTCAGTGTTTTCTTTTGTGTGTAAGACATGATCAGGTGGGTAATATGAATTGTCAGCAACAGTAACAGCATATGCAATCATCAATGGTCAAACTGGTAACAAAGAATTTCCGTGTTGGACATTCACTGAAGTTGGAGCTTTGGTTTATTCTTTTTTCACAGAGGTAAGGTTAAGACTTCTGAAAATAGCTGTCCCTCTGAACAGCTTTCTGACCCAGCGCAACAGCAGTGGGGTTAGCTGACCAAGAAAAGTGACCAATAAAGAAGTTCAGATGGAACAAACATTTCAGGGACTTCACTTCTCAAAGCTTGCCTTGCTCAGACTCTTCTGAAATGAGAGGTCTCTAGCGGTTCCACAAGCAGAAATCACAAAAACCACTAAGACTTCTAGCTCATGCAAGAAATACAGGAGTGCATGGCTTTAGAGAGATGTCACTGTCCATTACAGCTGCTGGGTTCAGTTGCATGGTGAGGCCAGAAAGCCTCTGCAGGAAACTGTCCCGAGGCTCTGCTGAAGACTGGTACAAGTCACTTTAGAAAAATCACAGGACAGTCTGCTGGAGATGGAAGTTCCCTTGCAGAGGAGTAACAGGCTTTGTACTGACAGCTGAAGGGCATGGAAAATTTTTATATCACTCCTCATCTATGTAATCCATTAGAATCCAACTTTTTCCATCATTGACATCCTTGACAGACCTTACAAATCACTCAAAACATATCTTCTCTAAAAAAAGAATTCAAAACCCCTTCAGTGTTATTGGAACCCATCAGGTTAGGAAATGGCTGGTAAAGTGATGACTTAAATCTTAGTGAAGGAAAAATAACAAGATACTATTGCATACCCTTGATTCAGAGAACAGTTTTTCTAAAGTAGAAAACATATGCAAAATCATTCAATAATATAAGAGATGTGTGCAGGAACAAATAACCAAAACAATACATTACATCTGCACTCAGTGGATTTTCTTTGATTTATTCCATTGTCTAAATACCACTGTCATCTTTTTAACCACACTGCAATATCACATTTCATTAGTGCTTCATGATGAGCTAAGAATGAAAAGAATCACTTGTCATAAAGCCTCCAAACAACTGGAAATTTAATTACACACATTATTTGAATGATTTTAAAACTTTTTCTTATTTTCAACTGTTGCAGCAAGGCTGATGACAGCTTTATTTTTTTTCCAGACTCTATGAATTTTATGCAGCCTGAATCAAAAACAATCTGCATCTAATTCAGTGTTTCTTATGTTGCCTGATATTAAAAGACAAAACCCCTTGCAACAGTATTAAAATAGTAAGATAAAAAAGCAGTACTTTATTGGAAGCTTCCAGGTTCCTCCACAGTTACAGGCTGTGGGCACATCAGTATCAGATTCCTACATTTTTTATAAGTTTAACAAATTATCTTATCTAACAAACACTGTCCAATTAGAAGAGAAGTTGGTTAGGTAATTTTTTGCCTGGGTACTGCCCTATTGGAGTTGGTCCAGGGCTTATTTTCTCCACTTCTTCTTCTGTCTTCTCAGATTCTAACTGGAAAAAAATGTTCTTCTTGGGATCCTCTACTTGAAAATAAGACTAAATAATATTTCAGGAATGTGTTAGAAGGTTAACTTATTCCTCTAAAATGCAAGAGAAAGGGTAGGAAAAATACCAGGATCTGTATAATCACGTATAAATAGTCTAAAAACCTGAAAATATATGAAAAATATTTACAAAGCAAAAATCTTTAGGCATCACTTAGATAGGACTTAATTGAATCAATACTGCATTGACACAGTGACACAGAATTAAGTAATTAAGTACTTGTTCCTTTCTTATTTGGATTTTTATAAAACTATGTAAATAAAAAGATTCTAGACTTTTCTTACCTTAAATTGCACAAATAATCAAGTGAACAACAATCAGTGAATGAAGAAATAGCAATTAAAGAAAAACACAATGCACTTCCTAAAATACTTATTGTCATATTGCACTTTTCTTTAAGGCTTAACCAAATTATCACCTTTTTCGGAAAGAGAAAAGGAAAAAAAGGAGAGGAGAGGAGAGGAGAGGAGAGGAGAGGAGAGGACAGGACAGGACAGGACAGGACAGGACAGGACAGGACAGGATGAAAATGTTTTAGATGATTGACTACTTGATAAGCTCTGCCCCAGCACTGATTTTGCAGTTAAAAGAAGGAAAGCATCCTAATAGCACCCATAGTGCAAATGACCGGTTGTCTGGTGACAGCTGAACAAGTTCATGTGCAACAGCACCTACAAGGTACAGCTCTTTAAAGCCTCCCATCCTACTCCACCGTGCTTCTGAAACTGCATGTGGTCAGCCTCTCTAAACTCATGCCCAAATACACACCCAGAATCCCGGGATAACGACATGCTCCCCACAGACACAGGCTGAGGAGGTGGGGAGCTGTCAGCCCTACACAGACATGTGTGGGGCCGGGATGAAGGCTCTAAGGCAGGCTCCATCTCCCAGGCACTGGGCACAGGTACTGTCTGAGCCCCTCGCTGTCAGTCAGAGGCACTGAGAGCAGCAGTTGTCCAGCTGCTGCAGGTGAATTGACCTGCCGACGGAGAGCCAGAGCAGCCTGGCCGATGCTCTCCGGAGAGCAGAGCGGCGGGGCTGGGCACAGCCCGGAGCTAGGCACGCTCTCTCTGGAGCCCGCGTGTGCGGTCCCTGGGAGGTGTTCAAGCCGTGCGGAGCGGCTCCGCCCGGAGCGGTGCGGGGTGCGGGTCCCGCAGCCTCCGCGGCACGGGCGACCCCGAGCGAGGCCGTGGCATCCCCGCCGCCGTGGGCGCTGGGCGCGGGGTGCCCGCAGCGGCTGCCGCCGCCTACCTGCTGTGCCCGCTGTCGGTGTAGCGGGTGAGGAAGAGCCCGTCGAGGTCCTCCTCCAGCCGGCCCTGGAAGCCCAGCTGCAGCACGTAGCGGCGCCCGGCGCGGAGTCGGCCGCGGAGCTCCAGCACCGCCACCTCGCCCTCCTCGTCCAGCCGCAGACCCGCCACCTCCACGGCGGCGCCGGGCTCGGACAGGGGCCCGCGCACGGCGGCGGCCCCACGGCTCTGCAGCCCGGAGCTGTGCAGCACCGCCGCGTCCGTGTCCTGCAGGCAGCGCACCGTGATGTTCACCTGCCCGCTGAAGGCGAAGGGCCCCGCCTGGCCTGGCCGCACCCGCGGCCACAGCTCCAGGTCGTAGTGGAGCGGCAGGAGGTGGCGGGGCAGGCGACGAGCGGGGCTGGCGGCGGGAGCGGGCGGCGGAGGAGCGGCGGGACCGGGGGAGAGGGGCGAGGGCGGCGGCGGCGCCGGCTCCTGCCGGCAGCGCCCGTACAGAGCGGCGAGCGCCAGCAGCACGACCAGCAGCGCCAGCAGCAGCGCGGCCCCCGCGGCCGCCGCCCCCCGCCCCACGTAGAGCCCCCCACCGCGGGTCCGCATCCCCGCCGCTCTGCGCCTCGACGGCCGCGGCCGCCGCTACTTACGTGGCGGGGGAGTGAGCGGGAGTGAGCGCGCCCGAGGGCGGGACGAGCCGGGCCAGGGGAGTCGGGTTCCCCCCCGTCCCGGGGAAGCCTCTCCGCCTGCTCGGGAAGGGCTGCTCGGCGGGGCGGGAGGCCCGGGGACACCGGCCCCGTGAGGGAAGCGGGGAACAGCGGAGAGATGGGCAGCGGCAGCCTTAGCCGGGGGAAGCTGCCGGCTACCCCATCCCGCCTGCCTCAGCAGCCTGCGGGGGAAACGCGACGGCGGTCAGCCGAGCAGCCGCTCCTTAAGTCCGAGCGGTGGATGATACCGGCGGCGGGGGTGGGCGGGAGATGCCGGGTACCCAACACCCGCCGCGGATGAGGGATATCGGCGCTGCCCGGACAGACGGAACGGACCCCCGGTGATCCCGGCCATGTCTCAGAGGGGGCAGCGGCTCGGGGTTGCAGAAAGCCCTGGTACCGCAGGCGACCGTCGGGCCAGAGATGGGGGCTCCCCATGCACCGGCCGGAAAGAAACCCAACCAAAAACTCACAAATATTCCTACATCTTTTACCACAGGGACAGGAGAAAAGATGAGAAAACAGCGGGGTCAGTGTATGAGGAGCGCAAAGTGTTGTGGTTAGTGTTATCTGTTCTCGAGGGAAATCTACATGTTAGAAGTTCGAGTCTGAAAAATCTTTGGTACATAAAGGCAAGACCAAAGTGAGTTTTTAATAAATAGTTTAGAGTCTCATTTCCTGCATAGTTCAGTGGAGGCTATAAACATCACTGTGCTGTCCATACATAGTTAACCTCACTACAATCAATAGCATTAATCCCGTGTTCCCAGTTAAACACATATTTAAAGGGTTTGCCAGCTTGGGCTGGATTGCCAGCCAGATTGAAAAATGAAACCTTGTAAAATTTGCCTGGTGCTTTTTCTCAGTTGCAGCTCCTTTTTAAAAGCATGATGAGCTGTGCACCAACAGGAGCAGAAGCCAGGAGCAGTGGCTCTTGGGTGCCATTGCCTCAGACATTTTGTAATTGGGATTACAAGCAGGGTTTCCCCCTTCTTCTTTTCCCTTTTTTTCCCTTTGAATTTACTTCCAACCCACATTGTCTTGAACCAAAACAATTTCCTGGGACTTGTAGTCTGCATGAGAGCCACATTTAACACCATCCATCTCTGAAAAACTGAGACATTGGATTAGGTATTACAGTCTGTTTTGTCACCAGAGTTAAACCAAATTCACCTCAGTGACAACTCTAAAGTTTATATCTTCTGCTAATTCTGTCAGGTACAGAATACAGGCATTGCTTTCCTCATGCTGGGTGCAGCAGAGCTGGCTGCTCCAGGTGTAGGGAACAGCTCTGAGCCACTGCACTATGAAAATTTCTGGTTCCATATAATCTGTTTTCCTATCACTTGAGGGATGGGGGGATCCCCTCTGACAGCCTGTTTCACTGGCTGCATCTCTCTCACTCTTCTTGCCTCATCTGCCCCACTCCCCAATGCTTTTGCTGCTGTAGCCCATTAGGCTCACAACAAGCTGTCTTCTGGTGCTGGCTCACTCACCTTCCTTTTCTTTTTCCACATAGCTTGACTTGTATGTTTCTGTTTCCATGGTTCTTTTCTCATTTGGCTTTCATTTACCCCAGTCCTGCCCACCCATACCCTGGGACTTTTTTCTGCTTCCCTGGTTCAAGCCTCTGCACTCTTTTCACTTAACCCACCATCCTTGCAACATGCCTCACATAACTTCACTCTTCATCTTGCACATCAGCAGGCTCTTCCTTTTCTCCTAGCATATTTCGCAACATCCATCATCACTGTTCTCCCATTAAGACTTTACAGTAATCTCCAGCCAACTTTTTGGAGGTTGCCAGACCTGCAGCCCTGAACTGACCACCTTCCAACAACTATGGCCTTGCTGCATGTCACTTAAAATATTTCACAGAAAATGTATTCAAGTGCTTAGGAAAGTATATTTTCCTTTGTATTGACCTTGCAAGTTTGGGAAACAGTTTGTTGTGGCAGTCCAAAGAGCTGGTCCATCCCACGGGAGCACTGACACACCAGGGAGACAAGGTAAGAAGAGTGTGCTCCCAGAAAGATCAGAACAGAAAAGACAGCAGTGCAGAGAAGGACACAACGGGAAGAGGAGCACAAATGTTATAGTATATTAAGGATTTCCATGTCCTGTTTTCCAAATTTTTTTTATTCATCCTCGACACTGTTCAGTAAAGCCATTCTCATCCACTGAACTCCTCAAAATAAGGCACAAACAAAATTAAAACTGAGGCATTTCATTCCATGTCTGTGAAAAGAAGCAGAACTCCTCAGTGAAAAGTAAGTAGTGCAGACCCCATAAGGGAAGGTTGCCCTTATTAACAGTGTAGGATGTGTTTCAAATTCTATGGTTCATGTCTGTTAAACACGCTTTATTTTCTGTTGTTTTCAGTGGAGAATTCAAACCTGCTATTTTCCTTTCCATACTAAACCCACAATAGTTATGACTTAGAATAAATGTTTTTAGAGGTGTTGTCTAACTACCTTTTCCTCTCAAATTATTTGTAATCTCACAAAGTGACTGATGGATAAAGGCCAAAACTGGGCATCCCCCTCCTGGTGGGAACACATATACCAGGGAATGTTGGAAGTGGGAAAACAGTCTGCATGCAGTACAAAACATGTGAGGAGCTTCTGGTGCAAATATTACAGTTCATCCCTTCTGCTGAACTCTGCAAAGTTAAGACCTCTGTATGACATGCTCCTGGAGCTGAAGATGCAGGAGGTCCTAGACAAGCCATGCAGTCTTACCATGGCAAGCAAGGCAGTTTTTTATTCAGGCCATAGCACAGATCAAATCCTGACCTTGGACAGAAACAGGAGGCTTGTATTTGAGTCAGAAGAAGCTTTTAATACATATCTGAAGGTAGAAACAAATCACCTGTTATAGTAGAAGTCAGACAGTTCTGTTGCTTTGAAGAGCACCAAAGCATCTGACAAACTTTACTCTCTTGTTTCAGATGGGGTCTGTGCCATGCTCACTAGCTGTTCTAAGTACTATTGATGTCCCCTAGATTTTGAACAACAGAGAAAGATCACACATGGCATCATGAGATCTATTGTCAATTAGGATGCAGTAAGGTAAACAACACTTCCTGTGGCAGCTGGCCAGGAAATCTGACATATTTCAAGTATGAAAATGTTACAGTGACCCTCCCCTAAAGTTTTTCAAGATTTTAAGGTTAATAGTATTAGTCTCATAAAAAATTTTGTAGCATCATCATAAATCATATCCATTGAATGCCAAGAAAAAGGACAATCACGTTTAAGCAAACTGAAAGATGGTTCCCTAAATCACAGTCTTAGTGACTTGTTCAATCTAATTTGAGAATGAATGATGGCTTATATGGCAATTCCAGCATTCAGTCAGGGATGATCAGCACTCCTGAAACTCTAACAGATCTGATCATGTTTCTTCTTCAGGTTTTGGAGAACTGCCTGACTTCTTCTGTATTTACAAGGTCAGAACTTCTAGGCATGAGAAACTCATGTGCACAATGAAATCCCCCTCCCCCCCTCTTTTTTTAAACTTGATCTGCTCATTTCACACAGTGTAATTTGCTCTGCATCATTTATTCTCCTTCTTTAACGATAATGTATCAGAGCCAAAAATGTTGTAATGCCTGGGAGCATCTGTGGCAGGAGCTATTCCATGGAAGATGCTCAAGCTGCAAACTTTTATCATTGCTCTGAAGGTCCGAATAAGTTAGGAGTTCAGGATGTTTCACAGATGTCTGAAGTAGGAAGTGCGAGCTACAGGTGGACATGCACAGTTAGCATAGCTGTAAATAAGTTTTAGACAGATGAACAAAATACGAGCAGCTGAGGACCTTATCTTCAGTCTGGACAGAAGATTACCTTATCTTCTTAAAGATGTTCTCAGTTTTCCTACGGACTCAGGGTGAATACTTTATATCACTCTTTACCTATCTTCAAAATCAAAGTCAAGACACGTGATATTTGTTTCCAAGTAACCAGAATTAAACCTGAAAGAATGACGCTTCTTTCCCGAATAAGAAAAAAACCAACAAACAAAACCAAATCAACAACAACACGAAACAAACAAAGAAGCACCCCAAACAAACAAACAGAAACCAAACCCACCACCAGACTCTGTTCCACTGATTCTGCCCTCAAGAGACTTTGTACACTCCTAGTACAGAATTGTGAGTGGATACAGACCATCACAGCAGCAACTGAACATGGATCTGTATTTGTGTTGACAAGACTGTCTTAACAGGCCAGTACAGTGCAATACAGAAAGGTAATATGGAAAAGATTTCAAATTTTAAAGGGTCACATTTGACCAAGCATTGCAATGTCATCAAAAAGCATTAAACTGAAAATTCAGGTCAGTGTTTTTGAGTGAGGTGTCATTGTGTGGTGGTCACTATATGAGCAAATAAAGTGCTTTCACTACAACAAGTTATACATCTAATTAAGAATTTGTATGCAGGGAAGCATGCTTGAAATACTACCATTATTGGTAATTATGTATGATCTGTAACTGGAGGGATTTTTTAAGCCTTGCTTTAATTAAAGTATGTTCCTTGGTCTTTCAGACTGACAGGCCACTGATAATCCTCTGTCTTGCAGACAAAGAAACCGTGCAAAAATTTGTAAATTCTGTTCTCCTCTGATGGACCAGCTGTGAGCTGTTTACCAGGGCCTTGCTGACTGCCTCTGTAGATCTGTGACCTACTGAGATGGTTTGGATCTGCAGAGCAAATGCGGGGTAGGAGCAACAGTTCTCACCAGTGGAGAAAGAACAGCCATTGGAGCAAAACAAAGCTATTTCTCTGGGTACTTCTGCTTGTGGAGGACAACAGAGTAGTCCCTAAATGGTGTGGGTAAAATAGAATAATGATGAATCATATAACTGGGGTTTGACAAAATGACCATTTTGTCCAGTGAGCAGTCATGGTGCTGAAGACTCCCTCTGAAGAGCTGAGGGTACTCGAAGCCAGCAAGACCTGCAGCCCTGTTAAAAGGTAGGGTACATGGGAGAACCACCTCCTCCTCAGGGAGGGTCAGGAAAGCTTTTCCAGGAGATGTGAAGAAACCCACAGAACAGTATGGAAAGTAACCAAGAAGTATGCACAGCTGACATGAAAATTGCTAACCAGAATATGATGATGATGATGAAGGAGGCTGCATTTTTATAAATTGGGGTTTTTTTTATAGATGGTGATACTATCAGCTGGCTTTGAAGCTGTGGACTGATAAACTAAGTCTTGCAACTGAGGCTATATGGCAAAGAAACATTGCATTTTCATCAGTCTGCTTAGCAAGAAAAAAAACCCATTGGAACAATGCACTCTGGAATGAAGTTTTGAAAGAAAATTGTTGAGGATTTAACAACAAAGGATGAATGTATCCATGAAACTTTGTTCCAGACACCATTTATTTCTTCTCTTGTAAAGTGTAATGTTTTCTGATTGTTACTGCACTTAAAAACAACTTGTAGAGGTATCAGATTTTCTCCAAATATGTCAAAATTTTCAAGCTCACATCTGGTCAGACTGTATGGAAGTGGTTAGCAGATTGATATTGCTTAATATGATGAATGGTGTAATTTTTTAAATTGTTGGCTCATTTTATTATATGTTTTACAAGTTTTAAGATGCCCATTATTTTTAGGGGAGCTTCACTGAAATTAACCAGGAATGTAGTACTTGTCCCAAGAGTGCTTGTCATACTGAGATTTATTAGCTCCCTAGGAGAAATATCAAGTAAAACTTTGAAAAATTGATGTATTGGGATACTGTAAACTTTTTCTCACCCATGGAGTTGGCCCAGCAGAGTTGGATCAAGGACCCATGTGTCTCCTCTCATTTCATCTGCTTTTTTCAGAAGGAGGGCTCTTGGATGGTATGCAAGCCGAGGATTGCAACAGCCAAGTACAGGAAATTCTTCACAAAGCTTACTTCAGCCCTAGAGCTGCAGAGGGAGCTGAAAGGGAAACAAGCAGAACCTTAGCACGTCCAGCTTGCTTTCCTGTTGGGACAGGAGGATAGCAGAGGAGAAAGCCATGGCTTTTCCTGCTGGAAATAACCTCTTCATCTGCACTGGGCTGGTGCCAGTCTGGCTGTCCAGAACAGTGGGCCATGCTCAGTTTTGTCAGGACTTTTGAAGCGTCTCTCCTGGGGCACATTGTGCACTCCAGCCACTGATGGGCATTCAGACCAGGACACAGAAGAGAGCGATCCAGGGCATCACAGCTAATCCAAGTTAACTCCCTGGAAATGCACATGCTTTGGGACTGGGTCCTCTGTACTGACTGCGTTGCTCTACAGATCCACTTCTTTAGGGTCACCATATCTATATATGTCAACTTAATCTTTCTTAGCCCATTTTCCTAAGAAAATGCTTGATTTTTCTATACTGGGAGTTAGCTTTGAACAGAGCCCTATTATTGCACGTGTACACCAAGCTCCACTGGCTCATCATCATCATCATCATCATCATCAGAAAAAAAAAGTATGTGTACTTCACATTCTGAAATATTGTTTTAAATATGTACTCAAAGATTATAAGCTGTTTGGGACATTTTGAGATGTGTCAGATTTTCAAAAATTACTGAGAAATGAGGACAGTTGTTTCCTCACATTTTTTTCCCCATTAAAATCTTCACTAAATCAATCAGACCTGAAGATTATTGGTGGGAATTCCCATGCTGCCAGAGACTTAAACACCCAAGACTTCAACAGATATAAAGCTTGCACACCATTTTTATCCCCAGGTTCTGGGTATCATATTTTGAAAGCTAGTCTTCTTGAAAAAGTTCACAAAAGATTGCCTTCTTTATTGGGCCAACAAACCTGTGCTTCACTGCAGAATGTGGCCATGTGTCAACTTGTGATCAAATTGGCCAGAGCTCTGTATATCCCTGCAGACCCCAGACTGCCTGTTTTCCAGGGCCTCTTTCTGGCAGGCCTTTGGCAGAAATGTACTAAGATTTGAGCCTGATTTATAAATGGAATAAAGCAGGTCTCCAGTTTAACTCCTTAGTATGTTCTTCTGCCACCTCAGAGCACAGGACCTGTTTAGAATTCTTTCGTGGTGCAGTTTGCAATCCCATTGCAGTTCTTCATTTCTACTTGCTAGATTTGCACTGATAAACCCTAAATCTGGTCTTACCTGATCTCCAAATGCTCTGATCCAATGAGACAATTTTAAAAAAACCAAAAAACCTCTCCTGGAGCCTGTGTGTTTGGCTGGCCAAGAGTTTCAATATTTTTGGCAAATCTCTGTATTTGGTGACATGTGACCTGTCTCAAGAAAACATGTATCATGGAAGAGGCTCAAAAATGCATAAATTACAAAATATAATTCATAAATCTTTTGTATGGATGGACTTGAGGAGGGAATGTACCCTGAGCTCTTGTACAAATCAGCTTTCTACAAAGAATGTGACAAAAGATATGGAAATAGGACATCCCTACTCACAATAGGATAGGAATACATTTTTCACTTTAAATTAATGTGTATAGAATAATAATGCTGCTAGCTACTACACCCTGTCTTTGATGCAGAAAAGATCACAATAGAATAAAGGATGTGGGTGAGCCTTTGGATATATCTTTATATTAATCAAACAAACAAAAAAACAAACAAACCAACAAAACAACCCAAAATAAAACCCCAAAAACCAAACAAAGAAGAAACCAAATACAACACTTCTGTGCATTTGTCTGTGTTGGAAAAGCTACAGCTACAAAAGCAATATTTTCTTTCAGGACTAATGATACTGTTGATGCCTTTGAGAACAGCTCAGTAACAAAACTAGAGTTGGGAAGTATTTCTAATCTTTCTTTTTGCAGAGTTGTGTGGGATTGCAGGCTGACCCATGCCACCGACTCCTATGTGTGCTGTGGTGGTTTTTGAGATGATATGGCAAAAGCCTTAGGAAAGCACAGTCAGGATGCACTTCTGACGAAGATGGCAGTAGTGACATGAAGATCAGTGAGAAGAAGACTCCAAGCTGATGACAAGGTGAGGAGAAATGGTAGGAAGGCACAGGGCCTAAAAGGAAGTAGCCTATACCAGTAATTCATTCAGGGGATAATTTCTGAATCATTGAAGCCAAACTGCAGGAATGCTAGTTTTATTTTAAAAGTCCAGATGAGGAACTTGTGCCATTATGATCAATCTAAACCATTAAATTATCAAATCTCTATGAGGGACAGAGGGATGTATCACAAAAAGGAGCATCCCAAACTCTCCATGTCTGGTACAGGGGTGACAGAAACACAGTCTCCATGCCAAAAAAACCAAGCCACAACTGAGAAATGACTGAAAAATAAGACAAGTGCAACCTGAGAAAACTTGGACGCATGCAACATATTTGTTTGTTCTGGAAACAGAAAGAATGACATCAATAAAGTATAGAAATGGGCTGCTAGCCACATTCTTCACTGAAATTAGCAAATCTAGTTGTGAGGTAAGGGAAGAGGGGAACCTAGCAGGCAGATAAACCAAAACAAGTATAATGGAAAAAGCAAGGACATCCTGGCAAAGTATTCAAAGCTCCAGGCCATGAGAAGCTCGATGTTGACATTGTGGAAGAGCATGGTTTTGTAGTGCTCGTCACTCAAAAGAAGAGGGGCCCCAGGATTCTTCCCTTCCCACCGCCTGGCAAGCCTTTGGGATGATCTGCTGTGGTGGCTGGATCTCACATGCCAGAATTATTTGTTAAAGTGTTAGTGAGTGATTTCTGGTAAATTTCTTATATACTCAGTAACCTGGAGAGAAAAACTCTTGATGTATTTTTGGTGAACTTTAGTCCATAAGACTCTTACCCCACAGTGGTTCCAAACTGGTTTCATTGACATCTTGAAGGAACACTTTGGGTCACTATAATTCCTATACCGCTCTGGTATTATAATGACTCAGAGTCATCTTAAATATCACTAAATTTAGCATATCACTAAATCTCACTCACAGCCATCATGCACCTTTGTCCTCACATCAGTCCACCTGGTTCTGCAGGGACAGACCACTGCACACATCACAGATCATAGGACATGCACACATTTTCAGTTCCTGTCCCTCGCATTATGAATGGTTCTTAAGTTTCTTCCCTGGGGTCACTTCTGACTGGAATGAAGGATGTATGATCCCAACTGCAATTTTAACCAGAATTTAAAACTGAACCCCACAAGATCCATGTCCCACCCCCTGAAGCTGACACTTCGAAGAGATAAACCTCAAAGCCCAAGCAGATGTCCAAAACAACTACACTGGGATTAACATGGACTCGTTTACAAAAGGGAAGGTTTTAAATAACTTTTGTTCTGGGAACTCATGGGAAGCTATTGGAAGATTGTCAAGCAAGTTCAGCTTTTATTACCAAACCCACACCCATTTCATGCACATTTCAAATGATGTCCAGCATGAACAATCTATTCTTTGTAGTGTTCCCTCTTCTGAAGTAACAAACCCTCCTGGCTTTGATTACCCCTTTCAAGCACCTCCTCAAGCCGTTGACTCATTTAATATTCCCTTGGTCCCTCGTTGCATGACTTCTTTGCTCACCATGTGCACAAAATAATATATGTGCCAATAAAATGTGAACTCCAAAGTGCTCCTTTCTGTACCAGAACAAAGCGTTCTCTTTCCCCTTCAGTTGACTACTGTTCCATACTCTGCTTTAGCTGATGGCGCCTTAGAGGTTAGAAACAAATACTTCACAGGAAAGGTTTTTCCTGCTGAGGCTGATAGACAAAGCTCAGCATAGAGAGTACACATCAGCAACAACTACTCATCTCAAGGTAGTTTATAACTACCTTGAGCCTCAGTAGGGTATTCTTTCATAAAGCAAGCCATTTCAAAATGCAGAAGAAAGAGCAACAAGGAAGGTGAAAGTAACTAAAACAGAATGATTTTGGCATGAATTGTGAAAGGCAAGAAAATAATTCCAAGGTTGGTAAAAAATGACAGCAGTGCTGGCCTTCTACTGCAGCAAATTTTTGGAAACCACTGTGCAGAGTTGACATTACACATTTTGCCTGTTCTGCCTCTTGGTCAGACCAGAGATACCATATTTCATCATGTAATTGGGACACCCCTATATTGCATAGATTACATTAAAACCTATTCAGCAAAAAATTTCAGTGTCGTGCAGGTGAAGGCTGAGACATCTCATCTGTATTGAACAAAGAGACATTTGTGAGCAGTTTCTTAAAGCTGGATACAAACATGAGTACATTAGAACCCAAACCTTTACAACAATCTGTCCAATTTAATTCCAAAATACATGGAAATCTCAAATGTTGAACCCTTTCATCTTGCCTGCATTTAGACTTGGGAAGCACAAAGCACAAATGCAGATCTCAATGGAGTTCTTTCTGCAAGTCTCTGGATCATAATCCTTGGTCAATGCTGTCATAAAATAGAGAGCAGGTGCTGACTAGTCAGGAAATTATTAAGACAGCAATGCAATTAATTGGGTGTTATACGGGTGTACGGGTGTATTTAAACACCACACCACCGGGCTAGGAAGATGTCAAGTGTGAAAAGCAATGCAGAGCACAGTGGACAGTACACTTTCCAAAGAAAGAGCTCTACCCCTACCTCTTCAGTAGCTGCCTCTCCTGATGCATGTCTTCTTTTCCCTTGATAATTAACTGTCCCTTAAATAATTCTGTTTGGATGGTAATGCACACCAAGTTACCGTAACGGTTTACTCCATTCCCTGTTTCTTTACTTCCCTCTGATCATATTCTGTATATTACAGGGTTAATCCTGTTGCTAGAGAATCTTCTACAAAAACAAGTAGTTTCTCAAAAGAATGTTAGGGGGAATATCCCAAACAAACTTATTGAACCAAATTCAGCTATTCAAGACTCCATCTCAAAACCAGCACTACTGCATATACTCACTCTTGTGGGTTTTATGTCTCAAACTGAAAAAATTTTCAGAGTTTAGTCAACACAGAGTTATTTATAAAAAGTGCAAGTGAGCCAAAGCCCCGGCAGTATGCCACTTTTGTTATACTACTTAATCATTCTTTTCCTTCTCTCACATAATAGACACTTCAGTTGTATAAACATACTTTATTGTATCATAAAATGGCAACCAGGGATTGCTTCAAATATCTTAATGATTCCTTGCTGTGGGTATGTAGCAGAAAGAATGAAGTTTGGAGTGTATCCCAAGAATTATGTCAGTACTCTTCCTAAATTCATTGTGTCAACCCTAAAACAAAGTGATGTGATCATAGCAGGCAAGAGCTGAAGACTTTACCATGGGGAATGGTAACTTCATTTTAACATCATGACTGTTGTCTTAAAACTGCAAACAAGCTAACTTTTGCCTAACAGCTGTGTTTATTGATATCTCTGTTGCCATGCTGTATCCCTTAAAACTATCAGAGAGCGCCAGTTCAGAAAGATTCCCCATTACCCCAGCAGCTCAAGGCTCAATGAGACAATGAACCACTGCACAGGGAAGATAGGGCCAAGCTAAAAGTTCTCCTGGAGGAGACATCTTCCACTTCTGCAGCCATCAGTTTTACTTGCCTGGACTCTCGTTAGAGTGTTGCTTATGTACCCAGTACTATAGAGGAACTCACAATTTTTATCCTCCACGTATCTGTTCAGCAGGTGTGAAATAATGACACTCATCAGCAGTCTGGAGAAAATGGGTCACAGACACCAAAATGAGCCTACTGCCTCATCTACCATCCAACCTGCCAGGCATGAATGCCTCACATGCAGAAATCTGAGGGCACAGTGTAGTGGTTGGCCAGCCCAACACTTGCCATTGCTGTGACTGTTGTGCCAAAAAAAGCAGCTTTCCTGAATTTAGCAGAAGGGGAAATTGGAATGTGGTGGGAACTGAGTGACAAATTTGGAACTGGAAACAAGTGTGGGATGAAGGCACATCAAAGTATGAATGTTACAGGTAAAAGGAAGGTGTCCATGTATCTCTAATTGAGGAATGTCATATATATTGCCAATTAAAAGAGCATAAATTTCTGATAACCCCTTTTTAAAAGCTTGACATCATGCTGCTCTAAGTATATGCATATTATTACTTTTCTGCTGTCTGATACTGAAATAGATCTCAGGATACCTTCACAAAATGCCACAACTTACACACATAATTTTTTTATTCAAAAGAAAAACACTGAATGTGAACATACACAGCTGGTGAGGATAGTCAGAGATTCTCTTATTCTAAAGATTCTGTCAGCAAAGTGATTTCATTTGCAATTGCAAAAAAAAAAAAAGATGCAGACAAGCTGCACAACAACATTTCTGGAATTTTTAAATTAAAAACAAGAATTCCAGGAATGGTCCGAATAATCAGAGAACTGGAACAATAGAGTTCCAACAGGAAGAGTGGGAAAAAAAGGGGAAATTCTGAATGACTGATCCCTTTCTTCCATTACATGTTTTAATGTTCATAGAAAGACTGTTGGTTCAAAACCAAAAGAGAAATTGTTGGAGGTCAAATATTACAACTTTTACACGGAATGCTTCATGTAAACATACTTCTCTCTACTTAACCTAGAAAGTTTTTGTGGTTGCTTCCAAAAGTATCTAACCTCTTTTGTGTAAAACTGATTACCACAACAAAATGACTGCAGTATCAGAAAATGGATTAAGCCATTAAGAAAGGACCAGCCCCTCTAACAGCCTTGGGAATCAGATGTTGACCATGCAATTCACTGGAACCATCTGGTGAAATGAAGAAAAGTTGTGCAAGTGCACAGCTTTCTGAGGTCCAGAAAAACAGCTAAGCACCAAATAACCAGCAAAAGAGACTGTAAGTAGCAAAATAATATTAGGGGCTGGCATCCAGCACGCTGGCATCACAAGTTTTTTTTCTCCTCTGACTTGTTTTGAATTCTATTGTTTCTTGACTTGCTCTTCAAAAGCCTCTCACAACTGAGGTGGCATGCTCAAGGCTGTATCCTTAGATTTACTCTTGCCCACTGCAGGCAGGAGTTCATAGGTACAGCTTTTAGCTAGCACACTTACCCTGTCAAATCTTGCTATATGGCAGAGGTAGAATATGGGTGTATCTTGAGCAAAAAACAGGAAACATTAATTTTAGTGAGAAATATTATACTGATACTTTTGAATTACTGTGAAGCAAAACACTTCAAAAGTATGAATGTATGATTTTCTAGTTGTTTTAATTTTGAAATGTGTTTTAAATTGTTCACATCTTAATTTTATACAGTCGTTTTAATTTTTAGTGTCAGTTATGAAAGAGTGAACAATTAAATAATGACTGTAACTTCCTAACCTCTGCAAATAATTTACTGGATAAAGTTTAATATACTTATTACTAAAATAGCTACAGTACTTGTAATAAAAAGCCATTATGAATAGATACATAATAAAATTATAACTTAATATACATATACCATTAAAAAAGGCACAAAAGAGCTACAAAGTTCTGAATTTGAAGCGAAGCATTTAGTGTTCAGCAAAGACCCTTCAACTAAAGTGGAAAGAAAACTATGTAGAAAAGCTGGAACTTTTCACCAGCTGGATTTTTTGCTGCAGCCAGCTCTGTGCTTTCTGGGCATGTATTATATACACATACACAGAATGCCTCAGTCAGAGCTCTGGTATGTTAGCAAATCTTCAGCTCCGTGGAAGGGGCAATTTCATCTTACACGTCTCTAGTGACAGCACTGTTTTTAAAACTTCCTGTTCTCCTTCAGTCTTGGCCATTTATTCCTGCCTTCATGCAGCTGTTCACCTCCTGCACTGAGACAATGTTATGGTCTGTGAGAGCAAAGGAAAAGAATATAAACCTCCCCCACCTCCCTGAAGAAGAAATACAGAGAGTGAAAAAAGAGAAGCAGTGATGAAGTGATAATTTCCCCCTTTCCATTAATATTTAATGAATTATTTGCTTCTCTAAATTCCATGTAAATATTGTCAATGCCTGCACAGTATCATTTTCTGAATGGCAATCTAGCATGGTACTCTTCCCAATTAAAATCTAGATCTTCAGGGGCTGACAAGCCAGACCAAACTCTGGGTTAGCATAACAAAAATGTTTCTTATCATGAATACTGGGATAAAGCCAAATTACTTTAAGTGATAGACTTTGCCTTCTAAACTTTGTGTTTAGACTCTGTTGAATCAATGAATTACTGACTTGTATGGGGCTACATCCACTTCTTGGCAGCTCTGGCTGAAGAAGGCACTTGTCTTGTTATAGTATGAAAACAGACAAAGCACTTTTGGAAGAGCAAATGGGAGGGGTACTAAATCATCTTTTTCTGAACCACATCAATATTACAATTTCTTCTGAGCCCAGAAAAAATCAAGAAAAAATATTATTCTCCACCTCTGAGATTTTTGACTAGGAAGTGCAGAAGGAATCCCACAAAAATTATTGATTCTTAACTCTTACAGAGCCTCCAATGAGTACTTCATGTCAAAAATGTTTACAAAGTCCTAAGATTTTTAAGGCAAAAGTAATAAACTTAAAAGGGTTCTCCTCAGACTCTCTCAAATGAAGAAACATGGTATAATGGTATGATGGATGGGTGCTTATTTTTCAAGTGAAGTCACTGTAAGATAAAAAACTTTATCCAATGCAGATATAAGAGAGAATGGAAAATGTAAACCATCTGCATGTGAAAAAATATGAAGGATTTATGGAATGGTTGGGAAGGCTTCTGCACAATGTACAGGCTACAGCAAGCTTTTGTTTTTGATCAAGAAACAGGATAGATAGGATAGAAAGAGCCACAGACACCTTGCCAGCACAAGGTAAGAAAAACAGAGTAGCTGGCGGAGGCACAATGCTGACTTTACCACGTGTTTGGAGACACTTGGTCCCAGACTTTTCCTTTTAGCATTATACCACTTAAGCATTTACCATGTTAGGCTAACATAGAAAACTTTACCCTAGTCTTTGTTGCCTTTAAGTAAACTGGCTGCATGCCCAAACTTCTCAGAAAGATCATACAGTATATACTGCCTGGGAGCATCCAAAAAGGCCTGTCATTTGGCTCTTTATATATTAAATTGTTGTTGCTTACAATGGACAGCACAGGGCAGATGAAAATTTAGAAAACACCTGAAAACTGCTGCAGTGAAATGGTGATGCAGTCATCAGGTTCATTCAGCTGTAATACCAGGAAAGACATTAGGTCTCTTTGGGTTCAGTGATGCTGTGGTTAATTTATCTGACTTTGACAAGTGAGGGCAAGACCACAATCTTAGCAGCAGAAGACTTTGCAGACAGGGAATCATGGGAGTAGAGAGCCTTAGGGAGAAAGCACAGACCAAGACTTACGTTCTGTTATTGTTATTCAGTAACCAATAAAGCCAAACCCATCAAAACATAGCTAAGCTATACAGTTGTGGGGCACAGCCGGTTTCCCTGGCCAGCAATCCTTTTCTGTGCTCAGAGGTCAGGGAAAAGCAGAAATACTGTTTGAGGATGTACTGGCATGCTTCAGGTCCTATAAAAAACCGAGAAGCAGCGCAAGGTTGTTGCCTTGAATTACACTTTCACATTTTCTACATTGCATCTGTCTCTGCAACTCATCTCAGGAGCCCCTTTCCATTTCCACTTTGACTTGTGGCTTATCTGTCTTAGCTTTGTACTTTTTAATGGATTATTGCTACAGCTGAGTCCTCCCAAGGCAGGGGAAGAGAGGCAGGAGACACTTCAGCACAAGCAGTCAGCAGAGAATCTCAGATTGATGAGCAATGTGCAATCCATCGTGCACGAATGACAGGACCTAACAGGAGGCTTTATAAAGGAATGATGTCATGTTTGATAAAGTCTATTCAGCTCTGAAGAGCATTTTGTGACACAGACAGAACCCTTCTCCAAGCAGGTAAGGCAAGGGAATAACGAGTAGGAACAATAACTAAAGGCTGCTAAAAATTCTGAGAAATAATGAAAAGAAGCAACAGCTAGAGGCTACTAAAACTACAAACTACTACAGGCTACTAAAAAGCCACAAGGGACATTACACAATACACAATGATGGTTCATTCATTTGTTAAAGACAAATGGACCTTTTGTACTCTGTACAAGAGGAAAGAGAATAAAACAGGGGAGTTGAGGATTAGGAAAAAAAACCAAAAATTTTCACCTGCACAAAGTAGCAAACTTTGTTGTAGACATTCAGAATGAATCAAGTATCTCAGTTGAAATACATAGATGCTTAATTCTCTTTACAATAAATAGATAGGCACTTCATTCTCCGGAATTTTTAATTTCTTTGAAAGCAGAGAGCTGTCTATTAAGTAACTTCTTTTGTCATCCGAAAGAAGTAAGCAACTGAATCAGAAACAGATTTTATTTGTAACAGCCATACCAGCAATTATTAAAAGTTATTTTGTGAGCTGCAAGAAAAGCATGTATAATTTTGAATCTTTCAAGTTAGTTATTTTTATGTTTCCATTACATGCCATTTACTTGTATGGAATAGATTATACTTTCAGATCCAGTTAAAACAGCCACTTTCCAAAGCATACAGTCTTGGTTCTTGAGACTTTAGTGTAATTGTCCTAGTCACATGAAGAAAGCTATCCCAATGTGATCAACATGAAAACACCTCTGGAGAGTAATCAAGTTACAGCACTGACAGTGGTGTGGATAATATAAAATATAAAGAGTCAAGTTTTAAATCCTAGTAAGGAAGGACTTAAAATAAGCCACTGCCTTATGACAGGATCCATAGTGAAAGAAAAACGACATATAATGGAAGGAAATAAATTCATAAAAGAAGTTGGATTAGTAGTCATGTAAGGGTTAAAGCAGTCTTTTCTCTAGATGGTCTCATGTTAATAACATATGTAATGTGCTTATGACAACATAACTCCCAAAACCACAATGTATTAAATTATTTCTAAATTACTTAACATACCTGTGTTTATTTGTTAGAACACAGTTGGCATGGCTGGGTGAAGAAAACAAATAAAACTTTCCAAACCTAAATACATTTATCCAATTCTAAATAAGAAGTCTTTTGGGAAGTCAGATAGATCTAGTTGCTCTATTAAAAGAGAAAAACCTTCAAGAAGAGAATCTGTAGAGCTTGATTTTGTTCTTTATACATCACATAGTTAAGACTAAGGAAATAAGAGCAGACACTGCAGCCATTTCCTAATTTATAGATGAACCCTCTAGCTCAACAACAAGAGAGTAGCCAATTGGTTTTTATGCTAAACTTCACACCCACTGATTTACTCAACTGTAGTAGACTACTAATTGTTAATTTATCTAGTTTCCATACTACAACCATTACATGCCATCCAGATGTCCCAATTAGCTAAAGCTATGCCTACCAGTGCAAAATGGCAGATACACCAATATTAAGAGCGCATCTGCCTAAGGAAGAAAGCTTTTCCAGTTTCTCCTTCTCACTTTCAAACCTGTTGATCCATTTCAGCGTGTGTGACAAAACCAGACAATCTGAAAGACATCTAATTACCCAGGTGCTGTGTATCTACAAAGAGAAAACAAAATGCAGTATTCTTGCTGAGGGAACTGTTGCACACCATTCCCTTTGGCAGGCCATCCATCCCACATGCTTTGGCTGCCCCTGGGCACTGCCTGACTCATCAGCTTGTTCCGAACTGCAACCAGTGTTTCTCCCCTCACCTCCTCACAGGGGGTGAGAAAAGTGACAGGAATATAGAGGCAAGTGGTGAACTGGAAACACTGCGAGCACGGGAAGATGTCGAGTTACTGAGGTGCACATCTCCTGGGATACTGGAAGGGATACTGGAAGGGAAACTGGCTTGTTGCAGGGAGTGGTGTTGGGTGACAGAGTGCATGGTTTAGGAGGAAACCAGGCTTCACTAGTTCTGCTGCTCAGGGAATAGCTTGTCTTTCCTTCTGGTTTACTTACTGTGTCTCAGCTAGAACATGGAACGTTGCTACTCCAGCAGCAATTCCTGAACTTTTAGGAACTGCATTCTAATAAGGGCTCTCTTTTTCTTGAGATTAAATTGTCATGGGATATTGCTGCTTGAAAGTAATGCTTGGCTAAAGCTGTCTGGATAAGAATGGGTGATATTCCAGTTCCAGGAAACAATACACATGTCCTGCTGTGTGGAAAGTAGGAGGATAATACATTTTAAAAATCCAAATAAGGAAGGCTTCAGCTTAAAAAAATGTCCCTACATTGCAACACAAGGCTGCCTTCCCACTCCTAAAAAACCCCAGAGAGATTATTTCTCCCTTTTGCAGACATTCACTTATGTCTATTTAACAGGAAAACTGAGAATATCATGCACCTGGTCTGCATTCCTTTTTCAACTGGAATAAATTGTTTTAGATTTACTCATATTAACTTAAGGCCAGAAATATTAGTACCCCTTTACCCTTCTCAAAATACAATGTACTCATATGACACTCCAACCAACCTATGTTTTGTTTGCCTTCACAACTGTCAGTCAGTTGGCAAGGGACTAAACCCCAAGTTGGGATGCTTAGTGAATCCTAAAAAGCATCAGGCCAGTAGGAGCTTCAGAGTGTGCAGAACCTTCAGGAATCACCTGTTTTGGTGTCATAGATGTTGGCATCTTTCCACTGAGTAGTTAAAAAGGTTAGCTGGATTGCATGATACGCTCAGGAAGACACATCCACCCAGACACTGATTGTTGTGGTTTTTTTAACACTTAATCCTTGTTTCTTTCCTCAGCATCTCTAGTGATTACCTTCCCATGCATTGTGTTGCTTTGGTTGATAGACTCTGAGAAGACCAGCTCTCCAAACCCACTGGAGAAGAAGCTGGGCCATGAAACCCAGGTGCCAGAAAGACACTCCAATCCCCTTTTCTTGTTTTAAATCTTGTTTGACCTTTTTTTCTCTGAAGTCTGGAAGCCAATCCAAATAAGCAGATAGATGGAGAGCTGCAATTCCTTATCTTAAGGCAGAGCCTATAGTTAGTTCATTCATCTACAGCTGGGCAGATTACAGGCAGGGATTTTTATCTGTGTAAAGAAAGAACTTTAATTCAGATTGCTTCTGTAAGAACTTTTCTGTTTGCAAACAAATTGCTAACTAGGAAAAAGAGCACCATAAGCTGAGGCCCAAAGCTATTTCATGAACCTTGGCTAAGACAATAGTAGTTAAGTGTTCAAATGCCTTTTAAATACGGCCTAATGGGCACTCCTGTCTTTGCACACACAGCCATATTTTGAACCATTTAAGAATGTTAGGATTTTGTGGTTTGATATGGTATGTGGTTTCAAAATGATGCTGAGCTTGTCTTTGAGGTTGACCCTGGAGAAACAGACTTGCTTAGATCACTCTTTGCCAGTCTTTGCTAATTTTTGCACTCTATAGAGGAGTTTGTGCAAACTGTAATATAAAATATGCTTCCAGAATTACGGAGGTCCTAAATGACTACAAGAGAGTACAAAAATGCATGGAGCAACTCTGGCAAATTTGATCACAAGGTTCAGCCCCTCATCCTGCTTTTCAAGACCCTTTATGAAAGTTGCTTAACCCCTTAGTCCCATTAAAAATACCCAGTTAAATAAAGCTACCCTGTCTTCAAAGCAATATCTAGCTTCAGTTTCCACTGTTCCTGTCACAGTTCTATGCACTGAGGTACAAGGGCATCAGGGAAGCTGGTTTGATCAGTACTGCTCAGTCTCAGAAATGTAAACTGCAGATTTATTGGTTTCTTTCCCAGTGTGCAGCCATACACACTGATTGTTTCCACTCATTCTGAGTGGAGTCCCAAATGGTTAGCACTGCTGAAAAGTTCAACTCTGTTAAAACCAGCGTGAGTTTTTTTGAAAAATGCATTCTCTATGGTCAGAGCTCTGGATTTCCTGATCCTGTTTCCTGGTGCTTTAGACTAAGGAAGAAAAAACTCCAGACGGTATAAGCTTGGCTTGTAACCTCTCGCTGCAACTTTCATAACTTCAATTAAACGGGAGGGATTTGAAGAATTGTATAAAGATATAATGTTTCATATAAACAAATAATGGTAACACAGACATATTTCTCCCATGTAACATTAATTGCCACCTGAAACAAAGAATTTTCTCTACCTTCTGAAAGTATTAGATTTTTGATATTGCATCATACAGAAAACAAAAATATCTGTCTTCTATTAGTTTGAGGTGTTACATACTGCAAAAAATCATCTTTCATAGTGGTTTTAATACAAGGTAGATGAATGTGTTGGGCACTGCATGTTTTCAAATGAAAAAATGATGAAAATAAGGTCAAATTTCTTGTGGTTGAACCAATGAAGTAAATACAGAACATATTTTGTTTGTTTGGATCTTGGGGGAACAAACTGTTTTTATGTAGTCATATTACACTAAAGCAAGTAATGTAATGTATTGCATTTCAAAACCACATATTTATATAATAGGGAACATATTCACATCCAACATAATCAGTCTCAATCACAAAAACTGGGAACAATTCTGAAAAGTGAAAACTTGTAAAAACACACCTTTATTTTCTAAATGCTGACATACAAAGGAGGAAAAAAACCCGCAGTGTAGCCCTGAAGAAAACCTTCATGTCAATAGGATCCAATTGAGAAAAGCTGTTTATCATACATAACTTCTTGCATAAATCTGTTTTAAAATGGTCACCTTTGAAACATCCTGTATTGCTAAACTCCACTAACCTCCTCACAATCTAGGTCTTCACGATGCTGCATTTTAACACACTTGTGTTCCACTAGGGAAATGCATGACAAAAATAAATAATGTAATTCATTCAATGTAGGACTTGACAGGTATTTTTCAAATTTAACTAGCAAGGAAGATTGTGTCTTAAGACAACTACAGTTCAGAAGTGGTTAGGAGGAGTGCCTGGAAACTTTTCCAGTTTTGAAAATGATTCCTGTGCCATTCAATGAGAAACCCAAGATTTTTCAAGATTTCCTGCACAGAAACTGGGAGTGAGAAGTTCAGAGCAGACAACAACATTTTGTTAACTTCGAACTACTGTTTTACTGCAGGGCTTTAGCTGTCCATGCACCAGTGCTGCTTTGGTAGTTCCTTTGGTTTTAAGTAAATATTGCATGCAGTGAAAATTGTTATTAAAAATTCCTGTCAGCTCAGATACACTCCTTAACAGCTGTGGTCACAACCAAGCACCATTTACAAAACTCTAATTTTGAAAAATGCATAATCTACTGAATTGATGCCTCTCTCCCCAGATAAACAAGCTGCTCTGTATAGATTTACAAGTCATTGCATTTGGGAATTGCTATGTGGTAGAGAATTGTGACATTGCTAAATAAACTATGATGTTGAGCACAAAAATGCTAGCCTCTGTTTGTTATCCACTGAAACATGAGATGGATCTCAATATTCCTAGAGGAGGAGAGAGTTTAGCTGATTAGTTTTAGGGATACAAATAAACATGGTGTGTTTCCAATTACACCAGTGAGTCACAATAGAGTGCTGGTTAATAGGGGTAGTTTTGTGCTTGAAGTCCTACAACCTCTTCATGTGCTTGTCCTTCTTCCCTTCCCCAAGCACAGCTGATCACTTAGCAGCACTAGTCAATCACCAGAGTTCAGGCCACAATCCTCAATCTCCTTTATGTGAGGATGTTTGTGCTGTCACTACAAAGCTATGCATAAGGAAGTAACACAGCCTCGTTGCTCGTTGTGACAAGCGGTATGAGTGCTTGAGTGTGGCAGAGCTTAACAAGTATTCCACTACACTAACAGATCTGAAAACATCCCAGCCACACCTGCTTAGACCTCCTCAAACCTACAAACATTTAAAAATCTGCTTTTCAAGGCTATTCTCATAATCAAAGGGACAGACAAGAATATATTTAAACACAACCCAAGCTTCAAAACACAAAATCCTGAGATTTTAGTATGATAGTCTTCTCAACCTCTCATGTATTTTTTTTTTTTGTATCCTATTACTTCTTAATTAGGGGCATGTGATTTTTTTCAGACTGGAAGTGCACTTTAGACAGCTACAACTTCAATTTCCTGACTGCTTTACTTTTGTATGATTCTGTTCAGTAGAAAACAGAGGAAGAAGAAGAGTGGCTACCTAAAATAGAAATTTTATGTGGGTATCTTTTTTGTGGTTTGTGGGGTTTTTTTTTTGGTTGTTTTTTTTGGGGGGGGGGCTTTTGGGTTTGTTTTTTTTTTGTGTGTGTGTGTGTGTGAGAAGGTTTGTTGTTTTAAACTGCAGAGAAACCATGATAAATTAAGTTTAATTATGACAGTTGTGCTTATCCATTGGTCACCATGTAATGGTACACTATGTGTATGCTGCAGAGTAATCTTGAAAAAACTGCCACGTAAGTAAGGCTATGATTTATTAATCTTGGACAAAGTACCTTTCACAGTTATAAAAGGAGTTTAGAAAAGTAGTAGAATAACAAATTACTGTACTCTTATCTGTGTATCTCTCCATCTACCTACCTCTCTCATCTGCCCCTTAAGCCCTGTCCTGCATACTTAGAAAAAGCTTCTACACAACTTTGAAATGTCACATTAATGATTTTCCAGTATATATCAGATCCTATTTTCCTCCATAAGCATCAGCAATAACTCCCAGAGCCCTTCTTTGATTCACATTCCTGCCTCTTCTAGTCCCTCCACCCAAACAATTCCATAACCAGAAAGTGACATGTACTACCATTTAACTCTAGGTTTATACTAAAACACTGCACTAATAAAAACAACACCACTTTTATGTGTACACTCTAAGGCTAAGACGCTGTAGAGCTCTCATTTGGACCTGTATATTTTAGCAAATATGGTAGCATAGCTCAAGCAAATTCTCTATCATGAATAAAATTGATTTTTTTAATATATAAATGTATGTATTTTATATTAATGTGTTCACAAAATATGTGTTCACAAAATAGAATAAATGTGTGTTTGGTATTAAGATTTCATTTATGATGGAAAGTCTGTCCACTTGGAGAAGACATTCTAGAGCCATCTAAAGAGAGAACTTCACCCAAATTTCTCCCCACAGGCTTGATGGGATCCATATTGTTCATTCAGTCAAATGGCTCAGCAGCTAAGTCACAGCCCCTCCTGGTTTACTCATCTGGTAGTCCTCTAACAAACTTCACCTTCTGCCAGAGTCTTCCAGTAGCATCTTGATTCCTACGCTCCCATCCTACATTTGTGAGTCATCTTTCTGGGGTTTTTTTACTCACAAATTTCCACATATGGCCTCTGTGTGCCTGTCCTCCTTCCCATGACTTTTTCCATCACCTCTCTCTCAAATTGCTTTTCCCAAACGGTGTTCAACTCCCCTTCTCTCCTTGCCAACAAACTCCATTTTTCAGTTTCAACATGCATCCTGAAGTTTTCTATTTCTTTCATTTGAATCCATTAAATTAATTGATTTTGTCAAAACCACTCTTGCCTGATGCCAAGCAGCGCAGTTCAGTGGGCTCTCACACAGAAAAGGGAGTTGCAGTTCCCTTTCCAGCTGAAGTGAGGGGTCTGCAGCTCCGCATGCGTGCTGTAAGCCAGTGAATTAGAGGGTCTTCCAACACATAAAGCTGTGAACCCGAGCTGTCCACCAGATCCCCTATAAACCAATGTTCCACTCAAACTGCTTCCCCAAATCCCCCATCTGCTAAATCAATAATAAGAGTAATAATGATAATGATGATGATGATCATCATCATAATCTAACCTCTACAAAAACTCCAAGTGAGCCCTTTTTTTTATACTGAAACTCAGAAACTAGGGAGGGGAAAAGAGAACAATTTTGCTAAGGCAAAGAAAACATACGGTGCAGTAATTAACTTGGGAACAGAAAATATTATAATATATTTGCACTGGCCCTGTGCTGAAACCCTGTGTGCTAAACAGGTCTTTGTTTGGCCATTAAATGTCACTGGAACTCCCAAACTTTGGCACGGTATTTCCATGTAACAAAAAGACTAAGTAAGTGAAAAGCCACTAGGATGCCTTCTGGCAATGGACTATCTCTGTTTCCTCCACTGTTTTCCCTAACTTGAAACACCCTGCATTCAGGCTCCCCGCTGCTGTCTAGACACAGCTCTGCTCTTGCCATCCACCCTGGGGTGAGTCTGTAGCCTGAAGCCACAGTAGCACATTCTCAGCTCTCACACACACCCTGCATTGAAGGGCTCACTGGAGGCTGCAGTTTCCTCAGTCCTGCTAAAGAATCCAGGCTCCCTACTAATGTACCAGCTATCTCCAGCTAATGAAGATGTTACCAGATGATAAATTGTCTACACCTGGTGAGCTAACACAATGCTTGCTCTCCAAAACCACTGGTCTATGGAACTGCACAATGCCCATTGTGTGAGAAGGAGAACTGGATGTTCACCAGCCCCAGTGCCCTGCCAGCTCAGGTCACCTGGAACACTGGGGTCCATGACCAACAGGGACAACCAAAAAGACTCCCAGGACAGAAGAACATAAAAGGAAGGGGAAACATGTTAATGATTTTGGGGAAATTATTATCATATGTGTCTTTATTCTGGGACAATCAATCAATAGGTGTGTAAAATACAGTATATAAACAGAAACTTCCTGGTACTCAGCATGAACGACATTTTGGAAGAGCTATGGCCCCATGCAATCACCCAAATAAATAATGCCTGCTTCTCAATGCTACACTGATGTTAAGGAGTTTTTTATTTTACTGAATTTTTGGTAACAAAGATAAAATCAAGAGAATCAGCCTGGGAGGAAGTGAGTGAAGCGTCTTCATTTTGACAACTCACTTACCATCTCCAATGGATGGACAACAACCCTTGTCATCTCCATTAACAATTCTAGCCCTCCCAACATATGCAAATTCTATTTGGAATGACTTGGCTAAAAAATGATGAGGAAGGAGTGATGAGTGGGAAGAACAAGGAGAGACATTTGAAATTCCAGAAGTGTGTCCTCCTATGAACAGGTATGACCATCACAGCACACACTGAACAGTGAGTGGATGACAGAGACACCACTATAGTCAAACTCAGAGAATAATTTCTAAATACAACTCTAAAACAAACAACCTGTTATTTTCACTCTCGTTTTTGAACAAGAGGCTTTGTGTTCCTTACACGCTTACAAATCTAAATATCTAAATCTTGGAAAAAATGGATGCCAAGCAAACTTAATGATTCTGGAATGTTACTCATTCTTCTGGCAGGCAGGAGAGAAATTTTCTTACAAGGCAATATCACTTGGGAATCCCAGTCTTGGCACTGATATTGACATACACCCTGAAGGAATCCAGCCCTCCTCTCCTTTTAGCTTGTCATTTATTTAATAGGTGGCACAGCTAGAAGGGAGCTAGGGGAAAAGGGAGACTGGAGAATTCATCTGTTACCACCACATACCTTGAATATTCACCCCACCAGCAGCCCTATCACTGTTTTACATCAGAAAGTGCACAAACATGGCGTAAGTACTTTCTTATGTTCAGAAATGCTGCTAATACTATGTAGCACTTACTAAGAAACAGCAAGTTTTCTCTTTTCTCACATTTAAATCCATTCGTTTTCTTTTCATCTTTGTTAGTGCTTCCTCATCACTCATGCTGTCTTTAGATAAATGGTTGTCAGAAAAGCAAAATTAGATCAACCAGCAAACGTCAGATAAACATATTTTAGCAGTTTAAAGCTTGCTGCCTTTTTCTTTAGTCAAAAGACCTGGGTTTGCAATGGCTATTTTCTCTCTCTCCCTCTCTCTCACTTAAACCAATAAATTGTTCCTCAACTCTGTCACACTTTTATTTCCAGAGTATAAAATGATCTGTTTAGCTCCTTCTTCTTCTACAACTTTAATTACATTTGTTTTCTTATGTCTTTTGGGCAGCATCCTTTCTAAGTTGCTCTGCACACTACCGATTTCTTTTTGCCCAAGCCCTCTCTTTGGTATTTGACTCCTGAGAAACCCAAGTTTGATTTAGCAGGAAGCTTTTCAGCATACATACTCATGAAAGAATGAATTTAAAATTATGACTTAATGCATGATGCAATGTCTTACTGAGTTACTACCCTACTACATCATCTTCCCTCATCTCACTGTCTCTCTTACTATTCCCTTGGAATTGGTTGGGATAGATTTAATTTTCTTCATAGTGGCACGTATCGTTTTGGATTTGTAATCAACCAGCATAGACAGCACCCCCATTTCAGGTACTGCAGCATCAAGCAAGGCCTTTTCTGACACCACCCCACTCCAAGTAGGCTGGGAGTGCACAAGAAGCTGGGAGGGGACACAGCTGGGACAGCTGTTAACTTGTGTTGTGCTAACTCACAATGCTTGGGTATTTTTGGGTAACTATATTGGATTAGAACATTACTAAATATTTTAGAAAACTGTAATCAAACTGAAGAGTTACTATAGTGGCATTAAACTACTTAAATGGGCTGTAACAGATTCCCCAAGAACTGAAATTTCCCAGGCCAAGGAAGCCTATTTAATAGGGTAATACTTGCAAGCTTTTGCAATCTGCTGCACTGATGCCACAAGGGAAAGGATGAGCACTATTACCTTCTGATTTCCTGCATGACTCTAAATTGTAAAATGCTCCCTCTGCTCCTACCTGCCTATTTTTTTTCCCTGAAGATCATCTCTGTGACAGCACCTCTTGCTGAAGACATGGATTAGGCCTTTTGTGTAGCCTCATAGCCCCTAGGACAATTTTAACACCTCATGAGGCTTCCTCAGACCATCAGTTCTATACTACAGTCTCAAACTACTCTCTGGCAAGAGGCTTTCATACTATCTTTCATTCTCCCTCCCCCGCCTGCACTACGGTTCCAGCACACAGGTCCACAGAAGGGCTTGTCTCCAAACAACATTTATCTGTCCTTGATTTTAAAGTAGCAAGGGAAACCTCAGCCACGATGCAGATGCCTGTATTAACATAGTTCTATATAGAAACATATTCATGGAATCACAGAGTGGTTGGGATTGAACATTAAATGTCACATAGATGCAACCCCCCTGCCATGGACAGGGACAACTTTCACTAAACCAGGTTGCTCAGAGCTCCTTCCATCCTGGACTTACAGGGTTGGGGCATCCACAGCTTCTCTGGGAAACCTGTTCCACTGCCTCACCACCCAGCCAGTAAAGAATTCTTTCCTAACATGTAATCTCAGCCCACTGTTTTTCAGTTTGAATTCATGTTTTACATGCTGCCAGCACAATCACATCTTGAATGACTGCTCAACACCTTGAGGAGAGACAGCAGCCAGATGTGCCCTGCTGGACAGTACCTGCCCTGAAAACACACAAAAGACAGACAGACAGACACAGACAGCTCTCCCTGTTGTAACAGACTCTGTATGAGATGCAGGCAGGCAATGACACATGAGATGTCACAGTGTCTCAGGAAGGAAAGGAATTACAAGTTCTGTCTTCTGACCCAAACAGTTCTCACATGAAGTAAACATCACCTCACTTGGGAATGGGATGGCTGTTTGAACTTTGAAAGATCTTTGCTGACACATACCAGCAGTGCAAATTATTGTAATGACTACTTCAAATGCACAGTCCATTTCAGTTTTGCTTCTCTCTTCTGCAGACTGCTTGATCAAACTTGTTCGGCTGGGCCTTCAGAGGGGAAGATATGGGTGCCACACACTGGCTACACCACAAGCAAGTTTCTCAGGTGCACACAGAGTGCTGATCAAACAAGCATCCTACCATGCACATGCAGTCAACCAGCACATATCCCAACCTGTGGCACCCATGTCCCACAGCAGCTCTGCTGGCCGAGCCCTAACAATCTTAGCAGAAGGTCTGTGGATTTATTTGTGAAAGCTAACAAAAAACAAGGAGACTGGAGAGACTTGTCTATCCAAGCAGCTCACAGCTGACACTACATACGCAGCTCTGGTAACAAGCTTACAGTCCTGTTCAGAAAGAATCTGGAGAGGGATTTGCTTCACTCCTCCAGCAGCCCTCCTGGCTGGTTGTACAGCAGAGCCAGCACATAAAGGGACACCTGAAGGTTGTGTGTGCTGCTGAGGTTCAGAAGAGCCCAACTGGGAAGGAAAGCAGTGGAATATGTCACAAGTGTGCCTGTCAGTCTGCCTCATGGGATGGATGCTGGACCAACTCCAGTGTTCCTGGGATCCCAGTCATGGGCATATTTGCTCTGTGCAAAGAGAGGATGTCTTGACCTGTGGTTGCTCTCAGGTCAGACTGAACTCCTACTGTGCCACAAGACCAAAACCAGCACACAAGAGATCTGGCTGCCAAGCTAATATTGCAGAGTGACCACCTTTGTGTTTTTGCCCATGGAATGAAAGCACTGAGTACTTTGCGGTAATCACTGAACACCAAAAATTACAAGGACAGATAATTTCCCTCAATGGAAAAAGACTTATGATTTGTTACGAGAATTTTAACAGCAAATAACAAAACAGTACTGTCATCCTGATTTTTACAAAGTGCTGTGTTTATAATTAGTGGCAAAGGTTCTCACAGATTGTATGTAAACATAGTCCGTGTTTTGCTAACCAGCCAAGGATTGTTTTGTACACTAAATATTGTTTTTCATTCCTTTCCCAAAGGCGGAGAAGGTTGATGGACTGTGTTTCTCACTTATCAATTGGAGACGTGGTAACCTTATTGTCCACTCCATAGCTGTCTGTAAAAAAGTATATAAATGTAAAAATAAAGAGAAGCTAGGCTCTTCTTCTCTCTCACCTGCCTTGGAGGCTCTGTGACCTGAGTGCCTAATTCTTCGCGTCCACCTGTACGACACAGTACTTTTTGTGAAATTAGCTGTTCACCTTTAGTCAGGTTTTGGCAGTACTTGGCTGCTTTCCTTGTTCCTCCTATAAATTATGAATACTCTGTGCAGAAGTTGAGAAATACATTTTCTCCAAGACATAGACTCTGTTTTTCTTTACCAGTTATAGACAGACAATTCCTTTGGTGTGCCCCACATATGCTGTAATTGTGTATCAAGGAGTTTTATGAGGTAACCCTTAGAACATTAGCAAGTTCTCATTTGACTAGCATAGGCCTAAGTAAAACTCAGGACTAATTTTAGCATTTATTGGAATGTGCTGCTAGAAAGAAAAGGTAAGATGTGCTCACAGGAAGGCAGCACCAATTTGAATTTTTGGCTTGAACCTGGTTCTCCTTGCAACAAATGACACTTGTCTCCACCCACCTGTGTCAAGCAGAATGAACCACAGCAGCAACAGCTGTTTAAGAGGAGGAATTTTGTATACACTTGTAATGTATAATTTTGCCTTTTCCCCCTAATATATTCAAAACAGTGGTGTCCAGGGAGGAGAGAGGATCACAATGACAATTGTACTGTCTGTCCTGCCAAGACCACAGACAACATTCTCTGCCAACATGAGATACTTACCTTTTAACAAAAAAAGAGCCAAAATATTTTTTCAGCAGTACTTAGTGCCTCTGTCCCAGTAAGAAAACTAGCCCTCTGTTCCAAGTCCATGGAGGCAGATGATAATGCCCACTCACCCCATTGAAATATTATCCTTTCTGCCCCTTTGTATTTGTTCAGAAGAATCCATCTTGCAGTTCTAAGAGAGGCCTGGAGTTAGGAAAAGTGGCTTCCAGTGATTCATTTACACATGCTGGCATCCTTATGAATGCCACTATAAAGGCAGGCCCTATGGATGTGGAGTATGGCAAATCAGTTGTGTCTCTTCTGCAGCTGATGAATTACTCAAGATGACCTTTTCTCCTTTTTAGCAACAGCAAAAGACAGATTTTATAGATACATACGCATATAAACATATAAATATCCACACACAAATACCTGTATGTGCTCACCTATATCTGCTAAGGGCATTTTTTTTGTTATGAAAGCATTAAAAACATTTAAATTCTTGATCAAGAGCTTAATCATTTAGATCTCACATCTTGTTTCCATTTTAAATCCTAAGCAGTGGTTGAGAGGAAACTGAAATAGGAGAAAGGATTAAAAAGACACATAATTCTCATGAAGGTGAAAATCAGAAGCAGATCAATATTGTGGCAAGCCTATGGGTATCTGAATACAACACAAGGCAAGCCTTAGACAGCGAAGAGAAAGGATACTATTTCCATAATTTCTATTAAGGAAATATCCCCTCTTCCCAGCAGTGTCTAATGACATGGTAAGAGGACAGCACCTCCCCAGGCAAAGTAAAGATATTCCTCTGGCAAAGGGGTGGCAAGCAGACAGGTACAGCTACCCTGAGGAAGCTGACATGGTCATAGCACCTGTGTTTATTTAAGGGGAAAGTTCTACCATTAAGGCTTTTCTATGGATGAGAATTTCCCTTTGAAAGGAGTGCAGTTTTACTGTGAAAAATCTGGTAAAGCATTTCTTCCCATATGACGATTTTCTGAGTAAGGAGGTACCAGCTGTGAGCTACAGGCTCACATCAAATATTTGCAGGCTAGTCACAGAGAAGCTTCGCGAAAAGCCTGGTGTCCATGGAAGAGCTGTCCACAGAAAAAGCCTTTTGGCTGAAGACATGTCAGGTCAGAGAAAAGCAACACAGGCAACAGTAATAAAACCCACAAAACTAAAACAAAAGAGTTTAGAATAGGCATATAATTGTTAAAAGCAAAGATCTAGTTCACTAAAACAAAAGACACGCTGGCTATTGACAGGTGAGAAGTTAATCTGAAATATGCTTCATGTCAAGGTGCATCTCAGACATATTTTCTTTTGGGTGTTTCATCCAAATAAAGACAGAAAGTATTTCTCAGCAAGAAATGAAAAATGTTTTAACTACATAAGCTCACAAATCTGAAAAAGAGCAAGAGGGAAGAAAGTGAGACAAAAGCAGAGGACTTGGAAGAATTTCTGAAATTTTGAGTTGCTTTAACAAATAGCCCAAAGAACATTCTGTAGGTCAGAGTACCAAATGTTTCAAAATGTCCTATTCCTCCTTTGGCTGGAGAACTAACCATATAATCACAGGGGCAACAATGAGGAAAGCTTTCAACATCTTTACTTTGAATGTCACATGTGCCACACATTAGAAAGATAAACAAAAGTAAGTAAAAGCAGGTGAAATGGTAAATTTCAGATTTGTGCTAGCTAAGATGTCCAACTTGGGAATACTAAGGAATACCTCACATGGGGAAGAAGAAAAAGGCTGCATGTTTTACTCTCAATTTCTTTGGTCAAAATGACGAAGAGGTATTTAATTAAACTCCAGTTAAAATTTCTGGAAGCCTCAAACTAAGAAAGTTGATTTGGAAGAATAAATATTGTTTTTGAGAGGTCTGGAGAGAGCAACTCTGTGTGCAAAAGCATTTTTTAAATAGTATATGTTAGTTAATGTTTACTAAATGTAATACAAAGAATATGCATGAAGTTGTTGTTCTCCCCCCACCCCCACCTTAAGAAATACATTAAAATTCCTTGTATTGTATCAGATTTTCTACTTCAAAAGTAATTTCTCTTTCTTCTTTTCTCTCTCAAATGCTCCCAAAAGATGTTAATTAGTATCAATCAAACAGAAAATGTGATGTGCTTCCAAGTTTATTCTATGGACTATATCTTAACATTCAACTGAAAGGGAAAGAATAGTGTACATCAAATCCAAATTCCTGAAGTAATACAGGACCTTTCAGACTAGTCCTGAAATCTTGTTTTTGCCACAATATTATTGCATTTCCATATGCAGTATCAACTAAGTACTTTTTTTGAGAAAAAAAAAGGCTTTGCAGGAATTTTTAAATATCCCAATGATATTTTTATTATTCATTTAAACAGACTTTTACATCACACAGAGCTTAAGAGCATGATTATAAAAAAACAAGCACTATCCCCCTTTTATGTTTTTTAAATCACAGAAGAGTTTAAGAGCTGAGCAACTTACGCAGAGGTGATAGCACTTAGATTTCTCTGAGGTCTTGACAATACTATGTGTCTCATAAATCTAATTCTCAAAGTAGAGAATCACAAATGTCACCAGGCACAGAGGCCCTATTAAAGTATCCCCGTTTATCTTTCCAGAGTGCCTTTCTTTATCACATTATTTGATAGACTCTCATGTACAGGTTTGAGCTGCTCAATCTCCTCAGCCCATTCTGTGCTTCTCACAACACAGAGCAATCACAGAGTCCATTTTTCCCCAAAGCAAAGTCAGACCATCAGCGAAAGTCTATCAAATTGTGTAAGTATCAACATGTATATGTAAACAAAAGTAATCAGATCTTCAGTAAAGGCAGTTTTTTCCTTCAGTATAATAATGAACAGCTTTAGTGAGAAATGTAAAGAGCCAATATGTTCAGCACAATACCCCTGTGTAAGCCCTTCAGAGATTAAACTACAACATCAATGTCTGCTACAACAGTATTCTTATATAGTCAATTGGCTCCAAGAATAAGAAATAACATGGTTTATTGCAAACAGTAGACTTCTAAAAACAGGTATTTTGAAGTCCAGTTTGTTACAATTTTATTTAAACAAAATATGAGTTAAATGTTTTCATGCAACATTTGCACTTAAGTCTTAAATAATCATGACAAACAAAGTAGTTAAAGACTGCACTAATTATAGACTTTGGTGAACATACAAAAAACCTCTGCATTATAGGTTATACAAAGTAAAGAACATCTTAAATACTTCCCCAAAATACTGCAGCAGCCGAGACACAGTGATATGCCTTGCAAGGGCATAGGAATGTAATTTAGAAATCACATGGGAACTAACCCTTTCCTTTAATTTCACAAACAGGACAAAAGCAACATTCAACTCCACATACTGATTTTTCAGGTTATGTCTATGCAGTACCTTGAGTTTTATCCAAACAGTAAAATTAGACATGTTTATTTAGTAAACAATTACGTGGTAAATCTCTATTACATTTCTTCCTTGGTATTACCTGGAGTAGCCATGTTATTTAAAAGTGGGCAGGTTTGGTACTTTTATACTGATGTCACCAATATTAATATTTCTTGGGATCTCTGGCAGATTCATATTCTTTACAGCTGAAACAGCCCGGGCTGGAGCTCCTGCTAAACCAGCCTGTACATAAAGTGAGGAAAAATGCAAGTCAGGCAAAGTTGATCGCAAGAAGATTCACCAGCAATATACACAGACAACTAAGTTTTCAAGTATTTCCATGGTTACACAATTAGAGAAACCACATGGTAATTGTGTTTGGAATGAAATGGGTTACTTGGAAATATTAAACCAGAGAGAATACAGTTCACATGTTCCTTTTTATATGGTAAAACAAGTAATGTCAACTGGATGGAAAAGTATGAGAGAAAGGAACAGGAGGCTTATCCAAGCACGTGTGATGTGCACGTTACAGAACAGACAGTCTTGAGGTGCTGGGTATTCAATGTGCTGCCTTTGTCTCTCACCTATCCTAAAACACTGGGCTAACACTGGTTACAGGTTGAGAATATACATAACCTCAAAGTAACAAGGTGCTGAATGTCAGTCAAACCAATGAACAGACACATACACACAAGTGTGTGTGTATATATATACTTACTAATATATATATACATACACACAGGTATTTCAGGGTGGCTTAGACTAAGATGAAAAGGATAAACACCCTTCATTAGTAGGTGATGAAGAGCATGCAGACAGATCACTTCTACAGACGAACTAGAATAATCTGTTGTCCCACAGTAACTAATTATACACTAACATATCTGCATCCCCTTGAGCATTACACAACAGTTATGCCAAATTGATCTATTAAATGAAATAGCAACTATTTTTTACTGAAGTCCTCTACCACATGCAGTATCTTTGCACACAAAACTAGAGCCTTTCTGTATAAACATGCAAGTTTTACAATAGAGAATTACTGACTTCTGTTTAGTTCTGTTTTTAAAGTAGCTGCCAAGTTTACACAGTAAGATATATTATGAAATGCTACAATTTACAGCTCAGAGGCCTGAAGACATACCAACAATCATCTTTCCCTATTGCTTCTGAAAACACCTAGTCAAAACCTTGTTATTTTAAGGACTTAAAACAAGACTAATAAGTGTTACTGTATTAGATGTTATGAAAAAAACATACTATTCCTTTTAAGTACAGAAATGTTTCCCCAAAAAGTTCAGATTCTCTACGAAAATTTAGAATTTGCAGTGTGGTTTTAATTTAGGCTTGCCACAGAAGTGTAAAAATAATTTTTATTTTTGCAAGAAAAAAAAGGCATCGGAGATTTTTAAAAGAAGAGCTCTTATTAGCAGAAAAAGACATCATATTACAAATTCTCTGAATATGTAAGAAGAATTAACTTTTATTTTGATGTTTTAAAAATAAGATTAAAAATATTCAAAAACAATAAAAATCACAATTTTCAGAGCAACTAGTTTTAGAGTGTGGCATGTTATAGGTCCAGTGACAAGGAGTAATCCACAAGAAACAAAGCAAGATGCTAGGAATTGGTTATAAAAAAGACCAAACATGTAGAAATGGAAGGTCTTCAATTTTAGATTTGGCAAAGACTGAAGAAACCAGCCCATTTGTAGATAAAGTATTTCTGAACAAGAAATACAGCAAAATGAAAGAAGAAAATCGAGAAATTTGTGCCGTATTTGATTATTAAAAAGCATTGGTAGGTGACTACCACTCAAAGTTCTTAGTTTTCTCTGGAATACATTGCAACTGCAGAGTAAAATTACAGAGTACATCTGACTTCCATGGTGTCCACCTGGTCTACTGCACAAAAGGAGACAGACACCCCACACACTCATCAGATAACAACTCTACTTCTTGAAGGCTATGAAAAAAACAATTTCTACCTTTTACTGCTCTCTTATAAGAAATAAAATCAAGTTAATGAAAGATTTTCACTTAAAATACTACCTGCTGTTCTTTCTCCCTTCTTTCTCCCTTCAAAAACAACTCAAATAAAAATAAAACCAATTTAAGTTTCTGATTTTATGTGGAAAGGCTAAAGCATCACAAATCCCTAGATTTTAGTCATGAAGAAGAAACAGAGACCAAAAAGCCATGAGTCATCTATTAACAATATCTTCCCCATCAAACCCTCCTATGTGAGACATGCCAAAGTTGGGAAAAGCATGTGGGGGCAGAGGAGAAAGCTCAGAAAACCAAATCTCTAACCACATTTGCTCTCACTTTGGCCCAGACATAACCCAAATTATCAGTTCTCAGAAGTACTGACTAAATAAAACTAAAAAGGTGCAAAAAAGTATTCCAAACCCTCTTTTTCCTTCATTTCCCTTAACATCGCCAAGTCTATCAGGTCATTCACTTCTGAGGTTCTATCAATAGCAATATTTTCTTAGTGTTACCTGGACGTAACACTAGAAGTATTAAGAAATGCAAGTATCCAAAATCTGCATCCCTGAATCTGCAATAAGTTAAAGGAGCAGTATTAGACATTGCAATTTCTTTCTACTTATTAAAAAACAGTGCAGAAGGCATAAAGCTGCCCAACACTGTCCTTTTATATTTGAGAACTTGCAAATACTAATTTTAAATCAAGAGGTAACTACTTCTTTAACTATCAGTGAAGTTTTATAAAATAATAAATGCTTTTAATTCTTTAAATTCTATTTGCAGTAATGGAAGAAAAATTCATTAAGCAAAATGGGGCGACGTAAACTGTTCTTCATAGAGAAGATGAAAATACTAATTAAAAGCAATGAATTATACTATTTACAACTGAAACAACAGAAAATCAGAAAAATATAGTAGGTGATGGACATGGTAGCACATGGCTAGCAATTCAAAGGAGAGGTGCCTTCTGGGTGACTTGGATGGAGATCCTTTACCCTAATTTAATGGAAGTTATTTATTCTTAATGGACAAATAACATTTTTAGTGTAACTGGTCATTGTTTTTACCTACCTGCAACTATCCTCTTTATACAGATTTACAGTCCCTGCCTCCCGCCCCAATGGCAGAGGATACAATGGAGACACAATTGAGAATTATTAAAAATACCACAATTGACACAACCACTGCCTCTCCACCCCTCTACACAGTCACAATTTCCAGCAGTCACATTTCATGGGGACCATTCTGGATCAAGATCAGTGAAGATCCCTGACAAAACTGCTGTGATTGTTAGATTACCTCTTTTTTGAACAGGAAGATTATCTTTCACTATCAGATGCTGGAGGAGAGATTTCAAACTACATTCTCTTCTCCTGTAATTCTCTGTATCAAGTGAGTTTGTAGAATAGTGGATACAAAAAATGCAAAGCAGAATGCTGTTTTGCACAATTAATGTCCACCCTGTCAAGCACAATACAATTACACAGCATTTCTAAGAGAGAGCAAACAGTTCATAAAAAAATGTCTAATGGATAAAGTGACTGAAAAGTACTTGAACTCCCAAGCTGGATAACTAATACAATTCAAATGCTATTGTATCTGAACTCCTTAGCACTCCTTTTCAGCATGTCAGACAGTGAATTAGTACACAGTCCTTCCATTTATTTTACTGGGAATGAACCGTATTTACAAACATAAAGGTACAACAAGTAAGGACTTCCAGCCCCATGTGCTTTCGAGGTGTTTTCTAGAAGCACGTGTTTAATACAGCTTTCACTGTGACACTGAGCTCAACAAGTTCCACCTGCCTTTTTTATCATATAATTCAGCAGGTAAGTTGATGACATGCAAAGAAAGAACTGTTTCACTTGAAAAAACAAAACACGTAGCAAGCTTTAAACATGCAGTGAATAATGAATTGTCTGTCACAGCAAGCAAATGACTGAAGCAAGTGAAAATGAACCTTCTTAAGACATAATTAATGCAATTTCAGAAACACAATATGAATTGCATACAGCTGGTATAACAATAAGCCAATACAACACAGTTTTGCTGCAGCTGCTTTGTACCCTCAAATTAGTTTGTTGTTGAAGGATGTGCTTTAATGTTGAAATGCTGCGTATTAAATTTTTAGGTTCCATTATTGCAAAAAATGCTTGTAAACATGTTCATATACTTTTAAAGAGCAATACTATAGATGCAAAAAATGACACTATTTTATAGATTGAAATACACACATTTAATAACAGGACTTTTACTCTACTGGTCCTAATCTATGAAGTGAGAAACATAAGATGTCATTAATTTACTTAGGTCATTATTGATCACTATAGGAATCAATTTTCTTTGTTCTTATCATCACCCTTTCTTTGAATGCCCAACTGGTAACTTCGTATCAAAGTGATTCCAGCAACAACTCTTCAAAAAGAAATTCAGATCATTTGGGATAAGTATTGCACATCACAAACATTGTTAATATGCATATACAAATAAAAATGTTCCAACTGTCATCCCAAATAACTCTACATAGAACTAGCTAGCACTAAAATAAATATATAAAAACCACAGCCTACTGGAAAACAAAATAATGAAGGCTAACACTTTGCAAAATAAGCCACCCTTTTCCAGATATTTCAGAGGTACTAGGACCTCTCTGCTGCTGGTGTTTCATAGCAATGCTTCTTTTCAGAACAAGTATGACTTCAAAGCAGCAGGGTTATGAAATCATGAAAGGATACAATACATAATATAAAGAAATGATCACGTCCCCTGCTCATGAGGTTAAATAAATGAACGTAATTAGAGAAAAACCAAAATGAAGTCTGCAAGTATATCAAAATGAGGCCAAACAGATAAGAAGACTTAAGACATACTCTTAGAAATTTTAAGCACTTGAATCACAAAAAGAGTAATGGATGGGAATGATTAATTATTTCTTTGTTTGTTTTTCATTGCCAGACCCAAAAATAAAAACAGAATATGTGTGAGCAGAACACAGAAAAAGGAAAGTAGCTTTGCACAAAAAGAAAAACAAAAACAAAAAAAAGAAACTAAACCAAAAACCTGAGATCAAGCTCCCTACTGTATGTTACATACAGTAACATACAGACTGTATGTTACAAGTGTTAACATATTAGGCAGAGGAAGGTCATGTCCTTGATTTTCTTCATGTGCTGTAGCATACTTCAAATTTAGGTTAAAACTCTGCACATTATCAAAAACTATTTTTAGCTAATGCCTTTACAACTTAATGCTACTAAATCCAATTGTGGAGTTATATTCATTAAATCTTAATGGTATTACAGTACACTATCCTAGGAAGATCACATAAAAAGTAAAGAGCAAAGCTATTAATGAATTTAATAAACTTCAACTGCCTAAGATTCCACCTGTTTAAAATACCTGCAATTCGAATACACAGAGACTTAAAACAAGTGGAAATTAATTTTGAAGTACTGCCATTAACACTGACATTCAAACTGTTGAGCTAAACTAAATGTTTCAAACAACAAATGGCAGGTGACATTGATCATAAACTGAACTTCAAATATATAATTTCCTTCTCCTTTTTCTGTTCTTTGTTAACATTCAAGTTCAGCAATTGCAGTTACAAGGATATCTTAGAGCAAAATCCAGACATTCAGATTACAATGACAGCAAATGTACATTTGAAGTTGAGTACATGCTGACAGCCCTTCCCATTTTATGTTCGACATACTTAAGGTTGGATGATCGACTTTGAAATTTCTACATCATCTTTACATATTACACTGACAATTTTACTCTCTCTATATAGAACTACTTCAGTTTTGTTGCTTTTGGTGGTGGGGTTTTTAATGTTTCATTCACTTGAAGCTTATTCTGAAACTTCTCTTTGCAAGCAGGTAAAAGTTCTTTGTATTTATCTGGATATACTGAATGGTGAAGCAAAAGAGTTCATATTACTAATTTTAGACTATCAGAGACAAAATGCTTCCAAGATACAAGTTACTTGTATTTCGTCATCATATCTTATTTTGTTATCTGTATATTCATTTTTTTTATTGACATTAATTTTGAAGGGTTTTCTGGCTAATATTCACACAAGTTCATATTCCTTTGTTTCTTAAGAATGATACAAAGAAAAGTTAAATTCTAAAATGCAGGAAGAGAAATAAAATAAAAAATATGATGTCAATGAAAAGCTAGTAAAATACACTATAGCCAATAAAAAGATGAGGGAACTACAAGAAACTAGCACAAAAAGTAGGCTACAAGGACTAGTATGGGTATTTTTACACATAATTTTTGAGTCTGGCCTACGTAATTTATTGCCTTTGACATCATTTTGCTTTCCCTTTTTGTTAAAAGTACATTTTTTTCTAAAAGTCAGCAATACCTTTGTCTACCTGTCCTGTCTGGGAGACTGAAAGATAAAGGTCTGTAAGAGAGAAGAATGGAAAGAGCCAGAAAAGATCAGGAGGTTCAGAAAAAATGAGGCCCAGCTTAAAAGTCTAAATCACACGCAGTTGAACACTCCAAATAGAGAAGAGCTAGCCCAGATTTACCTACAATACTTCCAGAGGCTCTGAATAAAATCCCAATGACCCCTCTCCCAAAGAATTCCCTCCCTTTATCACAATGATTCTCTGGTTTTAGGATTGACCAGAAACCCATTCACAGATTAACACTAAACTGAAAGGTAGGGAAATGCATATAAGACAAAATTTCTCAGGGTACAAATAGTTTCCTTTGTAGCCCATCCAAGCAATATTAGCTGAATCACAAATCAAAGCTAGGGACTCCCTTATGGTGGTTTAATTAATCTCTATTGAAAATATTAACACATTCTTTGAGTTGATAACTGTGCTCAAATATATGTGAATTTAATAAATACATTCAGTCTTTTGCACTAAATTCTAACTGAAAGCCTGTTTAGAAACCTAGAGCATAACTAAATAAATACCTAAAGTCAAACAGCTAAATTTTGCATGTTACTGAAAGCAAGATGGGCACAATAAAAGCTGAAGTATTTCTGAAAATGTAACCGAGTTACAGCTTTATTAGTTTCATCATTCCAGCTATAAAAGAAAAGGCAATTTAAGATTAAAGTAGCTGCTTTGTAAATGCAAGAGGTATGACGGTGGTCTAAAAGCCAAAGAGACTAAAGCAACAGTGCTGTGGGCACAGGTGGCACTCCTATAAACTATGGATTACATCAATAATAATTTCTAATTTTTTGTTAATTAAAGAAAACAAAGAAGATCCACTAGTTTTGATTTCTTAGTGACCAGCGTTCAAAACTTATTAACTTATTATTTTTTTTGATTTACACAGATTTGCTTGTGTCTTGAAAATATGTGTTCAGGAAAGACATACTGGAAGATTTACAATCTTGATCAAAAAGACAAAAGGAAAAGAAATAGCAATCAGGAAATTTCTGTGGATATACATGAAACAAATGATTAATGATCTAAGGAAGTAATTACCAGGTACTGTTATGTATCTCAGCATTACAGTAACTGCTAAATTTGAAAATAAACAGTTGCTGAACTAAGGAAAAAAGAAAAGTACCTGTGGTGAGCAGACTGTGAAATGTTCTGCTCCATCCCAGTCACCAAGTGTTTTAATTTATCACTGCTACTTTACCTTCTGTAATTCATTGCTGAATGCAAAGGAACAAGTTCCTATTTTCTTTGTATATACTTCAAGTTCTAAGCATTTTTTTCAGATCTTCTACTTTTATGCTAAAAGCTCTTAAAAGAAAGAATGACTTACTGATGAATAATGGAAGCCTGCAAGTATTGCAGCTGGCTGCACTGAATCAATGTGTTTCAGAAAACTAGTCAGGGACTGGTCTACAGTTGATTTGGTAACAGAACTTACATGATTCAATGATGATTACTCAGCTGACTTCAACTTTAGAAAGTTAAGGCTTGTTTAGAAACTTGGATATTACTGCTTTGATGTATTCCTCTGTGGAATTACTCTCATGATTTAGAATCCAACACAGACTTAGCAGCTAAGTTATATTAGCAGCATTTTGGCTCTTACAAGGCACATATGGTGACGTTAAAGGGACAGTAGTATTCTGTATCAAAGATAAAGTAATTCTACGATCCTTTTTTCATCTAAATGTCTTTCCTAAACACAAATTCAACAATTGTTGAATTGAAAAGGGATTCCCACAACTCATGTGTGATCCCTCACTTGGCCTGTTATGGGCAAATACAGAATATAATTTTCCCACTCACTGAAGACCAACGGCTCAGATTACCAAAATTGCAGAGTTCATATTTACTTTGAATAGTCTAAAACTGGGCTTTAAGTTCTACCTAATCCATTCCGGTCCAATTTTAGTTTTTTGTGTTGCAGTATTACTGCCGCTATTTATTTCAGGCACTGAGAGCATACTAGCAGACAGGAATATGTAGTCTTTGAAGACACACTTTGTTTCTTTACCTAATTGTATTTAAGTGCTGAAGTCACTAGTCCAGCATATCAAGTAGGCTGGAAATAAAAGGTTTTCTGTAAGAGAAACTTAAGAGAACTACATAAGTATCTTAATAGCAATGGTGCACAATGCTATTAGATACAAAAAACAAGAACTAATCAGCAGCGAATAAGGAGTTACTACTTATGATGAAAGGTACAATACTTTCAGATACACTGAAAATTTTGGCACCATAAGCAGGCAGCTTACACTATTTAGTTTGCTATGAAAGACAGAGAGCATTATATAGCATGCAATTACTACAACCCTGTTTTTAGTTAAAAACTACACAGTGCATCACTCTTACCTCGGATTTCTCCAGTTTATTTTGAGCATCAATCTGAGTGACAATTTCATTCATGTTGGTCTCCAAAACCATTCCACCCATGACCATTTCGGCCAATATATTGTGGACCTAAAAGAGACCAAAAGAGAATTTAAAAATGCAAAATATCCTCCATACAATCTGGAAAGATGGTATATAGGTATCCCAATACAGGGAAACGTGTAAGCCACTTAATTATGTGAGCAATTAATCTAAAGCCAGTTGGGAACAAAGCTCATCATTTCATGTTCCTTTTTCCAGTATCTTCTTTTTTCACAGCTCTGTTACAAACTCATTTGATATGCCATATTATCAATGCTAAGAAACTGTCACATTTCTCTTTCTTTGTCCCCATTTTCCATCAAACTACTGGAGTTCTAATTAGCATCAACAGCAGTAACACCTCACAGAAGCAGGTCCTACAAGACTACGCAAGTAGATGTGTAAACACTACTTTGGGCTACACCTGAGAAAGAAGAGACAGTGATGCTCACCTACCATGGATTCCAAGATTTGGCTCAGAAGTAGAACTGACATTCCTGAATTATCCCATAAATACGGAGTCTTCAACATCTACAGCTAAGACTGTAGGACTCAAACTGCAGGAGCATATAAACCAGCTGGGGACATTACTGAAATGGTACGTTCAAATCTCTTCCCTGCAGCCCTGACTTGAGGATGAAAGCCCTGGTTCATAAATCACTGCTTCAGTCTGCATTCAAACCACACTAAAGACTTGTTTTGGGTTTGTGTTATTTTATAGGAATCCTTCTGCACACTTACTAGTAAAAATCCAGAATTACTATGTCATGTAAAATATTTTAATCCTATATTAGCATTTAAATCTGAAGACTAGGAGCATTTTTCTATTTTTCAGAAATAAACATGCACAATCTGGTATCTCAAAAGCATAATTCTAACCACTATTTTGGACATTTTTCCAATTTCCCTGTGGATCGAGGATAAAAGTAAACCTCTATATCAAATAACCTGGACATCGTTCATCAAAAACCAATACAGTTCATGGTTTTGTACCATTCCTAAAAAACAACATTGAATTTGTTTCCCTGAGAAATCTTAAGTTTATTTCTATTTAAATTTATAATTAATGTGTTTAGAGAGGCTGAAAACAGCTCTTCTCCAGGCCCCTTTGGGCTCTTCCAACACCTTTTTTTTCTATATACTTCTTACTCTTTTGCCTCCAGTCTCTTTGAATACTTAACTTCTTTCTCAGTGCAAACTGCCCCATACCTTGGGTCATGCTTCTTACCTTTCTCTGCATTTTTTCATACTTTCAGTGTGCAATACTGAAGTCTAACAAACAGTATTTTAAAATGTTCAAAGCATAGATGGCTTTAAAGAAGCTTAACCATTTTGTCTTGTCCCACTTTTCTTCTAAATGCATGGTTTTCTGAATAACAGCATATCATTAATTTTATTTGGCAATCTGCATATGAAAGAAAATCTCAGCTTTGACTAATAAAGCTATGTAACTATTGTAATCCATTGACTCCCAAATATTAAATATGTTTGCTCATATGCTAGCAGCAGCAAGATAAAAATAAACAGTAACTGTTTTTTCTTTTCAAATTGCAAATTCATTGCAAATACATATTAAATGCACAAATGCACATTATTGTCTCTATCTTTTCTTATTTTAAAAAATCACTAGTTATTTTCCTAAAGAAACAACAACAAAAAAAATCTTAAATAAAAAAGCATTAAGTGACAATGAAGTGCCAACGACACTTCAATATTGTATTCAAAATAGTATCCAAGTGAAAGACTGAAGGCACAACAAATAGACATATTCCAAAAGGGACCTGACCATTAAGAACATCAACTTTTTAAAATCTGAAATTGCTGTTTTGAAAACACAATTCTGAAGTGTTTTTACAGAAATCAAGAGTACATTATGTTTGATGCGCTAAAAGCATGAATGCATACTCTAAAGAAGGAATGTACCAACAAAAAACTCTCCCAGGAAAATTTGGCAAACACATTTTGTTGTCTTCAAGCAATTTGATTCTGGATGGTTCACTGTTCTAGTTAGATAATAAACTCTTGCAAGACATCATGATACTCCCAGAGATATTTCAATAGGAGCCAAAAACTTGTGAAAAAAACAAAGTATTCCCTTACATCCCTAACTGAATGCATTCTATTATTTTAGTTGTATAATAGCTTTCAGGGATGCCTTTTCAATCAGAAAGCATTAGACTGTTGGACTCAGTGTGGGAATCAGTGCAGGACTGAAATAAACCTTCTCCTCCTCACAAGACTCATGAAAATGTCTTGCTCCAGCTCCAGCAAGTTTTTTGGCTGCTTATAATACAGATGATTTTTAAAAGAGAAGTTAAATTCTGTCCTGTACAAACTACTCTCCCCAACATCCCAAATCCTCATCTGCTACAGCATATTAGAAACATTCATTCCCACCTACATTTTCCAAATTAATTTCTCATACTATATCAATATTCTTGAATAGGCATCCCTCTTGGCTCCAGGTTACTGTAAGCCATCCCTGAGTCCTGAACAATTACAAATGCCTGAAGAACATAAATATTTCCATACAGAAATAGCACATAAAATGTTACTAAGGAGGCAACAGCTGTTGAGATTACATAGTTTAACACTTCTACATGCCACATCAGTTTTACACAAGAAAAAATGTTGGTTTAGGCAGCTCTCACAAGAGAATTGCAAGAAAGCAACCTCCCCCAGCCCCATCAAGTACTGAAGACACAGAACAACACTCATTCAAGCAAGTTAGCCAATCCTTACTTGTCTCAATAGCAGACCACTCAAAATACAAACATTTCAGAGTTCACCCCAAACAGCAGCCATTATAATTAAGACTAAATCAAACAGGAGCAGTTGCTGGTTTTCCCTCTTGCACACTTGAAATATATTAACAAGCTGGGCCACAAATAACACAAGAGAAAGTTAATGCATTAATTCTGAAGACTCAGTACATTGTGCTTCTTGACAAGGTGACCTTACCAGCAGTTTAAAGACAATTTAACACTCTAATTTCACTCTCATGGATAAGTCTTCCTGTTTTGTTCTCATTCCTACAAGAATACTGATTAACTTAAACTGGAGGGAAAAAAAGGAAGAATGGAGAAGACATCAAATTACTCACAGCTGCACAACTAATGCTACTGTACAGCTGGTGGCAGCCTTGCATTACTGAAGAAGGTCATGTCTCTATATTGAATTGTTTTGTTAATCTATGCTCAAGCTAAAAATCACCGCACTGGTTAATGTGACATTCAGAGTTTTTTAACTCAAGGTTTCACTGACTTTTGTGGTGAAAACGGATTATTTTTACTAAAATATCTAACTAGTATTTAGGGTTCCCACTTTCCTCAGAGTTTGAAAGTTCTAGTCTAACCATTTAATGGGATTCTTAGGCAGATTTTTTAAATTTTAGCAAATCAAATGGAACAGTTAAATTCCAGTGTCCATCTGATACATAATTTTCAAGAAGAAATATCATTTCGTATCTATTACAAAGTGAAATATTCTTCAAGAAATTTAACATCTGGGAACACCTAAGTTCTCTACATATTATTAGAAATATTTTGTCTATAAAGTTATGTTAAGCAATACCCTTTAATGAAACATGCTACAGAGCAACAGCTTGGAGTATATATCAGCCAAAGCATTCTTCAGCTAAATACCAAACTCCTTCCCACAAAATGATTGCAGTACTTTTGTTCTTTAAGCTCAGAAGCCAATATATAAACCACTCATAAACTCTTTTGTACTTTAATCTGTCATTTTGGAAATATCCAACATGTTCCAGTCGTGGAAATGACTGGAAATCCTAATGACTTTTCATGAGGAAAGTACTGGTTAAACACTCACTCTAGGTAATCTGCATTTCACTGTCTGGTCAAGGTGCAAGTGTTTATTCCAAAAGAACTTCCTGATTTTGAAACAAACTGAGTGGGTAGGAAATGGTTCTTTCAAATACCTAACTTGGTATTATTTTCAGTCCACTTTGTCTGTCTTGCTTTCCTTTGACATCTTTTGCTGTTGACGTAGAAAGATGTTCACAGATGGGGAAAGGTGACTGCACAGAAAGCAACAGTAGGCACAATAAACAATAGAAGGAATAGATTATGTATATTAAATTCTCAGCATTTTAGGTATTATACCGAGAAATGTCAAAGTCCTTTTAAGTGGAAGGTGACTACAGTAAGAGCATTTCTCTAAACTACTTCAGTAAGTAAAACACTTGTTTCTTCTAGCGGGGAATATTCAAACAAGATTGTTTCTAAATGTTTGAAAAAAGACAAAGTTTGTTTGAGATTTTAAACAGAAAGATCCACACAGCATTCAAATTATATAATCATAGCATACAAGAGGCACCTTCCAACCCTATCTGGGAAACACTTAACAACTTCAGTTCGAGTTATATAAAACCTAACCATAAACAAAACAGAATACATTATTTCTCTAAGAATATTCAGATGTCTCAGATTTTACAATTTTATGTGCAATATTATTATGCAAATCTCCTGTATTATTTTGTCATTCCTCAGAAAGGCATATTTCATTGCAGCTTTCAAGTCATAAAAGTAGTATTTTAGCAGAAGCCGTCTAGATTTCATTGATAATTGAAGCATAGAATCAGTAAGGTTGGAAAAGACCTCCAAGATCCTCAAGTCCAGCCTTTGATCAAACACACCACGCCAATAAGCCACAGCACTAAGTACCATGTCCAGCTGTTTCCTGAACACTCCTGGTTATGGTGTCTCCACCACTTCCCCAGGCAGCCCACCTCAATGCCTGACAGCTCTTTCAGTGAAGAAATTCTTCCTGGTATCCAGCTTGAGGCCATTTCCTCTTGTCTCTGGATGGTTATTTGGAAGAAATCCTGCTACAACCTCCTTTCAGGTGGTTGGAGAGGGCAGTGTGGTTCCCCCTGAGCCTCCTCCTCCCCAGACTGAACACCCCCTGCTCGCTCAGCCACACCTTGTAAGACTTACTCTCTGGACCCTTCACCAGCTTTGTTACCTTTCTCTGGGAAGTAAGGCAGATCTTAATACCAAGTATCAGCTGAACCAAACGTTTTACTCTATAAAAATATTACAGGATGTCATTACAGTACCTTGTCTACATGGAAGATTAAATCCAGCTCACAGACATTTTCGAAACATTTGTCTAGTGTTTCCACAAACACCTGCAAATAGGGGGAAAAAAAAGCCGAAGGTCAATCTTTAACAAAAACTCTACAGTTCCAATAGGTGTGAGATTTGAGAAAAGCAAATAAAGAAATTAAACACTGGTCAGATCTTAAGGCATTAACGGCAACTACAGAAATTATGTGGTTAACATTTTATCAAAAGTATGTTATCTATGTAGAGGGCAAAACCATATGCACAAGCCAATTTAGGTTAAAACTCTGCTTGAAGTCACACGGTTTTAAAAAACAGATACATCTTGAAAAACCAGTAACATAACCTACACTTAATTTTTTCAGCTGTGATTCAAAGTACTCCTCCTTCTCATTTCATTAGAACCCAATTATTAAGAAAAAAAATCAGCTTTTCCCATTACTATTTTTAATAATTACTACATTGCAGTCATGTCCTAGTTAACCAGACCGTCAACTTTGCTGTTAACTGTCAGCATCACTGCTTCTAGCAGCAGTACAGCAGCTTGCACCTGATATAGACTGAATCCAAGATGGAAAAGGCATCTGTCTTAATGTCACACCTTCTGATCCTGTCAGGCATATCCCCACATAAATTTAGTAAAGTCTAGCAGTTTATACACAGGCAAGTAACTCCTTTTAGACTCCAGAATACAAAAGCATAAAGCAGAAAAATCCAAGCAGCTGCTGAACTCCAGTCACTGATGCTCCCTGTCAGATATGGCCTGTACATCACCTTGCTCCAGGTGTTTCTGAAACAGATTCCTTGGCTTTTATGCTTGCACTCTGGTGCACCAAGAGCATCCAATCCCCAATTAGTCCAGAAATGAAATGATGATTGTACTTGCAGTCCTGAAGTTCCTGAATGCCAATCACCATGTGTTTATGGTGAGTGCTGTCAAAGACTCCAGTCTTAGAGTTGTATGCACAGTTCCCTTTATCCAAGAGGTAACTCCTATGGAAGTAGGTAATGTTAAGAACTCTCTAAGTTAAACCTAAGAGTGAGCTTAGGGTCTTCAAAATTAAAAACAATTTCTGTAAGAATTTATTGATCTTTTATTAATGGCCAGAAAATAAACTGCAACTTATTGAAAATTTTAATCAGTTCTACATGTTTCAAGGCCATTTTGTCAGAATATGTATTTAATATTATTAAGCTGTCACTGTGTGCAATTTTTTTTATTTAAGTCTAAACTCAAACATCCTAAAGAAGCAATATAGAAGATAAACACCTCATTCTGATTCTCTGTGCCATGTGATTTATGAACCCCATCTTAGTATTTGAGAGGCACCAGATTTCAAACTGCCTAGGCCCAGGAAAACAGGAATGAGAAACAGTGTTCTGACATAGGTCACAGAATTGTTTAGGTTGCAAACCTAAAGATGAATAAGTTGAACAGGTAAGCTAGCACTGCCAAATCCAGCTGTAACCCAAGCCCCTGAGTGCCACATCTAGATGTTTTTAAAACACTAGGCATGGTGACTCCACCACTTCCCCGGGCAGCCCACTCCAATGCCCAACAACCCTTTCCGTGAAATTTTTCCTAATACCCAGTCTAAACCACCCTTGGCACAACTTGAGGCACTTTCCTCTTGTCCTACTACTTCTTCCTTGGGAGAAGAGATTGAAGCATCTTTGTAACCACTTTTCACATCGCTGTAGAAAAAGATAAGGTCCCCTCAGTCCTTCTTTTCTCCAGGCTAAACCCCCACAGCTTCCTCAGTCACTCCTCGTAAGACCTGTGCTCCAGTTCCTTCACCAGTTCCACTGCCTTTTTCTGGACTTGCTCCAGCCCTTCAATGTCTTTCTAGTAGTGAGGAGCCCAAAACTGGACAGAGGATTTGAGGCATGGCCTCACCAGTGCCCAGTACAGAGGGACTGTCACTGACCTCACTGTTGCTGATCTAAGTCAAGATGTCACTGCCTTCCTGGCTGCCTGGGCACAGTCAGCTCATGCTCAGATGCTGTCAACCAGCACCCCTGGATCCTCTTCCACTGGGCAGCTTTCCAGCCACTCTGCCCCAGCCTCTAGCATTGCATGGGGTTGTTGTGACCCAAGGGCAGGACCTGGCATTTGGCCTTGTCGAACCTCACACAACTGACCCTGGCCATCATTCCAGCCTGCCTGAATCCCTCCAGCAGATCAACACTCCCACTCAGCACAAAATCATCTGCAAACTGGCTGAGGGAACACTCAAACCCCTCACCCAGATCATTGATAAAGATATTAAAGAGGCCTTGCCCCAACACTGAGCTCTGGGGAACACCACTGCTGGCCAGATGACACCTGGATGTAACCCCATTCACCTCCACTCTTTGTGGATAAAAGTCCTGCTTCTACAGATAAGTATTTATATCTACAGACCCAGTGAAACATATTTGCTTGACATTAGCCATTCCCAACAGTCTACCTCACATTATTAACAAAGATTACTTTCATCCATGGTCTTCAGGTCCTGCTCACACTGCAAAAGAGAGGAGAATCACACCCTGCCCTTGCTATTACTACTGCTATTAATGCCTTTCAAACGTTGAAGTCAAACTACAAATGAACTGATGTTCCATGCATTTAGGACAAGGACTATTCTTTAATACCAAAATACAAATCTGTCACTTAAACTAGGAACATAAAGGAACATATTCAGAGGCAGACTCAGGACAATAAGGTTCGGTGACAAGTTAACTACAAAAATGAATATGCTTCTGTTAAATTGTACTGAAGCTTAACAAAGCAGGGTTTTTTTCATCACGCAGTTGTTAATTCATTGTGATAATAACAGTCTTCTATTAAGAAGGCATGCAAGCCAACAAAAAAACTTTTAAGTTAAGCAGAAAAAACTACACATTTGACAACATGTGCAGCATAACAAATCACCAAAGACGTTCTCTTACTTTGCTTGCACCTTAGGAGAATGCAGTTACAAGGACAATGCTGTTTGATAATAGCTGCAAGAAGAAGATTGCAAACACTGTAAATGCAACCTTTGTCCAATGGTTTTAGTTACAAGAGCTAAGAGTTTGACACTATTCCTCACGTAAGTCACCAACTTTGCACATGATTCACACACTCTGACTTCGACATCTGTCTAGTTCCTTGAAAAGCAAAGGAACCCATTAAAAACAAAGACAACCCAAAAATCCTAAAAACATCCCCCCCCCAGATCCATGTATTTAGTAGCAGCATGCATGCTCACACATCAACTACACAAAAGTTTGATTTTTGTGACATTCTTCCAGTAAATCAAGCTTCTATAGCAAGACTTGATTCATAGCTGGAGTGGTTACTCTTAAACCTTTACCTATTACACTGCAACCCCACTACACACTAAATGAAATCTCTGCTGACAATGCATGACTGGTAATGTGCAACACATACTTTTTAATCTAAGGGAAATCAGCTGGCACTGACTATTTCTTCACAGAGATGTTTCACTGATTAAGGATTTCTCATAGAAATTCTGGAAATTTCCCTCATCTTCCGTTCATGACAGCAAGTTCACTCAGAATAATGCCAGAAATTACAAGTTTTACATCTATTATAAATGGTCTTTTAAAACACTGGTCTGCAAGGTAAACTAGATTTTTTACACTAACATCCCTTGGCCTATTTTAAGATGCCTTCAATAATGAAATGGTAAACAAGATCAGTCACTTTCATCAGAATTTTAGTTGAGACAAATGAATTGCATGCTGTGGCAAGCAGTGCTAAAATTTAAGTACTTCAGTAATCACTTCAGATGCTGCAGACATGTAGATCAATAACCAGAAGAGAAAACACATCAATTGTTTTGGGACACACACCCCCCTCCACATATATTAGTTCAGATGCACTTTGGCAGAGCAACATAAATAAATGAGTAAAATAGCAGGAAAAGAAGAATGCATGCACAATTAATTACTAGCTCCCCCTTGTGCTTCATTTTTGAAATTATAATCTTTTATGGTAAAAAGAAAAATCATGCACATCTCCATGTAAGTAAACAGAAAATACGAAAAAGAAAAAAAAAGGAACCCCCTCACACCCTTCTTTTGTAAGAAATATGCTTTAGTAAAAACAGAGACACACCAGGAGTGCAAATTATATGAAACAAAATACCAAATTTTTACTGGATATACGCAAGCCAGGAGCTCCCTCTACTCAGCCATATGTCAAAACATAAAACATCACCTTTACAATTAATACCTTTTTTTAAAAACAAGCAAATCAGACAAAAAAGGAATAAATCATACATTACTATTAGGAAGATGACAAGGGTAGCAGAAAATTCACAACACCTAATCAATTAAATGTACCAGAGCATAGATAATGCTAAATACTAACAAAAGCAGGTACAAAAGATGAGATAAAAACAACAGGAGTAACTCATACCAAGAATGTACCCTCCTTCTTCCTTACAGCAATGGTAAACCTGAGGACAGAAGCAATTCAATCTGCCCGTGGGGAGTTCTCATCCCAGTATATGGCTCTCCATTTTTTATTTAATTAGCATAAAAGCTTCTCTGGTCAGGATCCTTTACCATTAAGAACTGAGAAAAACATGTTACATAAACTGCACTGCATTTCCCATGTGCATCTCCCTGAACACCATTACCCTGCAAGGCTCTATAGAATTTCCCATGGAAGACTAATCTCAGGCTCTGCTGCTGGCTGACTCGTATTCGAAGCACAGCAGTGGAGACACCCACAAATTCTTGGAGCTGACATAGGCTTTTAGGTCCATAAGATAGTTTAAGGTACCACTGCAAATGCCCCTCATTTTTTCCTTATAACCGTCTACAGCTAGTTATGTTTCCACATGTATTTTCTGTCCATGCACTAAAACCTTACATTCACAGGCTAATATGAAGACTCTAAAATAGCATGACAAAATTTACACTGAATTCAAAAGACTGCAAAACCTAAGCAAAGTACAAATGCTAACCTATCTCCCAATCCAAGTAAGCAAATATAATAAAAAGATACTTATGTTTATATTTAGATATAAAGGGAAGAAAATGGCCAAAAATTAACAATGTGAATTTGCCTTAGGTGTTCAAACATAGAAATCCAAGCTGAAGACACTGTCCAACCCAAGGCACAGTCTAGGACTTGTAAGGCATACAGCATATTCATCAAGCCTGAGTCAAGAACACTTACCTGTGAAACAGCTCTGACCTAATGGCAAGGTAAGTGGCATTCACAGAAGTATCTTCAGTATTACAACAAAAACTTTATGCTGAAAAGAACTGCAGATTGCCATATATAATCTAATCTCCTATGCATTTATTCAGTTTACATGACAGAAACCTCCAAAATGTTATCCTGGGTTCTAGGTTCATTTCACCAGTTTACTTTCCTTTATAAACTGGTCCCTTACATATCTACTTACTTAAACAATTCCTTGTATGTATGACTCATAATAAAGTCCAGATATCTTCCTCTTGCTTGTGTTATCTCTGAACTACAGTAAACAAAGTTGTAGAAAAATGGTTCAACACTTCTCAGGAGAAAACAAATCTTATTTGCTTGACTCAATATGGGTGTGTATATACTGTTAGCCTACACTGCATGTGGGATTGACAAGTAATAATAAATTTTCTCAAAGTCCTCTTCCAGTATAATATACATTTAATTCTGATTGCTACTGCTATGAGGATTAAGCAGATCCTTCTTCTGAGCCAGTCTGGAAATTAAAAATATTTAAGTAATCTCTATACTCTAAATATTTAATATATCTCTATATAATCAAATGGTTGAATTACAATAATTAACAGTAATTGGAATCCTCAACAGCTGTAGGTACTGTGGTAAGACTGTGTGGTTTATCAACAAAATCATACAGGTCAGAAAACCAAAATATTTCTACAAACAGAAATAGTATTTTTATTATTTCAGTTTGCTTTCAGCAATTATATTGACAGGTAACTAAACATTGGGGCATTTTTGGGAAAAAATGTGAACTATAAAGACTAGGAGATTAAAATCTACCCAAGTATTTTCGGTACAAGAAGCAACACAATTTAGAGAAAAGTTTAAATTCTCTATTTCAAAAACCTTGGGGGCTATATAATTACGGGTAGTAGTAAGCTCAAGCAATTTGCTTCAACACCTGAGTGTACAATTTAGGTTGCACTGTCTATGTATGAATATGCTTATTTTCTCTGTTAAGTATTTTGGCACTTCCAAGTAAGAAGACACAGTATGCAACAGGCAACTAAGGAACGCTGTACAACAAACTGCTATGAACGTGTACAGCCATTGAGTACCTGACTCATTAATGTTGCACTATTTGGATATTGCAGAATGTTCTGTGACCAAAGATGATGCAAGAATCCAGAAGGGAGTTTCCTTCCCTGCTACCCACACAGGCACTCTTCTGGATCTACTGTCCCGAAGAGCAACACTGGAGCAGCTGTTCTGAACAGTAGGAGGCGTCTGTGAGAAGCTATGCAGCTTCAAGAAAGGTCTGCAGGGAATTGGGAGGCTTTAGAAACTCACAGTGCTTCTGCAGTGAAATAACCAATAGATATAGGCCCATGTCTCAGGATAGATTTTACTTATGCAATAAATCAATTCCCTTGATGTTCAAGTTTTTGAAAGGCCTAACAATAAGTTATACTTACTGTTTTACATATATATAACTGAGATCCATTTTAGGCATGACATAAACCACTTCATGGTGTGAAACTATTTTTTGCCACATCTGAGTTTACTAGCAATCATGGGTGAAATTATACATTTGCAAGGTTTAAGTCGAAAAAAATCACTGATTTAGTCACAGGCCTCTTGACCTAGGAGCGTTCACAATTACCAGACTTGATATTGTTACCAGGTTGATACAGATACATTTAGCAGTTTAAACAGTGGCCACAGCACCAAGCCTGCCTGAGTTTAAGAAGCATTTGAACAATGCTTTCAGGCACACCGTGAGATTCTTAGGGTGTCCCGCACGAGGTCAGGACTTGAACTCAATGATCTCGATGAGTCCCTTCCAACTCAGTATATTTTATGATTCTATGCAATTGTACCTGGAAGCCTTGCAGAAGACATTGTATTTAAGGAGTCAATGATCTTGAACAGGCCCTGTCTGCTCTACTGGGCTGAGCAGCGTGCATCTTCTGAATATCATCTATAACCTATGATGTCCTTGGCAAAGATGAACTGTAGGAATGGAATGTACTGATTCTGACTAAGAGACTGTTGCATGTTTAGGGGTTACTGATCCACATAACACAACCTGAATAGACACAGAGGCCTGTGCTGTGCTGCGGGAATTCCTTGGCTAAGGGATAAACTCAGCCAGCTCACCATAATGGAGGCTGCAGGCAGCTCCCACATGGTACTGGTGAACATGCCACCTGCATGGCCTTGCCACTTCAAACTGCAGCAAGAAGTTCTCCTGAAATTATCCTTTAGGAAGAGTTCTTTTCCTGTGAGGAAATTAAAAGATCCAAAAGACGGAGAGCTTCTCTCCACAGACAGGATCTGCTCTGCCCCGCAAACTGTGGAAAAATCCACCAGGGCTCCAGTCAGTGTCACATGAAGGTGGCATGCCCAGTACCTGAAGGGGTGTAAGATTTAACATCTACATTCATCTCCTCCCTCTGTTCTGTTAAGCAGTTACCTTATTAAACCATTTGTGCTGTTGAGCCTTTCTTACTGAGACACAGGAACAACCTAGGCTTATGATCTTCTTTCTTCTGACCAATCCCCACCTCACCCATCCCAATTCCCCTGGTGCAGAACACATACCAAGGGGAGCATTTGCCCTCCTTTTCTAAGGTATACCTGTCAAAAAGCTCATAAGCCATGAGGACAGTTTAATCCAAAAAGGTTTTGGATATGTTTACTCATTATACATTTATAGTGAATACATATATATGCACGTATGTGTGCGTGAGTCTGGGCATATATTAATATACATAAATACATATATACAGGTGTATATATATATACATATACAGCATTGCCTATCAAAGTTCTCATAATCTACACTCATACAGCAAATGTTTGAAGTGTGCTATTTTTATCTGCAGTCAAAAAAAGATCTTGAAAAGCTAAAACAAAAAATAGGTTGTGTTCACGAGGTTCCAAACAGTTTCCTCACTTTCTCATCACCTTGGAAAACAACTTTTTCAAAGAGAGCCCAGAAAACTGCAAACAATCTAAAAATAATACTCAGCACTTCTTGGCATGTTCACAGTATAAAAGCAACCTTTCAAATACTACTAAAAAAAGGCAAGCAAAATATTTAAGTTCTAAGGTACTTCAAAGTTAAATTCCAGTTACTAAGAATTAAAAAAAACAAAACCCACAAAGCAGTAAAAAAAACTTACTTGTATGAGGTCTAAAATACCAAGCTCACTTTCTGAGGAATCCACACAGAAGACAAAATACAAGGTGGCATAGTGTCGGTAAATTAGTTTGTTATCAGATCCACCTATTAATCTGAAGAGGAAATAAAACAAGGAAAGCTTAGTTATCATCTCAGGATAAGCTAGGCAAAATCTCACAGTTATTTCAATTAATAGGAGGCCTATTATTAACAGCTGGAGCTCTCCCAAATCCAACTATATTGCAAGTTTTATTTTGTGATATAATTCCAATGGAAGATTAAGTAACAAAACAGACCAATTTACATTTACCATACAAGCAGAGTTTTTGTTATCCACACAGATAAAAATTACATCAACCTGTGCCCCTTTTTATTAAAACCAATCCAAACAGATCTCAAAAAAGCAGGTATTAAATGTACTTCCATTCCACACTAGCAGGCAGACACTGCACAGGGATTAATCTGCTTTACAGACTAAGACTGTATGCCTATGAATGTTTCCCTGACCTTCTCAGAGGAGCATGAAGAGAAAAAGAAAACTGTAATGAACACTGGCATTTGGATTATAAAAAGGCCTTGAATTAGGTTTATGATCCATTTAATAACTAAGAACACATAACATTTGTGCTACAAAATGTTTGATATCTTGAGAAGTAGAACCATACTTCAAGCAATAGTTTATGATGCAATGTTAGAGTCATAGAACCAATTATATTTTTATGGACTTACTAATCATCATGGCACTGAATGAGAACAGGTCTAAAGAGGCATGTTCTTCCACTCTTCTGCTATGGCCTTCCAAACAAAGGCACATAAATCACAGGAGACCTACATCAGATCACTGACCTTTGCTTTGAGCTGTGAGAGGCCTGTTCACACAGAAACAAAAGTATTTTTTAGGCTGAACCTACATGGCCATGACGATCGTAATTTTTCCTCAATTTTGTACTGGAACTGAGTCACTCATTTGATGCACCATAACTCATCCCTTTCGTTTCTGTCTTTATCACAGGGAGAGAATACACAGATTTAAAAGTAAAAAAAAAAATCTTTTAGGTCACTTTTGCTTAAGCGCTCTGCTCTGTGTTAATGCTTGGCAGAGAACAGGGACGGGTGTAGGGAAGGGGAACCCTTTGTTTCTGAAGAGCAGGAGCTACATTTCTGTATCAGACAACACTATTACAAACAAATAGAAAACTGGAAAGAAATGGCAACTGAAGTCTCTTCTTTTGTGATTTATTTACCCAACTCTTTCAAGTGTTTCATACTTGAAGTACGCATAGTTCTACACATAAACTGCTGAGGCCTTTGGATAAACTGCTAACTAAAAAGTGATCCCTGTCCTAAAAAAAAAAAAGATACTGAAAAAAATATTGAAATGGTAACCCTGGAATTGAGCAGTAGGAGGGAAGCCAGAATTGTGTTCTCTGTCTCAGTTTATTTTTGTTAAGCAGATGTGATTTTTTAAAAAGCTCTGAATGTCTTCTGTCTTTCACTAACAGAATTCAAGCCAGAATGTTTCCAACTTGTGATCATCTCCAAGAACCCAATGACAGAATCACCAGCTGAGTAGTTGGAAAAGAATAACTTAAACTTTAAAAACAGTAATAAAAAAATCAGGAATCATTTTGAACAAGAAAAAAGACATCCTAGCTGATACGGTACAGCTAAGCCTTTAACTGACTGCACACAGAAAATCTAGGTGTTAGCAGCCCAACTTTCAGTAACCAGAAATTCTCATAAATATAGTATTGAACAGACTATGACAATCTCTATGTCATAGACTGGAGATCATGAGCTTATTCAATCAACTCTGACCCCTTCTTCTAGAAGGTGGCTTTTTAATTACTTACTCTTGATGGGTAATAAACACTTCAAAATAAAACACATCTCCGTTTCAAGATTTCTTCAGCTGAAGCAAGACAACTTTCAAAAACAATTCAAATTATTCATAAGAGATTGTGTCTTACAGAGACAGAACACATGAGCCTTGCTTTCCTCCTACCTTGCTTTTCCTTTATTAATAAAATGTCTTGGTTGAAACTGCACTTGTCAGCACATTTAAAACCTATTTTTTTCTTCCTAGTTTATACAGCAAGCCCAAATCCTGATAAAAAGGCTGAGGTAACCTACTATCAAAGGTTGTCTGCTCAAATTTTAGAAGTTCAAGCCAAAGAACAGCTCCAAAGTATTTAATTTTCTAGAGATTTAGGTCAGTTGGTCAGAGCATGGTGCTAAAAACACCAAGGTTGGACTATGGATTCCTGTACGGGCAGTTCACTTAAGAAACCTTGTGGATCCCTTCAGAATATTCTGTGATTCAAAGGGTATGGCAAATGCCAATGCCTCTTATAACATGGCCAGAAATCTTTAGTTTGATTATAGCAGAACAACATCTGCCTGTTCCTTCCCCATCTTTGTATCTGAAACAATCATGGCACTAGATATGGCACTGTGGCCATCACAGCACTAGGGAAAAACAGTTTTATTGCCTAAGACATTTTGGTATATATAACTATGCTTCAGTTAGTAAAGAATATGTACACTTGGTGCAGCATGCTGTCATTCCTTGTGTATCAACAAATCTCAAATGGCATGGCATTTACATCACAGCTGTGAAAAGTTATACTGCAACCAGCAGTAATAATACTTGAAAGTCAGAAATGGGGATTTATTCCAAACCTGATACTTACAATCCTCCTTCTAGAAAATTACAGACATTTTCATCACGTTTTGACACTAAATGGAAAGTTTCTCTGATAATTTGTTGCTGTGTATCTTCACTCTGTGAAAGAAAATACACTTTGCTAAACAGGATTGACAATGCACAGCACACAGAGGTAGTAAAACATGAAGTATATCAGCACTCTCCAACTATCTACTTCTGAAGCCTTAAATCTGCCAATTAACAAGACATGTATTGCTCGTCTCATTTCAACACAAAAAGCTGTTATTTACAACTTGCAGAAGAAGGCATTACTGAGAGATGTGGAAAAGTGACAGGAACTTCTGTAAAAAACTAATCTAAAAGTAGTTTTTCTAAGTCAACCAGAGTGTTCTCAAGTAGCCCAAATTTTTTGTATCTCCAATATAGCCTGAACAGCTAGAGGCATGCTTTGAAATTACTTTCATCCAAAAATAGAGTAAAACAAAATCCCCAAAGCTTGCATGGAGCAGGGAAACTACAAATCCCACAATATGTAACACTTCCTGAAACAGCCTAAAATACAAGGGCACCATGAGCAACAGGTTCTCCTAAGCCATGACCTTAACTCTTAGGAGTTCAGAAACATCACTTCTGAGACTGAATTCTTCTGACTCTTTGGAAACTTAATTTTTAACTTTGAAATTATGACCATGGGTCTATATTCTGAAAGACAAAATGATGACATATATATCTTCTTATTTAATTGCCATAAATTATTATTTTTCTACCTAACCACAAAATACTATTAACTTCATTTTATGCAGTTTCCATTCTCACATCTATCAGCAAAAAAAGTTAGACCCATTTTATAAGTTTTATTATTATGAAAGAAACAAATACCGCTCTCACAGATCTGATCAAATTAATCGCTATGGAAAGCTTCCCCTTGTAGAAAAAAGCTGAGATTTGCCTCCAGTAGTAGTTCAACTGACACTGAAGAATGCATAAGCTTCAAAAAACACAAACAAATCTACATTACTGAAATCACACATAAAAATACAATCTACGCAACAGCACCTGCTTCTGTGCACCAGTTTCTTAGTTTCATTTGCTATTCACACTGTCAAAACTTCAAAGCATTCTGTTTATGTTACCCTACTACAGGCACTGAGAATTTGTTTCAGGGCCAGTTATGAAGCTAGTAAATCAGAATGGTTTTACAAGAAAAATCTGGTATCCTCTGGCCATTTGTTCCTCTCCTTCCCCTTCTACTTCAGTCACACATAAGGCTGACCTGTAACAGTTACACTCCTGTAATTCAAACCCTGACCGTGCAAACTGAGGTGCCACAGTCGTCATTCCTGCTCTGAGGTGTACAACTAAGATACATCCCTTCCTATGAACCGTGACTTCTGTAATAGCCAGAACTGCAAGAAAGGGGCCACAAAATCCAAGTAAGTAACTGCACTGCTGAAAAGAGTTATTTGTTTACACTTGAAGAAACACCAATTGTTTTCTTGCATTTTAATGCCCAAGCAGACCTCACCATATTTTACTTTAAAATCTCTTATCCTTGAACTAAATCACGAGTTTCCACTGCACTTGCTTTCCATTCAGACTGAGCGCTTGTGCTGTATTTTCAGAGTTCTTTGCTATTGGCCTTCCCCCGTGTAAAAGAATGCCCTTTTCTAGCTCATTACGTTTTCATGTCAACTGTAATTTCATTGCACACTGGGACTTTCCAAAAGGAAAGGCTGCGCTTAAGAACCCGTGTGCCCCGCTCTGACAGCCCTGCCGTGGCACAGAGACACGGCCGGACAGCAGAGCTCAGAGCCGCACTCCCACACGACAGCTCGGAGAGCCAAGCCTGCCGCTGGACGGGGCTCCCTCCCTCCCCCCTTCACCTTCGGAGCCACTAACAGGCAAATGAAAACAGCACCGGCTTCTTCGAAGCCTCGTGTACGCGGTCTCAGCACCTCTCCCCACGGCGCTGCCCTGGGCCCAGCGCAGCCGGGCCGGGCCGGGGGCCTCGCCTACAACCCACCGCCCGTGCCCTCGCACGGCCCCGCCCGCCGAGCCCCGGCCCGCCCGTACATAGCGCTGGTAGAACTTGGAGAGCCGCGGCTTGCCGTGGTTGTTGAAGATGAGGATGGCTTTGATCATGGTGGGGCGGCGGCGGGGACCAGCGGCGGGGCCGGCCGAGCTGTGCTGTGTCCCCCGCTCTTGCTCTCGCTCTTGCTCTTGCTCTTGCTCTTCCTCCTACTCCTTCCTCCTCCTCCTCCTCCTCCCTCTCCCGGCCCGCTCCCGCTCTCGGGCCGCCGCCGGCGCTCGCGCACCACGTGACCCACGGCTCGCGCCGCACGTGACGCTCCCGGCGTGCCACGTGACGGGAAGGCGGCGTCCCACAAGAGACAAAAGACCGTCCCTCGCGTGCCGTCACTTCCCGCCGCCCGCGCAGCACCGGCATCATGGCGGAGCCCGAGGAGCAGGTGCCGCCCGACGCGGCGCAGAGCGCCGGCCGGAGCGACGGCGGGGAGGAGGTCCCGGAGGGCGCGGCCGCGGCGGGGCCCGCCGAGCCGGGTCCGCCTCCGGCCGGGTCGCCGGGCACCGAAGAGCCGGCGGGCGACGCGAAAAAGAAAAGTAATGGGGCGGGAGGCCTCGGCCGGGGCGGGCGGGCGCGGTGACGGGCAGGCGCGGCGGCCAATGGGCTACGGGAGGCGAGTGGTGCGGGCCAATGGGAGACAGGGGCGGGCGGGGCGAGCCAATGGGCGGTGGGGAGCGGGCAGTGAGGGCCAATGGGCGGCGGGGGGCGGGCCCGTGGTGACGGCGTTCCCCGCAGTTGATGTGCTGCTGAAGGCCGTGGGCGACACCCCCATCATGAGGACCAAGAAGTGGGCGGTGGAGCGGACCCGGACCATCCAGGGCCTCGTGGACTTCATCAAGAAGTTCCTCAAGCTGATGGCCTCCGAACAGCTGGTACGGGCGGGCACCGGGCGGGACCTACGCTGTAACACCCTGCAAAGGCACTGCTGGAATCCAGGCTGCAGCTGCCTGTAGGAGCCCCGAGAGAACCATTCCGAGCAGACCGCAGGATGTAATATTGAGCGAGCTGCAGCAGCGCGGTGTGGGCGTGCTCGGCACTGACACTTGGGCTTTTTGCGGTGTCTGTATCTTTTGGTGTGTGCCTGGGAGAGCTGTGTACACGCCGCGCAGCGGTGCATCCCAGAAAAACACTCCTAGGCACCGTGCTCCTGGAGGAACTCGGTACACAGAGTGTTAGGGATCGGCTTTCTGAATCTGAGAGTCTGATTCCTTCAGAACTCACATCTAAAACAGTTTAGTTACTGTCATAGTGCTGATCTTGCTTTTGAAATGGGTAGTTGGGAAGTGCTTGCCCTTGGGCAGCAGATTGTCGGGATTATTTTTGGGTTCCTTCCTGCGGAAGTGGCTAGCCAAAGTGACCTCGTAGAAGAGCAAACACTGGAAGAGCTGGAAATACAATTACACTGATTTTGTTGTCCTGCAATGAAGTCTTAAAATCTGTACAGTTCAGAGTTTTTGTTTAAGATTGACAGTTAAAGCTACACTCATTACAGTAGTCAACTAAAGTGTAGCTGAATTCATTCTGTTCTTGGTATGGAGGATCTTACTTTAGTCTATAGGTATAAATGCACTGGCCTTCTCATTCACCTGGAAATCATGAGAGGCTTGCTTCCCCATGGTTTAATATCTCAAAGAAGAGTGATCAGTATGTTATTAACTAAGGACATTCTCAACAGTTTGGTTCGGTGACTATCATCTCATTGTATCAGGGCAAAAAAAAAATAGCAGCATGTAGCCTTCCAGTGTGGCTGAAGCCTGAGGCTGTACTTCAAGAACAAAGCCGTAGGAATTTCGTATCTTTTATTTGGAAATAGCACACAATATCCCAGTACCCACTGCTGCCTCACATGGCAGATCCCAAGGCCTCCTTTGTCATTGTGGAGTGGCTCCCATACACACAAATGCATTTGCAGTGGGAAGTGAGAAGGATAACTTGAAAAAAACCCAAAATGTTTCTAATTTCTGTAACGGCCATTCTCATTGAGTAAACCTGGAATAGTGTGAGTGGTGTGGATTGAAATAAGAGCAAGAGCCAAACCAGTGAGTTCCCTTTGTGCTGCTGTATGGGAGAGTAATGGCTCAGCTTGCAGGGAAGGGAAGTCAGCTGCCTTTGACTTGGTCTGACTGGCCAGACAGAGGTGACTCCCCCTGGTCATGTTGCCCCTCCATACTGAAGTGAAGATGGTGTAACTGGTTGTATTCTGTTATGTGCTTAAAGGTTATAACAGAACCTTTGACTGCAGAATGATTCTTCTGTGCTCCCAGTGAGATTCGTGTGAGATATCCCTCTCTTCTCTCTCATTTTCTTGCAGTTCATATATGTAAACCAGTCTTTTGCTCCATCTCCAGACCAAGAAGTGGGGACCCTCTATGAGGTAACTTTCATCTTAAATATCCTCTCCAAAGGTGTTTAGCAGGATTTGTTGGTACACCTGGGGCACTTGAAATCTGTTACTGCCACTAGCAGTAATAGCTTGCGTTTAGTGTGGTGTACTTGATATTCACAGATCTGTGTGAATGTGATCCAAAGAGGTGTGACTTCCTGCAGCCTCTAAAAATGCTTTCCTTCATTTGCAGTGTGTTTTCATGCCTCTCATGGTGATGGAGATCTTTCTCGTGACAATATTCCATGACACATTTATCTGCTGTTGGGGCTCTCTGTTTTGCTTCAGGTATAATTGTAACAGTTCTTGTTCTTTGTTTTTCTTGCAGTGTTTTGGAAGTGATGGCAAGCTTGTATTGCATTATTGCAAAACTCAGGCATGGGGATGAATGACTGGCAACATCGTTGTTTAGGTGTTCTCTTCGAAAATGGAGAGAGGACTGACTGACTTAAACTCAAGCTCTAAACACACGGAAAGAGGGATTTTTGCATTGCTGCCTATGAACATATGATGCAGGCGAATCTCAAGCAAAGAGCTGCCTAGGCTGTATGATCACATGGCTTTTTTCTGGTGTACATTTGGGGTGCAGAAGAAACACCTGCATCTGCCATTGATTTTTTTTTTCTTGTAATATATAGGAATTGATATATGGTCTAGTTACTCCACCCTTTGCCTTCATCGTGTTGGTAATGTAAATACCTCATTTATAATGTCACAGCATCGTGAGAGGCCTCACAGTACTTCCCTCTTGCACAAATTTTGTAGGGATTTGTTGAAGGCTCAACACTTCAGCAGTTTTGAAGATGTTTCTTCTGATGCTGTTTAATGACTTGCATCTTTAGTTGAATGATGCAACTAGCTGTTGCATCTACAGCTCATTAATAAATAGATATGAGGTGCTAAAAATTCTATGTATTCTCCTTTTGACTGCAATTTATTTTTGCATTTGACCAACTGTGTGGTTCACTAAAAAGTAGAATGCAATTTATATTCTTTTGCTAAGTCATAGGAGCGAGGATTGACCTGGGTTTTTTTCCATTTGGGAGAGGACTTGGTATCTTGACTAGGGTACTGACCTTTGCTTTTATTTATTGGAGAGTTTGGGTGTGAGGGGTGGAGATTTTTAGTGGGTTTATTTGAAATGTCTCTTGTACAGTCTTTTATGTTTGTTTAAGCTGAACCAAATTAAATGTTAGTTGTTTGCTTGCACAATGTTCTTATGCTGGATGACAGTTTTTGTCCCTGATGTAATCCTGTTCTCTAGCACGTACAGACAACACGGCCAGTTGTAGTTTAAAACGTGTTTGTACAATAGTCTTGAGCTGCTATTTCATACATAAGTGGCTCTTATGTAGTCCTTGCACCTGTGTATCAGATTTTTTTCCACCTCAGAGGACTTCTGGAAGAGTAATACCCAGCTTAACTTGCTGATGTTGCTGTGGTTTGCGTGCAGCGTGCACATATGCCACAGCTACACAGGCATGTGCCCTGAATGCTTGCTATGTGAATAGCTTGATGTATCTTGGCACTTTTTAAGGGGGAAACTTGGGTTCACTGCATTAAACAAGACAGAATTTGTTGTAGACTTAAAACTTCAAGTAATCCATCTGGTTAAAAGAGCTGTTGCAGAGGGAAGCCCTCTGTTTCTGTCTGGTTGAGGAAATTGCCTGCTTAGTTACTGTGAGGCCAGCAAACCTCAGCAGCCACTAGAGGGTATACAAGGACAAAGGTATTTGCATAGTTTTATCTGGGGCTCTTTTTCAATCTTTTTGGTAGTATGTCCACTTGCTGGCCTTACAAATGTAAGTAGTTTGTTCTCCCATGTGACAGTATGTTTACCTAAGATAAGCTACTAGGCTGGTTCTCTTTAAAGAATGTTCTATTGGTGCCTTTCACCTCACTTGATCTTAACAAATGAAACTACTGATAAACTGCAAATGTGCTCTTCAGAAGTGATGCAAGAAGGTTGGGGGGTGTGTGTGTGTTGGGGGAGGTTGTGTTTTGGTTTTAAAACAATACATTAAGATCTTGAAGTGAAGAACTGTAGGTCATTGTATCATGCCAGCTAATTAAAGAAGGTTGTCATTTATGCTGAATCTATAAATAATTTTTATCCTCTGAAGTTGAATAAAAAAAGTCATTTGCCTCGATTCCTCAAAATGTGATGATCCAATAATGTAAAACCCACAGTAATGGTCTGGATTTCTTTCTTTACCACTTGCATTTTTGGACCTGGATAAATGCATCATGAAGGTTTGAATTATTTATTTAAGATTCAGCTTGTTCCCTGAACAATACTTACTTATTACTGTTTGCTTCAGCATTTTTCTGCTCTTAATTTTTCTCCAACCTCAAGTAGTTTTTTCTTGGCCCCTGGTTTACCAGTATACAGTGAGTACTTGCCTGATATAGCCCTTGCTTTCTGTTTCCTCAGTGCTCCTAAGCAGCTGCCTTTATTCTGTTAGTTTTAATGACTGCCAGCTCCAGTTCTCCTAATTCCCCTGCTAACTTCTGTACCTTCTTTATCGAGTCCTTCTTTTGTACCTTGGATCAGGGAGGTGGTCAGTACTTACCTCTGGTAGCTCTTTAAGGACTGTGGACTCTTTTTGTGTGGAGGTGAGGTGTGGCTTTAGGTGGCAGAAAATTTTCCTTGTTCATATTCTTCAGTAACAAACTAGATTGCAAAACATCAAGTAGATAATGTGTCAAGTGAACAAGTGATTCCCAGTACGTTGCTTGTAGAATTTGCAAAAGGTGTGTTAAATCTCTTGTTTTAAAAAGGGACAGTTATAGTTTCTAAAGTGATGGGTGATCCTGAAGCGCTTTTCTCTTTGAAAAGAATTTTTCCAGTAAATTTGAAACATCAGAAGCCCAAGTAGAACATCAGCTGTGTTCTCTGCATTTGCTGTGCCTTGAGAAAAAGTGATGACTGTATCGTTTAACTGACTTCAGTTGCTAGAGTGGGAGAAAAAGGATATGAAAGTAAGGACTGACTCTTGGACAGATGAGTGAGAGTTGTACAAAACAAAAAAAAAGTGTAGATTTACTCAAAGTACTGTGTTCAACCAATATGCTACTATATTGAACTGCCAATATTTGTAATTTAATTTAATTCACTTGATTTAATGTAATTGAAATAACAGAAAAGGCAAATTGAAAAAATTCAGTAAACTAGTTTTTAAAGACTGAAGAATAAGATAAGTATTAGAAAGGGAAGTTATTACACAGTTTTTATGAAGGACCTAGTACTTCACAAAATCCTGATATAGAAAATAATGCTATGCAAAATTCAGTTACCCTGTTTCAAGGTGATAGTCACCAGAGGCAAACCCTTTAAACTGTGAAACACTGTTTTTATGAATTGTTACAATGGTTTAGAGAATAGCATTAATGATAGATTTGTAATTATGTAGCTTGAACTAATTTTAAATGCACATGGAAATGTGAAGGAGCTAAATAAAACTAAAGTTACCTCAAGAGTGAAATGATAAAATACACAGCCATACCACTTGTGTGCATACTGAGAAAATGTCATCACTTCCAGGACTTTTAAGTCTCATAAAACTACTGCTAAGATTTTAACAGAAGATGTGTCTGTGTTAATTATCCCCACGACTTAATCTTGAATATATTGATACACAGTAAATTCATGGCGGGGGGTTCTACACATGGAGTTTTCAAGCTTCTTCCAGCTTCTGTTTACCAGATTTTGCTGTTCATGCTCATTTTGCAGATCAAATTCTGCCCGTTTGACAACTTTTTGGCTTATGTTGTTCTTGACTACCCTGAAGACTCAATTACTCTTCAAGGATATTATACAAAGGTTATTCAAAGCATTATCATACTACAGCATCTTCATCTTGGGGGTGAGAGAAAAAAGGGAGAGCAAAAATGCCTTTAATTCTGAGTTTTTTCATGAAGAGTGTGAGTATTACAAGCTTGTTTAAAATTTAATGTGCATTAACAAGCAAGAGGTTACCTTGTTTGTTTTGTCTGGGATCATCAAGAGAAGAAAAACACTTGACAAGAAAATGTGTAAAATGTGTTTCTTACTTGTGGAGACCATGCTTCAGCTTTGTTAGTACCATATTTAATATGCTTCCAAGGCTAAACATCATAAAAACCCACACATTGCTGTTGCTGTAATAGCCATAATGCTGTGAGATGTCAGATGCATCTTTTAGTCAGAATTAGAGAGTGAAAAGCTCATTTAGAGGTTGTTTCATCCTAAAATAGGTGGTTAAGAAAGGTTGAATCACATTTTTTACTGGGACCAAAGTGAGTACGTTAAAGGCTTAATGTTAAGCCTGTCACACTACATCTGTGTCACTAGACTTGGTAGTGCCAGGAAATTTTCTGGGACACTGTAGCTCAGTCATCTGTACAGTTAGTTGTTAGAACAGTTGCTGGCACAGATTTTGGCCAGTGCTCAATTCAGGAACTGGCAAGGTACCATTTCTGGTGGGCAGTTTGGATGTGATCAGCCTGTTACGGAGTTTAGAAGGTACATTACGTGGATATAATCTGTTCTTTGCAAGCTGGCCCCTGTGCCAGGGATCAGTTCTTGGGGTACTTGTTGCTAGGTACACAGGTGAAATTTCAGGTGAGATTTGATCCCTTGTAAGTGCAATGAGAAGAATTAAACTTTGGGAGGAAAAACATGGGCCCTCTCAAACTTTGGGAGCAATCGAGGAACTTTTTAAAAATTACTATCCCGCATTTCCTCCATGCAATCTAAATGAGTAAATTGATAGGCTCTAAATGCCTACCAATAGCCACATTCAGCAACATTGTTTGTTAAGTACACAGATTATAGATGGTGGCAAAGTACTAGCCATACGTCTTGGATTAATCATACCTTCCTTAATTAAAAGTAGATGATTAACGTTACTTAGTAAATTTTTTTTTAAAGTGCAGGAGTCTCAGAGTCCTTGCTCTGCATCTTCCCATGGAATGATTCCACATACAAATTATTTATATATGTGTATATATCAATTAGACGGACAAAGTAGAGTTGAAAAATAATTGCATTGAGGGCCTAACCTAAAAAAAAAAAGATTGGGTTAACATGTTCCAATTGCAAAATTCAGTATATGATGTTAAAGCAGATACAGATGTTCTTTCCTGTGAAATCTGGTAACACAACTAATAACCCTAGCAACTCAAGTTAAGAGCTTTTAATGGGTAATCTCAAAGAAAGAAAAGAAAGAAAAAATATCTCCCAGCAAAACTACACGATAATATTGCTAATGCAGAAGCTAGCCAGCACTTGAGCTTTCTCATATAAATATAATAAATTGAAAAAACTACAAACTTATTTTCAAGTGTCTTTCTTGCAGAGAGAAATATCAATATTTTGTATTTTATTTATGGTACACACATGGTGTACTAATGTCGTACCAAAAGTGGATCAGACTGATTCTTTCAAGAGTCCTTTCTGTGCTGTGTGGTTTAATGCCTCACAGCTCTTCACTGCGTTGTTTGGTTTGGAGTTTGGTTTTACCTTCAGGAGAGCACATGCCATTTAGTAGTTGTTGGTGTTTTCAGTGTATGACATGATTTTGTATGTGGTGTCCCACCTTCAGCTGGCTCACAATTTGTATTTGGAGTTACAAGACATAAAATAAAGTCCAGTCACAAGCTACTTTTGCAGGCCTTTGCATGGTGCAAAGTGTTGAAAGCTGCTGTTAATTCCATCGATCTGATCTGAAGATCTTCCTCAATAAAGCATGAGAGAAACCTTGTGAGCTGCACCCCAGCAGAAGATGGTGTGCCAATAAGTGCTTGGGCACTTCAGCTGGTATCTCTTGAAGTTGGATGTCATGTCAAATGATTGCTTGATTTGCTTACACCTATCTTCTGGGCAATAGCAGAGTGCTTAGGCACTTGTACATAAAGCAAAGTTTTTGTGGTTAAAGCCCAAACTCCTATTTTCTAAGACAAGGTTTTAATGGGACTCTTGAGAAATATACGTAATAGTTAATTTCTGCAGGGGTGTTATTTCCAGCAATACACATGCAAAAAATCCTGCAGTCTCCTTTATAAGAATCACAACTGAGAATGTAGAAACAATTTCCATGCTATGTTGATTTCAATGTTCTCTTTTTTATATTGAACTTTCAATGGGTGTTGACTGCTGTGTGTGCTCAGACCCTTGTGCCATTTCTGTCAATCGGGCATAAGCAAAAGCACGAGTTGGAGAGACATAAATATTGTTCCTAATGGTGTTCAGGCAGTCAAGTAATCAACTTCTGTAGAAGTTTTGAGGATCAAAAAGGATGTTGAGCAATTCAAATTTAAAAAGCTGTAAACACTTCTGAATAGAAGCAAATAAAAATTATAACTATATAAACTGTAATAAACAGCAGCAGTTGGAAACTGCAGTAAGTAGATCCAGTCTGATGATCCCTTGCTTGTAATAGAGGGAGGTATAAAATGTCCTTTTTACTTTTACTAGCGGTATTTAACTAATGATCTCATCAACATTGTGACAAAGGAATCAAACTACTGAGGCATTAGGGATTAGCAGCAGTGGCATACCTTTTTTTTTCCCCTGGATTTAAATACCAGGGGAAATACCACCAAGCACAGGTGTACAAGTAAGCAGAGAAATACAGCTGCTGGAAATTAGTTTCTGTCAGATCCTGTGAATATCAGCATAGGACAAAAAGATATTTGAAAACTTACCTCGCTGTTCATTTCACAACCCATTATTGTGATCCTTACAATTTATTCTTGTGAGACGTTTTATTCCTTTGGGCAGTGCTTCCAACAGCAGCCAAAAGAATGTGAATTTTGCCTTTGATATAAATGACAGGATATTTCGCACTAATTCCAGCACTTTGTAACATACAGCAGTTTTGATGGTGCTGTGCAAGACTACTAAGGCAAGTCCTGATAAAAGGTGCTACTTGCCCATCCAGTCTTTTGAGACCACCAACCAATCGCTAAAATAGACCAGAGGCAGTTTCATTAAGAAATAAAGCACTCATTCTTAATTTGAACAAGTTACCAAGGGAGGTGGTGTATTTGTTCATTACCTGCATTTGTCCCAGGAAGACTGGACATAGCTGCTGAGGTCTGTGCCAGAGTTGTATTTCAGAGATTTGGGATAGTCTTAGGTTCTCTCAGACCTTAAAAATCTTGACGTCATTCCAGTTTTCTCTCTCTCTCTCTCTCTCTCTCTTACACCCACACACCCACACACACCCCAAAAATACTTTAAAAATACTGATAAGGGCATCTTTGCTTTCTGTGTGCCAGGAGAGGTTCTGGAGTGATGGCTGAAGATGTAGCTATTTGGTACATTGATTTGTATTTCACTCCAGTGTGCTAGATGCCAACCCTATTTAAAACTGGGAAAGTATTACTTACTGCAGTGGAGCCACAAATTCATTCAGCCTCTGGAGCTATATCGACTTTATTAATGGTGCTTCTTTGTGCCGTGTCTGTGCTTTCATGTACAGGTCAGGGAGAGGGAAGAGATAGCAGGTGTTCTAGGAATCCCTCAATGTAACTGTCTGTAAGGGAAAGGCAAGCTGCTGGCATTTGTGGGCGCCTTTGAGCCTCAGAGCTGCAGCAGCCCACACCGCCAGTCTGCTCACTTCCAACTCCACAGCCATAAGGCAGACCTAAAGAGCTGAACCATCTTTTCTTTTTAAGAAAGAAAAGATGGATTTTCTTAAAACACTGTTCTATGGTGTATAGTGAATTCTGTTGCTAGAATTCATGACTAATAAACATTTTATTACCAGCTGAAGTGGAAAGAAGATCGTTCGCATGGCATCTGCTTGCTCTGCTGCCAGTCTATAGGTTTGGTAGACTGAGGTGCGCGAGGATGGTCTGTTGCCTTAGCACGGTCTCTTTTGTCCCGTTCCCTGTGTTTCTGGGCGTCATTCTGAGTGCTAATGGTTACGGCAGCCCTAAATGTTACTGCAGAGTGCCCTGGCTTTCAGAAACAGCACTTTCAGCGGGCAGGCTGCCCGTAGGCAATCTCCAGCAGCAATCTTCTGTCTGATTTAAATAGCTGTGTGTCTTGTTTTGCTTTTCAATAGAGCTTTTAGGTGTGTTTTTCAAACCAACGTGGAAGTAACGGAGGCAGCGGCAGGCCGCGCTCCCTGGCAGAGGGAGAGAGATGCTTTCCGCCCGACAGCAATAGCCTCTTCTGTTCCCCTGCCGGGGATACCGGAGCGCCAGGCGCCCATCGGCCCGACCTCCCCCGCTCCGCCGGGGCTCCGGAGGGGCAGCGGGGCGGGCGGTGCGAGCAGCCTGTGCAGCCGCCTCCGGCTGCCCCCGCCCGCCGGGGTCGGTGGCCGCGCTCACGGGGACGGGGACGGGCAGCTGGCCGCGGGCCCGCCCGCCGGGGCGGTGGTAGGCTCCCGCCGTGCCTCCCGGCGCATAAAGGCAGGCGGCGGGGGCCGGCCAGGGGCAGCGGCTGGCGGTGCAGGGGAGCGACCGGCGGTGATGGAGCAGCCGGTGCAGACCGAGACGTGGAAGGCGCGGAGCCTGGAGGAGCTGGTCCGTATCCTCCATCAGATATTCGCCGAGGACAAAGTCAGCGTGGAAGAGGTCCAGGCGCTGATGGAGTCGTACGAGAGCAACCCCGAGGAATGGCTGCAGTACGCCAAGTTCGACCAGTACAGGTAGAGAGCACCACGGAGCAGAGAGCCCCCGGCCGCACAAGCGGCGCCGGCGGCGGGGCAGAACCGCGCACGGGCATTAGGATCAGCAGGGATGCGGGGCGAACCCCTTCCCGGCCCCGCCGCGACCCGGCCGACAGCCACCCCGGCGGCGGCCGGGGCCGAAGGGCAGAGGCCGCGGGGCGGGGGTCGCGGCGGGGCCGTGGCGGCGCCGGGGGCGGGGAGCGGGCGGGGCGGCCGCGGCCAATGGCGGCCCCGCACCCGGCCCCGGCCCCGCACGCAGCCCCGCGCCCGGCCCCGGCCTCCCCGCTGCGCCCGCTCCGGCCGCCGCGGTGGCCCAGGGAGACACAGCGGAGCCACCGAAATGGGAGAATAAATACGTCACAAAGCTGGGGGAAAGAGCCCGAGAGAAGCGCGCCGGCGGCGCGGGTGCTGCGCGGGGCGCTGAGCAGGGTGCGCAGGGGGACCCGCGCACCGGGCGGGCTCGGTGTCCGTCTGCATGCCTTGCCTTATCGCCGTGCTCCAGCGCAGTGCCGGTCCAGGCTTTCTGCTGCTCACCGGCTGGAAGGAAAATACCTGTTTTAACTCCCTCTTGCTCTACTAGCAGCTGATTTATCTCTGCCACTGTTGGCTTCGCTGTCTTAAATTTCAAGATAAGTGCATTTTATTCGAGTGTTTTATTTGAAAAAACCTCAAACACCCCAAACCCCAAAACTTTTCCTTTTAACTGAGCCATTATGAAAGCATCGTTCTAGCCTGACTTTCTTTTTGCCTCCTTCCACATCACTGTGACTATCTTCCATTTGGAACAAATCATGAGATTTGTAACAGAACATAGGAAACTAAGAATCAGGAAAACAAAATGTGTTAACATTGGAAGTATGCATGGCAACCTTTTATTTATTTATTTATCATTCATTATTTATATATTTATTGTTGTCCTGCCAGACCTGTAGAGAAATAACAGCACTTGAAAAGTCCTGTTGAAATGCCAGCATTTATTACTTGTTGTCTGACATCATAGGGAAAATATGTCTAATATACGCACAGGTTGTCGATCCAGTAAGAGGCGGTGTATAGGCAGACGTTTGCTTTGGAAGTAGCTCGTTATGAGCATCCTTTCTTGAGTAAAATAGAGTGGTCTTATGGGGATACTAATTTGGAAGCATCCAATTGATATCAGTGCACTTTCTGTGTGGTCTTGCTTGCACTTTTCAGGTGAGACTGAGGTGTACCCTCATAGGCATAAATACTGTCTTTACTTGGCGAAGTGCAAATACCTGTGACTATTGCTAAAATTAAATCTAAAGGTCCCACTGAACTACTTGTAGGATAGCATCAGCCCCAGATCAGAAGGGTCACACTATGGGAAGCAACAGAGCAAAATCCAAATCCCTTTTCTAGTAAACTTCAATAGAACAAGATGATCAACAGCTCAGGGGAGGCTTACAGGAGAGTAAAAGGAAACATAAGATGTTGTTTTAAAAGATATTTTGCTCTAATAAACTTTTTTTAGTAGATGCTGGCAAAATGTCCCTCACAGGTTCTTTATCTACACAAAAATGCTACAATACAAGACATGGAAGTTTCAGGAACAGAGTGGAAGGACCATGTACAGGAAGTCTGACATCTTCATCCTTTGTTATTTTGGCTTTGTACAAATGAGTTCTGTGTAAGAGAAGGAAAGCCAAGAATATCAGAAAAGGAACTGCAGAAGAATGTAACTATGTATTTTTTTCTTGTTTCATTGCAGTCCTCTGTTTCTAATTATAAGCCAGCTGCTGAAGTGACTTCATTCAATAACCATTTTGATTTGATCCTGTCTACCACTCTAGTGTGACTCACAGTTCCCAAACTCCAATCATCTATGTAATTCAAAAGAAATATGATTCTAAAATATTAGATTTTTTTTTTCCTTCCCAGGAAAATAACTCTTACCAAAAAAAACCCAAACTTATAAATATGATTTCGTTTTTTCTAAGTAAAACTTGGATTTCAAGAAAACAGAAGAAAAAGAGTTTTTGTGTGTCACAACTTTCTTTCATAAACATGTTTGTGTCATTTTCTCTTTTATAGACATATTTGTACAATAAAGAGCAAACACTTTGTATTTCAGGTATACAAGAAATCTTGTGGACAATGGAAATGGAAAGTTCAACTTGATGATCTTGTGCTGGGGGGAAGGTCATGGCAGGTTTGTATTCAAAGACTATGATTTTAGCAAACATACATTCCCCGTATCTTTCACTGTCATACAAAATAGAGGGAAAAAATTAGTCCTATAGGAGCTATCAGAAGGTGTCTGGAAAGTAAACAGTGCAGAGCTCCTGTTAGTATAGCAGTCCTGAATATCTGCTGTAACTTTTGCAAATTTGTACTTCATGGTCATTTTTAAAGCACTCTTTAAAAAATGCTTTGTTTTTTCTGCAAAAGATAAGCTTCCTTACTGTCAGATGAAGTTTTGAGACCCAGAGATACAGTGATTGACCTGACCATGTTCAACCTGTCCCATACAACAGACACATATAACACGCAACCTCAGAAGCAGGACTAGGTGCAGTTTAAATAGTCCTTGCTCTCTCAGGGTGTTTAAATCTGCCTCTGTGGCAAGATGAGAAAAGTAGATTTGGATTAGGACTGCAGATAGTGAGGAGGGAGCCCCTTTCCAGAACTGCTTGGCTTTCTCTAGGTTCATGCATCCCATCTCTTCCCTCAAAATGGACTGTAATGCTGATGTGGCCTCCTCAATCCTGAGCATAGACTGTACACTTGGTTGTGTTGTCCTACACAGTGTAAGGGCAGGATCTGTCTCTTGGAGGGTCTTTCACAATGTGTGGGCTAAAGCAAAAAATATAATAGCAAAATATGCAGGTTTTGACCAAACATTCTCCCATCTAAATAGAAAACTTAAGGAGATGGAACAGGTTTTTTTGTTTGTTGCAATTGAACATGCACAGTATTTTTTAGGGGATGCCATAACATGATACTCAGAGCAATACAGGAACTGAACTCACCACCTCTACTCCTGGGCTATTCCCACACAGCCTGTAATTTATGTCGAACTGGGCATTTGCTACAGCTAGACTGAGACAAGTTGGTTTTGCTTCCTACAAGAAGGTGGTCAGATTTTCTCATGTTTTTTTAGAAGGACCATGACAATGTGGCATTTGTGAAATGTTCTGTGCCTGAAGTAAGCTCTGCTCTCTCAACATCTCAGTTTGTAAGAAATCTCAATGTTTGTCAACTAAAAACAGTAATGTACAAGTACCAAGATTTTGATTGAAACTCATTAGCACTGTACTTCAAAAGGTCAAATTCCCTCTTCTCCCTTGTCCCTGATGAGTGGAGAGCTCTCCCTTTGTCCTAGTCCCATTTAGTTCTGTAACAGTTACAGAACTGTACTTAAAAACCTGTACTTAAAAAACCTAAACCAATACTAAACTAAATATCTAGCCCATATGTAATCTCTAAATGCAGCAATTAAAGCATGTTTCAGAGCAAGAAGAAAGACCAAGAAAGCAAACAAATCCTATCAGATTCTGTAGAGTTTTAATGTTAAAATGCCAGTGAATTTAACAGCTTAGTATAGCTGGTTATACTTAGTGCTATCAGAGTGAGAAGTACAGCAATTTTTTTCAACAATGCATGCGCATCCCAGCAGTAAAGGGACGATAGAAATTAAGCAGAATTAGCTCGTTTCTTCATGTTTTGGGAGCAAGCATGGTGGATTTGCAAAGATCAGGCATACTTGAAAGTTTATACCAGCCTCTGTCTGGGATCATGGTAGACGCATTCTTTTGTTTCTTGGCCCAGAAGAGGTTTTGCATTCTGAACAAATTTTCAGCCTTACTCCTTCCTCCAGACTTTCTTTGTATTTCTCCATGTCAAAGTCATAGTCTGATCAATATCTGACTCTTCTCCAAATCCTGCTGTATGTGAGCTTATCTCAATGTATTTCTATAGTAGCATTTCTAAGCAGACATCGCTTAAAGCATGTCCCTTGTGCAATGGAGTTTCATTCTAAGGTTTTGTCCCCATACAATGTGCTACGTCATCTGTCTTGTACTGAAATTAAATATGAGTATTATGCTGAGTTTGGTTATTCTTTTCACATATATAGCAGTATCCATGATCACACTGACTCACACTGCTTTATGAAGATTCTCCAGGGAAATTTAAAGGAGACGCTGTTTGAATGGCCTGAGAAAAAAGGAAATGGTGAAATGATTAAGAAATCAGAACGAGTTTTGAGGGAAAATCAATGTGCCTACATTAATGGTAAGATATTCAGCTTGTTCTGACAACTATCTGTCCATGAGTCTTATTCCTAACAGAAGAATTCATCTGCTCTCTACTTTCCTACCTTTAACAGTATAATACCTATGGCTTTATGCACATTTTAAGAATGTGGTTCTTTAGACTCTGCACAAACCTGTATTTAGATTCAGTAAAATAGCCACAACAAAAATGTGCTTTTAACTCACTCTTAAAACATTGTAGCAATCGTTCGATAATTTAATATACTGGATATCTCCTCTAGCCCAAGCAGCCTTTAGCATTGTGCCCCTGATGATTATCTGAAATTGCTTGTAAAAATAAACTTGAACAGGATTTTCTAAGAAATAAGAGAAGCAAAGTTAAGATAGCTTGAGCACCTTGCTGCTTTTTTGTTTTGGTTTGGTTTGGTTTTTTGTTCTCAAAGAAGTAATCCTTTTGCTCAGTCATGGAAAATGTATGTTGAAAATGTAAAAGCTCTCTATGAAACAAATTGACCAGCCAGGAAAAGAAGCCTGTAACAGTGCTACTTCTTGTCCAAATCAACAAAAGACTGTAGTGTTGAAGGACATTATAAGCAGAACAGAAATTCCTAATCTACAAAAAAAAATACACAATGTTGAGAATCACTAAGACTCCATCAGTAAGGCTCTTTAAGTACCTAAATCCATGCCATCATCACATGTATCTGTAACAATTACCACCTTGTGCTTTGCTGAAGGCCATCCTGGAGCTGCCATCTGGATTGTTTTGTGTACTGGTGCTGTGAGAGACACTGCACATCATGCTGGGTCACCTTGAGTTCAACAGAACAAAAGTGAAGCAGCAGAGAAGCAGGTCATCTGCCTTATATGCCATGGGTTAAACACTGGAGAACACTCCTTGTGGGGCAGACCTAGGGAACTTCCCAGCTAGAGGGGGCCTCATGTGGGGTTATGGACTGAGCCGGTGACAGGGCACTAGGGAGAGAGACTGGTGTTCCACAGCCCTCTGCTGAAGCACTGAATTGATAGGGCAGGGAATGCAAGAAGGAACTTCACACATCTGCTGATGCTCCCATGCCAGGGACGTGGGTTCTCAAACTCAGTCAGGTTTTCCTACATATGCAGTTCTTTCTAATGCAAACAATTGCAGACTGTGCATCTTACCCAAAGCTTCCTCGGCTGTTTAAAACAAGTTTGGTATCCAGTTCTCTGAGGTTGTTTGGATCTCTGCCATGTTTCGTAACAGATGTTTTGGTTTAAAACTAACACGTTAAACAAGCAGAAGGAAAACACTGAGAGTGTGTTGATTGCCATAAGTGCATCAATAGCAAGTGCCTTCATGATTCTACTGCGTGCTTCTTAGTTGCTCTTGTACATAAGGATTAGAACCCACTAAACTGTGTTTATTTGAGTTCCCCATTAGATGAGCACAGATTTAGGACTTTCCCCTCCAGCTGCTACATCCTCTGTTAGATAAAGTATGTTAACACCACTTAGGGCTTCCAATCAGAGTTAAGAGTGTACTCATGACTCTCAGGGTACCATGGCTATATTGCACAATACGGGTCCAGGTATTATATAACAAATTCAAGTACAAAGGCCTGAGTTGTTTTTACAGCAGGGTCATAAATTAAATTCAAGGTCTCTCTTAAGTAACTCAAAACCTCCATTTAAGTGTAGAATGGACGTGGTTTGTTTCACAGATATGATTCTTCATACTTTACATTTTATGTAATACCTTGATTTCTACTCCACCCGTGCAGAGTGATCACACAACATACAGTGCTTTGTTTTCCTGCATCTTCAATTATGCTTACTTTCCAGTCTCAATTGAAAGCATGCCAGTCACTATTGATTAGTTGCCTTATTGAAAAGAAAAAACAAATGAAAAATGTGTTCTCCAAACCCATAGACTGGAAGGATCAATTAGGAAACAGATGTCTGCAGTAGAAGACAACCATATCTTTGCCCATAAGTCCATGGCCCAAATGCATGTAGCTGACTTTTAATGTGACTGATATCCTTGTTACTTGGGAAGAATTAGCAACACAAAATCTTTTGCCCCCTTCCTGGTTGTGGAACATGTATAGCAACAGCTCTCCTAGGAAAATAAATTAGCTTAAAGTCCTTTGGGAATGAGAACTAGAAAATTACTTACGGTATAGTCTTCCTTAATTTTCTGGGGATTTATGTTGGCCTTTATCAGATGATCTAGAAATTGCATGAACTGTGGAAGGCAATAACACATTTTGAATTATCAGTGTATTTAGGAATCTGTGCTAGAGAGCAGTCAAATTCCCTGTACTGAGTTACTTGTTGCCCATAGAAGTGTGGGCATGCCTAATTGCTCAAGAGTTACAGTTTAAAAAGCATTTTTTCCAGACAATTGAGATCTCATTGGTTATTCCTGCTGACACATCTTCTTATTTTGTGCCTTTGCTGGTGTAGACTCCATTGGCCTGCACCGTGTGGAGAACATAAGCCACACAGAGCCTGCTGTCAGCCTGCATTTGTACAGCCCACCCTTCGACACGTGTAACACCTTTGATCAGAGGACTGGCCACAAGCACAAAGTCACGATGACCTTCTACAGCCAGTTTGGAGAAAGGACTGTCTGCGTAAGTATGAGATGAGGTGCTCCTCACTCGGCCCCGGGCTCTGAGCCCTGTGGGGATGGGCACAAGGGGCTGCTCCTCTGCCTGCACAGCCTGCAGTGACTCTGCCCTGGGACAGGCAGAGGGGTCAGCACCTCTGCGCTTCCCAGGCCATCCCTGTCTAGGATCAGATAAAACCTGTTTCCAGGTACGGTTTGATTGGCCAAGTTGCACTTCCCTAGTGTGGAGTATCCCTTTTTGTAGCCTACCTCTCCTTTGTCACATCAAGAGATGAGCAGAGAGGAAGATTAATGAGATATCTGCTACTAGTTAACCATCTTCAGGCAGCAAATGATCGTAAATGCACCCTAGTCAATGGAAAGTGTAAAGTAGCTTAATTGCTTTGGCCAGCATTAGTCAGGTGTAACATTTCCTGCCTAAACTGTTCTGCCAAAACAGATCACATTTCAAGAGGTTTTAAACCTTATAACTTATGGTAAATACTTCTGTAATCAATTCAACTCTTCAGAATCACAATTTTCACAGAGTAAGACTTGCTCTGAGGGTGAGAGTAGGCTGGTTGTCTGTTGTCTGCATTCTTGGGCAATGGCATGAGATTTTACTTGGATAGGAAAGAAATCTTAAGATCATTTTTGGAGCAACCAAGTTAGGACATCTGGGAGAAGTTAACAAGGTTTCAGCACTATTCCATGCATTGGGAAAAATAACTACTTACCTGTGGGGAAAAGACTGTTTCTGGATGTTCAGCCACAGATGTTCAAACACTGTTCAGTTTTGTTTGATACTGAACACTTTCGTTTTCTGTGAAGCCAGAAATTCAGTGCTCAGGAGTTTCCTAGAGTGAGTCCTTAGTCAGATCAATTTAAAGTTTTATATAGTTGACAAGTACCGTGTAAATTATTTCTCTGAAACCTGTCACATTACCAAACAACTGAAACACAAATTTTGACCTTCCCAAGTTTGAAATGTCCTTGAGAAAGTAAATTTGATTTTATAGTTCAGATTTTTAAAGAGCAATTAAAGTGGAAGAATTCTGAACAAAATTCATGCAAGGATTCGGTGTTTGTTTGCTTTCTTCCTTTTTCTAAGTCTTTATTGAATATTAAGTACATACGATAGAAAGTGAGACTAGATATTTTGACTTGGAGTGTTTCCCTACTCTGATCTGTAACCATTTGGCAGTGGTTTCACTATTTGTGGGAAAGTGGATCTGGCTTTCAGGAAAGAGCTAAATCTTAATCATTGGGTCTCTTTCATGAATTCCTGTAAATGGAATTCCAGTCAGGAAGAAGGTGGTAGCAAGTCTGGACCATCCAGCTGCCTAAAATGACTTCATGCTACAAAAACCTTCTGGTCTCAGTGACTTGGTTTCTGAAGAACTGACTGAAAAAGCAAACTTTCTTATGCTTACCATTATGCTTACAGAAGTACATAGGGAGGCAGAGATTTATAAATTATAAATACCAAGATAATAATGCAAAGTATATTTGTGTATCTTCTATGAGTGAGAAGATCAGCCTAACAAAAGCACATGCAGTGCTTCCTCTTTGTCTTAATTTTTTTACAGGTAAAGCACACAGGTAAATCCCTAATGATTTCTGGCATCTGGTCACAATGAAGTCTTGATTAACTAACTCTCCAGGAAATACACAATAAGTTATATAGGTTTAATAATAAAAATAGTATGTGTGTCAAAGGACTTGCCCATGGGAGTAACTGCATGGTTCAAGTACAAATCATGAGACTACTGATAGGAAAGTTCACGGAAGGAAAACTGATTTTGTCTTGGGTGTCACAGCACACCAGTTCCTCCTGCCAGGAATTTTACAGGGGGAGGCAGTGTCTCTTTGCAGCCTATCTTCCAAGCTGGACATTCAAGTAGTTTCTGTTGAAATGAAGTAGAGCAGACTATTAGGGAGAGAAGATAGCCTGCAGAAGGAAGCACACCTCAGCGGTCCCTTCTGCCAATATGCCTTCATGGTCACCCAGAGTCAATAGACAGCGTGACTTTGTCAGACACAGTGCTTTCTACAAAGCTCTGGCAAAGAGCACTGAAAAGATATGCTCCAAGTATTTTAAGGTGCTGACCTACTCTGAGAACAAAGGTCCACGACAAGATCACAATGGCAGTGACCATCTCTTTCCTTAAAGCAACAACCTTTCCTCTTTCCCTTTAGGCAACAGGAATGCCGCAGGAGAACAACTGAGAAGCACCAGCATGCATTTGCATAAGACCTGCTGAATGTTTAACCAGGGGCAGAAGACTTGCATGGCTAAGGCTGACAGCCAGATCTATTTCAATTCCTTGTGCATTGGAGTACTCTAGGGCAGCCTCCAGACTGCGCGCAGTTTCCTCGAGCAAACACCAATTATGGGACACTAAGCTAACCAGTGCCATAACCAGCTTCAGAGGTTAGATGCCTTTTCTTAGGCTCCTGTTAGAATTAAGTAGTTTGTTTTCTAATTCTAGCGCCTGTTAAACTCCACCTTGGAGTTTAACACTGAGAATATCAGAAATAGGGTTTTTAAACATCATCTGGCTCTTCTCAATAAAGCTATGGGTATGTATGCTCTCAATGTAATTAGTAACTTTATAAACTTCTAAGCTTCCAGTCACTTGTACCTATGGGGATTACAGTAGATACAACTAAAAGCAGTGCCTTTTTTTTTAATTAAGTCTTTTAGGTTTTAATGCTTTAGGCCATCTTGATAGTTTTGTGCATTTTTTACTTTTTTTTTTACAATTTAATTTGTCAGATCTTGTTTTAAATAGGAACAGAGAAATGCTTCATGCACAATGATTTTCAAAACTGATTGCACAGAGATTTGGCTTTTAAGAAGACTAATCACACTTAATTCAGCTAATGTCGAGTTCTCAAAGTATTCTGTGTAGCTAATGAAGAAGAAAACTGAAATAAAACTGGATTTGTGCACAGATTTCTGAGTTTTCAGCATTTTTCTCTTGGTAAATAAAATACTCATCACACTTTACCAAAATATGCATTCCTCATAAACATCTAAATCTTTTCCAAGTAATACACTGTTAAAAAAGACTTTTAGAAGCTGGAAGTATGTCTAACATGCAAAGAATCCTGACTCAAATTAAGTTAGGAGGTACTTCTGTCTCTGAGTGCGCTGATGTTTACTTTTGTCCTCCAGATTTAGTCACAGGGAAAGAGCCTTCTTGAAAAGAGTTACCTGTAATTAAACATATAAAAATCAGCAAAGCTGCCTGCACAGAGGCTATCCCATTCATTTAATGCAGCTAATAACATATTCTCGAGTAGGGAATGTGTAGCAATTCTTGTCTCATAGGTGACTGCTGGTTGGTCAGACAGCAGTTTAAATTTTATCAGTGTTGGGTTAAGACAAGTCACATATTTCCCTTTGTATTAACAAGCCCAGAAAATATTTACTTTATGAGACCCCATTTCCAGAGAGGCTGTGTCAAATTTTCAGAAAATGTTTGAGCAGTTTTGAATGAACCTATGCCTTGTTGTGAAAGTGTCCCAGCATCAGAGATGAGCTGAGGCTGGCAGTCTGGCTGTCCTGCTCGTGGAGGGTCACCTACAGCAGATTGCTCAGGACTATGTTCAATTCCATTTTGGGCATCTACAAGGACCGAGGCACTACAGCCTCTCTGGGCAAACTCTTCTGGTGTTTTATCACCCTCACAGTAAAAAAGGCTTATGTTTAGACAAAATGTCTTGCATTTCAGTTTGCTCCCAGTGCCTCTTGCTCTCCTCACCCTTCCTGCAGAAAATTACCAGTTTCACTTAACTAACTTCAATTACAGCAAATTCATCAGGATTTTGCTTACTAGGTAGAATCAAAGAACAAGCCCTATAGCTATGTTCAGTCAGGCCAGGGGAAAAGGAAGATCAGCGAGACAGCCAAGAAGGCACAGTAGCAACGAGAGCAGCCAGCTGTACTAGGATCCATATGTACAGAACCTCAGACAGTACTCCATCTAGTCACACATATGCCTGGCATTTGGCACACAGGAAATATAGGCAGAAGTGATAACAACAGTCGACACGAGTTGTCCCAAATACTGTTTAGCCACAGTAAACATGATATCATACATTGCACAGAATAATACAGGAATTTGGGAGTTCCAGAAGAAGGTACCTACCAGATATTTATGACCTCTATACCTTAACATACGGGAGGTAGCCTGCCCAACAAAAAGAGTACAAATACAGGAAACCTCAAGAGAAATGTTTAATTGGGTCCAGAGTCCTTAGAACACACACCACAGCCACCACCTTTGCTACTTCCTAAGCATTAGCTATGCACCAGGTGCATTGAACAGCACAAGCATAATGCCACTACCTACTAAAAGCAATATTTAATCAACAAATATCAAGTAATATAATGAGAAGTATAATCTCCTTTTTACTCACACAAATATGCTCAAATAACTTGTGCTAGTTTAAAACACAGAAACCAGTAATAGCAAAGTATTATTTGCACACTATTATGGCTGAACAGCCAAGGTATTAAATCTTCTAGCATATGAATGTACCTGAGCTTTGCAATAGTGTTAACTGGCCATCTGATGAGGTAGCATTATGCTGTAGCCTCTCGATTAGATTTCATTGGGCAATGAACAGATGTTTAGCATTTCATATGCTTTTACCTGAAAGGTGCTATTGAACCAATGTCACTGTAAATTGAAGAGAGTTTAACATTTACCTGGGTTACCACTGAGATCCTTACATGGTAAGAGATACTGCCTCAAATCATCCATGCTAGTAACAGCGCAAGGAGCTCAGCCTAAATATGATTTGATGCATTAACCAAGACTGCAGTGAAGGAGCTGCAACAGAAAAACATAGGGAGGCAAAGTAATTCCAGGAGTGAAGTGAAGTACAATATTTGCATAAATTCTGCAAATTCCAAGGGTGTGGTGTTTTTGGTTTGGAGTGTTATTATTACAAATTTAGCAAGAAGAGAAACTGTTTATCAAAGACATGTTTTAGATGGGAAGGCTCTACAGCAAAGAGTCTCTGGGAAGGTATATGCCATATGCAAGGGAAAAGATGACAATGGGGGCTCTCCAGGAATGGAAATGCTATCTCATTTTATTTGGCTGTGGCTGACAAGGGCTAGATACACTGAAACTATAGACATGTTCAAGGGGGGGCTCACTTATGTATATCCAGCAAGTGAGCAGCTCCTTTTCTCCATATGATGAGGTCTGGGACCTCTAAAGCCTCTAACAGAAATTGTTGCTCCAAGAGGGTCTCTTGCTGCCTGAAGAGTTTCTTAATGTTCTTGTGGATGATTGAGCCTAGAGTTACTTTGTGTCTAACTCACAACAAAATCTTGGCATACACCAATCAGTTCAATTCTGTATTTAAGCTTTGAGTCTCTTGATGTTTGAACATTGCTCATCGTTGTCTATTGCTGATGTACAGAGGAGCACAGCAGAACCAAAATCCACCCTATATATAACCCTTCTTTCTTTACATTTATTTTTCCTTAAACCACAAAGATACAAGATGTGCTATTCACTAGCTAATCCCTGTAGTTATTTTTTCATACTCCTCTCATGACTGAGAGAAAGCTGTGTTGCAAGAATACAGCCTTCCCAAGGGTAAAAGAGGTGACCTGCCTACAATGACTGTTTGCAGAGACAAACAGAACAAATCAAGCAGAAGCTCAGTGCTTTTCAACCATACCATATACTTTGCTCTTGCCAGTTTAGCTCATGAAAGATTTCACTGTCCTTGAATGCCAGAGTCTTATGTTCTGTGAATGGAAAGTAATTCCATTCACTGTGCCTGGTAAAGGAAGAAAAACAACCATGGGTCAACTGTGCAGGTCTTCAAGACTAGCTCTGACACTTTTAGCTCCTATGAAGCTTTACTGAATAATTTTATCTCAAACCTTTGAACCCTCTGGTGCTTAACACTACAGGGTATTTCTTCAGGGATGAATGACCCCCAAAATTGGGATAGACAAACTCTTCTGACCTAATTGATATTTTGTGCATGCCACACGAAAAACATTTGAGGGGTTTTTTAACATGTAATAAAACATCTTATGCCTTTTCTGTATCTATCTCCTTTTTCCTTTTACTCTCTAATTCACTAGAAATCTTTGGTACAGACAGATAAGTACAGAATTTTCTCTTAAAACTTAACTTTTTGACATTTGAGGTGTACCTCCTTCCTGTCTCATTTCAGTTTGAGTGGAACACACAATGTAAAAGACAACTCTATTTGCACTTCACTTCCCAGTCGGAAAAAATTCTTTCCTGAACCACAAACATAAAGTGTATGTGCTGTTTGCTGACTTCTGCTTTGGTTTATTTTTCACGCCTATTCTATTTTTTCAGGCCCCTGTGCTTTCTCTCAGGTTTAGCTTAGCTGTTTGGTTGATCTGTGGTCAGCGGTGATGAAGAACATTTTAAAACACGATGGATACACGTGCATTCATGTATTTCTTGGAAGATGAAACATCACTAACCTGCTTCTTTAATTCATAATGATTAGAGGAACAGCATAAGAGGATTGTGTGGCACATGCTACCCTTATCTGGCCAGCTTCCCTGAGATCCATGAATCACATGAATCACAAAGCTACCATGAGAAAAACATATTCCCTGACCAGAAAGCAAAAATTCTGCTGCAAAAGACAGCTACATCTTGTTCTCTGCTCCCACTCAGTATTCAGAATCAGATCCTCAGGATCTCTTGGTATTCTTTTTTGTTTGCTTTTGTTTCTGTTTTGTTTGGTTTTTAAAATCACATTGTCAATGCAAAGCATTTGATTTTCATTTTAAGTCACTGTCTTGGGTAGCTCTGAGAGCCACAGTCAGAAAAAGAAACCTCCTCTTCTCTCCCTAGCTGAAAAACATGCCCTAGCAACACATCCCCTGTGAACTATGAGCACTCTGATCAAATAAGGTTGCTGGAAAACGCTTCTTCCCTTGTTTCAATCTGCAGGCAGGTATACAGCTTTTCCATTAAGAGAATCACTAAACTGCTGTGTGAGTGCTTGGAACCAGCTGCAGAGACCTCCTGTTGATCACTCACTCAGTGGATGGCCCTGAAGGTGCATGTCCTAAGTATAGGGACAGGCATTTCTGAGGGGCAGAAATAGTTCTGGACATTAAATAACTACTCTGTAAATGCCAAGGGTCTGTTGCTACTGCAAAGGTGAAGGTCATTTGAGGACTGGTTACAAGTGCTTATAGAGCACATGGTTTGAACCTTTCACTGGAATATTGAAAAAACCTATGGAAGGCACTCAGACCTGTGGCATGTATTTTTTCCTCTGCCAAAGCTAGGGCTCTGAATGAGCCTGGGATTGCTTGTGTGAGAATATTTACCAAGCATATTCATAGGGAGAAAACAAGCACTTGATAATTTTTTTTCATAGGAAATGTGCAAAATAGTCCTGTTTAAACTCAGATGCTGGAGGAAGCCTTATCATCTTCTTGGGCTAGATCTTTATCCAGTTGAGGCTGGAATAGCTGTACTGCTGTCAACCGAATTAAAATGTTTTACACTGATTGAAACAGCCATTTCTTGGATTGAGTATTTAATTATGATTACTTGTATCATCTGAGACTTCAAGCTATGTCCCTTACATGGTTACTTATGAGTGAAGAGGTACAAGCTTGAGAAAAGCTTAAACAGACAGTGTTTCATGTTCACCAGGAGTATCCAGAACTAGAGTCTTCAATAAGCAAGTATGAGAGGAAAAGCTTCTTCCTACATCATTGCGTCAGGGAAAACAAATAGCACACATCTCTGCTTTTGGACTTCACTTTGTTGCTGCATTACAATGTAGACAAAGATTAAGAAAGTCCTTTAATTTGTTTTACCTATTTTGGGGTTCTGATATCTTGCAAAAATGAAAACCTTGTGTTCAGGTTTATAATCTGAATTCTGGCCCCTGCTCTGTTGGCACAAAGCACTTGAAAAAACAGCTTAAGTAATTTTAAGACTCCCAAACTTGGAATTTTTGCTAACACAGTGTTTAGGGCATTTTGCAAAGCACTGCAATATTCCAATTGTAAAATTCCTTAAACCATGTGGGAAAAAAACATCAAGGTTCTCAATGAAACTGAATTGCATAAAGTACAAAAATGTAAATTATTGTTGCCTTTCTATATGCAATGTGATATCTCTTGTTCCATTTCTCTCTGACTCGTAGAAGCATGTAATAGGCATTAGAGAGAATTAGACTGTTGTACACAAAATGAGCTAAATTTTGCCTAAGTAACCCGTATAGCCTCAACTGCTTCAGCATATGAGCCCCTGAAAGTTTTTATTCCTACAGTACCAAGTCTGAAGCAGGCAAGTAATATGAAGTTCTTTAATTAGAAGGGAATTGAGCACAGAGAAGTTGGTGGCTTTCTGTCAGACAGGGAAGACAGCTCTACAAACCCTGTGCTGGTTTTCAATTACTTTAGCTAATCTGTATTCCTGTTGCTGCCTAAAAAATATCTTCCATAGACAGCTACAATATAAGGACACTAAATGCTCTTCTAGAGCAAGTATGCTCTCTATGAGGACAGGCTAAGGAATTTAGGCCTTTGCAGCCTGAGGAAGTGAAGATTGTGTGCAGACCTCAAAGCAAGCTTGCAGTATCTGAAGGGGGCCCACAGGGAAGCTGAAGAGGGACCCTTCATCAGGAAGGGTAGTGAGAAGACAATGGCTTCAAACTGAAAGGGAATAACTTTAGATTAGATGTTAGGAAGAAATTCTTTACTGCAAGGGTGGTGAGGCTCTGGCACAGGTTGCCCGGAGAAGCTGTGGATGCCCCAACTCTGGCAATGTTCGAGGCCAGGTTGGACAGGGATTTGAGAAGCCTGGTTTTGATGCCTTAAGTTTTAGTTTTTATATTTTCCAGATCAGTACTGCTTTAGTGTATAACTCTGAAACTCCATAGCCTGTCAGGTACAGTTTTATTCAGACAAAACAATTTCTCTCTAGGCCCAAAATCCAAGGACCTTGTTTTTTCCAAGCGTGACAAATGTAAACAACAGTGAAGCAGAAGGAAGGCAAATTGGAGGATGGGACTCCACTACCTGAAGTTGTAATTGGACAATTACCTTCTGATATGCAAATAGACTAAACTTATATCTGTCCGAAAAACCCCGTGTGGGTCATCCATCTTGGGTGGAGTCTCTGCAAGACTCTTGCATTGCCCAAGGTGTACCCTGCAAAGGCCTTTCAATAAATACCTACTTTATTCTTTTAACTCTGTCTAACCTCTGTTCTAGGTACCCTCTTCAGGCATCAGTTTAGTGAAGGTGTTCTTGCCCATGGCAGGGGGCTGGAATGAGATGATGTTTCAGGTCCCTTCCAACCCTGGCCATTCTATGATTCCATGATGTATCATTCAGTTACGCTGCTCTTCTACTGAAAGACTAAATTTGAAATTAAGACCTAGAAATATCAAATGCACCTTTACAGAGAAAGGCCACTTCCAAAAGAAATAATGTTAGATATTTTGTACTAGTTTTTGACTCTGAGGTCACAACCTTAACATTCAATAAAAGCAACTTTCATAATCAAAAATTCCCAAACACTTGTGCAGGTCTTTTCCACAGAGCTGAAAATTATACAAAACAAATGGAAAATTCTTTTAATAGACTCATACTAAAATAAAGGTGGGGTTTTGGAAACCAGTTAGTTCTAAACAAAACAAGACCAAATATTGACTTGCCTTTGGAATTCCTTTATTTTCAACTGCAGAACAGCTAGTTATAAGGATCCCAAGCAGATGAATGAGTCATGGAGTCACTGTAACATTAAACACTTACCTTAATTATAAGACATTTCTCTGAAACAGGTGTTTCTATAAGGGATATTTCATTGTCACTGGAAGCAACTGCAAATAACTGCATTTTCACACTGCCGCTGGTTTGTATTTACAAACCCTGTTGAAAGCCAGCTATACCATAAACCAGAGAGATTCCAAAGCTCAGGATTTGCCATGGACTGCGGCTTCACTGGGATTAGCTGTGTGAAGATATTTGTAGAGTGCAGAGAGAAGCGATCAGGACCAAGATTAACCAGTGGTTTGAAATGGGTAGGTCAAACAGTTGCTACCTCCAGCTGTCCATGTGAACACACACATTTCAAAGGCTGGAGCCTATTCATAGGTTCAAGATGCTTCTGAGCCACTACAGTCTGCAGCTTTGCATATTGAGGTACACTGAAATTAGCACCAGATTTGATACATGCAGAGCAATAAATCACCAGGGTTCATGAAGAGCTATGCATACTTTCAGCTGCTCTTGGTGCAAGGTGGAAGGTGTGCCAGTAAGGTCACGCTCGAAAAACAGTGAAGCAGCAACCCGTTAAACTGTAAATCTCCTCCTTTGTATTTAGAAGGGGAAGAAAGAAACATTTAGTTCTTTTACCAGGTATCCTCACCAACACAAGAATTTGGAACTACTAGTGGTTGCTTTAACCCTCTACACAAATGTCCTGATCTTGTAGTTAAACAAATACAGTGGCTTGAAAGCAGCTTCAGGACACTAATAAAAAGCAGCAGCACATTAGGTTAGCACATGGGTATTCCTACATACTATGCCACACTCTTGGTTTGTGGAAATTATCCCATGCTTAAATAGAGAACTTGAACATCCCTGGATGATGGACCATTCAGAAGAGAAGGAAAGATGATGACCTTGGATCAAGTAGTTCTACTGGCACTAATTATGAGGTCCTAAGACCAAAGTTGCCTACACAAATCTGACCTGAAAAGAATATTTTATAGAAGTCTTCAATCAACTCACAGTCTTTGCTTCCTAGAAGCACATAAGATCTCCACAAGATTCCCTTGAGGACTCTGCTGAGACTGTACCCTTAGAAGAGATCTGGAATAATTGATTGCTGAAAAGGCAATGACTTAGCAGTTAAAAGCCGTGCTGATTTCTCAGTGTTATTACTATTCATGTTATTGTGATGCAAATAGCTTATACCAAACATTAGGAGTCTGAGAAGAGATTTATTTTTGTTTATTAAGTACATGAAATTCCTATTAGGGATCAAAGTACATGGCCTTGCCTGCTAGGGTAAGGACATCATGGGTTACAGAGGCCAGATTGCCATCTCATTTGAATGAATCATGGGTGTATCTCCACTAATTCTCTATTGCTGATTGATACAGACCCATTGCATCACACACATGGTTCTGGGGTACACACTGGGCTCTTAAATGCTTTTGGGTTGCTGCAGCTTTGTTGGCATTTCTCCTGAGAACAGAGTCTGTAGTAGTTCCCTGTGTGTTGGCATAGGAGCTCACAAGCCAACTGACTCCTCAGGTAACTTCTCGTGTTACCTCTGGCTCCTCCAGATATGTCAGTAGTTTCCATGGACTCATCCTCTGGCATCACATTTCCAGATGAGGCACAAGGAAGGTAATTGACTTACAGACAGTCATGATGGGGGCAGTGGTGTCTTTGTAATAGCGTGGGTCTTGTAACTAATTTCTGTAATTAATAAATTAATAAGAATAATGTTTCAGAGATCCATAAAAAAGGGAATATAAATTTGTCCACAAAGAGTCATTAGATCAGCTAACACAGTTTAGAAAAATGAACAAGCTTCAGGCAGATACAATGTCTTCCTGCATGAAGATAATGAGCACATAGGATTAAATCTCAGAAAAAATTTATGTCTAAGACAGCAACCCACTGATTTACAGAAAATTTCTTGATGAAGGTGGGATTCTTTTATAGAAAGGAAATATCACCTGAAGAAAAAAACATGGGATTGACAGGAAATTTGCAAAATAAGACAATGTCGAAGTTCAGAAAAGCTTTTAATACAAGTGCTTTTAATAAACTTTGAGTTTAACTATTGATCCCCACAGAAGTAAAACTGGATGCAATGGTGTTGATGTCTCTATCCTATTGATGTGATGGCGAGTTTTTGAGGTTGTGCACTTAGAAAGGGCAGAACCAATTCAGCAATGTTCTTTATATCTCTTAGATCCACTTCAGCAGAGACAGCTGTGATTTAAAAATTCCTGTGAACTCTCCTGAGTCAAACAGGAGACAGACTGTTCTTCCAAGAGGTGCCTAGCACCAGAAGTGTGTGGGCTATCTGGGATCTGGGACTCTGTGACGGTTTTTGTTATGCTCTGGCTCCAAACCACTTGTTTTCTTTACTTTCCAATTACTTTTCATTGCAGGGCACAATATTAGTTCATCTCACAGGAATTTGTTTACTGTTTTCCACTATTTCAAGCCTTTTTCCTGGTTAGTTTTCAACTTAGAAATTACCTTTTTCCACAGACACATCTTTTCCCCCTACAGTTCTGATTAGATACTATTTTTTTCACTTTTTGCTTTACTCCCATAAGTAGCATTACTACTGACTGAAGAACACCACTTGGCCTGCAGCTGTATTTTTTGTTATGACTGAAGGTCCTATCCACTTAAGAGGGTGTCTTCTTTGCTGGATGCTGACCAGTAATAACTCACTGAAGTAAAAGCAGGGAAAATAAGCCAGGCATTTTCAAGTGCACTCTTGATGTGGTTTGTAACTTATTTTTCACTATCTTGGATCTGTGGGAATATGCTGTCAGCTTAAAATCTGGTTTGATTCCCTACCCCCCACCTTGTTTTTACACCTTTTTCTTCCTGACTTTCTATGCTATTTTCTTTCCCCTCTCACCTTCCACTCCCTCCTGCCATAATGATATTTTGTAAGCATCATGGGCTGCAGCCAGGAGAGAGAAACTGATTTTGTGGTGAAGCTCTAGCAAAGTAAGAGTGGGATGTTTAAATGGACTGGCAAAACAGCACATTCAGTATGGAAGGCATATAGGTTTTTCATCCACTCTTCTGCCATCCTGTTTCCAAACATCTTCAAATTATATCTTTTTACAGGGCTTAAACCTACCAAACAAATGTATCAAATTGACAGGGTTCTCTGTCCTGCCTCTTTCTGCTAGTCAGTGGTGCTTATACCAAGGCTAACATAGAGGCACAATAGAGGATTCTGTTTCCTTAGTGACCTCGTAGTTACTAGCAGTAAGTCAAATTCCTTCCTTTAAGTCAAATAGACAGGATATTGAGGTTACAATTAGGGCACTGGAGGAGGATATTGAGGTAACAAAGAAATGGTCATTTCAGAGTGAAAAGTCACCACAATAGGCAATACCTGCTCTTGGGAGTCCCTTTAATTCTTAAGACTAAAATCTCAAAGGTCTTACATTGCCAAGGGAAGCAAGAATAAGGAATTCAAGATCCAGATCTGGTGTCTGTGCAAATAAAATGCTCAGCACCTTCCGGGGGAGCCCTGATAGACATGCTGTGTCATGTCGATGATGTATCATCACCCTACTGTGAGCATGATGGAGCAGAGAAATGGAACCAGGCCCTGCATTGCCAGAACAGCTCAAGGTTAAGTGTAACATAAATCCTAGCAGCCAACAGGAAAAGCTCTGCTGGAATATTGCACAGTAGCAGCTGGAAGACATTACATTACAGTTAGGATTGGTTCCTGCTGTAAGACTGGTTTGTTTAAGATCTGAGTGCTTCTCTACTTTAGTAGTAAAATATTTTAAATCGTAATACAGTTTAAAATGGACAATATATATGTAGTCACACTACGATGCATCAGCTCCACTCCCACTTGGGAAAATTTTTTTAATTTTTAAAAGAAATTTAAAAGCTGTGTCATAACCTGCCACACTTCATATTAATTTAACATTTCCCCTGGTTTTACTAATTTTCTACTTTCTAAATATATAAATTTTGCTAAACTGAATATATACAAAAAAACAAATTGGGAGGGTTCTGAGGGATGTGTTTTCCTGTTCTAAGAATATAAATAATATAGTGAACCTCAAAAGGATGATCAAGATTTCTTTTGCAAAAGAGGGTTTTTACTATAAAAATAATAACAGTGAGAGATGTGCCAGTTAAAGACAGGTGGTTATATGCAACTAACTGTATCTATATGTATATAAACCAACCAACTCCCAAGAACTGTATATGAATCTGTATGTACAGACTGTATGTATGAGATGAGGATTACTTATTAAAAAACTAAATTTAATAACAATTCATGCCTGTCTGCCTTCAAAGGATGCATACACCTGGACCAGAGCTTGAGCAGGTATCCTGTATCGCTTCTCTTGGAACAGACTTAGAAGTGCCCTGGACATCATAACCTTCATTGCTAAGAGCAGAATGCCTGGGGATTTAACTCATGCTGTATGTCAGACTCTGCACCTCATACAGTCATATTCCTAAGGGACAGCCAAGGCAGAGCACAGAATGAAAACTGTCATGTTCTGGAAGGAGAAGACTCATCGTAGTCTAACATCACAGTGGGCGCAGAGGAAGGAGATGGTGCAAAATTTATTCAAGGCCATAGGCACCTCAAAAGGAAAAATACTCCTCCTTTCAGTGTAAAAAGGGTTGAAGAGCTGGTTTTGTACTTTTTTCTTGGCTTCAGTTGCAAGTGTCCAGTTCTCAGAGGCATTCATCAGATTGCTTACTTTTCTTTAAACTTGTACAATATAGTTGAGGTGACACGTTTGACTTAAATTCATGCATGAGTTTCTTTTTCTTCTGCAGATTTAATGTCTGGTTTCTTAGCATATCTCTTATTCCTTTAGATGCACTCTCTTGTGCATAGAGTGTTCAAACTATGCTTTGATAAATGTCTGGGGTTTTTTATTTTGTTCTTCGAAGTATTTATTTGGTTTCATTTTCTTGGACTGCCATTAATTTAAAGTTCTGTATCATTGCTTAAACATGAAATACATTAGTCAGTGATATGATAGTTTGAATTCTATTTTATTACACTTAGGTGGAGGTGGTGAAATCACAAGGTTATATTGATCTGAGCTGAAGTCGGGGTTCAGTTTTGACCTTTGACATACACGGAGTTCCTGCTGATTACAATGAAAATTAGGCATATACAGCCAAGGTTCAGCATTTGGCCTTTGGTCAGAATGTGTATTAGGGTTTGCTTTCCTTTAGAAATAGAGGTTATGTCAAAAACTTTGCCTATTTGAAACTTGTTTACTTTTGCCTGTCTGCTCCCATCATCTGACCCCATCTGAAAGTCACAGAGCTGACTTCTAACTTTGCCAACTGTAGCTCTCCCAGATTGCCAGCACTTTTGCATCAATGATGAGGACAGGTCACATCACCTTGTTGACACAAAGATATGGCTTTGCAATGCAGCCCAGGGATGACACAGGTGACATTTCTGTCTGCTTCACAAACAGAAGAATTACGTCAGTTCTTACTGGAAATTCCTCCTAGTTGGGCACCTAGTGAAAAACAGTGGTTTAGCTGTTTAGATGGCACTTAGTTCTGTTTATACAGGAACCGTTAAACTAATTTAGCAACAACATATTTAAAACTACCACTTTGCACAGTGGAATAAAAAAGCTGAAAACAGCTAAAAGTAATGTTAGTTTGAATGGCCTAAACAGACCTGGCAAAAATTTTTTCAGCATTTATTTTACTGTCATTCCAACAGAGTGCACAGAAAGTTGAAGGTGAGACAGAGTTTTCTCATTCCAGTGAAAGGCACAGCAAGAAATTTCCTGTACTGGAAGCTTACATTGTCTGAAGATAAAACCAAAAAATGTTGTAGGGGAAAAGAACACAGTTGCTGAGATATAAACCTCAGGAAAAGAAAGAATGATTTGCTCAAAGCTACCAGAGGTTGTGGTGTTCTGAGGACCTTCACTCACTGTTCCTGGACAAAGCACCAGAGTATTTTTCCACTCAAGTTTTGCTCCTTGGAGTAACATTTAACAGTGTGCATGTCAGAGTATAAATACACATAAGAACAAATCAAAGTAGTTCAGATCAGCTGTGGTTTATGTATACCTGTTGTGTGTCTATGTCTCCCATAAGGCAGGTGAAAATAGCTGTCCAGCACAGTAACCTAGATCAACTTTTCAAGTAGTTCTAGAAGCAGAACTGGGACAGGCATGAAGGAGAAGGGAAACACATTTAGTAGCAAAAAGAGACCATGAGGGTTTGGATGAAACATCCTTATTCACCTGGCCACAGTTACTGCTGAGCTGAAAGCTCCACAGATCAGGGCTATGTAAAATACTCTAATGCTTGTGACACAGTTCACACTGCACTGATAAAAAGGTACGCATTTCTGGAGACATTTTGTGCAAATCACTGTGAATTTTTAAGGCTCTTTTGCTGAATTTAGCAGTGTGCTTCTGATGTTAGCAACCTCAAAGTCAACTTTTGAAATCACCTGAATTCTAAAAAACCATGGCAAAAATTGAATTTGAAAGAAGGTTGATGCTTATTTGTAGGTATGTAGATATGTATGTACAAGACTTAGGTGCATCTAAAGTAGAAAGCAAGGCTTGTAAAGCATTACATTTAAGGAAGTAGGGCTCAAAGAGGCTTCCTTTTATATATGGGGGAAATTTGCTTTCTGAATTCTTCCGTTTTGTGGGGTTGATTTCTTTTTTTGGTCTTGGCATACTACTTGTGTAGGCCCTACCAAAACAACGGCTGCATACCTTCAGGCAAAGTCCTCATTGTCACTTGGTAGGATCATTTCCCTGATTTTCCTCTGAAATTATTTAAAATGTTTCTCCTTTATAAGATTAGTTGGTTTAAGTTTTTGTAAGGAAGAGTTTAAAAGTGGAAGACAAAATTGCTGCCCAAGTCCTTTCCTCAAAGTTCTCTTCTTCTCCCACTGTGCTCCCAAAATCCTGTGCATAAGAAGTCTGAAAATGGTAATTGATTCTTTTTTCAAGAACTGAAACAATAATTGAAGAAATGTAGGCTTTAAGGTCATGATAAAAGCCTGTGAAACACTACAAAACAGCAGTTACTACTGAAAGCTTGATAGCGAGGTTGTGAAGCGATCCATTGGCATCTCTGTTGAGAGATTGATGACACCAGCAGCTTTACTAAAGAAATGTGAGGAAAAGCCTCCTAAATTAGGACAGATTCCAGGAACAGAATGATGTAAGGCTTTTTTGCCAGACTGTCAGTCATATTCTCTCTAATGGTTAAAAAGTTTAAAAGGACGCGAACAGCGAGAAGATCTGTTCTGTGTCAAGTAATGGAGGAGCACCTGAATAGGTGAAAACTCTTGAGAAAAAGGGACCTCTTTCAGAATTTACACACTGAGAAGTGTGGCAAAACTATTGGACACTCAGAGTATAAAATCTCACACAAGTTTTTGTAAAAATGCTGGATTGGGCAAGGACATTTATCAGTAGTTTACTATTCCCTTTTTGCTGCTTCCCTCATCTTTTTACTGTCTTTCTCTCTTTTGAAAAATAATCATCTTGATATTTCTATCAATTCAATTATTTCGCATTTATTTGATATGTCAGAATATTCAGAAACATTGAATTAGATAAATGGTCTTGTACCAGAGAGACAATTCAAATGCTAACGTAGCCGTAGACCCTTTATTCCTGGTATATTATTACATGGTAGAATATTAGGGCTGACTCAAACTCACTTGCTATATGTGCATTCAAAAAGTCCACCTCTGAAAAGGAAACACTTCTAAGTATTTTGGCCCATGTAAATGCCAAGTTGTTTCCATGTATTTGAAAGACAAAGTACCTGCAATAGTCAGGTAAGTGTTTCCATAGAATAATCAAGGTTGGGAGAGCACCGCCCTAAACCCCTAAACCACATCACCCAATGCCAGATCCAGATGTCTCTGGAACACCTCCAGGGATGGTGACTCCACCACCTCCCTGGACAATCTATTCCAGTGTCTGACCACCGTAACAGTGAAAATCCTTTTCTAGTATCTAATCTGAATCTCCCTTGTCTCAGCTTAAGGCCATTTCCTCTTGTCCTTTCACTGCAGGCACCGTAGCAGATACGGGCTCCCACCTCACTACAACCTCCTTACAGGGAGTTGTAGACAGTGATGAGATCCCCTCTGAGCCCATTCAAGGCCCCCCTTTTACAAGGAGAAATTTAAAAATTAAAGCTCAAAATATTCTAAAAGGTAGAAGAAGCAGTTGTCCCATGGAAATTTTTCACCATTTCTTTTAGTAAACAATTATGTGTAAATACTGCTTAAAAATATGAAATAACTTTTTGTTAGAAGATGTAAAACCTAAAACACCTGCCTATTTTCTCTGGTTTTTTTTTTTGTTTGTTTTTATTCTTTGTTTAGAAAACAAGGTCTCATTACTTAACAAGGTCCACCTCTTCAACTTTTCTTTTTTTCTGCCATAGAATTTTTAAATATAGGAACATCCAGAACTTTTAACTTTGTTCTTCTTTCATTGAAATTATGTGGGAGAAAACACCTAACAGAAACTAACAACCTCTTTGTTAGATGGCATGCTGATGACGATAGTAGAAATATCTACCCTGGGCTCAGGGGTCAGAGTTGGACTCTGTAGCAAATAAGCACAAGGAAAGAACTGGAAAAAAATATTTTTCTTTCTTGCCTGGCTTTCTGAAACTCAGTAATCTTTCAACAAAAGACCCTTTAGATGTGCAGTTATTTGGGACTGAGGAAGAGGTGTACAATTTCACTGTCAACTTCTTGCAGCCAAAGCTATAATTCAGCTGCTTCCACCAGCATGCAGAAAAAGAGCTGTCAATCAGCAGTTAAATACTGACATGAATAGTGCCTTTGTCAATATTTCTGTTCTGCCTTTGAAAGCACACAAGCCAAAACAAAAAATCTTTTGACAATGTGTGAAAAACAAAACTGAAATGCTTCAACAACCTTTGGCAGCTAGAAAGCTGCCCATATAAAGTCTTAAAAATTGAATGGTCTTTGTCAGGTGGAAGAAAGCTTGTGCTCTGAGATTTAACCATCAGGTAGTTCAGCAGGGCAGCTGTGTGTCTTAGAAAAGCATTTGGGAGATGTGTCAGTTTGTTGGCTGTATTTTTATTCAGAATCACAAAGCATTTGCTGTCATCATTGTACTCATCTTGAGTGAGTTTCCCTTTTAAAGGCATTAGCAAGGCACTGAGTTTCCAGATCTTCAGTCAGATTTGATACATTCTGAGTTCTGTCACATAAATCCTCAAGCTGGGTGATTTCCATACCCGGAAGAATCAGAATTTGAGTTTGTGTTGTTTCCTTTTTAAATTCTGAATCTTCTTGGTGTCACAGACTCAGAATGGCTCTTTGGTAGTACCAGCAGTAAGCATTAGGTAAGTCAGGCTTAGATAAAGTATTATTTTGTGTAATGTCCTAATTCAATTAAGTTATGTAAGTGTATCTCTGACTTTAAATACAGGAATGATTTGAGCTGTTCAAGCGAAATGCTGGCCAGCTTCTGAGATGTTTTGCTTGTTCTCCATGAGTGGCTGCACAGGAGCTGTTAGCAAAGCCTTTCTGAGTGTGAAGTGCAGGGAGTGAAGGCAAAGGAAGAGAGGCAGTTTTCTTAACAGGCAGTAGGAAAACAAGAGCTTCACACACAAAGAATACACTTTTCATACACATAAGTTTATCATCAGTATTGGATAGTGTCAAGGACAAGCACTGCAGAAAATATTGCAGGCAGTGACTAACTAAAGAGCATTAGGACAGAAGTGGAACAGTTATCTTGAGTTGCACAATCACACTTGCAAAACTGAATATTCAGACTTATTTAGATAAAAGGGCACATAGACCAAAGCTGCCAATTTATCTACTGCTTTTATTCTCAGTTGTCTTGGATTTTAACTTTCACCAGTGGTATCAGGGAAATTAATAATAACTATGTAATATCGAGCAGACTCAAAAGCAGCACCACTGCTCAGTCCGCTCAGAAGCTGTTGGCAGTCCAAATTCTCTCATAAAAAATTAAACCCAAGACTTTTTTTCCTAGCTCTTTGTCGGAAAGTTGGTTTTGTTTTAGTTTTTTTTTTTTTTACAGGATAAACTGCTTCGTGCTTACATACAACAATTTGGAGTTGGGTTTTTTCAGTCATCTGGCATCTTTTGTATATTAGTTAGTACCCTTTGGAAGGGTATGTCTGTTATAGAATTGTTATGTCTTCAGCAGTTACCTATACTTAGATCAACAGCTTCCTCTGGGTAGTCATTGCTCAGATTTACAGCTGACTTAACCTGTGTCTTTTACCTGTAGGTCATTCAAGACTGCCTCAGATCACTGTAACCTTCCACTTAGATTTTAAAATTAATTTGTCTTAGTAAAATTCCAGTTTGTCTATACTCAACATAATTTACACTAGAGTTTTCCACCTAGGTGCACTTGCTAGGAAGGTCTTCAATTCTATGATCACCAGGAAAAGAAAGAAATTCCCTGACATGCCAAGCCAGTAGCACTGGAAATTATGGATAGAAACTCTAGGGTCTTCAAAAAATGAGGAATAAGGAACATATCCAAGTAACTGCAGGTGCTAAGGAGAGATTTATTTTCCAAGAAGAGATTCTTCCAGATTCCTCCAAGTAGATTATTTTAGAGCATAACAACAGCAATCTTCTGGAAACCTAACACACACACGTGAATCTTGAGGTAGAGAACTAGCCTGCAGCTTCTGCTGAGAAGAATACTGCTAGCTAGAGTGCAGGCTGGTGTAAACCTTCTTAAAATTATGAGGTATAACACATGGTCTTAATTTAAAGCAGATCAATGCAGCTTTGCTTAAACAGGAAGAGACAGATGTAAACTTTGAGGCAGAAATAATTTCCAAATGCTGCCTGAGAATAGGTGCAAGTAGATAGGTGGATACATACAGAAACATTTAGCACCCAAAGGGAAGCCTAAATTGTAGGGCTTTAGATCATATCCTGTAAAGGTATGTTGGATGAATCTGCTGTTTCTCATGGCATCAGGGATAATTCCAGCCTGCTGTTTCTACTGTAGTAAAACTGGTGGCTTTGAATGAAGAGCAGAAAATAGCTGAGTGAATCTTGTTATTTATCCTGTATTCTTATCATGGTAATTAAAAACCTGAACACAAATGTTTAATTTGCAGTCAGTGCTTATGGCAAAATACATTTTTTCCAGCTCTTTATCTAGGATGTGTAGCTATTTTGTTCACTGAAGTGAGTGAAGTAACAGTGACCTAAGTCATCTGAGCTTTAATCCTGCCTGTGGCTGGAAGCCCAGTGTTTCTTTCCCATACTTTGCAGTAGCAGAAGAAAACACATTAGATAGAAATTACACTTCTATTTTGAACCAGAGTCCATTTATTTTGTTTGGCTTTGGTTTCTGGGTTTTTTCCTCATTTATCAGTGTATTTATGAATTAGTCAACACCTACCAAAGGTGATACTGCAGCTGAAACGGTAATCAATTATATATCAGAAGATTGTTTGGGCTATGCATGCATTGAAAAATAGGATAACACAGTAGGAGTGGGTCTATAAAGTAAAACAATTCACTGGTATTCCAAAATACATTCATTTCAGTAGGTTTTTCTTTAGACTGATCCTGCCCTGGTTCTGTTGTTCCTTAGTGGCTGAAGCGGTTCAGGGGCACATCTTCTGCCCTGGTCTGTTGTTCCTTAGTGGCTGAAGCGGTTCAGGGGCACATCTTCTGGGTTGATGTTACCTGCATGTAATCCAGACAATATTCTTTGAGATCTCTCTGCAGCATGGTAAGTGGGAAAAACTGGGAGGTTTGCTTCAAAGTTGCACTTCTGGTCTCATGTACAATGCAGAGTAGAAGGATGGTTTATCACTCTGTCCTGAAGATAAGTCATCAGTTTTCCATACTGTAGTAAGTGCAGTCTGTGTATGGTCTTGCAAGTTCGTCCTTCGTTAAAAGTCTTCCTACTGGATTATAGGTAAGCTTTCTTGCAAAAGGATTGTTTCTGAGCCGAAGCAAAACGTTTGCACTCTTCTGGGGCCTTCCAGAGAGCAGCTATTTCTTATTGTTGAAGTGTAGTGAAAAGGAGACAAATCTGGCAGAAAAACTCAGAGGAGGTGGTAATGGCTTAGAATTTGTGCTTCCTTCTTCAGGCAAGGTGCTTGACTCAGCTTGAAACTGGAGTTGGGCAAATTCCCCGAGGCAATACAAATGCCAGAGTGACTGCAATTTCCAAAGAACTGACCAATACATTTTTATATGGAGAGGAAATTACTAAACTATGAAGTTTTATACATCTCGAGTTACATACTTTCATTTTTGATTCGTCCAAACGACCAACATCACTTTATTTTTCACAAAGCAATAACTTCTCAAATGAGAAGACAGACAATAAGAAAATTATTTGAAGTCATTAAAGCAATTAATCAGTATGCTTATGTGACAATAAGGCTTCCTAGCTAGTCTAGGAAACTAGACTGAAACAACTGTTAGCACCAATATCACAGTTGGTGAGAGCACCTTCCAGAGGGTAGCCGGAGGTGGCCCTGACAGCTGCACTGAACTGTCATGCTGCACATTCCATGGTTTAAACAGTAATTTATTTTGCAATCTCTGCATCATCAATTCTGGGATGTTTGTCCATAATGTTTAATGTTTAAAGAGGTCAATATTTAAAGAGACCTGTTCTCTGCAAATAAAACCTCTTCGTTGCTTTAAAGTTAATATGTCACACACTCTGATGGTGACACAGAGCAAGAACTGTCACCAACAAAGTGTCAGTGCCTCTGTTAAGATGAGAAATTATGGTGCCAAGTGAACCACTAGCGAAAAAGACTGTTTAAAACTTCTGAAGCAGTTTCTGAGTATCTTAGTAAAGTTCACTGGAGCTTAAAGGAAAAATTCCATTTGTTAATCCTATTCAAGACATGCAGGGGAACAAAAAAGTGTGAATAGTACAAAACAGGCTATATAGGATTTGCCAATGTAGAGAATCTGCTGCTCTGCCCTCTTCTGCAAGCCAGCGTGGGAATAAACAGGCATGTGTATTGGCAGCCTGTGGGATACATTGCTGCTCCCAGCAATGCCTTTAAGAGTTTCCACAATATCTTCCTCTAGGATCTCTGCTTTGAAGTAGCATGGTCATGCTTGGCATCAAAGTTCCCAAAGGGATGCTGGAATAACCAAAACAACAAATTTATGGGTTGTGCTGCTCACAGGGGAAGGTGATGGTAATAAAAGCTGGTACTATCGGCATAGAAATCACAGTGTACACGACTGCATGGTAATACATGCAAAGAAGTAAAGGGCTGGTGGAATACTTTCATGTGCTGGTGACTTGAGGTTGGCAGGCTTTGCCTCTGCTAACCCTGCTGTTTCTAGATCACTCTCTTTGCCTGACATGGCTTTCTGCTGCTCAGGTCTATGGCAGCGATGCCAGGAAGCACAGCCCACCGTCCCGCTCCTTCCACACAGAGGAGGAGTGCTGCCTTAAACAGCAGATGGGCAAAAGAACTCTGAGGAAAATCCATAATTATTGGAATCTTGAAAAGCCTTATGCACCTGTTAATAGAAACTCTCAGAAAGATTAGTGAGAGAACTTCTGAAATTATACCATTCATTACATAAATAAAAACATAACATTTACTCTAACTTGGGGAAATTCACACCTACAAGCAGAAAGAAAATCATTTCCACTGTTTTGGAAAAGCACCCCTTTAATATAAAATTAGTTTATTTAAAGCCTCAGGTTAAACATCTTGATGTAGTGTATTTGTTGTGCAAACACAAACTATACCAGAAATATTCTTATAATTTTTATTTTTCTGATTTTTCAAAAGCTGTGGCCATTTGTTTCCAGATACTCTAAGCAATTCTTATAATTCTGGGAAAATGGGAGATGTTAAAAAACATACTGGCTCTTCACAAGGAAGTTTGGCATTTTAAGCTAACGTGACTTTCACTCACTGAAAATCATATCAGGTAAGAGCTTTCCTTAGACAGAAATAATTTTGTTTGTTTGTTTAATGGGAGGACAAAATACAGCTTAACACTCCTAGGCAGTATTTCTAAAGAAATGGGGGATGTAGGTTTTTTTGTCAACCTAAGCTTTGCAAGCTAGATCATAGTCCCTGAAGGCATTAATAATTTCTTGTGAATAGAAAAGAGGAACTTAGGAAACTTAGGAAAGACTTCTAAAATCATCTCAATACTCAGGTCTTTGCAATCTCTTTCTCTGTGATCTCTGACTGCAGACCTAAAAATGCTGTGAAGTCAAGGCAAACTGCCAAAAGTTTCACACCCAGTGCTGAACTGGCATAGAGTCAAAGGTTGCTAGTTGCATATGGATGCCAAAACATTAGCACTGTTCTAACAACTGGCTTTTACACATCATTTTACAAAGCTAGATACTTTGCAATGTTTGCCTCTTCTGCAAGCTTTCACTACTTGTTTTCCCAAGTTTTCCTTGAGTGCTGATCTTGCTGCTGGTGAGAAAGCATCTTGCATACCAAAATATTCGTCTTCAGTAGTAGTTGTTGATGTATGTTCCTCTTCTGCAATGGGAAGAACATGCTTCAAGTGCTGCATGCTCTGTGTATCTCAGCAGTATCAGCTCAGTGCTATTCAAGCCTGCTCTTTGGTCCACATTCACCTTTCAGCCACACTGAGCCAACCCCCAAAGCCCTCCTGAGAGGCTGCCTCAGTCTGAGCTCCACAGATGTGTGTGGACGGAGGCACACTGCTCTTTCTTAGAGATCCCAAACACATCCAGACTTCCACTCAAAAATGGAGCCTGTTAAGTGCAAAACTGCCCTGTCAGTGCAGAGCATTGATCCTCAGTAACACCGCACGAATACACTCAGTGACTCACCACCACAATTTAAACAGCCACACGCCACACCAGCTGGGATCTGCCCCTGATCCCCGGTCACAAGTAAGGTCTGTCCTCAGAAGATACCATACTGGTACAGCAAGATGCTTGATCCATAACTTGCAAGCACACTTTTGGGACACCAATCAGCAACTAATAATTCACAAACTTCACTTTAAGTTCAGAAATGTTCCCATTGAACGAAGTCAGGGTATTCACACACTAAATGCTCTGGGATCAGCCACATGAGTGAGGCTATGATTTGCCTAAAGTCCTTTTCTTTTACAAACATGTACCAAAGCACTTGACAAAACAGCAGATTGACACCCTGACAATATGCGATATTATGACACTCTAAAAATGAGGCTCTGTTCTCTGGGAAAAGCAAGGGCTCAATCACAGAAAACTCAATGTAACATTATTTCTTGGTGGATGTCCAAGTGGCCACCAGAAGCAACCAATAAAACCGAGCAGATGTCTCCTTGTACCAGGGCAGAGTTAACTCTGGCAATGGTGGAGGGAAAAACTACTGCAGCTTGTGGGGAAGTATTTAATCTCTGTTCTGTGCAATTCTCAGCTACACAGTAAAAGGAACACATACTACAATTAATGATTCACACATTTATAACCCAATCCTCTTGACCTTTGTTAGCCAAAACACCTAAGTAAACCAATCTCTACGCTTAAATTTCTTGTATCAGCTGTGAATAAGGTAAATGTTAAAAAAAAAAAAAAAAGTTGGGCTGGAAGGATAACTTGTTTAATTCTTTAAGGTAACATGAAGTGGGAATACAGAAACAGTCAGACAGAGTTAAACAATAAGGCAAGTGGTAACTGCTAAAAACAAAATATAAAAAGCTATTTTGCTTGTGTTGCACACTTCAGTTTTGCAATGATAACAAGTTGTTTATTTATCTCGTCCAAGAAAATGTTTCCTCATTTCATGTTACAGCAAACAGCTGACTGGGTGAAAAGGGTTGACCAGTAATTTTGAGGATTATATCTGAGGATTATTATTAATAAGGATTATTATCACTGAACTGGTTCCAAGTTAATGGTCATTAAAAATCTGTTATCTTTGCAGCAGTTCACTGAACCGAACACCGTATTTTGACTATTTCCAGCTCTTAGGATGGCAGGCACATTGTAAAAGAATATGTAAAACATGTACATGCTCTTTTTAATCACTACCTCTTTTGGCTTTATCCACACACTAAAATGAACAAAATCTGAAAGTAAATCTTATGCTCTTGAACAAGAGCATGGGTCCTTTTCTGAGTGTGTCTCACTGGAGCTCCTACAGCTTGTAGCTAGTCTTTTGTCTTATGGCAGCAACGTATGTTTCCTATTTTGCAGTAACATATGGCATAATGATAATTTAGAAGCCTATTTGTTTCAAGGGAAAGACAATAAAAAAGCAAAGTTTTTAGGAGAAATACTGCAACTCTCACTCTCAAGAACTCAGTGCTCTGTTAGTGCCAGTGAAGAAATTCCTACCCACTTTTAGCATTCTGCTTCAGAGGCCAAAAGTAAATTGGTATCCATGAGCACTACGAATTCCTGTAGCTCCACCTATTATCTGTCACTGCCAGATCAAAGCTTTTAACTGAGTAAACCAATTTATGCTTCTATATTTGAGTCAAATATGCTTGACAGTGCACACCCTGGTGATTAAGAAAAGGTGCTTAATCGGCATAAATGCACGCCTTGTGCGCAAGAGCCTTGTGTTTCACTGGAAACAGACTGCAGCATTTCAGCTGGGGGAAATGGCTGTTCTCCAGATGACCAGTGGTTTGGAAGGGTGTTTCTGTGTGGACATATTAGCTACACACAGAGGCTTATAAGGCAATGGCTGCTGGGTTACATTGGATCCGTGCGCCAGCAGAAAGGGTCAGAAAATTAATTGTTTGAAAGCTTTTAAGGGGGAATGGAAGGATGCTTGCTATATCACCCTGAAAAGTGTAACATATAAACAATGAATGTGGGAGATCGCTCAGGAATTACTCAGAAGTAAAAGGGTAGCACTGTGACTTCCTATGCAGAGACACAACGTAGGTAAGTGTTTGTGTCCCCTCCAAGATTTTTTTACAGCAATTTGTTATTGAAGACAATTAATAATTATTCAAACAAACAAACTAACAAACAAACAAACCCCCCACTCCCAACATTTTAAACAACCTTACAAAGGTTATTTTTCTCTTCCAAAATCGATTTTTGCTCTTCTCTATTATGGAATCACTATTTCCTTTGTTCTTCATGCTCAGGACTCAAAAAGTAAAGAAGTTCTTCATTTCTGAAGTAAAATAATACAGACTTAAGGCTAATTTACAAACAAACTTACGGCTTCCCTCAAGCCAGCTGCTCAAGGACACAAAGATCTAGTATTCTTCACTTTCAGGACTGAGAAGCAAGAAGAAGAAGAAAGGAAAAGCTCTGTTTAATTTTACATATGTATTACTTGTGTATTTCCTCATATAGAAGGCAAACAATGTAATCTAAAGCACCTCAAAATTGTTTTCTTTGACTTTAATTGGCTAGTCATTTGAATTAAGACTCTTAACTAAACGAGTCTCAGCATTGTGCTCCAATCCACCCCTTCAGTACTGTAACTACGGCTTGTTACTGCAGGGTATACCTACAGATACTGCATCTGCTGGGTACTTAGGCATAAAATCTGATCTAAAGGCATCAATGGGAATTTTGTTACTTCCCTGGCTGCCTGGATTTCACTTACAGCTTGTTGAACCACTGGTTGGTTTGCTTGGTTTTTTTCAACAGGGTGCAAGATGCAATCAGATGCTACAAATCACGTTAATACTTCTGATGACTCCATTGATAACATTGATGGTTTATGCCTGAGTTTTTCGAACTATGTGATATGAGTTAACCTTCATGCTGTTTTCAGTATTACTGCTTCTTGCAAAGCAAACACCTCTTGTTATTCTGCCTAAATGGGTCTAAAAAAAACAAAAAGGGGAAGCAGAACAAGGTTTTTAAATTTTTGAAGGAAAGCTGCTGTTTCTGCATATGCAACAACAGTTGCAAAAGCCATATAAGCAGGACAGAAGAGCATCATACCAGAAAAATGAGCAACCAACCCCTGGAGACCTTGCTCTTGATATGTTGGAAGAATATCTGGAACATAAATGTTAACCTTATATATTCAAATTTACTTTCCTTGGAAAGGTGACTCTTCTCAGGAAAAACTGATTTGCATGAGTGAGTCTTGGAATAAGTGACCTTTGGTGTTTTCCTGTCAAAGTAAATAATCATCCTGTTTTCTAGCTGTACTAAAGATTTCTGTTGTCCAGTGGAACAGTGGTTCTTTTTCTCTTTCTGTCAGCAAAGCAGGGGCAATACCTTCTTCAGATTAGGAGTATGTGTATTGGTATATTATGACACAATTTAAGAGACAGATCTTGAACCGTGCCAGTTTATAATACCACTGCTCTGGGCCACTTAGTTTTACTAAATGAGCACTGCAGGATCCTTCTTTGCCCAAGCTTACAATTTCTGATTGCTTCCATTTCCCAATCTTTCATTAATATTTCCATTTTGCAAAGCAAGCATAAACCTGCTCAGTTTGGCACAGATGCAAATGACTTAGCAATTGCAACCACAAATGTCCCATTATATAACTGCATTTCTATTTTAATCAGTGCAGCAAACTAGCAATTGTATAAATGTGCAATTAAACAGGCTGCTGATATGAAAGCATGATAGAGAAACCTTCACTTTTGAGATGCCGCTACCCTCCAACTGAATACATCATGTTCAGTGCTATAGTTCTTGTCTGCAATGACACACTATCTACTTCACCTGTTTACTCTCTAAGAAATGTGCTGAGTTGTAACTTTTGTGCCCTTTTGAAGAAGTAAGAGAGGACAGAATGCGATGCCTTCATTTGGGTGACCTCTGCAGGTGCAGAGATGATCAGGTTGCTACATTAGTGGTATCAGACATTGATCCATGGTAAACTTCAGCTATCTCCACACTCTAGTTCCTTTTAGGCTAGGGATAGCTGACCTCACAGTGAAAGAATTAGCTATTTCTAGAGAAATAAAGAAGTTTGTTTTCCCTGCTTGCATTCCTTTATTTTCTTGGATACATGACTTCAAGACTACGGATTTTCCTCCATTCCCTGTGTAACACTGATAAAAAAGAAAAGCCTTGTGGAGGACTGTCACCCTGCATAACTCTTCCCCTTGAGTTAAGGCTAATATTCTGAACATTAGCACAAGAAGGAAAGGCACGTGTGTCCCCTGAAATACACTGAAAGTTAAAACTGTCAAAAATTAGTGACAATCTACAGAGAAATATCAACACCTTTGAAAAGGAAAAGCACACATATATGGCGGGCGGGCAGGAGAAGCAATTTTATGAAGTTCCCTCTCTAATTCGTAGACTTAATATTATGAAAAGTATTGCTCACAGTTTCAGGGGCTATTTTATTGCTTGTCCAAGCCCAAAGCTGCTTCAAGAATGCAATATATGCATATTTAACATGCTTATTCCAGGAAGGAAACAGAGGGGTTTTGTTTTCATGTTTTCTCACTTTTTTCTGTATCTAGTACATTAAAAGTGCACAAATGCAAAGGGTATCTGTGAATAAAAGATTCTACCAGTTCTGTTTGTCACCAGAACCACATGTATTGGTGTCCAGGCCTGCAGACAGCAGTAATGATGATTACTATCATTTTTTGCAGATACAGTCCTATAATTTAAAGTCCTCACCAAGTAGTAATAATATCAACCCAGAGACATAAATTCTAACCCAGAAAAATTAGCAGACTATATAATTCCTGGAAAATTCCTGGAAAAAATTCCAGGAAAAAAAGTGCATGGGTTCATTACAATCTCCTTACAGCGTTATTCTACACAGTTCTTTAATATAAACATCAATATTTTGCAATGTAACTATAGGGGTAATTTTTAAAGTCCTCTGGAATTAAAATGCTGCCACGTATGACTTTCAAAAATGGAAGCAGTATTCTAGATTAAGCCCCTAATTTCTTGAAATACTTCTCTGAATTGTTTCTTGATGTCATCTTTCAGTTTCATCTAATGTAGAAAAAAACTGTAGTCAAAATCCTGCCTGCGCCACAGTAAGTTACAAAGTAAATTAAAACCATGCTATGACATTAAACCAGATCTTGGTTTTTTATTTCTGTATAAACTTAAATTATCACATACTTGTCACAACTTAGAGAGCTTTCAGTGTATCTTATATTTGTATTGAAAACGTGTCATAGTATCCTAACTAGTAAAAAGATGCTGAAAAATTAACAACTGCAATTCCTGGCACCAGGACGATCTACAAGCACTTAGAACTTTAGAATAAAAAATGTGTCCTAGGAAACTGACTTTCGTTATTACCACTCACTCATCTTCAATAGTATCCTAAGTTTTCTTCTTCTACCCATAAGCAAATACAACTGTGGAAGCAAACCCTTGTATTCTTGGTCTTGCTTCCCTACCACAGTGGCTTTAAAACTCTCCCCTCTCTGTTTTAAAATGCCTGTATCACACCAGACCAGGTTTGTCAGATTATCTGATTATCACTTTTGCTAACAAAACAAATTAACCTTTTGCACTGAAAGAACCTGGGAACATCTGGGACAGAAAGTATATTGCACAATTAACAAGTCACTAGAAGCATCTTTTGAAGGTAGCTGTGAGTATACATGTAATTTTACAGATTGGCATAAGGACACCATCTTTCCATGATTAAGTACCAGCCAGCACCCAAGATTTCAATATGCAGTTCAAAACACAGCATGGAGATCTCTCTGGTTTCATAGTCCATACTGGCATAAAACGTGGCTATCTATGAACCTGTCTTACATGAATCCAATAGGGCCTCCAGACTAGACAGTATCCCTTACAGAAACAAATAATAAGCATTAAAAGTTTAGGTGGATTAGTTATGCAAATAATTTGAAAATATCTTCAGAAGGGCCAGATGAGATGATAACCCAAGAAATTACAGGAAGTGGAAACAGAAAAAAATGAGCTTGGAATAGAAGCCTTAAGAGAGGAAAAGGCAGCAGGTTTTATTGTCCATCAATGCTACTATTTTCCTGTACCCAGGATCCAGCAAAGAACAGCAGCAACAACAATCAATCCATAAAAGTCCGGTGTCATTCTTGTTCTTTCTTTCTTTCAAAAAATATTTCCCCATTGCCTGGTGGATGTCTTCATTCATCCAAATCATCAGATTTTATGACAGGAGGACTTGCATTACTGTTCTCTCCTAACAAAGTGGCAGATGAGTCGCAGATGCTGACTGTAATATCACCTCTAAAATGAGCTGTTTCTGTACTTCCTCACAGGTGTTTGCCTTCCACATGACTGACAGCTGAAGTCTGCTCGAAAAGAATGATTAAGGGTGCAATAGGTATGAAGCCAAATTTCCTCCTGGATTCTCTTCTTCCTGCTCTGCCCCATGTGGCTGGCAGAGCTTTACCATTGTAGAACAGAGGCTGCTGGAAGTGAATTCTTCTTATGCAGACAGACTTTTCTTCAGTTTTGACCCAGGTTTCCAGCCCAAGTCTTGAGAAATCTGCACTGAGAAATTTCTCCGTGTCTGTTAATAAGGTTTGTGTTGGGGTTTTTTTTGTTGTTTCTTGTTCAGTTGGTTGGTTGGTTGGCTGGTTGTTGTTGTAGTTTTCTAGAGGATTCCAGTCTAAGTCAATCTATGGTATAGAGAACCATTTTCTAAAAGACTGTGTTCTGGACAGTGGATCTTCATTATCAGCCTTGTGCTAGCATATTCTTTGAGATTTACATGAAATCAGGTTTTAGATTTAGATGTAGATGAAATTATTCTTAGGTTTCTATAACTCTCTTTTTTATGTGGGACAATCACAGAACAAATTAGGGAGGTATAGTGCATTCTTTCTCTTCTTGTCTATTAATTAATTTATTCCTCTTTTTTCCCTGTACAAATGGGTGAAAAAAATTATGTTTACACATTAGACTTTTCTTTCTGAAAAAGGAGCACATGATTCAACAGCTCGTTTTCTGTCACAGACATAATTTCATAATTTCATGTGAAATCCAAGGTTGTTCTGTGTTCTAAAATAGTCAGCATGTTCCTCATCTTTTTGTGGCCATGCAAGAGGCCAAATAGTTTTATACATTTTACTAATCTTTTTCCACTTCTCTTGTAACCACTTCCAGAATTCAGTATCTGCAATGTCTTTGCCCAAGTCTACAAACTGAGACACTCTTCAGAAATATAATTTTTCGGATGCACTCACATCAGCACAATGTTCACCAAGCATCTTGTGTAATTGTTGATGGAGCATCCCTTTTTAATTTTATTACTGACAATGGTAGACAACCACTCCTGTCTGTCTGTTAGAAGTTGCCATCACCTCTCACCCAAGTTCGAAGCATTTCTAGCCAGCCTTTACCTGAGAGCTATTTTTGTTGAATGCTTTAGTGAATCATATAAAAAGTCTATATGCCTTTTGCTGCATTAAACACTTCACAGATCCTTTACTTACTTCTTTCCCAGCTAAAAAGAGAGGAGTGAGGACTATGAAGTGTTCCCATATTTCTTCATCTAACTCCAGTCCCAAAATGCACATTCACCTCTCTATATCCTGTTCTGCACATGGCAATTTTACAACAGCTCCAAGCTCCTGGGTAGCAGCTTTTTTGTTATTCTTTTCAATCCCACCTAAGATGCCTGTTTTTCTCCCTCATTCCACCTCAAGATACTCCTCTTACTCTGCTTCTTCCTCTTCCTCTCCACACTGCTACATGGGCTTTTTATTCTGAAATTATTTAATGGATGATCTTTGCCTAGACTTAATCTGTAACAAATTGTCACATCCAGGCTTGAACTCCTACTTTTTAAACACTTTGACAATATATTGCTTCTCCAATTGCTTCTATTTTCTGTAAAAATACATGAATGTACCAATATCTCAAATACCTTAAAAGCAGCAAAGCATACAGAACATGTGAAAAAAGCCACAAAACAAAACTCCAGCTGATTCTCAGTGGACCTGATTATTTTGCTGGAATCACTATGAATGGGGAAGAACCATTCAGCTATATTACAGAAAAGAAAAACTGAATGGTTTCAGTTGGAAGGGATATTAAAGATCATCTAGTTCTAGCCTCCCTGCCATGGGAAGGAAATCCTTTCACTAAGCACCATCCTCGAAGCCTTCCTTGAGCATCCTCCAACCTGGCCTCAGGGACTTCCAGGGCTGGGGAATCGACAGCTTCTCTAGGAAATCTGTTTCTGTGTCTCACCACCCTCACAGCAAAGTATTTCTTCCCAATAGCCAATCTAAACATACCCCTTTCAGTTTAAAAGCATTTCTTCTTGTCCCATCATTATATGTCCTTTTTAAAACTCCCTCCCCAGCTCTCTTGAAGGCCTCCTCAGATACTGGAAGGCCATTAGAAAATAGTCCTGGAGCCTTCTCCAGGCTGAACAACCCTAATGTTCTCAGCCTGTCATCATAGAAGAGAGCTTCATTCCTCTGATCATATTCATGGCCCCCGTCTGGACTTGCTCCAACAGGTTCATGTCTTTCCTGTGCTGAGGACCCCAGAACTGTACACAGTGCCCCAGGTGGGGTCTCACCAGAGCAGAGGGGCAGAATCGCCTCCCTCGCCCTGCTGGAAATGCTGCTCTTGGTGCAGCCCAGGATATGGCTGGTTTTCTGGGCTGCAAGTGCACATGGCTGGGTCATGTCCAACTTCTTGTCCACAAGCAACCCGCCAAGACCTTCACCCAGGGCTGCTCTCAATTCATTCCCTATCCAGCCAGTACTTGTGCTTGAAATTGCCCTGACACAGGTACAGCATATTGCACTTGGCCTTGTTAAACTTCATGATGTTCACATGGTCCAGCCTCTTGAGCCTATCAAGGATGGCATTCTGTCCCTCCACTGTGTCAGCTGCTCCACACAGCCTGGTGTCATCAGTAAACTTGCTGAGAGTGCTCTCAATCCCACTGTCGCTTGTCACCAACAAAGATGTTAAACAGTGCTGGTTTCAAGTTCCCTGACGAATATTGCTCATCAGTGTTCTCCACCTGGACATTAAGCTGTTGACTGGAACTCTCAGAGTGCGATCATTCAGTCATCTCCTTATCCTTCGAGTGGTCCAGATGCCATATCCATGTCTCTCCAGTTTAGAGACAAGGATGTTGTGTGGGACAGTGTCAAATGCTTCACACAAGTCCAAGTAGATGAGGCCAGTCACTCTTCCCTCATCCACTACCTCTAATCCTGTCACAGAAGGCTACCAAATTTGTCAGGTATGATTAGCCTTTAGTGAAGTTTGTCACCAATCACCTCTGTATTTTCCATGTACCTTAGTTAGTTTCCAGAAGGTTTGGATCCACGGTTTTGCCAGGCACTGAGGTTACTGACTGTCCTGATAGTTCCCTGGAACTTTCTTCCTTATTTCTCTTTTTAAAAACACAGATTATGTTTCCCCTTTTCCAGTCAGTGGGAACTTCACTGGACTGACATGACCTCTAAAGTATGATGGATAGTGACTTAACTACTTCCTTCACCAGTTCACTCAGGACCCACACAAGAATCTTGTTGGGTCCCATTGACTTGTGCACCTTCAGGTTTCTTAGATATTCTGGAACTTGACCTACAACGGGTGGTTCTTCGTTCTGTCAATCCCTGCCTTCACCCTCTGCAGTTTCGATGGTGTGAGCGGAGAACTTACCGGTGAAGAAAGAGGCAAAAAAGTGATTGAGTACCTCAGCTTTATCCACCCTGAGAGAGCCCACATTTTTCGTAGTCTTCCTTTATCACCAGTGTACCTGTCTATAGAAGCATTTCTAGCAGCCCTTGCTGGTCAGATTTAATTCTATCAGTGACTCAGCTTTCTTAATCTAATCCCTGGGTCTTCAACCTCTCCATATTCCTCCCAGGCTACTTGTTCTCGCTCCAAGCCTCTGTAGGCTTCCTTCTTCCTTTTAGTGTTTGAATCTGTCCAGCGGCTCTATGTTCATCCATGGGTTGTTCATCCATCCTAAAGTTTTCACCCAGCTTCCTCTTCATTGGGATGCTCCTGAACCTGAAGGAGGTGATTCTTGAACATTAACCATCTTTCCTGGAGTTTTCTTCCCTCCAGGGCTTTATTCCACAGCACTCGAACAAGCAGATCTCTCAAGGCCAAGACAGCTTGTCTGAAGTCCAGGACTTGCTCTGCCCCTCCTCACTGCCCTAAGGATCTCAAACACCACCATTTCATGGTCACTGCAGCCCAGGCTGTCCTTGACCAGCCCCTCCTTCTTGGCGAGAACAAGGTCCAGCACAGCACCTCTCCTTGTTGGCTTCTCTATCACTTGGAGAAGGAAGTTACCATTGAGGCATTCCAGGAAACTCCTGGGTTGCTTAATGCCCTGCTGTATTTAATGCCCTGTCCTTCCAGCAGATAATAGGGTGGTTGAAGTCCCCCATGAGGACCAGGGCTTGTGAACATGAGGTAGTTCCTACACGCCTATAGATGATTCATGTCCTCTGTCCTTGCCATTCCTTTAATCCTGGCCCATCATCTATCCCCAGGCAGAATTCCATGCACTCTGAGCTTGTCATTGACATAGCAGGCAACACGATCTCCTCATTCCCCCTGCCTGCCCCTTTTTAAAGAGGAATATATAAAATATAGAGAATTATTACTGGTGTAGGTCTTTTAAAATATGTCCACTATTATGAAGCCACAATATTGCTTCTAATACTTTCAATCAATTTCTGTAGGGAGAATGATGTGTTTTATTAGAACAAGTACATACAGTTGTAAAGATAGTAAGTTATTAAGTATTATCATGGTTTATCCCCAGCTGGCAGCTCAGCACATGCAGCTGCTCACTCATTTACCCCCAGTGGGATAAGGGACAGAAACAGAAGGGTAAAAGTGAGAAAACCGGTGGCTTGAGATAAAGACAGTTCAGTAGACAAAGCAAAAGCCACACACGCACAGTAAGTGAAACAAGGAAGTAATTCTTCCCATGGACAGGCAGGTGTTCAGCCACCTCCAGGAAAACCAGGCTTCATTATGCGTAAGAGTGACCAGAGAATACAAATGCCATCTCACTGAACCTTCCTCTTTTCCCCCTTCTTTGTCTTCCTTCAACTTCATATGCTGACCATGATGTCATAAGGTATAGCAAGTGTCTTTGGTCAATGTGCATCAGCTGTCCCAGCTGCGTCCCCTTCTTAGCTCCTTGTGAATCCCAGTCCACTCGCTGCTGGGGTGGGGTGAGGAGAAGAAAAGTCCTTTGCATAAACACTGCTCAGCAAGGAAAACACCCTGAGTTATCAACATAGTTTTCAGGGCAAGTCCAAAACCCAGCTCCATACTAGCTTTCTGTGAAGAAAATTTATTCCATCCCGGACAAAATCAGCACAAATGTTTTATAACATAAGTACCCTAAATCTGAGTGAATGAAAGTGCACATATGGAAACACAAGTCTTTCTTTCATTAGGTGAAGTGTAACAGGATTATCAAAATTCAGCCATGACTGGGAGAGAAAAAAAGCAAAACAAAAGGTGAGCGACTGGGAGGAGTGCTTTGAGAAGGAATCCTAAAATGCTTCATTTAAATCTGGCCAGGGCATCCTTTGTGGTTCCTATCTAATTCAGTGCAGCCAGCCTTTCATGGTCTCTCTCTTCCTGGGTTTTTCAGCCCTTCCCCAGATCCCTCCCCTTCACACTGAAGTCCAGGTTTGAACTAACAAGAATGGATCTTTCACACATCCTGGGCACTCCAAATCCTAATGAAACTAAAATAATTGGGATGATTCCACTGTCGTACTCCAGCACAGTATGCTGTGCAACAGTGCAGGGGAAGGCACCTGTCTCTAGAGAGGACTGGGAACTGTTAATGTCAGCCAGAGATTGCTGAGGGCAGGTCACATCTGCTACAGATGCCAGAACAGAGAAATGTCAGACATTTCCCATGCGGTAACATTTCTTCATTTCCCATGGAGCAGCTTTTGCAGCTCCCTCCCTGCTCAGAAGATGGGTGCTTCTAAGTGCAGTAATTAAGCAAGAGGCATGGACTTCACACAAGATGGAGAAGTGCAAAGACCTTTATTGCGCAGTGAAAATTCCTTAAATACCACCACACAAACAGGATACATCATCATATAAACAGGAAGAAGGTTCACCACAGTGTTCCCCAATCACCTGGGCTATTCCACAGTTTTTATGTATTATGGTAACAGGTAAACAATACCCTATAATTGTCACCTCCAATAGGTCCAACAAAGTCCACAAACCCACAATTCCCTCCTAACCCATCCTGGTGACCTAGATGTACTCCCAGGGTGACCTCCAGGCCCAGGAAAGAGGCTCTCTCTGGCCCTCAAGGTCTGCCCCTCTGTCACACACACATAGTGTGATCCAACATGTAAGCCTTGATGCTGGAGAACTTTGTAGGTTATACCCATGGACTCCTGGTACCTAAAGGGATGCGTGGCTCTCACTGCTCAGCTGTGAGCCTGACCAAGGTGTAGGCCTTGGATGTTGCATTCTGTTGAGCTATGCCTACATTATGTTTGGCCAAGACTGACACTATTTAATATTTTTAGCTTTCTGATATCCATTTATCACTGAATTGAAAGAGTTAATTTGAAAGGAAGAAAACCCCAGGAAACGCTCAAGGTCAGGTCGGACGGGGCTCTGATCAACCTGATTTAGTTGTCCCTGCTCATTGCAGAGGCATGGACCAGATGACCTTTAAACGTGCCTTCCAACCCAAGCAATGCCATGGTGCAAGGGCTCCATGTAAGTTGTGGTGACCAACAGCTCCCTCTTGTGTGTTACAGAAAGAGCAGCAGTGTCTCCACAGGCATCGCCTTGAACTCGTAAGTAAAAACTTTTTCCGACATTTGCAATCATGTTGAGTTCCCTGCTTTGTGTGAAAAGAAAGAAACAAACAAACAAAAAGTAAACCACCATGGAATGGAAATTTTGAAATAAATTCTATTCCATTCGACTTTCTTACACATAAATATATCTTTAAAAGATGTTGAAAACCGAAGGACAGAGTTCATACAAATACAGGTTCACAAATTGTTCTTTGTAAGACTCAGGACTCTGCAAGAGTGCATGTGGGGTATTTCAGATGGTAAGAGGGGTCACAGCTTTCCCAATGATCTCTCTTCTTCTGACTCCTTGCACTGCAGCAGCTCTCAGCCTCTTCCTCTGTGAAGCTGTATATGTGGAAATACAATAAATGCCTAAATTTGGGTGCACCTAAATTTGGTTTTCATCTAAAATATTTATTTGAATGTGTTATTTTCTTGGTGTATTCTGTTTGAAGGTGTTTGGGCTTTTATGTAATCAACTAACACGAGCACAGACAGTAGTGCGCTGACTTTCTGGACTCAAACAAGCTCATTTCTTGTTCACTGCAGTTTTGGAAACATGAGAACAGAGGTTAGAAAATGCACTGAACCTTGAAGAAAAGGATAAATTCAAGCAGTTTTAAGGTCTAGTGATTTTCTCCTCCACAGCATGACTTTGCACAAATCACACCGAAACGGTGTGATGAAAATGTGTTAGTATACTTGACTGCCCTTCAAGTGTTTTTTGCAGGTACCAGAGTTATTCAAGGCTGCTTTTTAAAGTACAAAGACCAGTGAAAAGAAAGATTAATCTGTATTTTAGCCTGGCTGGTTTATTTTAGTAATTTTAGCCTATCTAAAATTAAGCACTATACTGGGAAGTACAGAGGAATTAATTATCTTGACATCAAGGTCTATTATTTATACAAAAACTGCCAAAGCAAGCCCACAGCAAAGGATTTTAAAGCTGAGGTACTTAAAATGGGGAAACTTTACCATTTTAGGTAGTTCGAGTAGCAAGATAGAGCATACTGTGGATATGCTTTAAATGATAATTGAATTAACATGATACAGTAGATTTTTTTTTAACTGTTACACACAATTAAATTTCTGGAAAGATATTAAAGGACTGTAAAGGTGAATAACAGTTTTTTTCTGTCTCACTATTTAAGTAACAGGAAATGTTATTTCAGTTCTAAGATCTTGTTTTATAAGTCTGCAATTGCATCCATATCTACAACCTCTAACATGGGTAAAAGGTCTCTAACTACCTCAGGAGAAAAGATTAGAAACTACTAAGCAGACAAGAAACACAAACAGCTGAATATCCCATACTCTGCAGATCTCTCTGGTCTTTCTGCAGTGGCTTACACATGTTTTTGAAGGAATGAGAACTGCTTGTACAACTACAGCTCATTAACAGTTTTCAGGAGAGCATGTTTTAACTGTCTGCACAAGAAACACATGCCATTTGACAATTTTAATTTTCCACATACAGAAAGCAGCAACATATGCTTACAAATCACACCAATGTAAAAATAGAATGAATCCTTGTTTTTTTTTCCTAGTCTTTGACTTTGCACATAATGTAAAAAGAATCATTAATAAAGTCATGTATCTATGAGTGCATGTATAGGAAAAGTTGTAATACAGACTTCTGTTTGCTGTCAAATATTGTCATAATATAGAAAAAAAGAAAAGGATTTTCTCAGGAAAGAAGTATGCTGAGAGCACCTGAAACCAAGTCTCACCCTGCTTAAACAGATTGTCCAGTAGAAAAGGAAAACTCTTCATATGACTCCCACTAAAATATATTTCTTGAACTTACTATGATACTTACAGAACTTGGTTTCAAGCTGCAAAAGAATTACTGAAATTCATTAGCAGTTCATAATACTAGCAGCTAGTTCTTGATTACTATCATGATTACTACATATATAAAACAATTAGTCCTTAACAAATCTACACCAGATAAGCTACAAGCACACCACAGAGTGGAGTTGATGCTATGCATTTCAGTGCTGACAGCTCTGCCTGGTGGTGGTGGTGCAATAAGGAGTCACCAGGCTTAAAGGACCAGGGCTAAGAACTTCTGGGATGCAGTTTGCCTTCTACACTTCATTCATGTTTTATACTCTCTGACCCCAATCCAAAAAGAAAAGGATGTAATCTCATCTGTTCTTGCTGATTTATTTTGGGGACTTGGACATCATCTGGGTTTTTGCTTATTCTGCAGGTGCCACCAAACTCCTTTATTGGCTGCTTTGTATCTTTCCCCTTCTGTTTTGTTGTTTGATTATCTGGTGATAGGTTTCCAACTGTCATTTCTTAGCTAAGCTTTGTTTTGCCCATTCAGTGAAACTTTAAGAAAACAGCTGGAAAAAATGAACTACGAAACTGTAAGCTGTACATGATGACTTCTTGTGAAAAATCACAGAAGAAGCCCTCCTGAAATTTCTTTCTTGCCACATGAAGGAGAAGGCGATTAGATGATACAGTTCCTACAAGCCTGTGGTCATTGATTTAAGTAAAATGACTGGAGCTGCATCATACGGCCCAGATATATAATCTGCTTTTGAGCCATCTCAGCTATCAGCCAACACTTAAATGCCATCCAAAACAAAACAGCATGTTTGAATGAAAACAGCAAATACCTGAGGATTCATTGCAGATGGATAATGTCTGCCGCAGCTGGAGGGTGGGTACTTGGTAAAGCGTCTGCCATCTCACTACAATCCACACCAGCAAATCTATCTTCAACATAAGAATTTTGGGTACCTCTGTCCTGTGAAATCCACAGTCCTCAAACTGATGCCCAGGTTTCTTACACAGTACTGAGGATGAAAACCGCACATTTCACAAGCTAGCACAGGACTTCTCTCTCCAAGGCTGGAAGATTACGCAGCAGCACCCCACTGTGGTGCCTCTTTAGGCAATGAGTGCTTCATGCAGGTTCAGCACTTCCAGAGGAGCAAAATGGGTAAGCAGATCCACTGCATTACAAGCTCATGCTCCTGCCTGGGAGGTTTGAGACGTGTTTTCCTATTCCTACTCAGCCTGATTTGCCACAGAACTGAACATAATAAGAATGGAGGATATCTTTGATTTCCTTCTTTGAATTTGTAAAACTAACTGAGAAAGGCTGAGACTGTGGGGGGTATATAGGCTAGAGAAGGGAAGGTTGTGTGGAGACCTCAAAGCAACCTTGACGTATCTGAAGGGGGCCTCAGGGAAGCTGGAGAGGGACTCTTCATCAGCATCTGTAGTGGTGGGACAAGAAATAATGGCTACTAACTGAAAAAGGGGAAACCTAGGTTGGACATGAGGAAAAAGTTCTTTACAGTGAGGGTGGTGAGAGAGTGGAACAGGGCGCCAAGGGAGGTTGGTGACACTCCAAATCTGGCCGTGTCCAAGGCCAGGCTGGATGGGGCTCTGAGCAACCTGATCTAGTGGGAAGCGTCCCTGCCTTCGGCAGGTGGGTTGGGACTCACTGATCTTTAAGGTCTTTCCAACCTTTAACATTCCATGATTGACTGGAGTAGAACTTTTAAGCTGACACTCCTGCAATCAGCGTGAGCACTTTAATCGACGTTTTATATTTCCGTTTATTCATCCATCTCTTATTCAGTCTATGCAATGAACGTTAAAGGATCTGCGCGGGGCTCTCCAGACCCCTCCCTGTGTGTCCTGCTGCTCGGAGGGTACCGAGGTCGCTTTTCGCGTGCGCTCGGCCACAGCAGCCCGCCATTTCCAGCCTTAGCGCCCCGCGGTACCCTCACGAAACTCAACAGCAGCCCGCCATTTCCAGCCTTAGGGCCGAGCGGGACGATCACGAAACAACCTGCGGACAATAGTGCTCCGCCGACATCTTCCCTTCAGCCGCGATACAACAAGGGAAAACGCGAGGCCATGCCCGCCCCTTCCCGGCCCTTTCCCCGCCTTTCCTCGCCCCTTCCCCGCCCTGCCCCGTCGGACACACGTCCCGGAAGCGCTCCGGGAAGGCGCTGTCGCCGCGCGGGCGCTTCCGGGTGCAGCCGCCCGTCCCCTCGGCCACGCCGCGTTCCGCCCGCATCCCCGAGCCCCGCAGCCCGGCCGTCCCGAGCCCCTCCGCGCCCTCCTCGCCTCTCTCCGCGCCGGGCAATGCCGCCGCGGGGCTCCCGGGGGCCGCTGCCGCCCTTGCTGCTGGTGTGGGCGCTGGCGGCCTGCGCGGCGCGGGCCTCCGAGATCACGTTCGAGCTGCCCGACAACGCCAAGCAGTGCTTCTACGAGGAGATCGCCCAGGGCACCAAGTGTACCCTCGAGTTCCAGGTAGCCGGGCGGGAGGAGCCGCCCCGGGCGTGGCGCCGCCGTGGCCGGGCTGGGCCGCGGCCCCGAGCCCCGAGTCCAGGCCGCTGCCGGGGGCTCTCGCTGAGCTCCCTTCCTGTAGGGAGTATTTTGGAATCCAGTGAGGGGTTTCCAGCTTGGCTAAGGAAAACTCTGCGGGAGCGCTTGGGAGGCTTCCGTGTAGTGCAGGGCTGTGGGGACACGGAGCTGGAAACTGGGAGTGTCTGTACCTTGTCGCTGCCATGCAGTGCCCCACCTGAACTGCGCAGAGAATACCTAAAGCACACCTGGCCAACAAAGTGCCGCAGACGTAGTTTCTTTGTGGCTTGTGAAGCATGGACAGGATGAGCACAGACCATTTTAAGAGCTGATGTTTCGTATTGCAGAGTACAGCTCAGATGTGGGTTACATACTAAACAGTGAAAGGGTGATAGGACAAGGGTGTGGTACAGCATCACTGTGTTCGTGCCTCCGAGTGTATCAGCAGGGCTGGAACCTTTCAGTCTGTCACTTCAGTAGATGAAGTCACTGATGAGAGAAAAGTCATCCCCGATGACAAAAATCACTGTTATCTTTGGGGGCTTTTGAAAGGGTTGTGTCATTTTTGTGGGCTGACTTTTCTCGCTGAAGTCCTGAGCTTTCTAGTTTCTCAGTTCCAGTCCTGTCTCAAGTATATTTGGTGAATGTTGCTGCCAAATATTAGTCTTCGTTACTCTGTCCTATGTGGTGTAGGTCCTGGATATCTTTTTCCCGACCCAAATACTTCTTGTCCCTGACTCTTTCTTCCATACAGTCTTTTCTGTGCAGTCCTTTCCCCTGCAGTTTTGAAGTGGGTGTCACTGGACAAGTAAGCCTGCTGTTGCCACTTTTATTGGTGACCAAAACAAGATTAGCACCACTAAAAGGAAAGTCTGGATTTGATCAGCCACTGGCAGCCTGAAGTGCTATGTGAATGTCCTTTGACAGTATGTCTCAGGGGCTGACAGGAGGCACAGGCAAGTTCCATGGCTTGGAATCCTAGGGGAACTTTAAAGCTCTGGCCAATCTTAACTTCCCCTATGTAAACCAACATTTTCAGGCTGCCTACACAACTGAATGGAAGTGACTTCCATGTAATTGGTAAAAAGCACACTCTTATCAAATCATAGATTATATTTAAAAATTGAGAGCTGTGTTATTGCTTGCCAACTGGATACTTTTAAAACTTTGCCTATGTGGAGGAACTGCTGCTCCAGTCTGCTGTTATTTCGGTTGTACCACTAACGTAATCATTTTAATAACCTGGTAGTTCAGTAGACTTGTGAGCTTTTAAACAGTGCCATGTGGACTGAAATGCAGATACACTGATACTAAAATATTTCTATACTAAAGTATTTCAGTGATTTCTGCACATATATGAAGTAAGTCTCCTCCTCCTTCAGCACGCTTTAACTTAAAAGTTTGTAGCAGGGACAAAGTGTAAAACTGCTACAGTAAGAATCATCAGAATACCAAGTTGGGAATACCTAAAATCCCAATCAGTCTTTCTGGAGAATCCAGGTAGTAATACACTGTAGATCAACAGTAATCAAAGCCTCAGAAACCCTCTTGGGACAATCGTGAAGCTTTGAGTCAGTTGCAGGCATTATCCAGAGGTGCTGATTTTTGGAAGGACTCCTATGTCTGACTGCAGGAGGGAAGCGGCAGATCCCCCAGAGCTGTTCTGTTGGCAGAAGCAGACAGGAAAACTGTACAGATTGAAATTCCCGTTCTACTGGTCAGACACCATTCCTGCAGCCTAACGTAGCTGATACAATAGGGCAGTTACACTTTCCTGGTCACACAGGAAGGAAGTGTCTTGCTGTGTGTTAGCAGTCTCAGCTGGATGAATCAGTTTCAGGGAGGACTTGAGCAAATGTCAGACTCATTGCAGTCATGTCTTTGCTGTCTCATGGAGTTTCACCTACTGTAGCCTTTGCTGTTGTACAGTTAGGAATAACAAAGTAACTAAAATTGCTCTCCTAAAGGGTTTGAAAATACACTTGACATTGCATATGCTGAACCTAAACCTTTTCTGTGTGTCATCCATGGGAAAATAATTTTGCAGATTCTCAAATGAATGCATTATATTTTAAAACACTTGTCAAGGCAAAAAGTTTTGCAATTCCACCTGACAGACCATACTTCTTAGAAGAAATATATAAATATCAATTTTTTTAGAGAGACAATTTCTTGGTTTTTGTTTCCAGGTGATCACTGGAGGTCATTATGATGTTGACTGTCGCTTGGAAGATCCTGATGGCATTGTACTGTACAAAGAGATGAAGAAACAATATGATAGCTTCACATTTACTGCATCCAGAAATGGAACGTACAAGTTCTGCTTCAGCAATGAGTTCTCTACTTTCACACACAAAACTGTGTACTTCGATTTCCAGGTTGGAGAAGATCCACCACTGTTTCCCAGTGAGAACAGAGTAACCGCACTTACCCAGGTAAAACATTGTTGTGTTTGGCAAACGTTGTTAGGTGAAGGCATTTTTTTCTTCAAGTTCATCTGCATTAGTTGTCTACATCACTTTCCACCTCTGAAAATGAGTGAATTGAAGCTTTTAAAATACTCTAAATTACTACAAATAGGCTTTCTTTCTAAAGATAAGATTTGTAGAACAGAAAACAGAGCTGAGAAGGAATCACCAAATGTTTAAGAGGACATTAGGACAGAAACTTAAGGCCACTGTTTGGGATTTTATTGTTTGGGTGGTTTCTGGGGGTTTTTTTGATTGCTTTCTGTTTGGTTGGTGGGGTTTTTCTGAAGTTTCTATGGGAACTTCCTTTTAATGACACGGTAGTGTTCCTCTTGACATGTGGATTTCACAAACGAAATATTGGTAGAATAGGGTTTAAAAAATTTCCAAATTCTGGAGAAAGTCTGGGAATTGTTTCTGTATTTAAAACAGTAGAGTCTTTTTTTAGGAGGAAGACTCATGTAACTACTATTTTTTAAATGGAGAAGGAAATTCTAGCAAAAAAATTTAATAAAGTCAGCTGTATTTATCTGGCTTCTAGATATTTGGGCTTTATAAGTCTACAAAGTGCCAGAGCATTATTGCTATTACATTTTCAGGATTTTACAGTTTTGTACCACCTCTACACAATCTAAATACCTTAAAACTTCCCTTAGGAACATTTCATGAATTCCTGCAGTGCTTTGTTTTGTGTTCAGATTCTTGATACTGTATGTCTTAATTTCTTTTCCTTGCTTCTTTGGTAAGGAGGTTCTTCTTGCAGTTCTGATCAGGTTTGTGGCATGACCAAATTTGGGTAGCCTTTCACAGGAACGGTTAAAGGTAAATCCCTAAAACTAGAGTGACCTTGTGTTTAAATCCCTTGTGCAGATCAGGATGTTTCTACAATTTACCAGTAGCAAAACTCAGTTTGGAAAAACTCATCCTGAATTTTGTTGAGAAGATTATCTTAGACCTGTTTAGGCACATCTTGAAAGTCATTGACTCGAAAATATGGTTAGACACAGATACAGGTGACTGAGAGCAGCCCTATAAGGGCGTTAAACATTTCCTTTTATAATAATTTGTGCTCTTCAGTCTTCAGGAAATATTCATTCTAAGCCATTAAAGAGAAACCTAAATTGTGAGTAGAAAATAAGTCTTTTGAAGACCTATCGCCTAATCTCTTGGTGATCAAAACACAGTGAGGAGTACTTGTACTTAGAGCAGATAAACTGAAACTGCAGGAAGTTTATGCAAAAAATTATCTAGGGCTTGGAAAGCCCATAATGCTTTTTTTAAATTAAAAATTACAATGAAATCAGGCAAACTGGTAAGTGGTTTTATGTGAGTATGGTATTGGGTGCTCAGGAGCACTGAAAGATAACAATTTTCCCTTCTCCAACCACTTCTTGCATACATGACTAAGAGAATGGTCTCCTGACAACAGAACAGACATTGTACAACTTGAGTGAGAATTAAGCAATGAAGAATGTCATATTTGTGAAACAGAAGCATTTAATATGTGCTGTGTGTATCTTAATATTGTAAGCAACTGCTTGTTTTCCTGTGGAATTAACAGCTGGAGGATCACTGATATTTCAGAAGTGTTTCTGATGTTCATTTTGAATCCAAGTATGAATTTAGAATTTGTTCATCAATTCTCAGAACTCATTGCTTTTTATTAGCTCTGTGGTTTTATCTGCTTCTGCGTTTAACAGTGTCACATTTTTGTGTGTAAAGGTTCATCAGTATAAGTTATATTTTACTGTGTTTACACACAGTACATGTCAGGCTGACATTGGTCTGAGTTAATTCTTAGCTTGCAAAGTTACATCACCCCTCATTTTAAATACCAAAGCACAAAACCACTAGAAGGGTCCTTAATTCCGTGCTGTGTATTTGTTTGTTTCTGCAGATGGAGTCTGCGTGCGTTTCCATTCACGAAGCTTTGAAGTCTGTCATCGATTATCAGACTCACTTCCGCTTGAGGGAGGCGCAGGGCCGCAGCAGAGCAGAGGATTTGAACACAAGGGTGGCCTACTGGTCCATAGGGGAAGCAATCATTCTGCTTGTTGTTAGTATCGGGCAGGTGTTTCTCCTGAAAAGCTTCTTCTCAGATAAAAGAACCACGACAACACGTGTTGGATCGTAACCAGTGGCAGCAATGCTTCAGGTGTGTTACTCACTAAGATTAGCAGTTCTCCAATTTACTGTAGGTACAGAGGTCTGAATATATGCAACATTCAAATGTGTATACTCCTCATCTCTTAAAAATCACAAAACATACCCAAAAAGTTATGAAAGGGACACACAATTTGAAATATTTTTAAGGATCCTTTGGAACTTAAGTGTTTCAATTCCTGTATTAAAATATCTGGCAGTGTCTAGTCTCTCTTTTTTTCTACTGATACTAATCCAAACCAAGTTTGATTTTTACCAGTACAATTAGTCTTCTGCAGTGTAACACTTTAAAACAACCCAACAGTCTAGTGTCTGATATGAGGGATGATATATATGAACATCTCATTTCATTTCGATTTTCAGGCTGAGTATCTTTGATTATGAAAATGAAAATGTGATTAACTGTAGTGCACGGTTTTGATTTGCTGTTTAAAAAAATGCAATCACACCCCTTGCTTATTTGTAAAATCGTTGAAAGCTTGGCACTACATTGTGGTGCACATTCTTCATCAGCCTATAAAGTCCTCATCTTCAGAATTTGCTGAATTTTATACTTCATTATGATTGCTTAAACATACATTCTTCTGTATTAAAAGAAATACATTTTCTCTTTTGCAATGTTTGTTTTAGTGAAGAAATTGCAAGCTGAGACTACTCAGGAAATCCACTTCTGCATACAAAAAAAAATCTAAATTTCCAAGTTTATGTAAAAAACATGCAGTAGAATAGGGAGTCTTGTAACTTTGTCATTGAACCTGTGCAGTACTCATATATGCTGCTGCTGCTCCTTGCATTTAAGACCAGAAGTAGCTTGGTTTGTTAAGCAGCACAGCACCAGCACTGGATGAGGTTGTATTATGTGTTAGGCACGTACAAAGCTTTTTACTAAATTGTTTTCCTAGTAAGAGGGCAATTTGATATTGATACTGCATTGCACAAGTGCTGTAAATATTCCTCTGTGTGGTGCACTGAGACATGACGGCCTTGTGCATCTAATTGCCACTCTGTTTTATTAGTGGTCAGGAAATGTTTTAAATATTTCAGGTTATCTTTTTGGTAGAGTTTTAGAATTACATTGTTTTCACTGCTCATGTGTTCAGTAGCTTACGTACTGTAAAATTCTGTTTTATTTGGTTATGGAAGGTAGTAAATGTATGTACATGCCCATAGCTTGAATTGAGCTGGTCATAGTAAGGCTAAACTCTTTCAAAAGGCTCTGGAAAAAAGTAGGCTGACCAATTCTTAAATGCACACAAAATAAACTAAAGTGAAAAATTTGTCATGTATTACTAGCTAAATCAAAAGGTGTTTCTTATACATAAGTTCTTGGCAAGCAGAGAAAGAGTGCTACACCCTTATTAATTGCCTATATTTCTAGCAAAAATTTGAAATTACATGTTCAGATGACACTTGAGCAATCTGAAGAATTGGTCTAAGATGACTTGATTTTAAAATCATGTCATGGCTGGAAATAATAAGAGTGCTCCTACTCTGTTGTGAACTGAATGACTGCTCTTTTGGAGACTGAAGGAAAACATCAGACAGCTCAAAAATTATTTAGGAGGTCATGGAGGTATTCAGGATGTAAAGTTTTGCTGTCCTGTACTGAATGTTGAATACTGCAGTCCCATTTTGGGTTGCAGGTTCCCCAGAAACAGTTAGACCCACTAATACGAGAAAACAAAAGTCTGCTTTTGTCTTGCAATACAAATCTGTGCCTGCACACAATATTCTTGATTGTACCTCTGTGCTTTCTTCTTGTGTTTCAGCAGCTGATGTCTAGTACTTTTTGTGCTGCACTGTACACAATAATGAAGCAAGTGGTACACTTCAGATGCAAGTCAAATGAAAACATGATTTACTTCTGCTAGTGTTCATTATTTCTGGAGTTTGAATATTAGTTATGTAGTTTTGATCACAACAAAGGCATTTGTTTTAAGGCTTGAATTGTGTTGGGGTTTTTTTCCACTGAGTTGTTCTGTGTGCTGGCAAAATTGGTAAATAGCGCTATAAAACTGATGATGATCAGCTATCGCATACATGTCTCTTTATTCTTTCATAATGTTTGAATGTGTGAAGTGGACTGTTCCATTCAATTTTAGTCCCACTGCAGAGGTTTAGTGGACTTGACTTTTCCATTAAAGTTAGGTGTCTGAACCAGTGCTCTGGCATCCTGCTGCATAATATGCAGCAACAGCTTAAAAATGCCTTTATTTTTGTGTTGTTAAAAACATGGCACAAATACACGTTTAAACGTAGCTGTATATAGTTTTTAACTGACTGAATAGGATATAATAAAACACAAGCTAATACGCAGTGGGTGAAGAAGTGCATTGTGACCTTTGGTTAAAGCTGCACCTTTTTAACATATGAACAGCTTGGTTAATGGTGTAATACACAAGAAAACACCCTGCGTTAAAGGGGATATAACTGTGTTTTTAATTGCTAAGTGCTCTGGGTTTCAGCTATGCGTTGGATGTTTTATGTTTACAAGACTTCTTTTTGTGTCCTGAAATGTCGGTTCTTCAGTTTAAGGGCATGGGGGGGCGGGGAGGGGGGGAAATTTAGTTTGAATAAGGCAAAAAGCAGACCCTGTGAATATTGTATGGGAAAATAAAAAATTAATATATGAATGTGGTCTGATGGTTTTGTTTGCATGTGGGATTGGGGAACATTATTCTTCAAAAAGACTTTGAATCATAATTTGAATAGTCAGCTTGTGTTTTAACATATTACAGTTAATCTGCCTCCTGACACTTGATCATTACTTCTATATCTGCACATCACGAGGTGTACAGGTTCACTGCTGTTGTAATCAGCCGTGCTTAGCAAGGCAGTGTGGTTACTGGCTCTTTGCTCTGTCAGTTATGCAGGCAGTCATACTCATAAATCTCTTCATGTTGGAGTAGAATTCAAAGTATTTAACTGCAGATGCTAGGAACTATGTGGAACCTGCTGCATCTTTTCATTCTACATTAATTCTGTAGATTACAGAATTACAGATTAATTCTGTAGATTACAGAATAACAAAGTTACGGGGGGAGCTGTAGTGTTGTCCAGTTATGAGGTATGAACTTCAAATAAGTAGTAAGTGAATGTGTGATTTCAGGCACTTTATATTGTATTGCTTAGGTTTAAAGAACAGATGTGGTAGGCATCATTGTTTAGTGTGGACACCTTCCAAAATTACTCTTCTTGCTATGTCAGTTGCTTACAGTTGCAGTATGTTCAAAAAAATTCAATACTATTTATACAGCAGTTGGCTTAAGAAAAGCTTTTGTGTAGAAGTATGGGTAAGTTATTTTTCAGTAATGTGTTACTGTTATGGTCAAGTTGTTGTCTGGGGCTTTGTAGGTGCACGGCACCCAGGATTTTAAAGTAACTTAAGCTGTAGTATGAAGCTTTTCTGCTGAAAGCTGATAATCCTACCAAAAAAAAGATTAGACAAAGGGAGAAGATGAGTCAGTGGATCAAGTGACATGCATCGTGATGATGAAGGCTTTTATCAAGGAGGGGGTAGAAATGTGCTCTGCACCACCACAAATTTAAACAATTCCCAAACTGCCGGGCTACCAGATGGCACAAGTGCAGCAGCGATACCACAACCACCTCCTTCAGGGCTGAGATGAAACCAAGAGTTTAACACAGGCCCTAAATGAGATGGATGCAAAGCCTTCATCTCACACGCTTCCCCTTGACTTGCAGAATCGAGTTCCAGAAAAGCAAGGTTATGCTACGTGCATACTGAATGTGCTACTGATTTCAATCAAATTGAGTGTTGTGAGACATGAAGGAAAGTGGTGACTCAGCTTAGCTTAGTAAAAACACTTGACAGTAGCAGCTCCCAGAAGGTTCATTATTTGTATTAAAAAGTCCATGTTGCACTCCACAGGGCAAGATGTTAGGTAAACATAAGGTGGTCTTACTTTGCAACGTTTCTAAGCAGATTTGGCTCACTCATACCTTCTCCCCCGCCTGCTGACAAGAACCAATATACATGTGCAAGTGGCCTGGTCAGCATCTGTTGTGTGCAACACATTTTTAAACAAGTGGACTGCCTTGTGTATCCATGTTTTGTGTTTCTTCTTACAGGCTGTTTTGCTGGTGAACTAACAGGAAAGGGAGTGGTATGGGTTATGCTGTAGTTTTGTTGCCAACCTCCTGTTTCAGGATGGAAAGTCCTCAAATGAGTCATCTGAACTGTGGTTTTACCAGAGTGCAGAAACTAATCCTGACAGGAACACCACATTCCTTAATTTCACTGCTGATCATTTTGTGTTTGATTATCAGTAGAGACCATTGAACAGAACTTCCTCCTTTTTGTGATCTGAATCTCATTTTGAGACACTGTCCAGCTCAGAATACAGCACATGAGAGGCAATACAGCAGGATGCCATCCCTTCAACAGCCTGCATTGTTCAGGGCACATTTCATAGCTGAATGTATTTTTTGGTGTGTTTCCACAAGAAGGATGCAGTGACCTGCAGACATGTATTGATGGCACATGGTCCATTACCAGCTGCACATTTGAGAGGCTTCCACTTGATTGAGTATTCCTGGCTTTAGCAAGAACTTTTTTGTTAGGGATGGTTTCTATGCAAATCTTGGACATGCTTTCCTAAGTTTATGTACAGGGATTTTCCTGGCATCAAGGACAACAGATTTGTTCAGACTTAACTGTAAATGAATATTCTTTACAAATTACCAAAAAGAAAGTATATCTCTACATTTGATATGCAGGATATGAAGTACCAAAGAGAAGAATTTTCTTCCTCGAAAAAGTCAAACATGAGGAAAAAGGGGTAGGGAAGGCTAACATTGATATGAGACAAGAGCTTTTTTGGCATGGCACTGGTTTGCTGTGGTGTTTGGAGACCACCAGGCGTCAAGAAAGTAACTTAACAGGGACAGAAAGAAGGGGGCAAGAGATGCAGAAAGGAGAGAGGAAAGGAAGAGGAGTTAGGGAGTAATAAAAGGGCAGAAAAAAGGGAGACAGATGGGACAAAGAAGAAAGGAGCCCATGTACTGGGTTTGTGAGGCTTAAGGAGTGCCTAGCTTGCTCCCTGTGGACAAGAGGTGCTCCCTCTCCTGGGATGGCCTTTGGTTAATACAGCCCCCAGTACAGGTTCGCAGCATAATCTGCAAATAGCAGCTGAAAATCACACCAGAACCAGCTCTTACTGATGCATATTGGCACACATGTAATGAGGAATTCAGTGAAAATTACTGTGGGGGAACTTAGAAGAAACGTGTGTCAAAGGGTGGTTGAAAGTTGGAAGAACAGGTGGCTGCTGCAGGGAAAGAGTGTGAAGAATAGAGAATGGTAACAAGCAGGAGATGCTGTCACCTGTGAAATATTCTGCCTCACCTAAAACCGGCCTTTAATCCGCTGATAGAAACCCACAGTGACTCTGCATTTCTGTGTCAGTGATTGTCCTGGACTACTGACTTAAGGTAGTCAGCTGCCCATCCATTCTGCATGATCCTTTCACTCACAGAGATGCCTAAGACATTAAAGACCTTACTTATCACCACACCACACTTGCTCTTCTCTGGAACAAAACCCACCACAATCCAAAAATTCACAGAACAGAAAATGAGTCCATATTTCTCATGATTTGCACAAATCCTGAGGCCAAGCCCCTAGTGAGTTACAATTCATTAAGTGGAATTGTGCAGCAAATGGAATTTTCACCCTCTTGCAAGTCTCACCTTAGAAAGAAATTGCATGAATTTCAAAATGCAATTAAGATCTTCAAAAAGCATTGGAAAAGAATGCTTTTAGGCCAAGTATGTGGCATTTTTTTGTCTAAATATTGCAGTTTAATTTCAATTATAGACTGTTACGATTTACAATACATTGGAACAGAGCACATGACAGGATGTCTAAAACATTTCTTTCCTCCAGGTTACTACGCTTTCCTGCAAGAATACTCAAAACAAAAAACTTCCTCTCACTTATACTCCAAGAGCTGAAAGTTGAGCTGCTGTCAGCCAAGAGTCCTGCATGCAGTGCAGTCAACAGCAGAGGAAAACATTTGTGGGTGTCCTGGGAATCTGTATCACTCTGTAGGGTTGGGCTCAGGATATGTTTTCTTTCCATAATATTTTGTCATGAACTTGAGTGGAATCAGGACTGCTATAAGCTATGATTGCTTCTGAGCACTTGACTGGAAGCAGTGATTTTACTGAAGCTCCTCCTAGGAAGTACACTAAATGCATAGCAATAAAGAAATAGGATGAATGGCACATGTCTGCAAGTGTAAATCAATACACTTCATGAATGCTAAGACACAAATGTTGCTGCCTACCTTCAGCTCATCTCTGTAGGACTGAACTTTCTCACCATAAATCCTGACACTAGCACATGATAGAAGAATCCAATTAAGTATAAAAATTAAATAGAAATACTGAACTTCTGGCAGTCATACAAGTAAAATTCCATACAGGGAAGGATGACTGATTTAGAGCAGGGAGTGCTAATAGGTGCATTGGTAACTCATCTTTACTTATGCATAAAGAAAACCAGTGTCCATGGGTGATAGGAACCAGGTCCTGCATTGGAAGGTATTTGGAAATTCCGGTCTTGAGGTGTCTTGCTGTAATGTGAGAATTTCAACATCTGAAATCATTGCAGAAGCTATATTTCTGCCTGTCATTTCCACTTACTGGCAGACTAAACACTGCATTGTAGTAAGGAGTTCCCTGCTTGGCGAATACAAACTGTCACTTGACACTCTCACTGCCTTTGGATGTTTGGATAGGGAAAGCTCTGATGGGCTTTTACTATATTCAAATAGTGATAATGATAAACCCTTTCATCTTTGCATACCTGTGGTGTGTACTGATACAGCCTAAATTCCCAATAAGTTTAGACCAAAAGTAGTTCTGAAGTCATAAGAAAAGCCCCAAGAGAGTGGGGCTAGCCTGGTACTAAGGCAACCTGGATGTGCCTTCTCCTCTCCAGGCCCTAATCCCTCCTCAGGAGATCTATGCATTTCACGGCACACAGAACCATCCACTTCCACTGAACTCCTAGAAATATAGCAAGATAAAAACAGGGGTCATTTGAATCACTAAATCATTTCTCCTTCAGATGCATCAACCATGAAATGAGCGTTTATGCAGGAAGGGCTCAAAGAACATCCTCCAGCCGCTACAACCTTCAGCACTCAATAGCAAGAAAACTGCCTGTCATTATAATACAAGCTCACAAATCTCAATGAAGATTCCCCAAACAATAGCCCACTGGAAAACCGTTAGCAGATCTGAAACAAAGGCCAGTGATGGAAAATAAAGTTGAAAGAATAAAATTCTGAAAGACCCAGAGCCACCGCACCCCCAGACTTGCTTACTTAGGTCACTGTTAGACACTGCTGGAAACAGCAGACCCTCCACAGCTCTGCACACAGATTCGCAAACTCCATGCTTTCAAACTTTTTGTGGCTATCCTTCAGAGCCCTTCCCAATCTTTGAATCACCCAGATGTGAACACACAGATGGTGGTACAAGACGGGCAGAAGAAACAGGTGCATTTGAATGGGTATTTCCTCTCCACATGGCAAACCTTAGCTCCTTTTGCATGGGGCAAGAAAGGTTATTTTTTTCCCCATTCTGCAGACTAGGCAGCGGATCAGAGGAGGGCAAATCCTGTCTCAAGTTTCTCGTTAAGTTTGTGGAAATAACTCCAAGGCAATGCTTGAATCAGGCTATGGAGCAAGACTGTCTCAACTCCATCTCAACTTCCAGGTTCCAGGACAGGACGGCAACCCTCCTACCCACCTTGTGAAACCTAATAACCTTCAGACTTGTTCTTGTTTATGCTGTCAGCCCACCCAGGCCTGCATGGCTGGTATTGTGGATTAAATTACTGGGAAGTGGGAGTGAAGGCACACGGAGGCCAGGGAAGAGGGAGAGGGTACAGCACTTTGCCAGTGCCCGCAGGAATGTGGAGTATCTTCGAGGCCGTGGTGATTGATGATGGTTCAAAACTGTTGCACAGTGTCTAGCTCTAGCCTTGAGCTGTAATTGTTGATGTTGAAACACTATCTAAAGGACAGAAGACAGCATTGAAAAACCTGAGGGCAGTGTGGCACCCCAGGGATGCCTTAAGGCAGAGCAGGTGGCTGCTCATTAAACCCCAAAAAACCCCCTTGATTTGCAAGGTTTATTTTCAGTATGTTTACCTTCCAGTTTGGCTGATTTGGCTGATTTGGCTGTCAGGATTTTCCTTCACGTCTTCATTTCCAAAAACTGCTTTCAATTGTGAAACACCCAGGTTTTGGTCCCTAACACTAGTGCTGCAGGACAGCATGTGGATGCAATGAGTGATCTGCTAATTTTTCTGCCAACACTGAGACACTTGCAAGGACAAAAACTGTTGCTAGATGGCTTATACAACAAGGTCTTTGAGATAACACAGCATCACAGCAAACTCCTGAAGCTGAGTAGCTGCGTACTCTGGGCACATCTTTACACTTTCTAGGCCAATAAATAATACTTCCTGTGCTCTACCAGGCACTCTGAGTAAAGAAAGGATTCCACAGTTTTTATGTAGGTCTAACTTTGAGTTCCACATGAGTTCGCTTGCCCTTTCCCCTCAGAACAAGTGTATACATTGAAGTTGGCTTGGGTGTTTCAAAACTACAGTGCCCTCACTGTAGCTTTGCCTATCCTGTGGCTGGGCTGCAAGACTTCTGCTGTGAGATTATTGCTCTGCTTTTGGGACCCAAATGAAAGTTTATGTGTTTCCCTGAAAGAATCACTAAAAGAAAAAGCCTGAAAGAGAAAGCCTTTAGTGTCATTCTAGAAAGCGGAGAAGGACAGTGAACAGGTCAGTCTGGCAGTTTTGTGTAGAGTGGCTGGGCAGATGGAGAACACAGGTAAGTACAGGCAGTGTAGAGGCTGTAAGGACAGATCTTTCCCAGACCCAGGCAGAAGGATAGAAATTGGGCAGCAAGGGGAACCACAAACAGGGAAAGTGCTGTGGCCCTTTGCACCAGGAAAGGTGTGGAGTTGGAGGGACAGGACAACAGAAGGTAAGTTAGCTGAATTAGCAGAAATACAGAAGTTCAGTCAACACAAGTTTTCTCCAGATGGCACACCTGGGCACTCAGGAAGGCAGAGATACCCCAAAGGTCAGCATTGCAAGAGTTGGGATTGCCTCACAAGGGACATTTTTCTACCGGTGGCCATGGGACAAGAATCTGCTGCTTGTGCAGAGAGGATATTTGTTTTCTCAGTTGGAGAGCTCTCCAAATGGCAGCAGCTGAGAGAAATGTAGACACCTGCAGGAGAGTTGCAGGGCAGTAGCAGCCCTCTGAAACTTACACTTTCCTCAGGCTGCCTGAGTTTCCTAGGCAAGAGAACGATTGCAGTGCACCTCAGAGGAGCAAAAAGCAAAAAGAACAGCAAGGAGCAACTGATGCTGTCAGAAACTTCTGTTACTGGACCTGGGTACCTGTGCTTGGGAAATTAAATGACAGCCAGCTGCTGGGCACAAAGGCAGCAGGCTTTGTGCAACATCTACACGAGGGGCTCCAGGATCACAAATTGGTGTTTTGGTCCATATTTGTTACATTGATGCAGGTCAATGGAAGGGGCCGAGTTTCAGCCGTCAGACAGGTAGCTGTGGATGAGGACCTTGCATCCTACGAAACACTGTCAATTCCATGTATGAAGATAGGAATACACAGAAATCCAGAATCCTAGTGCCCAAATGAGCTGCAGAGAGCACAGACTCAGGTCCATGGAGCACTAGGAAGCCTTCTGGGACAAGAGGAGTCTGAACAAGAGGAGAAGGCTGAACTTTGATCTTAATGAAGTGAGGCTTCTGGCCCTAAAAAATTGAAGGATCCCAGAGGAACATTTAAAGTAGAAGCTGGGGGAAAGCAAACAGGCACAGAAGAGCATGTAGTGCAGACTGATGTGATGTTAACAAGTGGATACAGCTAGGGTTCAATGCCCCTTGGGAAATACCGAAGGAAATTGAAATAAAAATTGCAATAAGGAGACCAAATTAGACTGCTAATGCCAGTTCACTTTCACATGCAAAATTTAAATGTTGGTGTCAGGGCAAAACTGACACATCCTTGCATGGTGCCTGGAGAAAGAAGTTAGGGATGCTGAAATGGTTGCCTTCAAAGAACAATTACCATCTTGAGAGCTGGGATATGGAGGATCAATGGGATTCAGTGTTACCTTGCTGTCAGTGCTCTCCCTCCCCTCTGCAAAGCTCTGGCCTATGCCCTCCTACCTCCCCAAGTGCCAGCAGAATACTCCGCAGGAGCTCTTCTGCTCCTACAGGAATGCTGCTTGGGCCTTCATGGCCCATTCCCACTGGCACAGCACCTGTGACGCCAGCTGGTGTCTGTGCCCAGCAGGACATGAGCAGGTGAGCACCAGTGACCCTAGTGCCTACAGTTCCAGTGAGCACCTCCTCCTCCTCCTCTGAGCAGGGATGGGGGCTTCCTGTGATGCTGGGTAGTAGCCATGGGGTAGTCCCCCATGTGCAGCTCTGCCCAGTATTAAGGAGCCCTGAGGCAGCACTCCCCACGCCCAGGAGGCCCAGAGGGCTGTCTCTGCCCTGGTGGCCACTGGGAAGAGATGAAGCCAGCTGGGAATGGTGGTGGGATGAAGTTACTGAAAGGCTGCAAAAACCTTCCACAGACCCACCTCTGGTGAGTCAATGGACAAATGTGGGGAATGAAAATCTGCACATAAAGGAGTGTGGCCAGCAGGACCAGGCACTGATTGTCCCCCTGTGCTCAGCCCTGGTGAGGCCACATCAAGTCCTGGGTCCAGCTGTGGGTCTGTTACCAAAAATCAGTGAAAATAAAAACTCCTTAACACTAACGTAGCATTAAGAAGCCAGCATTCTTTATTCAGCCAGATGCATGAGGGGATATCTCTTCCAAAATCTCATTCATGCTGGGCACAGAGAAAGCTCCTGTTTATATATTGTATTTTACATACATATAAATAGGTTTTCCTAAAAGAAACATGGATAGCAGAATAATTTCTCTGAAGTCATTAACATATGTTCCCTACCCTCTGTCCATGTGTTCTTCTGTCCTGGGGGTGTCTTTGATGATCCCTGGTGGTCAGGGACCCCAAAGTCATCGCTGACTGCCTGGTCAACTGGTAAAAGCTGGCACAACTGGGCTGGCTGCTTTCCAATTATTCTGCCTATGGAATAAGCATTGTGAAATTCCATAGGTCAATGGTTTTTGAAGAATAAGCATTATATTAACCCACCAGATGCAAACAATTCTTCATCTGCCAGCAGGCCCCTCACTGCAAGAAGGATATTGAGGTGCTGAAGTGAGTCCAGTGAAGGACAACAGAGCTGATGAAAGGTCTGGAGCTCAAGTTCTGTGAGGAGCTGCTGAGGGAGCTGGGGTTGTTTAGTCTCAAGAAAAGGAAACTTGGGTGACCTATCACTCTCTACCACTGCCTGAAAGCAGGTTGTAGCCAGGCGGGGGCTGGCCTCTTTCTCTTAGGTAGCAAGTGACAGGACGAGAGGACACAGCCTCAAGCTGTGCTGGGAAGGTTTAGGTTGGACATTAGAAGGAATTTCTTCACAGAAAAGCTGCCCAAGGAGTTGGTAAAGCCCATGCGGCTGTCGGTACCGCCGGGAGGCACTGCGGGGCGGAGCGGGGCGGAGCGGGGACGGGGGGCACTGCTGGGCGGAGCGGGGAGGGGAGGCACTGCTGGGCGGAGCGGGGCGGGGCGCAGAGCTCGGCGCGGCTGCCGGCCCTTCCCGGTCCTTCCCGGCCCTTCCCCGTGTGCGCGGCGGCGGCGATTGGCCAGGCCCGGCTCCGACATGGCGGCCAGCGTGGTGTCCAACCCGTCCCAGCTCCTGCCGCTCGGTAACCGTGGGGGCTCCCGGGCCCGGCCCGGGGGCCCTCTCTCGGGGCAGGGAGGCCGCGGGCCCCTCGGGAGGCGCGGGCTGCGGCGGCGCCGGGCGGGCAGCGGCAGCGCGGGAGCGCCTCGCGTCAGGCGGCGGGGCCCGCCCGGGCCGGGGGTGTCGGGGGTTGGGGCGGGGGAAAAGGGGGTGTGGTAGGGGATGGGTGTGGGGGGTGCTGGGGTCTGGGGGATGTGGGGCTGTGGAAGAGGCTGAGGGAGGCCGGTGCGGGTGCGGGTGAGATGGGGGGGAGGGGTGGTTTGTGTGGGAGAATGGAAGGGGAGTGTGTAAGGGTGTGTAGGGTGTGTCTCTGTTTCACATAAAAACTGTGAGACACGAGAGACCTGATTTGTAGAACGTATGTTTTTCTGTGTATCTACAGAACTTGTGGACAAGTGCATCGGTTCACGCATTCACATCGTGATGAAGAGCGACAAAGAAATTGTTGGGACACTTCTAGGGTTTGATGACTTTGTCAGTATCCTTTGAGGGAAGTTTAAGGCTGTCTGCTTTATGCTCTGGCCTAATTAATTTATGGCTATTGAGAGTTTTGAGTTCACTGAATAGAACGTTTTTATATGGATCGATTGTATTCTGATATTTTCAACGTTCAGGTAAAATCACATTTAGGTATAAAATGAAAATAGCATTAAATATTCTTGTTTTAAAATCTGGGCCTTATTTTCCTTGAAACTAGATTTTCAGATATGGTGTTGGAGGATGTTACAGAATTGTAAGTATTTTTTCTGCCTCTTATTGCTGTTTAATGTTTGGTTCATTGAGGCAAAATACTGTGTAAGATATGCTAGCAAAATGTTTTTACATTTTTTTGAATACTTGCCAGCTGACTAATTTAACCTTGGACTTAAAACTATAGAAAGTGATCTATTCAGGACAGCCATGTCACGGAGTGGCTATTGCATGATTTATACTTGTATGGGGATCCTATCTGTAGTCTTAATTTTGCCTGGATTGTGTGGCAAATGTTCCAGTACTTCATTTGCTTTTACACTTCCCTAAGACCTAGGCAAAGATTCTACAAGGTAGCAAATTTAAGGATAAATATTTTTACTTTGTCATAACACGTTGATATGTCATATTCAAGAAATTGCCAATATTTAGAGGGTGAATACACATCTCCATGTACTGAGTAGAAGAGACCTTTTTAGATGCCAGTCAGCTTTCTGTATCTAGGCAGTCATGCTGCAGTGTGGCTGATTTGTTAGTTAGTTCCAACAGTGATCACTTTAATGCAGAGATTTCTGTCGGTTCTGTGGTCGAAACTGGAGCCTCAAAGTTGTCCCTGGTTCTGTGCTCTTACTTACTGTTTCTAATGCACCTTCAGTGAGATCACACCTGAGGGCAGAAGAATCACGAAGCTGGACCAGATTCTGCTCAATGGAAATAACATAACAATGGTGAGTCATCAAAGGCTGCATGTGTTGGCTTTCTGTGCCTGTAAATCAATCAGGGATTGTATTCAACTCCTTTAGGCTGAGCTTTCCTGACAGTCCAGTTAACATCAGGAAGTTTCAAGTAGCTTGTCTGCATAGCTGGCCACAAAGCCTCAACTTCCAGCACAAGGGCACTCCTAATTTAGTGGGAAGAGGAAGGCGCAAGTGGGAAGATTTGAGTCTAAGTTGGCTCTGTAGGAAAGAGTAATTGCCTCCATTGTGTTGTTTCACCTATCTTGCACCTTGTGTGTCTAAGCAAGTGCCATCCTGTGTTAATTTGTAAGCCTTCTTCTGCTTTGGTTATTCTGCATGTTGAAAGGACAGCGTACATTCTTGACTCCTTGTGTGGAGTGAAATGCTCACCATCAAGTTAAGCTGCTGGTGTGTTGCCCTTGAAGAAGAACCTGGTGAATTTTCAACAAGACATAGATACATTTCTGCGTTAGATCTCGTGTCTCTTTCGGGGTCATATCCTCCTATATCAGGAAGTCCATGCGTTAGACTTTTTCTTATTTTGGTCCCAAAACCAGTGAAGCCCTTTCTCTAGAAGTGCTCAGCTGATTATGAAGAGGATATCAGTAAAAGGAGTGGTCAGTACCTTTTTCCCCCTCCCTGTGTTTTTCCTTTTGTATTTCTTTTTCTGTTGTTCACTTCTTTGCTTCCATCATCAGGAGATGCTATACTGATTTACTCCCTGCTGCCTTTTTGATTTGTACATCTCTGTCTATAACTGACTTTCTCTGCTGGGGCAGTCCAAAAGCCCCTTTTGTGGTCTACCATGAAGTCTCCATGTCCTAAGATGTTTGTTGTAAAGCAAGAGCTGTCATGTATGGGTTTGTAAAGCTCAGCTTCATGGCACTAATGCAAAAATGTCTTACTCTTTTACAGCTGGTTCCTGGAGGAGAAGGACCTGAAGTATGAAGATATGATATTCATATATACCTTATATGTATATATGCAAAATCTAATAAGTAATTTTGGGGTAGAAGTGTGTTTGGGTGTGGGTTGTTCGTTTGCTTTGCTTACACACTTGATGTTCTACAAAAGACAACTCTTGGAAAGGTGCTGGTGGTGATGTTGACTTTGTAAGTTGAAATCATGACTTTCTTGTAAAGACACATGAGCCTCTTCTGAATAAAAGACCTTTTCTTTGTTGGTTGCTGTGTTCTGTTACGTAAGTGTACAAGTTAGGTAATTTTATTACTAGATGGAGTAGAAAAATGGCAGTTGTGTTTCAGTTGCCATCAGCCTTCAGTTTTTCTGCGTCTGTTGCATTTGTTTCTGGCCCAATTCTATCTAATACAGAAGTCATGAGCCAGGATGTTGCTGTCCTTTGGCACACAGGCAGATACTGAGCTGCATGTTTTGCTTAAAGGCTGTGTCACTGGAAGCTGTGTGGCAGAGTTCTGTGGAGTTCTGAAAGCCCTTCAGACTGCGTGCATCTGTTTGTTGCTCAACAGCCTTTGGTTCTGCTGGCCTTGAGGTTCAGCTCTTGTGGACCATTTTGCTTGGTGGATGTGCTTTCTTACAGCAAAGGTCCTGTGAAGGCATTTGGCAAGTGAGAACAGACAGACCACGACTAGTTCATGTTCAGGGGGTAAAAATCCCCAAGGCTGGTGTTAAAACTTCTCACTGGTGTCAGTGGTGACTCTGCTTTCACCACTCGATGATGCTGTGTATACTCAAATTGGGAGCTGCCTGTACCTGCTTGCAGAGTTTGGAACATTAATTTTAGAGTAAACTGGTTTTTGTCTCCATCTGTTCTCCAGTGATATAAAAGCATAGCAGATACTGCAAGCTACTATTTTAGGATAATTTCTGTAGGGAATTGCTGTTTTGTTATGATGCCACACTCCCAGTGCAGCATATACTTCCATAGTAGACCTCCACGTGTAAAAGTCCTTGGTAGAGGAGTCACAGGTGCCTGCTGTTACAGACAAGGAGGATGCAGCATGGGCTCACCTGGACAGGACGTGCTTTGCTTTCCCATTGCCAGAAGAAAGAACAGTTGAAGAAGGGGGCTCAAGAGCAAGATGCTGCAAGGAAGCTGCTGTGCTGCATCTTCTGCCTTGCTTATTCTGGCAGAAAAGCTGCCTTTGGCTAGCTGGGTGTGAGTTCTCAAAGCAATGAGAACCTCTTGCTATTGAGGGAGAGGGAGTCCCTCCTCTCTCCCAGGGAGTGTGGGTTCTGAATAAATGGTCTGTGATGACAGTGTCTAGATTGTGTCATGGCGATCTATACCATTTACTCTCTGAACGGGTTTGTTTCTTTCCATTCTGTGTCCATTTCTTCCTCTAACTTTTTAAAATACACGTATTAAAAAAGATACATTTTTTTTAAAACTTAGATTTGATTGAAACATAATCTGTGGGTGTTTGCCTCTAACACTTTCTTTCCTAGAAATAAGTTAAATCTTTTCACAACAAATGAGAACAAAGATTTCTAGTCAGGGCAGCACTGCTATGTTGGGATATTCTTGAATAAAATTATATTTTTGTTCCAGTGTATGCATGTAATTTCTACTTCACTCAGTAGAACAGTCATGATTCTGAGAGGAGTTGATCTTGACTCAAAAGCAGCTTGTACTGTGACAGCACAAACATCTTGTTCTCTCAGGATTTTGTTGCCTTGAAAAAAACCAAACAACTTGAAACTGCCCCGGTTCCTGCTTGACTGATTGTGTTTTGTTGGACTCACTCCAGAAGAAGAGCTAAGACTTATCTTTTAGGAAGACGTCGTAATTCCTGACTCAAAGGTCTGCAGTGATCTCTCTAAAAGACAGTCTGTGCATGTAAACACTGATAGTCTTTTCTAAGATGAAGCATTTTTTCAATGTCAGCTGAGAATACAAAGTATTCCAGGTGCATCTGATTTGCTTTGCATTCATTATTCCTGTAGCCTGTTGCCTTGGAAGTGCAGCTAATAAGCTTGTTGATTCAGTTAGTAAGTAGTGGTGGTTTTTGTTCTTCCTCCCCTAGAAATCCAAGTGCTTAATCACGCTGCACTGTCTTGTTGTGGACACTGGTGTTCTCCAGAATACTATTTAGGGTGCCACCCGATGCAAGTAATTTAAAATAATAATTTTAGGCTTGAAAAAGATAGAAAACTGAATAAGGCTTTAAGTTTAGAGCAAGGTAGTTGTCAGTTTAAAATAGCTTTGCAGTTATGGCATGCACAGTGGTGGTTCTATTCAGATTTATGTTTGTTTTGCTTTCTGTTTTTCTCTAGGATAGCACTGGTTGCAGTGATCTTTAGTTCTACTACCTGGATATCTGTCCTAGTATGGAGGAAGTTCCCTTCTGCCAAGTATTTCAGTATACTTACTCATTTTGGTATAGGTGTAAATATCCTCTGAGTAACCTCAGTGAAATTATGAAAATTACTCCTATCACTCCCAAATTACTGGTAATTCTTAACACAATCAGTGCTTCCAAAGCATATATTGTAATTTACCAGTCTTATCAGTAATGTGTTGGTTTGCAGGTGTAATAATATTTTGGTCGATTAAGCTACACACACAATGTAAGCAGAGAACAATGGAAGATTTATTCCAGTTTCAATCCCAATGAATCTGACCTTGAGGCAGTTGATACAAGAAGTCAGCAAATATTTTCAGGAACCGGCTTTGACATTTTCAAACTACTGTAATGAAGAGGAATCAAAATTCAGCTTTGTTTTGACTGGTTCTGCATTAATGCTAGGCCACACTTTTGCTTTCTGCTGAAAGAGAGGACGGATTTGAATTAATCATTTATCAACAGATTCTGCAGCTTGATGTAATTTTCATAAAGACACAATGGTTGGTTAATTAAACTGTTAGAAACAAAATCAGGGACTCAAAAATTATGTCATTATATTTCAGAGGTCTTTGCTTACACTTGTACAATATATTGCATAACTCTTCATTTTCTGCAAAACTTAATATATATTTCATGGCTTTTTTCTGTAAGCTTTTATAAGCTCACACTCTCTTGAAGCCTTCTCCTAGAAGCTCAAAACAAGCATTATGAATGAAGTATTTGTTGCTTTAACAGGAAAACAGTTACAAGAAAACACAATAATATGTCTGTTTAATCCACTATGAAAAAATACTTCAAGCAGATTGAATATGATCTTCATACATAAATACAATTTTGTAGTCATTTTATTTCCTTTTTTTTGTAATATATTTAATCAAAATTTAAAACCACATGTTTTATAGAAAAAGTGGCAAAGTCCTGTAGTTTCATTCCAATTGATGGGTTTTTAAAACCCAGAGTAACCTTTTGAAATCTAATTCAAACCTGTAAACATAGTCTTTGGTAGGTTGATTGGTTTTGTGTGCTTCTTTTAATGGATCCTCATATTTTGCTTTCAGGACTGATTAAAAAGAGTGGCCCTCAGCAGCCATTAAGTGTGAAGTGATTTGGCAAGTCCTGCTGTCACCTGCTTTCCCCCGGCATTCCATTTGTTGAAGAACTTGATGTGGCAGCAGCCCCTGCATAGAAAGAGGAAAACACAGGCTATAAGAATTTATAAATAAGCAGTTAAAATGTTTTTCCATCCAGTAAGCACTGGTATATTGCGTTGATTTAGGAATATTACTTCCCAGTTCAGTGTCCCCACTGAGGCTCTCCCAAACCATGTGCAGTTTTTTAACAGTCCAATGTACTGTTCTAATTTTTCCAGAGGCTTGTGCATGGTAAGGAATATGATACCCACTCAATACTGTGCTCTCTGGTCCAGGGGTCTATGCGACTATTTTTGAAATTAATCTCATTATCTGACTCAGCTCTTTCTGGGGATCCATGTCACCACAAGGCTTGCTTTTTAAGGCCCAAGATGGTGTTCCAGAGTCCTGGTTGGTGTGATATTTCCAACACTGCAATGTTGTAATAGCCATCAGCAGCAGTCCCACAGCAGAGGGGTCCTCTGAGACACCAGGCAAAATCATCCTTGAGAGAATACCTTTCCCTCACTCTTGACAGGAGCTGCCTCCAAAGGCTGAGAGGTTCTGTGCTCTTCCCAATCCCCTTGTCAATGCCCACATGACAGGACAGAGATCTCAGCTGCTTGGTTTCACTGCCATCCGGTTTCATATCATGGGTCATAACATCCCAGAATCGGAGCAGCCAGGTCACCAGGGCCTCTCCTGACTGGTGATTGAAATCTATTTGCACATCTCACAGCTCACCTGGGGATTGGGGTTGGGTGTAACTCTGGCCCTGCCTCTTTCTCCTCTTTTGAGGACTCTGCATCCTCTTCATCCCTCACTAAGTGAATGGATTACATGTTGAGTTTTATTTTCTATATAGGGGCAACTGCTACCAGCAGTGGTTGTTCCTCTGGTTCAGCAGCAGTTTGAGTGGCCATAGTGCCTGTTGGTCTGCTTTATTTCTCCTCCCCCTGGGTTTGAGTAAACAGCAGCCAGGACAGAACATGTGTAAGTTCATGCCTGTCTGGAGCTACTACAGCATTTTTCTTTGACATCCTTCATCACTTTAACAGGCTCCTGGAGTTGTTCACTCAGGGTGAACAGCTAAACCATTTGAGAAGTTCTCCAAAGACTGGCCCATGTCCCCCGATTTTCCATGCCACTCATTACTATCCCACTTCAGGGCAGGTCTCTGAATAACCTCCCTAGAAATCTTTCTTGGCTCTAAATATGTAGTGCACTACACTGAGGAGAGCTGGTGGACTAAGCAACAAGAACATGCTTTCCTTAACATCTAAAGGGAATTCAGAATTCTTAAAAGCTTTTGTAACAGGCCTGAAGGAGGAAAAGGGGGTGAAAGGCTGGGGCAAATCGTCTTCCCCTTTTCCCCCCATAGACTGGATACTTTTAATAATGGACTCACAAGCATAGCACCTTAGGTAAGAGTGGGAGAGTAACACTGAATACACATCCCAAATGACCCTTGATATTATCATGTCATATATAAGACAGTGCATCAATAAAGCAATCCTGATCCCTGTCCATGCTCAGAAAAAGGGCAGCACTATGGGCACACAGTGAATATATGGAAAAGTAATGAGTTTCTATAGGCCAGGTTTTGGCACTGGGGGACTACAGGGGTGGCTTCTGTGAGAGGCTGCTGGAACCTTCCTCCCTGTCTGGCAGAGCCAATGCCACCTAGATCCAGGACAGGTCTGTTGCTGGCCAAGGCTGGGCCAATCAGAAATGATGGTAATGCCTCTGTGATAACATATTTAAGAAGAAAGAAAAGTTATTGCAGAGATGTAACTGTGGCCAGAGAAGAGCAGAAGAATATTTGAGAGGAACAACTCTGCAGACATCAAGGTTAGTGGGGAAGGAGGGAGAGGAGTTGAGATCTACATGCAGTCTGTGGAGGAGAGCCACACTCAGGTGAATGCCAAGAAGAGGCTGTGAATTCATGGGAGACATGCTGGAGCAGGTTCCTGGCAGGGACCTATGGAGCTATGGAGAGAGGAGACCATGCTGGAACAGGTTCCCTGGTAGGACTTGTGACCCTTGGGGGACCCATGCTGGAGGAGCCTGTTCTCAGAGGATGACTGCACACTGTGGAGGGGTGACCCCTGTTGCAGCAGTTTGTGGAGAACTGTTGTCCGTGGGATGGACTCACACTGGAGAAGTTCATGGGGAGCTGTCTCCTGTGGGAAGGACCCCACACTGGAGCAGGAGAAGGACTCCCTGAGCAGCAGCAGAAACACACCATAAACTGACTGTCCATCCCCTGTCTCCCTGTGACGCTGGAGGAGAGGAGATAGAGCAGGGAAAGAGGAAAATGTGAGGGGAAGGTGTTTGTGTTTTATTTCTTGTTATCCTTCTCTGATTTTGTTAGTAATGAATTCAGGTAATATGTCTCATTCTAGCCAGTTTTGCCTGTGACAGAATTTGATAAGTGATCTCTCCTGACCCTTATCTCAGCTCATGAACCCTTTGTTGTATTTTCTCTCCCCTGTCTAGCTGCAGAGGGGATGATAGAGAGGCTTTGGTGGGTGTCTGGTATCCAGCCAGGGCCAGCCCACCACAGGGTTAGGTAGCACACCCACATGAGCAGATCAAGCAGCATTGTGACCAGTGGCTCTGTGCCTAATACAACAAATGCTTAGATCAAATTGTCTCCAACTCACTCTGGGCAGATCTGTTATTGTCTCAACCCTTCAAGCCCTACACGGGCAAACAAATAAGGCTGTTGTGGCTTAGGAATGGTCTTCTCCAGTTCAGTGCGCCCACTAAGACTCTACCAAACTATATATGCATGCCCTTCCTGCTGCAGCATGCTGGAGAGGAGAATTGGAGGCATGAAAGGTAAAGCTTATTGCTTAAGATAAGAACTTTCTTGAAACAGCAATGAGATACAAAACCAAATGATAACAGCAGCAATACTAATGTCATAGAGTATAAGAAAAGAAACAATTCACCTGGAAAAAAAACCAAACCAGATAACAGACAATATTAGACAGCTCCCTCTGCCACATTTTCTTGACGAGAAGAACTCCTTCTCTCCAGAACAGAGGCCCTTTCCCCTGCTTCTGCCAGGGATGTGAGGTGGTATGGAATAACCTAGCCATGCTTCCTCCTGGCTACTGCAAAAGATTAAACCTGTGTTCTGGCCAAAATGAGGACATATATACTGACTTCAGCATTTAATGCCTAGCAATGAAAAAGTAAAAAGACTCTTTTCCCCACTTTTGGCTTTGTTGCCCCTTGGAGCCCTGGTGGACCACAAGAGCCCAGCCAGAGGACCCTAGAGCTGATTCCTGAGCCACCAGCAAGTCAGCTGCTCTCTTTTTTTCCTCTGGAAGTCTGCACAGATAGGAGCTTGTCGCGGCACTGAATCTGCACCTGCTCTGATAACCAAGTAGCAACTGCAGCTCCCGTGCAGTGACTGCAGCCACAAAATCTTACTGTTCTTTCAGTCTTTCTTCCTATACTCAGTGAACTCTTAAATGCATGCATGAACAAGACATAGAGAAAATGATCCCTTTAACACTCCTAGCAGAAGGCACACTGGAACATTTCCTGCAGCAATACATATGGCAGCTTCAGAAAAAGTAGACATTTTATTGATTGTCTCCCTTACACTCTTGAAATAAATCCCTAATCCTTAGTGGAAAGCACTAAGTAGGCACACAGTCAATGCCACAGGAAATGTATCTATACCTTGACGAAAAGTGAGACATTATTAATAACCGTGCTTTGTTCTCTGCTTAGAAAAGTTTATTTTCTGTAGATTGTTTCCTGTATAAAATAGTTCTACCTTGACAGAATTAACTAGATTGACTGCCTTGTTAATGTTTTTCCCCTTGTGTCCTCATTGGGTATCTGATCTGGACCTTCTGAAGGTCATAAAATAAGTGTATCTAGTGTTTTCAGAAAAAAAACGAACATAAATGCACTCCTAACAGCCCTAATCTCCCTGATGATTACCTAGCTGTTGTTAAAATCTTAGTAACATGACATGCCCTCTAAAAGTAGATTTTAGTTGCCAGCACTTACTTTCCTGCTCTTTTTTTTTCTTTAAGCGCTTTCTCCGGTCTAGGGCGGCCAACTCAGCTTTCAACACCAGGTAACGTTTCCGGATTTCCTGCATTTTTGCTTGGAGAACAGTTATACGCTCGCTGCTACTCAAATTTTGCAAGTCAGCTGCAAGTTAAACAATTTCTGTCAATTGCAGCATTTCCCAAGCCTTCTGAATTTTGGCCAAGGGGGAGGTACTCAAATCTTAGTGATGTTCTTTGAGATAGCAAGCAGCAAAGCTGAGAAACAGCAGCTGCTGCTGATTATCACTATCTTGACTGACACAAACACACTGAAACTTCTTACAGGAAGTACTAAGCAAGTCATGGTTCACTAAGGCAAAATAGAAGGGCAAGATTTAAAAGTCAGTAATCTAATGGGCTGAACAAGAAACAGAGAACAAGGAGTAAAACAGCAAGAAAGAAAACTATCAGGATATATGACAAAATCAAGCAAACTGAGGATGGAGTGATTTTAGAGGAAAAAACCCTCAAAACTAGAAACTTTCAAAAGCCTTCTGATAGTATATCACAAGACCACAAGAGGCATGTTTCAAAGAAGATACTTACACACTTGAAAGCTCCATTTGCAATTTTTGGGCAAATGATTATCATGTTCTTTTAGATCAGACTCCCTCTCTCCACTTTGCCCACATTTTCCTGTGGGAAGGTAGATTGTTACAAAACAAGGCAACTTTCCCACCCAACCCAAAGCTTACCAGGAGCTGTCTCATTCTAACATGACAGAATCCATCCTGGTGTAGCAGCTTGGCACACAGGTCTCTGCACCACGGGTGCCCAGGTACAGGACCACAAACCAGGTCTGTAATGGGACCCCTCTAATTCTGTCATGCTGGGAAAGAGAAACCTTGCACTGGAAACATAGGCCAGTTAGTTGTTGTGCTCGTAGACTCAGCTCTGTTCTCTGTATTTATGGGAATCAAAGTCCTACAGATCTAGAAGACTGATAAAAGTAGCAGGCTGTGGCCCCACAATCCATCCCAAAAACTGGCAAGTATTTAACTGAAAGCGTGCGTGCATGAGCATAAGGAGGTAGGGTAGGGACACACTTCCTGGAAGGAGATTCTTGAAAAGGATCCAGCTGCTCAAGATTCATATAGCCACAGTCCACTCTACTCTCCAACTGGATCACAACAGCAGTGAGCTTACTGCTTTAGGATCACAGCCATAAATAAATTGCCTGCATCAGAAATTAAGGTAAAGAGGCACTGTAATGTGTTCATGTAGGTGCCAAAATTATCCACATCTTTCTAGTTATGGAGCTATATAGTCTTAAAAGGACTTGGAACGACTGATTATTACATCCTAGCTCCTGTTCACCTATTTTAATATTAATTTCAAACAAATGACATGGTACTTTCACACATTTTATTTCACACTGATCTGATGTACTTACTACTTTTATTCTTCTTTTTGATGTTCACAGATGTTTTGAGGCTTGTTTTCTGCTTTTTTGAGGAGCTGTCTCTTCCCTGAGAATCTTGAAGGTTTTTTTGGCCTCTAAACACTATAAAGGAGGAAAAAGAGCCCCAAAAGTAGAAAGAAACAGAAATAACAACAACAAAAAACCTGCAGCTCTGAGTGTTTTTCTTGAAGTATGTACATCTGTGATTAACAAAGCAATAGAGATATATTTATTGAGGGCTGCTTGTTGACCTCTTCCAAACTCTCAAATTCTTTGTTGTGGAAACACATTTTATTGCATTCTTTTTAAATAGCACTTCCAGATGAAAGGTGATCGTAACACATTTTAGGAGCATTTTGAGGAAATTCAGTTAATTGTTAACTGAAATCTGTAGCAATGAAAAAAACAATTCTGTCATCTCAGTAGTATGGTCAGACATTCATTTTCTTCCATAGTGTTAAAAATTTTTTAGGCATTACAGCACAATGAAAGCAGCTATATTTTTGATATATTTTAATGAACTGCAAAAGAACCAGTCACTTTCACGAAAAAGCTTCTGGATCCAGCCTTGCCAACAGTTAAAGAGCAGGCAGCTGTACACTGACATCATGTGCACAACTGTTGGCTGTGTTTATTATCTTCTGTTCTCTGGTGGTCTCAGGATGAATCTTAAAATCACATCTGAATGTGAAACTCACTAGTAAGGTCAATGTTTGATATCAGCTTGACTTCCATTTTTCACAACATTAACTTCACAAGGGGCAATGGTTACCCAAACATGCAATACTTGGCACTTTCTCCCCCAAATTAAATACCTTACAGAGAATCAAGTTTTATGCAAGAAACAGCATCTTCTACTTGTAAGCAGGGCACTCAAAATGCTTTCATCTTGCTACAATAAATGTTACTTACACAATGTATTACAGCTTGTTCTGGGCCTTTCTTGTCAGGTCCAGTATAAACATCATTCTTATATACTTTTTTCCTCCTTGAAACCATCACAATTCCTAACAAAAGGCCAAGAAACTTCTTGGCAGTTGTATTTTATTCACTCGATGATTAAACCATTTCCATACATTTGAAGCAGACAGTAGGCTACTATTTCCTACAAAAATACACTTCCCAGCAGCAAAACTATATCAGAATGAAGATACATCCACAATGGTAAAATGAGAGTTGCTTAGGTTGAAGACAGCTCTTTTTACCCTTTCCTTTACCATTTTCAGCATGCTCTGGCTCTGATTGATTACCACTACTGGAGCTGACACTGGCATCAAAACCTTTCGAAGAAATATTTGGCTCAGACTGGAGATCTTGAAGCTGGCCTGCAGCATTCTGTACCTCTGCTGTGCCATCTGTTTTGCTTGTGATGCATTGTACCTCTTCTTGATTTGGTGGCAGACTCCCAGAAACACTAACAGTGGATTGATGGTTACTGTACTCTGCTATGGCTACAGTGGACGGTGACCCAGGAGTTGGAGGAGTATTTAGCACTAAAAACTCCTCTTCCTTCTCTCTGTCAGTTTCATTCTAGGTGAAAGAACAAATGAAAAACCCTTCTCATTTGAGCAATTACAAGATTGCAATCTTAAAATGACACAGTGCTTGCAATTATCCTAAACATTTGATGTGTAGAGCAAAGCTCTCCTCTACATTCCAAAGATTACAAGTACCTTCCTACCATCCATGCTGAGCCCTTTCTGCTGCAGACAGGAACTTTGTCAGCACCAAACCAAGTGTGAAAGCCAACACAGCCCGTGCTGTAGGAGCAGCAGGGCCGAGGAAGGACAGGCACAGCCCGGCCGTTGGGCAGTTGGGCAGTTTGTGGCCGTTGGGCAGTTGGGCTGCTCCTTGGCAGAGGGGTTCCAGAGGTCCCACCACAAGGACCAAGGAAGGAGGGGGAGAAGGTGGGGCAGCAGGAGTACTGGCTCCTGTGGCAGAAGGAATTTCTTCCTTGCAGCCCACTGCCTGAGTAAACTAACCTACGACTAATCATCACTTCAAAAAAAAAAAAAAATAGATTTTGAAGGAAATGCTCCGAAGTAAAGTTATCAGGATATGTGGCCGTCCGCCTGCCTCCTCGGTAGAGTGGAGGTGGCTGCTAGCAAAGGCGGATGCGATTTGGGTCCTCGGGGGCCAGCCTCGTTCCCAATCGCCGAGCGACTCTTGCCCTTGCTCCCTGCTAGCTGCTCGGTAGGCGAACTCTCCCACACCTCAGGGGGTTCCTCCAACCCAGGAATGAAGAGACACAGACACGAGGTTCTGTACTCTGTGGCACCGGGGATCGGAGGACCTCGATTCCCCTGGGACACGATCTTTTATTGTTCCCCCGGTGACCAATCACCGGGTAGCAGAGGGGAGGAACTGGGGAGGAGCAGGGGACAGGGAGCGAACCAGGGATAGAAGGGGGATGAGCGAGGGTTACAGACAGGGGAGTGATACAATGAACAACCGAGTAACTGAGAACTCTCTAGGAAACTGGGGGTGACTAACTCAGATGGGCAGGTGGTGCTCCCCAATGAGCCCTGGGGGTATTAACCTGTCTCGAGCCCAGCCTCTTCTGGGCTAAACTATTGTTTGCTCTACCTCGGGGGAGCCCTCCTCCTCCCCCCAGGGCTTTCTCATTGGAAATTCTTCTTCTGGGGTAACCTGCACCACTGCCACATCTCCCCCGTTTTTATTACTTAAAGGCAATGCGCGGTTAACTAAAGAGATAACAAAACACTTAACACAACTTAGGGAACAAAGTCCAAGGAAAAGAGTCACAAAACCCAAAACAGAGTCTGTAAAACTTGTGAAATCCAGCCAGAGATCCCCCAGCCGGTGAAGAGGCTGTCGAGCCAGTCCTTGCCCTCCGTCTTGAGTTGGTGGATCTGGTCCCGCATCTCCTGGATTGTGGACTTGACGGATTGGGCGTGAGATGAAAGGTTGAAGCAACACAGTCCTTCAAACTCTTCGCACCCGTGGTTGTGGAGCAGCAGCAGATAGTTTATGGCGGCCCAGGCAGGTGCTAATCGGGCCGTTCGCTGAGTCGACGTGGAGGCAGAAGTCACTCTGGCCGATGGATTTTGCCAGAGTGACCCACACGTTTTCTCGAGGCTGCTGCACCAGCCACGGGGCAGACGCCAGAATTTCCAGGATAAACAGGACCCTAACGAAAATCCAGACTGGCTCCATCTTCCTTGGGGATCTCTGATGGGTAGACTGAGAAAGAAAAACCTTAAAATCTAACAAAAGTGATCCAAACGATAAAAGGTAACTCTAACATAAACTCCCCCTCTCTCCCCCCTTTCTCTTGAATGGGTAGGTAACAGGGATAGGGACACACAAAAGGTAAGTCAGAGGGGTAGATTGGGGAAGGGTAAAAGGGGGTGTATAGTCCATGGTATTGCTGAGTATGGTTGCCTTCTGACATCTCTGGTGTCTTCTTCCTCTGGGACTTCTTCTTGCTGAGATGCCGGAGGGTCGTCTAAGCTGGGCAAGTCTTTTTTTCTCCTTTTCTTCCAAGCCTCCGTGGCTTGGAAACCTTCTTCTTGCGGAGACTGGGGTGGAACTGTCTCTGCAAAACAAGCTCGCTTTCTCTGCTTAGGCCCCCGGTAGGGTCGGACATACCTAGCTGGGATCCATTTCGGCCCCTCTGGGGTGGACACACATGCGTACCCTCTGCCCCAGACAATCAGTGGGAGAGGCCTTTCAACCTCATGGGTCTCAGGGTCTCTTACCAGCACCGGCGGATGTTCTTTTAATTTGGAGTTGGTCGAATTAGTAAAGTGCCGGAATACAGGGGGGACGGGCTCTTCTGGTGTACAATTTAAAAAGTTAATCGTGAAGAGCGCCTTGCAGAGTCGCTCAATGGGCGATTTTTTCTCTGCACCTCCTTGCTGCTGGTAGAGGACTCTCTTAAGTGTACTGTGAGTCCTCTCCACGATGGCCTGCCCCGTAGGGGAGTGAGGGATGCCGGTGACGTGGGCAATCCCCCACTCCTGGAGGAAACTACGGAGATAGGCAGAGGTGTACGCTGGGCCATTGTCCGTCTTTATCTTTTTGGGGGTACCTAGGACAGAGAACGCCATTAGAAGATGTTTGCGAACGTCTTTCGCCTTTTCGCCCGTGTGGGCTGAGGCGAACACAGTATGGCTAAACGTGTCTACAGAGACATGTACATATTTGAGTCTGCCGAACTCTTGGATATGGGTAACGTCGGTCTGCCAAACTTCATTTGCAGCTAGCCCTCGGGGGTTTACCCCTGGATGGAGCGAGGGCAGCTGATAGGTCTGGCAATTGGGACATGTCGCCACGATTGCCCGAGCCTGTTCTAGAGGTAGGTGGAACATCCTCCGGAGGGCTGGGGCGTTCTGATGGTAGAACTGGTGGGACATCTTGGCTTGTGCGAAGGTGTCAGGGACGTTAGCTGACTGCACCTGCGCAGCCATTGCCAAGGCGTCTGCTCTGCGGTTCCCCTCACTGATGTACCCAGGAAGGTCTTGATGCGATCTCACATGCATCACGTGAAATGGGTGCTCTCGGTGGGACAACAGGGACACTAGCCGCGAGAGCAGCCCGAATAAATTTTTGTTAGAGACCTCCTTAAGTAAACTGTGTTCTGCTCTGACAGTTATCCCAGCAACGTAGGCCGAATCTGTAACCAAATTGAGAGGCTCCTGGAACCTCTCAAAGACTCTGACGACGGCTGCTAGTTCTGCAATTTGTGGGGATCCCTCCACCACATGGACCTCAGATTCCCACTTCTGGGTCCGAGGGTCCTTCCAAGTCATGACTGACTTGTGAGAGGATCCCGAGCCGTCGGTGAAAACCGTCAGAGCTCCTTTTACAGGCTTTTTTGACTGCATAAACTTTGGAACCAAATTAAAATTTGTGTTAAACAGGTGATGTTTCAATTTCTTTCCCGTGATTTTGCCTGGGAAACTGTCAAGAGAGCACTGGAGGCTCTCATTGGACTGGACTAATTTTTCCAAGTCCTCATCTTTCCAGGGAACACGAATGCGTGAGAAATCGCACCCCGCAAGGGTGCGGAGCCTCGCCCTTGCTCTGGTGATAAGTGAGGCCACCAGCTCTTGTGGCGTGGTAATAGTTTTGGACGGTGTGTGAGGGAGGAACACCCACTCTATGATTAAGAGGGGGTCCTTCAACCTCTCGTCCCATTGAAAGACCAGTCCGTGTAATTGGGGGACCTGCCCTAAGATGATAAGTTGAAAAGGCAGGTCCGGGGCCACTCTGTGGGCGTGCCTGGAGACTAAGGCTTTGCGCACCTTACCTATGGAAGCCCTGGCATCGGTGGTAAGCTGCTTTGGAGAGTCGAGTCCCTCACCGCCCTTCAGGAGATCGAACAAGGGGGCGAGGTCTGCTGTCGTCAGCCCCAGCAGAGGACGAACCCAGTTGATACTCCCGCATAGCTGATGTAACTCCCGCAGGGTCCTGGGCTCGTCCACGATGTCGAGCTGCTGGGGTGCGACGGTCCGCTCACCGATGCGGATGCCGAGGTACTTCCACGGTAGGGCGCGTTGTACTTTGTCTGGATGGATGGTCATCCCGGCACGCTGGATGGCATCGATGGTGGCTTTCAATGTCAGGTCCAAAAGATGCTCCGAGGGAGCACATACAAGGACGTCGTCCATGTAATGGAAAATTATGGATTTGGTGAAGGCTTTCCTCACTGGCGAGAGTATTCGAGCGACGTACCACTGGCAGATTACAGGGGAATTTTTCATTCCCTGCGGTAAAATCCGCCAATGGTACCTTTCCTGGGGCGCCTGCCTGTTCACAGACGGCACAGAAAAGGCAAACCGCGGCGCATCATTTGGGTGCAACGGGATCGAGAAGAAGCAGTCCTTTGATGTCAATAACTGCGAGTGGCCACGCTCGGGGGAGCATTGCCGGGGATGGTAATCCCGGCTGAAGGGGACCCATGTCAACAATGGCCTCGTTAATCTTACGTAGGTCGTGGAGAAGCCTCCACCCGCCTCCGCCAGCCTTGCGGATGACAAAGACAGGGGAGTTCCAAGGGCTGTCTGATGGGACAACATTACCCTTGGAAATTTGCTCTTCCACGAGGGACCGTAGGGCGCTCAACTTATCTTTAGTGAGGGGCCACTGCTCCACCCACACCGGCTTGTCAGTTTTCCAGGTGAGTTGCGGGACAGAGCCATGGGTGGGGCGCCCAGCAGCGGCCCCAGCTAGAAATCCCCTGGTGTATCTGGGATTTCTAGCCTGGTCCCCCATTGCGACAAAAGGTCCCTACCCCAGAGGTTGAAGCCAGAGGCCACCACGTATGGTCTTACCGTGGCAACATGACCGTCCGGCCCCTCCACCAAGATGTTATTAGTGGACCTCTGGGGCATAACGGCTCCCCCAAGTCCGGTGATGTTTTCGGTTGAGGGCCGGAGCCCCCATCCATGTGGCCACTCTGCTGCTGAAATGATAGTCACGTCTGATCCTGTGTCCATCATTCCTCGGATGTGCACCGCTGCCTTGCCGTTTTTGAGGCGGCAAGACAGGGTGGGCTTGTCGGTCCCCAGGAGCTCTGAGTACATGGCCCGTGGTGTCATCTTCGTCTTGGGAAGGTCCTCCGGAATAATTATTGCATGAGCCAGCCACTGGCCCCTGGACACGAACCAGGGGGCCGAGTGACAGGCGGCGGTGATTTTAAAAGTCTGTCCCGGGATAGCTGTAACAATCTGAGGGAGCACAAAGAGCCCGAGAGGGCCCCTCGTGGAGTCCCCCACGACCAAAAGCTCTGTCCTCTTATAAATGTCTCCACAAAGAAACACGTTATAACTACGAAAGTCTGTGTTGGTGACATGTTGAGGGTGGGCACTTACCAGGTGGAACCTGGTCCTGTCCTTAGCCGCTGCAGTGTCCCCCTCTCCCGCCGATGGTGTGGCGGGCGGTCTCGCCGGAGCGGTGATGGTGGTCCCGGTGTTGTCAGCATTTAATTTGGTGTCACAGCGCAGTGCTGTACTGCGCTCTTCTGCCCGTTTCCCTGGTGCTGGCGGCAACACAGGCAGAGCACCGCTCCGGGACCTGCGGGAGGCTTAGAACAAGAGGTGTTATTTCTCCGGGGCTTTGGACAAAAGCGTGCGATGTGCCCACCTTGTCCGCAGTTATAACACTTGTTATGTCCAGTTCGGTTATTGTCAATTTCAGGGGTGGCAGCCCCCGCTGCTGTCACATACCTCTTTTGCTGTTGGGGTCCGCGGCCTGGAGGAGGGGGTGCTACTGATGGCTCGGGGGTGATCTCAGCGCACGCTTCTAACATTGCCTCTAAGGTGGGCCGAGGCAATTTGGGGAGGGTTTTTAGGACTGCCTTGCAGGCAGCGTTGGCATTGGCGTATGCCACTGACCGGAGGAGCTTTGCTTGGTTTGAGGGGTCTTCTTCCTGTTTCTCGAGAGCCATCCTCACTCGGCCTACAAACTTAACAAAGCTCTCCTCTGGTTGTTGCCTGATGGTGGCATACCCATCTGAAGGCACCTCCGCAGATAGTAGCGTCAGGAGGGCCCTCAGCGCCGCCTGCTGTACGTCTCTAATCGCTCTCATTGGGAGCTGTGCAGCCTGCTCCTCACCCTTGCTAAAGTCCCCCTCGCCTGCTAGGTGGTCCATTGTCAGGTCATCGACCTCATCTTCCCCATCGTATTCTCCCAGGAGGTCTTCTAGTAGGCGTTTCCAAGCTCTTTCCCATAGCATATAATTTTCAGGAGTTAGGATCCCTTCCATAATTGACTTAAGGTCCTCCGGGACTAAGAGGTTGGACCTAAAGGTTGCTCTGAGCATGCCCTGGCTGTAAGATGATTCCAGCCCGTGGTCACTGATCATCTTACATAGGTCTCGCAGCTGGGAGAATGGAAAAGGCTCCCACCGGGGATTCCGGCCACGCCTACCCAGGGAGACCGGTAGGGCTACCAGGCTTTGTCCCGCCTCCTGGGCCGCGCCCCCTGGGCCCCCGGGCTCCAGGTGATCTGAACCCGGGCAGGCTGGGGCCCGGCCCCAGGCCTCGGCACCGGCCTCGGCCTGTGGGCCTCCGGGTTCTAGGCTCCGGGGCCCGGGGTGCCGGCAGGCCTCGGCTTCCTCCCTTCCGGGTTCTAGGCTCCGGGGCCCGGGGTGCCGGCAGGCCTCGGCCCCCTCCCTTTCGGGTTCTGGGCTCCGGGGCCCGGAAGGGGGGGCGTGGGAATCGGAGCCGGAGAGGGCGGCGCGCGAGGGGACGGATGCCGCGCGGGGCCGGCTGGAGGTCCCGAGGGGATGGGAGGGGCCCGACGCGATACCACGCCCCGACGCGACGCAGGGGGAGGGACGGCCCCGGGGGCGGAGGACTCCGTGGGCAGGCTCAGGGGGGGAGTCCGGGGAAGGGGAGGGATCCCGCGCAAAACGGCTTTTGGCGCCAAAACGGGGGGTGGAAGGCGCGCTGGCCGCGCGGCCGGCGCCATCCCGCTCCTCACCGCGGCTATCCTCTCCTCCATAACCACGATAAGGGGGGGGCACAACGGGCGCAACCGGGCACCCGGGCACAGGCAAAACATCCAAGGGAAGGTCCGGCGCGGAGGAGCCCCCTCCCCACCGGCCAGGGAGCGCCGGAGATCGCGGGGGATCGAGGGCAAACGACACCCGACGCGAGTCTCGACGCCCCAGGGAAGGGGGGTGAGGAGAGTGGGGCGGCAGGGAAAGTGGGGTAGGAGGAACCGGGGTTTCAACTTTCCCCTTTCTAAGTCCCCTCAAAGAATCGCAAATTAAAATCAAAACCGAATAAAAACGAGTAACGCTAACATCTCCCTCCCGAACCTTTTTAGTTACTAAATCCCCCACTTTGTCCCAAAAGCCCAGATCTCGAACTAAATTTAAAGAAACCGAGGGAAACTGAATAAAAACCCATCTAACGAATTCCCTTAAAAGAGGTTTCGAAAAACGCTTCCCCTCCGCAGTTAAAACTCCCTTAATTTGGGAGTAAAACCCCTTTTGCTGCCTGGAAAGCCGGGCACCCATAACGGCAGCAACTCCTAGCCGAGGTAAACAGGAAAGCTAACGCGGTGGGGTCAGGGGAAATTCTTAAACTCACTTTCCGGACGCTGCGCAGCGATTTTGCTCCACGTGCCGGGTCCCGGATCCCTGGCACCTCTCCCATCCCTGACCGCCGGCCACAGTCCTCTGGCTAGGGTGGTGTGGTGACCGAGGCTCTCTCCACACTCCGTCGGGAGAGAGGTTGCTCGATCTCCCCTCCCGAAAAGTCCACTAAAACGCGGAGCTCTTCAGGAAGGGCGGCCGACGCTGCAACGGCGCGCTTCTGGCGAAGGTCGCTCCGATGAGGCAAGTGGTCAAGCTGACCAAATGCCGCACGTTGGGCGCCAGCTGTGGCCGTCCGCCTGCCTCCTCGGTGGAGTGGAGGTGGCTGCTAGCAAAGGCGGCTGCGACTTGGGTCCTCGGGGGCCAGCCTTGTTCCCAATCGCCGAGCGACTCTTGCCCTTGCTCCCTGCTAGCTGCTCGGTAGGCGAACTCTCCCACACCTCAGGGGGTTCCTCCAACCCAGGAATGAAGAGACACAGACACGAGGTTCTGCACTCTGTGGCACCGGGGATCGGAGGACCTCGATTCCCCTGGGACACGATCTTTTATTGTTCCCCCGGTGACCAATCACCGGGTAGCAGAGGGGAGGAACTGGGGAGGAGCAGGGGACAGGGAGCGAACCAGGGATAGAAGGGGGATGAGCGAGGGTTACAGACAGGGGAGTGATACAATGAACAACCGAGTAACTGAGAACTCTCTAGGAAACTGGGGGTGACTAACTCAGATGGGCAGGTGGTGCTCCCCAATGAGCCCTGGGGGTATTAACCTGTCTCGAGCCCAGCCTCTTCTGGGCTAAACTATTGTTTGCTCTACCTCGGGGGAGCCCTCCTCCTCCCCCCAGGGCTTTCTCATTGGAAATTCTTCTTCTGGGGTAACCTGCACCACTGCCACAAGGATACACACTAATGTTATTTGCTCTCCAGAATCAGCAGAGGGAGCTCCCAAATTTCACCCTGTCAAGCTGGCTTCCAACACAGCTTACATGGACTTTTGTCATTTGTTTTCTATAAAGTCCTACATAAATTGAATTTTAAAAAAGTGAAAACCCAAAAACCATTATGGGGGAAGTTTTCATTTTTAAAAGGCTGGGAGGTCACTTTTCCTGTCAAGTATTCATAGGCCAATCAAAAGGAAGCAGAATGGGAAGTACTTAAGAATGTATCAAGCTGAAGTTGGAGGTAACAAGGGCAAAAACACAAAAAGTAATTGTACACATTTATGGTTTTTAGCAGAAAATCACAATATTTGTAAGAGAAATTACTGGGGGGGAAAAAAAAAGAAAATCAGGGGACATATAAAATGGAATTGGAATCTAAAAAAAGAAGTTTTTTGTGTACTTTTCAAACTGCTAAGTTTCAGCTAAGGTTCAATTCTCCATGGATCACGACACAGAGGATGAAGATTTTTTTTTACAGTGACAGGTAAGAGCATAAGGTGTTGTTTTACCAGTCAGCACTGAACGGGTAAAATATACCTCCCAAAGGAAAATCTGGCATGGATCTCTAGCAGGTTTACATCATATATATACTGTAAAAATTTAACAATAAGATAAATTCTTACAACTAGATAAAATGTGACCAGGTAATTAAAATAAAAACTTCTGAGCCTGAGTGTCTGTAAAGTGGGTCTTTGTAGTGACTAACATTTTGGAGTTACTAACTTACAAGTCACTGACTTTGCACTAAGACTTTTCAATTCTTTTTCAGTTCAAGGCTTCCATTTTATATCAGAATGATACAAAGAAAACACTACTCCCTAAGCACCAAGATATTTACAATAGGCATTTTATGATCTAAGGCTGGATCTGTTCAATCCAAAACCAAAGAGGTACGTTCTCAGAGATTGCCTTGTACATCCTCCACAGAATTCCTAGAAGGAAAACAAGGAAGAAAGAGTATTTTTCCAGCTGCTAGATTTATACTAGCAGAGGTATCACATTCTCAGGAAGACAAGTGACCTCTAGGAAGTAGCAAGCATTGGCAAATTCACTGCAAAGTTCCAGTACTCCTCTGTATAGCTTGTAACATGAAATAATCAAATGATTATTTTTGGCTGTGATCAAAGAAAGGAGGAGATTTAGTCTCATATCCAAATACTGGTATATTAGGCGGGGGCTCCAGCTTTTTATTTAATTTATTTTTAAATCATTTCCCTTCTTCTCCTCTCCCCATCCCAACATACACTATGCTTCAGAACTTGAAATTTCATCATATGTGTTCCTTCTCTATTTCAGTGGCTTACTATAAAGTACAAAACTTGTATGTTGGTAAAGCTTCAACAAACTGAGATAAAAATTAGTTCTTGGACTTGCAGCTTTCAGGAGGGAAGAAAGAAAAGTGTTGACACTAATAAATCTAAGTTTAAAATGTCTGAATCACTCAAAAATTACATGTTTTTTGGTATTGTACCATATGTTACACAGAGTTAAAACAACCACAACTCATTAGTATCTTGACGTTCTTGCCCACTGTGCTTAGAAATTTGCTTGAAGGCACTTCATGTCAAAGATTCAGTTCCTATAGATCATTGTAGACATAGTTCAAAATCCTAAAAATCAATGTCAAAACCAGCAATAGTGAGACTTTTCTCCTTGGCAATGGCTTAGGTGCTTCTGGAAATCACCAGTCCTAGACAGAAAGATGTGTATTCAAGGGAGGGAGAGAAGTATCATGCTTATCTCTAACTGTGACCTTTGCTAGCAGATCTTACTAGCAGTGAATAAATTACATTTGTCCTGCTCTTAGTCAGAGCCAGGATGGGAATCAAAATCTCGTCACAGAAGAAGGTCACAAGAGCCTCAGCCTTTCCAGAAGAGGAAAAACAATAAGTACTGTGAATTTGCCTCAGGTTTACAGGGGTTTTTTACATGTCTATAGACAAAATAATGAAGCTTGAAAGATAACAGCCATGGACAATCAACAGATACGCTGTAGAGGAAGAGGAAGGAGACTTGCAAGTCATCTTAAAAGCTGCAGAGAAAGCTTCTCTACTTTTTTCAGTCGCTTCAAGTTTTAAATGGCAAAATATAGGAGTACTTCAATTTCTTTCTATTAATTCTAGAATAAAGGCAATCAAAATGTGTGTTCTTGCTTACATCAAGTAAAGCACAAGAAGCTATTAGACTAAGAAAAATTATGTTTAGAAGGCTGAGGCAGCCTTAGGGGTAGGAGAAGTGGGGAGAGGTGGAAATCGGGCCCGTGGGCACCACTCAAGGAGCATCCAGTCCATGACCAGCCCCTCGCTGTGGGTGTCCCAGCAGACTGAGTTGAAATGGAGCTGTGGCTTGGCGGGGAAAGTGCCAGGGCTGTGAGCTGCAGGTAGCAGGGGCTCCTCCATCACACCAGGGGCTGACAGGCGTGACACGCCGTGTGTGTATGTCCAACACTCAGCAACAGCAGCCTGGCCCAGGTGTGGGAAGAGGCCAAGGAGGTAGCAGAGTGGGAACAGGGCTCGCAGGAGGCCCAGGCGGTTGCACACACCTGTGATGGATGAGGTCCAGAAGGTCCAGAAGGTCCCTGGGGTGAGTCTGGGGTGAAAAGGGAGGAAATGAGCACAGTGAAGGGTCAGATGAAACTAAAGGAATGCTATTACATCCCACAGGTGACCTTGTGAAATGAGGGCGGAAACGAAGTAGTGATTCCTGCAGATCACCCGGACATCTTCAGGACAGGAGGCACGGGAACGACTGTGCATCTGCCTCCTGGTGTTGTCCTGACTGTGAGTTCATTACCTGGTGTGAATGACCTGGGAGTCACTCCTGCCTTTTCGTGGGCCTTCTGAGTTCAGGTAAGCAATGCTGCTCATTCAGCATGTTCATAGGACCTTGGCCAGGGACTGTTTAGCACAGCATACGTCTTGCAGCTGGCACCTTTGCTGCTTCTGAAAGCCCTAAGTGCTTTGATGATACTGAGGGGACAAAAGAAGCAAAGGCAATAAATTTCTGGGAGTATTGCAGCGTGCAGTTGCTTCTTGAGCACGTAGCTGCTTGCTGACCTTTGCTCTGACTCTGGGGCCTGACCTCCCTCGGTGGTAGGGAGATATTGGCTTCTCCCCTGACGCAAAGCTCCTCTCTTCCTGCTTGCTGTTGCTCTGACAAAACTCCCTCTGAGAAGCTGCAGAAGGGTGGAGCCGCAATCCTTGGGCTGCCCCACTTTTGTTGTGTTGGCGCTCCGGCAGCAGCCTGCGGCCCAGTGCTCTGCAGTGGCCTGCAGATGTGGAGCCCAAAGAAGGCCCCTTTCGAACAGTCCTAAGCCGCTGTCTCACTGACCTTTGCCCAGGCTCCACGCTGCCTGGAAGATTCCTCACAGAGATTTGGATAGCTGCATGCCAATGCAAATGAGATGCAGTCATTCCCTTCTCTGTCCAAATCTTGAGCTAGACCTAGGAGCCAGCTTGAAAGGTGGGAAGAAATTACTGAGTGGTAGAGGCAAGAAAGTGCATGCTACTCCTCTGCAAATCAGCTCTCTTCAGCCATGGAAGAATGAGTGCAGCCTTAGCTTGCTTGCCTGGTGACTCAGCACCGACACGTCCTCCGCTGGTGGACAACACAGTGTCTTGAAAGGACCTTTAGCCTGGGCTCCTCACGCTTCAGACGCAGAGGGTGGCATTTGAAAACGGATGCAATTGCTGAAAGGCCCAGCTCCACCTTGAAATTGTAGTGCTGAAAAAGTGCACTGCTTCCCCAGGAGACTTCCTTCCATTTCAAAGTGTCTCTTGCTCCCCATTTCCTACACAGCTGCCATCAACCAGTCAGTTGTAGGGCTTAGAGAAGGAAGAATGGGAGCTTAGTGTGGCAAGCCGAGTGTAGGCCCTCCGAGGCCTTTGGGCAGAGCGCTTTGGTGGCCCAGGAGCACAAGAGAGGGAAGCGTTTGGAAGCCGTGCCCTTCCAGCCCTCCTTTACTCTTCCACAGCAAGGCACCGGCAGGAGAGGGGGACAAGCGGGGCCCGCTCCCTCCTCCTGCCCTGCTGTCAGGGGCAGCTGGCGCTGGGGGACACCAGGGCACAGGGGACAACATCTGCACAGGGCGGGCAGGGTGGGCTGGGACAGCTGGCAGGGGCTGCGTGGGCTGGGGCAGGGCCCCTCTGTGCGGGGGCAGAGCCTTGGGCCGCTGGGAAGCAGCGCAGAGCCCTGCAGGGCACAGCCCGTGCGCAGCGCACGGCTTCCAAGGCACTGTCCAGCTTAGGCACAGCGTGGCAACAAAGGGAATCTGCCAGGGCTCTGGAGCTTTCACAGAGGTTTTATTGTCACTCCTGTGAAACCAAGGGCTGCAGCAGAGCGTCTTCTGGCTGCTTCAGCCTCTTCATCTTTGTCCTTCTGTTCTCCAGGTGGCCTCTTCAGGCTGACGGCTCGTAGCACACGCGTGGTCCAGTTCTGCTGAGTGCCAGCTTTTTTTGGACGGCTTCATTCTCATGACGACCACTCATCCGTTGCTACTTCAAGGACGATTCTGAACTTCCCTACGCTAACTATCCTCTACTCTTCGCTAAAAAGTGCTCCATGAATGAAGCTCTCTGGCATCTAACTCTATCTCTAACATCTAACTCTATCTCTAACTCTATCTCTAAAACAGCTAAAAACACCTAAGCTAAGAACAAGCTCCAAACACTAACTTTCCTAACTATGGCACAGCTTCTATAAAATGCAGGGGATGGCAGAACCTGTGCCTAAACATGATGCATCCCCTTTTCACTCCTCTCAGCTGGTGACACACCAAGGCCTCCTCAGGTGCAAGCGTCTCCTCTCCAGTCTTCCTGCACTTGCTTGGCTGTGATGATCAGAGCAGCCAGGCTGGAGACGGGGTCACCTGAGGTCACCAATGGATGCTGCCAAGAGGAGAAAGAAAAAGAAAGGAACCCTTACTTTCCCAGACCACGTCCTCACGGGCGCAAGCACCCTTCCTCTGGCTACAAGAGAGATGCACAAGGGCAACCCTCTGCCCCTCTGCCCTCCTGTCCCACACGGCTCTCAGCCAGGCCCACGTGGCCCACAATCCTCTTCAGCCCTTCAAGCAGCAGTTCTCAGCTCACAGGCCTCTTTGCCACTTTGCTTTTCCTTACCTGCAGGAGTTCCTGGGCAGACCAGCGCCTGTCCTCGTCTGCCTGCAGGCAGCAGCGCAGGAAGTCGCGCAGGAGAGCCGAGTGGTGCCTGGGGTTTTGCAGTTTTGGGGGCCCGTTCCTTTCCATCAGTTCAAAAACCTAGCAAAAATGCAAGAGGACTCTCTAGCTGCTCCTTTCCTAGCCACAACAGCTCTCTGCACACAGAGCCGCCTTTGGAAGCTGCACCTTACCCTGAGACGGGCTTCCCTCTGGTAAGGAGCTTCCCCTTCCACCATTTCGAACCCCATGATCCCCAGTGACCAGATGTCCACTTTGGGGCCGTAGGCTTCTCCTCTCACCACTTCTGGTGCCATCCAGCTGGGAGTGCCCACGCTGGAGCTGCACTTGCTGCGCTCAGGGCTGAGCCGAGCACACAGGCCAAAGTCACCTGCGGAGAAGAACAAAGCCTGTCAAAGGCAGCTACCACTGGCAAAGCGGGCAAAGCAATTGCCCGCTCCGAGCCTGACGGGGCCTGGCTGAATCCAGCGGGAAAAGCAGCAGTGCTCTGCTTCTGTGGGGCTGCAGCCACGCAAACAGGCATTGGCCACTTCAAAAACGCCCTGACGATTCACGCACTGGCCAAGCAGTGCTTCTGGGCAACTGGCAGTCACCCAGGAGCGGCCCCACGGGGCATCCTGGCAACGCTGCGCCTGACATGGGCTACCCACCCAATTTGACTGATCCGTCCATGCCCACAAGAACGTTGGCGCTTTTGACGTCTCTGTGGACGACTTGGCGGGAATGAAGGAAATGCAGTCCCTGCAGGCACTGAGAGAGAAAGGAGGCAAGGAAGGTTAAAGGTCGGCACCCGACTTCACCCCACAAGAAAGGAAAGGCACCACTTGCCAAGGACCATCCTGGGCAGGCCAGACCAAGCACAAGCGGCATCCCTCACCTCCCGACACACAGCGCCTATCTGTCCTTCCTCCAGGTACACTGCCCTCAGGACATCCAACAACGTGCCGCCGTCCATGAACTCCATCACCAGCCACACTTCTGCATCCACCAGGTAGCTGAAAGGAGGAAACCACAGCTTGCGGAGAGGAATGGCCACAGCCCAGGCACCCAAAGGGGCTGACGTGGCTATTTGCAACTGCCCTCCAAGCTCCGTATGCCACAAGAGACTATTGCAGAGCAAGTGCAGCCTCCTCCCCTGCTCTGCACACAAGCAGAGAAATCATCAACAGCTCCATTTTCTGCCAGTGACCAAAGGCGCTTGTCGCTTCTGGCTAGCCCTAGCTAAAGGAACACGGACACCAGAATAGCCCAACCTGTCCAAGTAGGTGACAATATTGGGGTTCCTGCTGTCCCTCATGGCCACGATTTCGTTGACAGCCAGCTCCTCGGACATCTCGTCCTCAAGGGTCATTTTCTTGATGGCCACCTACAAGGACATTGAAGAGCCTTCACTTGACAAGTCGCTCCTTGCACGACATCACAAGAAGCGCGGAGCGAGTGCTCGTGCAATGACGCAGCCCAGCTCTGCCAAAGCGCCCTGTTCCGAGGCAGCAGAGCTCAGCAGAAGCACCAAAGCCCGTGCCAAAAGCATTCTGCAAGCTGAGCTTATGCTGTGCTTCAGAGGAGCAGCCCTTGCTGCAGAGATGGAGCGGCAGCCCAAAGCTCCAGCCACGGCTCCCAGCAGCGGGGAAAGCGCTGCAGAGCTGCAAATTCTGCTGGCGCTGTTGACACTTTACCTGTTGTCCTGTGCTGGCTTCCAGGCCTTTATAAACAGCTCCAAATCCCCTAGAAAGAAAATGGCAGCAGAACAGTCCCTTTATTCCCTGGCAGTGAAAGCAAGCCTAGGCAGGACATCTCGCCAGGCTGCCTGCACTCTTTGCAAAACTCCTGGCTGCACCATCTCTTCAGCCAAGAGCACAGCAGCCCACCGGCCCTCTGCCACATAGGCTGCTCAAGAGGAAACCGAGGTCCACCATGAAGGCCAAGGGCTGCTACAAATCTCCAAGGCACATCCCCAAAGAGTTCCATTCCAAAGCTAGGTGGCACTCTTTCTTCTCTCTCTGTGTGCATGCATGTGCGTGTGAAAAACTGGAGAAAAATGATTTTAAAAACATTGCCTTTGAGAATCTGAGAACCCTTGGCTGGCAAGGTGCTCTTTCACGCCATAAAGACGCAGGGGCAGCAGATCTTCCAGGTCCCGCTCCTTGCTGCAAGCAAGACATTGCCAGCATCAAGTTGTCTTGGATGAGGCCTTCGCACTGCTCTGACTGAGCAGTCCTGAGAGGTGGCAGGAGGTAAAGCCAGGGTCGGACCATGGTTGGAGCTTGCCTGATTCCATGCTTGATATTCCATCTGGAGAAGACCTGGCCTGTGGTTTTCTAGAAGGAGCAGGTGTCACACTTACCCTCGTCCAAGTTCTTCAAGCGCCATGTATTTCTTCATCGGCTGGCCCAGACTCACAATGCTCCCTGAAAGACAGAAGCCGTGCAAGGCGCTCACTTTCAAATGCTCATGCTGCTCCCCAGGTGGTCCAAAATGCAGCCCCACTGTCGGGAGCTTGACAGCTCCCTGGGGCCCAGTCACTGGCTTGCGCTCAGGCAGAGACAATCTCTGCTTTTGCCTTCGGCACACAAGGCAGCCCAGGCAAGGCCAAGGCAGGCCCAGCTGCCCTCAGAGGCACCAGGAGCACGGCCAGTGCTCTCTCGCTGCCTCAAAGCACAACGACAGCTTCTCTAGGGAGGCCCAAATGCCTCTGAGACACTCAAGCCAGCAGCAACGTGTGGCACAGCCCATGCAGAGACACGCAGACGGCACACTGCTCTAGCAGACAAGAACTACAGCAGACGTACTCAGCGTCTTCAGCCTCTGCTCCTCTCTCATCTCGGGCTGCTGGGCCGGGCTGCCGGACGAAGGGCTGGCGGCTGGGGCAGCGCTGGCTGCTGCAGAGCGTGCTGCTCCGGCGGCACGTTGAATTGCAGAGCGTGTGTCGAGCTGCGACAAGAAAGGATTGCCCGTCACCAAGGTGGCTGCCACAGATGCTGCCGAGAGCACAGGGCAAAAGCAAGGCCTTAGGCAGACGCTGTCAGCCACGGCCAGGCCTCTCCAGCTGGGGGGGGGTTTGGATGTGCCCTTCTCAAAGGCAATGGGCAAACCCCAGAGGACTGCTTTGATACACTTTTGACACTTTCATGCTACATTTGATGGGCTTTTTTGCAAGACCACTGCAACAAGGTATTGACGGGCTTGCAAAGATTCAGAAAGAGATCAGGCCAGGGCCCCAGAGCCTTGTTGCTTTCCTCCTGCTCTCTCCTCCCTGGCAATGAAATCCCCCGCGAGCTGGCATGCAAGTGTGTGACCAGAAGCTCTGAGCATTTGCCTTTTCTCATCCCTTCAACTGATTTCCCCTCTGCACTTCAGGCTTTAGGCAGTGGCCCTTCCGAGGTGCCTTCCAGCCCTTCCCAGACCCAGGCAGCCTTTGCAGTGCAGAGCTGCGTAGGATTCTCCTCAGCAAACTCTGCTGCGAGCATGTGGAAGTGAAGCACAGCCTTTGTTGTGCCTGAAGCTGAGGAGTCCACGGAGAGGGGCAGGTCCCTTCCAGGGGCCAGCGTCTCCCCAGTATCCTGCAAGGCTGGCAACTGCCTCTTTGGAGCGCTCCGTGCGCCGAGCACAGGCCGCCTGCAGGGACTCTGGCCACCAAGGGGCTGACTTCTGCACCGGGAAATATTGCCTGCTGCCTCTTGTCTGATGCCAAGAGACATTGCTGGGCCCTGTCAGCATCCCTCTCAACAGAGCCGTGACTAAATGGGAGAGTTCAGAACCCATTTGCAGCTTTGTTCCCTGCCTTGGCTGAAGCAACCCTGCGTCATGGCAGGCACACAGCCCCAGCCTCTTCAGCCACCAGCACCAAGGCTTGCGTGATGAGAAACTTGAAGCTTGGCCCTGCACCAAAGGCAGCGCCAAGCTCAGGTGCCACTTACCGGCTCTGCGCCTTCAGGCCGTGGAGATCCAACAGCTGGAGGCTTGCTGTCATTTTGCTCCTCTTCAGCCTCTTCCTCAACAAGAGAGGGAGCCAGAGGAGGTGCTGAGCCTGCTCTTGAGCCCTGCAGACACACAGCAGTGAGACAGACTGCCAACAGCCAATCCTTTAGGAGCTGCTTTCTGTCCAGCTCCGTAAGCACCAGGCCTAAGGGCAAACCACAGACTTTGCTACAAGTGGCCTTGTGAGCCATGAAAAGCCCGCTGAGCCGGCTGAATGAGGAGGTACTCCATACTGCTGTGCATTTCATCTCCCACCCTGCCTACAATCAGCAAGACACCTTTGGGCTGCCACACTTGGCTTTCATCCCTTGAAAGGCTCTTCCTTGGGCAATTAGCAAACAGCCAGTGCTCCCTTTACTCCTGCTGATGCCAACACCAAGTTGGGCTTGCTTTCAGCCTCCCCCGCTGCCACTCTACACTCTAGTGCAAGAGGCCAAGCTCACAGCTTGCTGCACAATTCTCCCACATTGGCGGCAGCAATGTCCGAGGATCCTTTGCCACTCACCGAAGGACTGGCTTGTCTCCATCCGCGCGTCAGGTGACCTGCAGCGAGCAAGGGAAAAGGAAGCAGATGCCCTTAGAAAGGTGCCTGTGCTGGGGACTGCCACAGGACGAGTCTGTCCCAGCAGAGAGCATTGCTCTCTGCCAAACCCCACTCCAGGAGCAGCAGTTCTTTCCCACAGCAAACAAGAGAGCAAGGAGAACACTCAACAGGGAGGGAGGGAGGGCCCTGTCTACTTTTGGCCCTCTTGTGCCAGGACACAACTAGAAAGCCGGTCGTGGAAATGCCATTGCTTCTTGACGTCAGGGCATCTCTTCTACCCAACAGCTCAAGGAGCTTTTTCCTCTTCCCTGCATTTTAGAAGGTTTTTCTCAATTGCATGCACTCATTCCTATCTAGTTGCTGCAGATCATACGCCGGCAAAGCTTCCCCAAAGGGCCCCTTTGCTGTGCTGCCTCTCTGCTGAAGCAGCCCAGGAACAGCTGCTGGCTTCAGCAGCAAAGGCTGCAAAGTGCTTTGGAGTTTGTGCTTCATCACCAAGGCAATCGCTACCTCGGCACACCGTAAAGGGGCAAGGCAGACAGCCAAGGCCTCTCAATGGCCCAATTTGCAGCAAAAGGTACTTTGCCCCCCTCCTGCAGAGAAGCACACACTTTCTACAAGTACTTCTGAGCATCTCTCCCGCTCTGCAATTTGCAGCTTGTCTTGCTTGAGGCAGCAGGCTGAGGAAATGACAGACTCCAGTGCCACGCACTCTCATGTGGAGGCAACACAACTACTGCAGGTGACATTGCAAATACTCTGCGCCCGCCACCGACTACAGACAACCCCTCCCCCACCCCCCCACCCCCCCCCGCCCTTTGTAGCTGATTCTCTTGGCCGGTGCTTTAGCAAAGTGGTGGCATCTTAATGGCAATTTTCTTCCCAAATCAACTCAGTCCCAACTCGGGCCTAAAGAGCAGAATGAAGCAAAAGGCAGCCCCAGGAGAAACCTTCACTTACGTGTCAGGTGGGTCAAGAAGTAGCCAGAATAGGCAACAGAAAATACTGTGCAAACCACGGCACACACTTGCCCCATCATCGTGGCGGTGCTGTGCGGGTTTGCACACTCAGTGCTACCCGAGGGAAAAACCAAGGCTCCTCTCGGGCTGCAGGCCGTCTGCTAAGAGCTCCTTGCTCACAAGGATCCTCCTGCAGCTGGCCAGCCAGCGAGCGCAAGAGCTGCTCTGGACAAGCAGGCCTTGCGCGCACAGGGACAACGCTGCGCTGACAGCACTGTGACAGCACTGTGACAGCACTGTGACCGCTCCCTTGACCTCACAATAGCAGCTGCTCCGCCCGCCTTTGTTGCATAGTTGTGCCCAGCAACCAAACCTTCTCTACAGCTGACACCCAAGAAAAGCCTGGAAAATTCTCCTCAGTCATAAAGCAGCAGAAACCATCCTTACAGCCCAGAAGCCACTGCTCAAGGCATCCAGAGCAAAGTCAGAAAATGCACTGAGCCCGCAGGCTCCCACAAAATCAAAGCAAACATGACTTTTGGTGCCCAAGGCTTGGATTCAAAGCAAGCCTACTTCTTGCAGCTGGCACCTTTGCTGCTTCTGAAAGCCCTAAGTGCTTTGATGATACTGAGGGGACAAAAGAAGCAAAGGCAATAAATTTCTGGGAGTATTGCAGCGTGCAGTTGCTTCTTGAGCACGTAGCTGCTTGCTGACCTCTGCTCTGACTCTGGGGCCTGACCTCCCTCGGTGGTAGGGAGATATTGGCTTCTCCCCTGACGCAAAGCTCCTCTCTTCCTGCTTGCTGTTGCTCTGACAAAATTCTCTCTGAGAAGCTGCAGAAGGACGGAGCCGCGATCCTTGGGCTGCCCCACTTTTGTTGTGTTGGCGCTCCGGCAGCAGCCTGCGGCCCACTGCTCTGCAGTGGCCTGCAGATGTGGAGCCCAAAGAAGGCCCCTTTCGAACAGTCCTAAGCCGCAGTCTCACTGACCTTTGCCCAGGCTCCACGCTGCCTGGAAGATTCCTCACAGAGATTTGGATAGCTGCATGCCAATGCAAATGAGATGCAGTCATTCCCTTCTCTGTCCAAATCTTGAGCTAGACCTAGGAGCCAGCTTGAAAGGTGGGAAGAAATTACTGAGTGGTAGAGGCAAGAAAGTGCATGCTACTCCTCTGCAAATCAGCTCTCTTCAGCCATGGAAGAATGAGTGCAGCCTTAGCTTGCTTGCCTGGTGACTCAGCACCGACACGTCCTCCGCTGGTGGACAACACAGTGTCTTGAAAGGACCTTTAGCCTGGGCTCCTCACGCTTCAGACGCAGAGGGTGGCATTTGAAAACGGATGCAATTGCTGAAAGGCCCAGCTCCACCTTGAAATTGTAGTGCTGAAAAAGTGCACTGCTTCCCCAGGAGACTTCCTTCCATTTCAAAGTGTCTCTTGCTCCCCATTTCCTACACAGCTGCCATCAACCAGTCAGTTGTAGGGCTTAGAGAAGGAAGAATGGGAGCTTAGTGTGGCAAGCCGAGTGTAGGCGCTCCGAGGCCTTTGGGCAGAGCGCTTTGGTGGCCCAGGAGCACAAGAGAGGGAAGCGTTTGGAAGCCGTGCCCTTCCAGCCCTCCTTTACTCTTCCACAGCAAGGCACCGGCAGGAGAGGGGGACAAGCGGGGCCCGCTCCCTCCTCCTGCCCTGCCGTCAGGGGCAGCTGGCGCTGGGGGACACCAGGGCACAGGGGACAACATCTGCACAGGGCGGGCAGGGTGGGCTGGGACAGCTGGCAGGGGCTGCGTGGGCTGGGGCAGGGCCCCTCTGTGCGGGGGCAGAGCCTTGGGCCGCTGGGAAGCAGCGCAGAGCCCTGCAGGGCACAGCCCGTGCGCAGCGCACGGCTTCCAAGGCACTGTCCTGCTTAGGCACAGCGTGGCAACAAAGGGAATCTGCCAGGGCTCTGGAGCTTTCACAGAGGTTTTATTGTCACTCCTGTGAAACCAAGGGCTGCAGCAGAGCGTCTTCTGGCTGCTTCAGCCTCTTCATCTTTGTCCTTCTGTTCTCCAGGTGGCCTCTTCAGGCTGACGGCTCGTAGCACACGCGTGGTCCAGTTCTGCTGAGTGCCAGTTTTTTTTGGACGGCTTCATTCTCATGACGACCACTCATCCGTTGCTACTTCAAGGACGATTCTGAACTTCCCTACGCTAACTATCCTCTACTCTTCGCTAAAAAGTGCTCCATGAATGAAGCTCTCTGGCATCTAACTCTATCTCTAACATCTAACTCTATCTCTAACTCTATCTCTAAAACAGCTAAAAACACCTAAGCTAAGAACAAGCTCCAAACACTAACTTTCCTAACTATGGCACAGCTTCTATAAAATGCAGGGGATGGCAGAACCTGTGCCTAAACATGATGCATCCCCTTTTCACTCCTCTCAGCTGGTGACACACCAAGGCCTCCTCAGGTGCAAGCGTCTCCTCTCCAGTCTTCCTGCACTTGCTTGGCTGTGATGATCAGAGCAGCCAGGCTGGAGACAGGGTCACCTGAGGTCACCAATGGATGCTGCCAAGAGGAGAAAGAAAAAGAAAGGAACCCTTACTTTCCCAGACCACGTCCTCACGGGCGCAAGCACCCTTCCTCTGGCTACAAGAGAGATGCACAAGGGCAACCCTCTGCCCCTCTGCCCTCCTGTCCCACACGGCTCTCAGCCAGGCCCACGTGGCCCACAATCCTCTTCAGCCCTTCAAGCAGCAGTCCTCAGCTCACAGGCCTCTTTGCCACTTTGCTTTTCCTTACCTGCAGGAGTTCCTGGGCAGACCAGCGCCTGTCCTCGTCTGCCTGCAGGCAGCAGCGCAGGAAGTCGCGCAGGAGAGCCGAGTGGTGCCTGGGGTTGTGCAGTTTTGGGGGCCCGTTCCTTTCAATCAGTTCAAAAACCTAGCAAAAATGCAAGAGGACTCTCTAGCTGCTCCTTTCCTAGCCACAACAGCTCTCTGCACACAGAGACGCCTTTGGAAGCTGCACCTTACCCTGAGACGGGCTTCCCTCTGGTAAGGAGCTTCCCCTTCCACCATTTCGAACCCCATGATCCCCAGTGACCAGATGTCCACTTTGGGGCCGTAGGCTTCTCCTCTCACCACTTCTGGTGCCATCCAGCTGGGAGTGCCCACGCTGGAGCTGCACTTGCTGCGCTCAGGGCTGAGCCAAGCACACAGGCCAAAGTCACCTGCGGGGAAGAACAAAGCCTGTCAAAGGCAGCTACCACTGGCAATGCGGGCAAAGCCCGCTCTAAGCCTGACGGGGCCATGCTGAATCCAGCGGGAAAAGCAGCAGTGCTCTGCTTCTGTGGGGTTGCAGCCACGCAAACAAGGCATTGGCCACTTCAAAAACGCCCTGACGATTCACGCACTGGCCAAGCAGTGCTTCTGGGCAACTGGCAGTCACCCAGGAGCGGCCCCACGGGGCATCCGGGCAACGCTGCGCCTGACCAGGGCTACCCACCCAATTTGACTGATCCGTCCATGCCCACAAGAACGTTGGCGCTTTTGACGTCTCTGTGGACGACTTGGCGGGAATGAAGGAAATGCAGTCCCTGCAGGCACTGAGAGAGAAAGGAGGCAAGGAAGGTTAAAGGTCGGCACCCGACTTCACCCCACAAGAAAGGAAAGGCACCACTTGCCAAGGACCATCCTGGGCAGGCCAGACCAAGCACAAGCGGCATCCCTCACCTCCCGACACACAGCGCCTATCTGTCCTTCCTCCAGGTACACTGCCCTCAGGACATCCAACAACGTGCCGCCGTCCATGAACTCCATCACCAGCCACACTTCTGCATCCACCAGGTAGCTGAAAGGAGGAAACCACAGCTTGCGGAGAGGAATGGCCACAGCCCAGGCACCCAAAGGGGCTGACGTGGCTATTTGCAACTGCCCTCCAAGCTCCGTATGCCACAAGAGACTATTGCAGAGCAAGTGCAGCCTCCTCCCCTGCTCTGCACACAAGCAGAGAAATCATCAACAGCTCCATTTTCTGCCAGTGACCAAAGGCGCTTGTCGCTTCTGGCTAGCCCTAGCTAAAGGAACACGGACACCAGAATAGCCCAACCTGTCCAAGTAGGTGACAATATTGGGGTTCCTGCTGTCCCTCATGGCCACGATTTCGTTGACAGCCAGCTCCTCGGACATCTCGTCCTCAAGGGTCATTTTCTTGATGGCCACCTACAAGGACATTGAAGAGCCTTCACTTGACAAGTCGCTCCTTGCACGACATCACAAGAAGCGCGGAGCGAGTGCTCGTGCAATGACGCAGCCCAGCTCTGCCAAAGCGCCTTGTTCCGAGGCAGCAGAGCTCAGCAGAAGCACCCAAGCCCGTGCCAAAAGCATTCTGCAAGCTGAGCTTATGCTGTGCTTCAGAGGAGCAGCCCTTGCTGCAGAGATGGAGCGGCAGCCCAAAGCTCCAGCCACGGCTCCCAGCAGCGGGGAAAGCGCTGCAGAGCTGCAAATTCTGCTGGCGCTGTTGACACTTTACCTGTTGTCCTGTGCTGGCTTCCAGGCCTTTATAAACAGCTCCAAATCCCCTAGAAAGAAAATGGCAGCAGAACAGTCCCTTTATTCCCTGGCAGTGAAAGCAAGCCTAGGCAGGACATCTCGCCAGGCTGCCTGCACTCTTTGCAAAACTCCTGGCTGCACCATCTCTTCAGCCAAGAGCACAGCAGCCCACCGGCCCTCTGCCACATAGGCTGCTCAAGAGGAAACTGAGGTCCACCATGAAGGCCAAGGGCTGCTACAAATCTCCAAGGCACATCCCCAAAGAGTTCCATTCCAAAGCTAGGTGGCACTCTTTCTTCTCTCTCTGTGTGCATGCATGTGCGTGTGAAAAACTGGAGAAAAATTATTTTAAAAACATTGCCTTTGAGAATCTGAGAACCCTTGGTTGGCAAGGTGCTCTTTCACGCCATAAAGACACAGGGGCAGCAGATCTTCCAGGTCCCGCTCCTTGCTGCAAGCAAGACATTGCCAGCATCAAGTTGTCTTGGATGAGGCCTTCGCACTGCTCTGAATGAGCAGTCCTGAGAGGTGGCAGGAGGTAAAGCCAGGGTCGGACCATGGTTGGAGCTTGCCTGATTCCATGCTTGATATTCCATCTGGAGAAGACCTGGCCTGTGGTTTTCTAGAAGGAGCAGGTGTCACACTTACCCTCGTCCAAGTTCTTCAAGCGCCATGTATTTCTTCATCGGCTGGCCCAGACTCACAATGCTCCCTGAAAGACAGAAGCCGTGCAAGGCGCTCACTTTCAAATGCTCATGCTGCTCCCCAGGTGGTCCAAAATGCAGCCCCACTGTCGGGAGCTTGACAGCTCCCTGGGGCCCAGTCACTGGCTTGCGCTCAGGCAGAGACAATCTCTGCTTTTGCCTTCGGCACACAAGGCAGCCCAGGCAAGGCCAAGGCAGGCCCAGCTGCCCTCAGAGGCACCAGGAGCACGGCCAGTGCTCTCTCGCTGCCTCAAAGCACAACTACAGCTTCTCTAGGGAGGCCCAAATGCCTCTGAGACACTCAAGCCAGCAGCAACGTGTGGCACAGCCCATGCAGAGACACGCAGACGGCACACTGCTCTAGCAGACAAGAACTACAGCAGACGTACTCAGCGTCTTCAGCCTCTGCTCCTCTCTCATCTCGGGCTGCTGGGCCGGGCTGCCGGACGAAGGGCTGGCGGCTGGGGCAGCGCTGGCTGCTGCAGAGCGTGCTGCTCCGGCGGCACGTTGAATTGCAGAGCGTGTGTCGAGCTGCGACAAGAAAGGATTGCCCGTCACCAAGGTGGCTGCCACAGATGCTGCCGAGAGCACAGGGCAAAAGCAAGGCCTTAGGCAGACGCTGTCAGCCACGGCCAGGCCTCTCCAGCTGGGGGGGGGGGGGGGGTTTGGATGTGCCCTTCTCAAAGGCAATGGGCAAACCCCAGAGGACTGCTTTGATACACTTTTGACACTTTCATGCTACATTTGATGGGCTTTTTTGCAAGACCACTGCAACAAGGTATTGACGGGCTTGCAAAGATTCAGAAAGAGATCAGGCCAGGGCCCCAGAGCCTTGTTGCTTTCCTCCTGCTCTCTCCTCCCTGGCAATGAAATCCCCCGCGAGCTGGCATGCAAGTGTGTGACCAGAAGCTCTGAGCATTTGCCTTTTCTCATCCCTTCAACTGATTTCCCCTCTGCACTTCAGGCTTTAGGCAGTGGCCCTTCCGAGGTGCCTTCCAGCCCTTCCCAGACCCAGGCAGCCTTTGCAGTGCAGAGCTGTGTAGGATTCTCCCCAGCAAACTCTGCTGCGAGCATGTGGAAGTGAAGCACAGCCTTTGTTGTGCCTGAAGCTAAGGAGTCCACGGAGAGGGGCAGGTCCCTTCCAGGGGCCAGCGTCTCCCCAGTATCCTGCAAGGCTGGCAACTGCCTCTTTGGAGCGCTCCGTGCGCCGAGCACAGGCCGCCTGCAGGGACTCTGGCCACCAAGGAGCTGACTTCTGCACCGGGAAATATTGCCTGCTGCCTCTTGTCTGATGCCAAGAGACATTGCTGGGCCCTGTCAGCATCCCTCTCAACAGAGCCGTGACTAAATGGGAGAGTTCAGAACCCATTTGCAGCTTTGTTCCCTGCCTTGGCTGAAGCAACCCTGCGTCATGGCAGGCACACAGCCCCAGCCTCTTCAGCCACCAGCACCAAGGCTTGCGTGATGAGAAACTTGAAGCTTGGCCCTGCACCAAAGGCAGCGCCAAGCTCAGGTGCCACTTACCGGCTCTGCGCCTTCAGGCCGTGGAGATCCAACAGCTGGAGGCTTGCTGTCATTTTGCTCCTCTTCAGCCTCTTCCTCAACAAGAGAGGGAGCCAGAGGAGGTGCTGAGCCTGCTCTTGAGCCCTGCAGACACACAGCAGTGAGACAGACTGCCAACAGCCAATCCTTTAGGAGCTGCTTTCTGTCCAGCTCCGTAAGCACCAGGCCTAAGGGCAAACCACAGACTTTGCTACAAGTGGCCTTGTGAGCCATGAAAAGCCCGCTGAGCCGGCTGAATGAGGAGGTACTCCATACTGCTGTGCATTTCATCTCCCACCCTGCCTACAATCAGCAAGACACCTTTGGGCTGCCACACTTGGCTTTCATCCCTTGAAAGGCTCTTCCTTGGGCAATTAGCAAACAGCCAGTGCTCCCTTTACTCCTGCTGATGCCAACACCAAGTTGGGCTTGCTTTCAGCCTCCCCCGCTGCCACTCTACACTCTAGTGCAAGAGGCCAAGCTCACAGCTTGCTGCACAATTCTCCCACAGTGGCGGCAGCAATGTCCGAGGATCCTTTGCCACTCACCGAAGGACTGGCTTGTCTCCATCCGCGCGTCAGGTGACCTGCAGCGAGCAAGGGAAAAGGAAGCAGATGCCCTTAGAAAGGTGCCTGTGCTGGGGACTGCCACAGGACGAGTCTGTCCCAGCAGAGAGCATTGCTCTCTGCCAAACCCCACTCCAGGAGCAGCAGTTCTTTCCCACAGCAAACAAGAGAGCAAGGAGAACACTCAACAGGGAGGGAGGGAGGGCCCTGTCTACTTTTGGCCCTCTTGTGCCAGGACACAACTAGAAAGCCGGTCGTGGAAATGCCATTGCTTCTTGACGTCAGGGCATCTCTTCTACCCAACAGCTCAAGGAGCTTTTTCCTCTTCCCTGCATTTTAGAAGGTTTTTCTCAATTGCATGCACTCATTCCTATCTAGTTGCTGCAGATCATACGCCGGCAAAGCTTCCCCACAGGGCCCCTTTGCTGTGCTGCCTCTCTGCTGAAGCAGCCCAGGAACAGCTGCTGGCTTCAGCAGCAAAGGCTGCAAAGTGCTTTGGAGTTTGTGCTTCATCAGCAAGGCAATCGCTACCTCGGCACACCGTAAAGGGGCAAGGCAGACAGCCAAGGCCTCTCAATGGCCCAATTTGCAGCAAAAAGTACTTTGCCCCCCTCCTGCAGAGAAGCACACACTTTCTACAAGTACTTCTGAGCATCTCTCCCGCTCTGCAATTTGCAGCTTGTCTTGCTTGAGGCAGCAGGCTGAGGAAATGACAGACTCCAGTGCCACGCACTCTCATGTGGAGGCAACACAACTACTGCAGGTGACATTGCAAATACTCTGCGCCCGCCACCGACTACAGACAACCCCTCCCCCACACCCCCCCCCCCCCCGCCCATTGTAGCTGATTCTCTTGGCCGGTGCTTTACCAAAGTGGTGGCATCTTAATGGCAATTTTCTTCCCAAATCAACTCAGTCCCAACTCGGGCCTAAAGAGCAGAATGAAGCAAAAGGCAGCCCCAGGAGAAACCTTCACTTACGTGTCAGGTGGGTCAAGAAGTAGCCAGAATAGGCAACAGAAAATACTGTGCAAACCACGGCACACACTTGCCCCATCATCGTGGCGGTGCTGTGCGGGTTTGCACACTCAGTGCTACCCGAGGGAAAAACCAAGGCTCCTCTCGGGCTGCAGGCCGTCTGCTAAGAGCTCCTTGCTCACAAGGATCCTCCTGCAGCTGGCCAGCCAGCGAGCGCAAGAGCTGCTCTGGACAAGCAGGCCTTGCGCGCACAGGGACAACGCTGCGCTGACAGCACTGTGACAGCACTGTGACAGCACTGTGACCGCTCCCTTGACCTCACAATAGCAGCTGCTCCGCCCGCCTTTGTTGCGTAGTTGTGCCCAGCAACCAAACTTTCTCTACAGCTGACACCCAAGAAAAGCCTGGAAAATTCTCCTCAGTCATAAAGCAGCAGAAACCATCCTTACAGCCCAGAAGCCACTGCTCAAGGCATCCAGAGCAAAGTCAGAAAATGCACTGAGCCCGCAGGCTCCCACAAAATCAAAGCAAACATGACTTTTGGTGCCCAAGGCTTGGATTCAAAGCAAGCCTACTTCTTGCAGCTGGCACCTTTGCTGCTTCTGAAAGCCCTAAGTGCTTTGATGATACTGAGGGGACAAAAGAAGCAAAGGCAATAAATTTCTGGGAGTATTGCAGCGTGCAGTTGCTTCTTGAGCACGTAGCTGCTTGCTGACCTCTGCTCTGACTCTGGGGCCTGACCTCCCTCGGTGGTAGGGAGATATTGGCTTCTCCCCTGACGCAAAGCTCCTCTCTTCCTGCTTGCTGTTGCTCTGACAAAATTCCCTCCGAGAAGCTGCAGAAGGGCGGAGCCGCGATCCTTGGGCTGCCCCACTTTTGTTGTGTTGGCGCTCCGGCAGCAGCCTGCGGCCCACTGCTCTGCAGTGGCCTGCAGATGTGGAGCCCAAAGAAGGCCCCTTTCGAACAGTCCTAAGCCGCAGTCTCACTGACCTTTGCCCAGGCTCCACGCTGCCTGGAAGATTCCTCACAGAGATTTGGATAGCTGCATGCCAATGAAAATGAGATGCAGTCATTCCCTTCTCTGTCCAAATCTTGAGCTAGACCTAGGAGCCAGCTTGAAAGGTGGGAAGAAATTACTGAGTGGTAGAGGCAAGAAAGTGCATGCTACTCCTCTGCAAATCAGCTCTCTTCAGCCATGGAAGAATGAGTGCAGCCTTAGCTTGCTTGCCTGGTGACTCAGCACCGACACGTCCTCCGCTGGTGGACAACACAGTGTCTTGAAAGGACCTTTAGCCTGGGTTCCTCACGCTTCAGACGCAGAGGGTGGCATTTGAAAACGGATGCAATTGCTGAAAGGCCCAGCTCCACCTTGAAATTGTAGTGCTGAAAAAGTGCATGCTTCCCCAGGAGACTTCCTTCCATTTCAAAGTGTCTCTTGCTCCCCATTTCCTACACAGCTGCCATCAACCAGTCAGTTGTAGGGCTTAGAGAAGGAAGAATGGGAGCTTAGTGTGGCAAGCCGAGTGTAGGCGCTCCGAGGCCTTTGGGCAGAGCGCTTTGGTGGCCCAGGAGCACAAGAGAGGGAAGCGTTTGGAAGCCGTGCCCTTCCAGCCCTCCTTTACTCTTCCACAGCAAGGCACCGGCAGGAGAGGGGGACAAGCGGGGCCCACTCCCTCCTCCTGCCCTGCCGTCAGGGGCAGCTGGCGCTGGGGGACACCAGGGCACAGGGGACAACATCTGCACAGGGCGGGCAGGGTGGGCTGGGACAGCTGGCAGGGGCTGCGTGGGCTGGGGCAGGGCCCCTCTGTGCGGGGGGAGAGCCTTGGGCCGCTGGGAAGCAGCGCAGAGCCCTGCAGGGCACAGCCCGTGCGCAGCGCACAGCTTCCAAGGCACTGTCCTGCTTAGGCACAGCGTGGCAACAAAGGGAATCTGCCAGGGCTCTGGAGCTTTCACAGAGGTTTTATTGTCACTCCTGTGAAACCAAGGGCTGCAGCAGAGCGTCTTCTGGCTGCTTCAGCATCTTCATCTTTGTCCTTCTGTTCTCCAGGTGGCCTCTTCAGGCTGACGGCTCGTAGCACACGCGTGGTCCAGTTCTGCTGAGTGCCAGTTTTTTTTGGACGGCTTCATTCTCATGACGACCACTCATCCGTTGCTACCTCAAGGACGATTCTGAACTTCCCTACGCTAACTATCCTCTACTCTTCGCTAAAAAGTGCTCCATGAATGAAGCTCTCTGGCATCTAACTCTATCTCTAACATCTAACTCTATCTCTAACTCTATCTCTAAAACAGCTAAAAACACCTAAGCTAAGAACAAGCTCCAAACACTAACTTTCCTAACTATGGCACAGCTTCTATAAAATGCAGGGGATGGCAGAACCTGTGCCTAAACATGATGCATCCCCTTTTCACTCCTCTCAGCTGGTGACACACCAAGGCCTCCTCAGGTGCAAGCGTCTCCTCTCCAGTCTTCCTGCACTTGCTTGGCTGTGATGATCAGAGCAGCCAGGCTGGAGACGGGGTCACCTGAGGTCACCAATGGATGCTGCCAAGAGGAGAAAGAAAAAGAAAGGAACCCTTACTTTCCCAGACCACGTCCTCACGGGCGCAAGCACCCTTCCTCTGGCTACAAGAGAGATGCACAAGGGCAACCCTCTGCCCCTCTGCCCTCCTGTCCCACACGGCTCTCAGCCAGGCCCACGTGGCCCACAATCCTCTTCAGCCCTTCAAGCAGCAGTCCTCAGCTCACAGGCCTCTTTGCCACTTTGCTTTTCCTTACCTGCAGGAGTTCCTGGGCAGACCAGCGCCTGTCCTCGTCTGCCTGCAGGCAGCAGCGCAGGAAGTCGCGCAGGAGAGCCGAGTGGTGCCTGGGGTTTTGCAGTTTTGGGGGCCCGTTCCTTTCCATCAGTTCAAAAACCTAGCAAAAATGCAAGAGGACTCTCTAGCTGCTCCTTTCCTAGCCACAACAGCTCTCTGCACACAGAGCCGCCTTTGGAAGCTGCACCTTACCCTGAGACGGGCTTCACTCTGGTAAGGAGCTTCCCCTTCCACCATTTCGAACCCCATGATCCCCAGTGACCAGATGTCCACTTTGGGGCCGTAGGCTTCTCCTCTCACCACTTCTGGTGCCATCCAGCTGGGAGTGCCCACGCTGGAGCTGCGCTTGCTGCGCTCAGGGCTGAGCCGAGCACACAGGCCAAAGTCACCTGCGGAGAAGAACAAAGCCTGTCAAAGCCAGCTAGCCCTGGCAAAGTAGGCAAAGCAATTGCCCACTCGACGCCTGACGGGGCCGTGCTGAATCTAGCTGGAAAAGCAGCAGCGCTCTGCTTCCGTGGGGCTGCAGCCACGCAAATAAGGCACTGGCCACTTCCAAAACGCCCTCACGACTCATGCACTGGCCAAGCGCTGCTTCTGGGCAACTGGCAGTCACCCAGAAGCGGCCCCACGGGGCATCCTGCCAACGCTGCGCCTGACCGGGGATACCCACCCAGTTTGACAGATCCGTCCGTGCCCACCAGAACGTTGGCGCTTTTGACGTCTCTGTGGACGACTTGGCGGGAGTGAAGGAAACGCAGTCCTTGCAGGCACTGAGAGAGAAAGGAGGCAAGGAAGGTTAAAGGTCAGCACCTGACTTCATCCCACAAGAAAGGAAAGGCACCACTTGCCAAGGACCATCCTGGGCAGGCCAGGCCAAGCACAAGCGGCATCCCTCACCTCCCGACACACAGCGCCTATCTGTCCTTCCTCCAGGTACACTGCCCTCAGGACATCCAACAACGTGCCGCCGTCCATGAACTCCATCACCAGCCACACTTCTGCATCCACCAGGTAGCTGAAAGGAGGAAACCACAGCTTGCGGAGAGGAATGGCCACAGCCCAGGCACCCAAAAGGGGCTGACGTGGCTATTTGCAACTGCCCTCCAAGCTCCGTACGCCACAAGAGACTATTGCAGAGCAAGTGCAGCCTCCTCCCCTGCTCTGCACACAAGCAGAGAAATCATCAGCAGCTCCATTTTCTGCCAGTGACCAAAGGCGCTTGTCGCTTCTGGCTAGCCCTAGCTAAAGGAACACGGACACCAGAATAGCCCAACCTGTCCAAGTAGGTGACAATATTGGGGTTCCTGCTGTCCCTCATGGCCACGATTTCGTTGACAGCCAGCTCCTCGGACATCTCGTCCTCAAGGGTCATTTTCTTGATGGCCACCTACAAGGACATTGAAGAGCCTTCACTTGACAAGTCGCTCCTTGCACGACATCACAAGAAGCGCGGAGCGAGTGCTCGTGCAATGACGCAGCCCAGCTCTGCCAAAGCGCCTTGTTCCGAGGCAGCAGAGCTCAGCAGAAGCACCCAAGCCCGTGCCAAAAGCATTCTGCAAGCTGAGCTTATGCTGTGCTTCAGAGGAGCAGCCCTTGCTGCAGAGATGGAGCGGCAGCCCAAAGCTCCAGCCACGGCTCCCAGCAGCGGGGAAAGCGCTGCAGAGCTGCAAATTCTGCTGGCGCTGTTGACACTTTACCTGTTGTCCTGTGCTGGCTTCCAGGCCTTTATAAACAGCTCCAAATCCCCTAGAAAGAAAATGGCAGCAGAACAGTCCCTTTATTCCCTGGCAGTGAAAGCAAGCCTAGGCAGGACATCTCGCCAGGCTGCCTGCACTCTTTGCAAAACTCCTGGCTGCACCATCTCTTCAGCCAAGAGCACAGCAGCCCACCGGCCCTCTGCCACATAGGCTGCTCAAGAGGAAACTGAGGTCCACCATGAAGGCCAAGGGCTGCTACAAATCTCCAAGGCACATCCCCAAAGAGTTCCATTCCAAAGCTAGGTGGCACTCTTTCTTCTCTCTCTGTGTGCATGCATGTGCGTGTGAAAAACTGGAGAAAAATGATTTTAAAAACATTGCCTTTGAGAATCTGAGAACCCTTGGCTGGCAAGGTGCTCTTTCACGCCATAAAGACACAGGGGCAGCAGATCTTCCAGGTCCCGCTCCTTGCTGCAAGCAAGACATTGCCAGCATCAAGTTGTCTTGGATGAGGCCTTCGCACTGCTCTGAATGAGCAGTCCTGAGAGGTGGCAGGAGGTAAAGCCAGGGTCGGACCATGGTTGGAGCTTGCCTGATTCCATGCTTGATATTCCATCTGGAGAAGACCTGGCCTGTGGTTTTCTAGAAGGAGCAGGTGTCACACTTACCCTCGTCCAAGTTCTTCAAGCGCCATGTATTTCTTCATCGGCTGGCCCAGACTCACAATGCTCCCTGAAAGACAGAAGCCGTGCAAGGCGCTCACTTTCAAATGCTCATGCTGCTCCCCAGGTGGTCCAAAATGCAGCCCCACTGTCGGGAGCTTGACAGCTCCCTGGGGCCCAGTCACTGGCTTGCGCTCAGGCAGAGACAATCTCTGCTTTTGCCTTCGGCACACAAGGCAGCCCAGGCAAGGCCAAGGCAGGCCCAGCTGCCCTCAGAGGCACCAGGAGCACGGCCAGTGCTCTCTCGCTGCCTCAAAGCACAACTACAGCTTCTCTAGGGAGGCCCAAATGCCTCTGAGACACTCAAGCCAGCAGCAACGTGTGGCACAGCCCATGCAGAGACACGCAGACTGCACACTGCTCTAGCAGACAAGAACTACAGCAGACGTACTCAGCGTCTTCAGCCTCTGCTCCTCTCTCATCTCGGGCTGCTGGGCCGGGCTGCCGGACGAAGGGCTGGCGGCTGGGGCAGCGCTGGCTGCTGCAGAGCGTGCTGCTCCGGCGGCACGTTGAATTGCAGAGCGTGTGTCGAGCTGCGACAAGAAAGGATTGCCCGTCACCAAGGTGGCTGCCACAGATGCTGCCGAGAGCACAGGGCAAAAACAAGGCCTTAGGCAGACGCTGTCAGCCACGGCCAGGCCTCTCCAGCTGGGGGGGGGGTTTGGATGTGCCCTTCTCAAAGGCAATGGGCAAACCCCAGAGGACTGCTTTGATACACTTTTGACACTTTCATGCTACATTTGATGGGCTTTTTGCAAGACCACTGCAACAAGGTATTGACGGGCTTGCAAAGATTCAGAAAGAGATCAGGCCAGGGCCCCAGAGCCTTGTTGCTTTCCTCCTGCTCTCTCCTCCCTGGCAATGAAATCCCCCGCGAGCTGGCATGCAAGTGTGTGACCAGAAGCTCTGAGCAGTTGCCTTTTCTCATCCCTTCAACTGATTTCCCCTCTGCACTTCAGGCTTTAGGCAGTGGCCCTTCCGAGGTGCCTTCCAGCCCTTCCCAGACCCAGGCAGCCTTTGCAGTGCAGAGCTGTGTAGGATTCTCCCCAGCAAACTCTGCTGCGAGCATGTGGAAGTGAAGCACAGCCTTTGTTGTGCCTGAAGCTAAGGAGTCCACGGAGAGGGGCAGGTCCCTTCCAGGGGCCAGCGTCTCCCCAGTATCCTGCAAGGCTGGCAACTGCCTCTTTGGAGCGCTCCGTGCGCCGAGCACAGGCCGCCTGCAGGGACTCTGGCCACCAAGGAGCTGACTTCTGCACCGGGAAATATTGCCTGCTGCCTCTTGTCTGATGCCAAGAGACATTGCTGGGCCCTGTCAGCATCCCTCTCAACAGAGCCGTGACTAAATGGGAGAGTTCAGAAGCCATTTGCAGCTTTGTTCCCTGCCTTGGCTGAAGCAACCCTGCGTCATGGCAGGCACACAGCCCCAGCCTCTTCAGCCACCAGCACCAAGGCTTGCGTGATGAGAAACTTGAAGCTTGGCCCTGCACCAAAGGCAGCGCCAAGCTCAGGTGCCACTTACCGGCTCTGCGCCTTCAGGCCGTGGAGATCCAACAGCTGGAGGCTTGCTGTCATTTTGCTCCTCTTCAGCCTCTTCCTCAACAAGAGAGGGAGCCAGAGGAGGTGCTGAGCCTGCTCTTGAGCCCTGCAGACACACAGCAGTGAGACAGACTGCCAACAGCCAATCCTTTAGGAGCTGCTTTCTGTCCAGCTCCGTAAGCACCAGGCCTAAGGGCAAACCACAGACTTTGCTACAAGTGGCCTTGTGAGCCATGAAAAGCCCGCTGAGCCGGCTGAATGAGGAGGTACTCCATACTGCTGTGCATTTCATCTCCCACCCTGCCTACAATCAGCAAGACACCTTTGGGCTGCCACACTTGGCTTTCATCCCTTGAAAGGCTCTTCCTTGGGCAATTAGCAAACAGCCAGTGCTCCCTTTACTCCTGCTGATGCCAACACCAAGTTGGGCTTGCTTTCAGCCTCCCCCGCTGCCACTCTACACTCTAGTGCAAGAGGCCAAGCTCACAGCTTGCTGCACAATTCTCCCACATTGGCGGCAGCAATGTCCGAGGATCCTTTGCCACTCACCGAAGGACTGGCTTGTCTCCATCCGCGCGTCAGGTGACCTGCAGCGAGCAAGGGAAAAGGAAGCAGATGCCCTTAGAAAGGTGCCTGTGCTGGGGACTGCCACAGGACGAGTCTGTCCCAGCAGAGAGCATTGCTCTCTGCCAAACCCCACTCCAGGAGCAGCAGTTCTTTCCCACAGCAAACAAGAGAGCAAGGAGAACACTCAACAGGGAGGGAGGGAGGGCCCTGTCTACTTTTGGCCCTCTTGTGCCAGGACACAACTAGAAAGCCGGTCGTGGAAATGCCATTGCTTCTTGACGTCAGGGCATCTCTTCTACCCAACAGCTCAAGGAGCTTTTTCCTCTTCCCTGCATTTTAGAAGGTTTTTCTCAATTGCATGCACTCATTCCTATCTAGTTGCTGCAGATCATACGCCGGCAAAGCTTCCCCAAAGGGCCCCTTTGCTGTGCTGCCTCTCTGCTGAAGCAGCCCAGGAACAGCTGCTGGCTTCAGCAGCAAAGCCTGCAAAGTGCTTTGGAGTTTGTGCTTCATCAGCAAGGCAATCGCTACCTCGGCACACCGTAAAGGGGCAAGGCAGACAGCCAAGGCCTCTCAATGGCCCAATTTGCAGCAAAAAGTACTTTGCCCCCCTCCTGCAGAGAAGCACACACTTTCTACAAGTACTTCTGAGCATCTCTCCCGCTCTGCAATTTGCAGCTTGTCTTGCTTGAGGCAGCAGGCTGAGGAAATGACAGACTCCAGTGCCACGCACTCTCATGTGGAGGCAACACAACTACTGCAGGTGACATTGCAAATACTCTGCGCCCGCCACCGACTACAGACAACCCCTCCCCCACACCCCCCCCCCCCCCGCCCATTGTAGCTGATTCTCTTGGCCGGTGCTTTACCAAAGTGGTGGCATCTTAATGGCAATTTTCTTCCCAAATCAACTCAGTCCCAACTCGGGCCTAAAGAGCAGAATGAAGCAAAAGGCAGCCCCAGGAGAAACCTTCACTTACGTGTCAGGTGGGTCAAGAAGTAGCCAGAATAGGCAACAGAAAATACTGTGCAAACCACGGCACACACTTGCCCCATCATCGTGGCGGTGCTGTGCGGGTTTGCACACTCAGTGCTACCCGAGGGAAAAACCAAGGCTCCTCTCGGGCTGCAGGCCGTCTGCTAAGAGCTCCTTGCTCACAAGGATCCTCCTGCAGCTGGCCAGCCAGCGAGCGCAAGAGCTGCTCTGGACAAGCAGGCCTTGCGCGCACAGGGACAACGCTGCGCTGACAGCACTGTGACAGCACTGTGACAGCACTGTGACCGCTCCCTTGACCTCACAATAGCAGCTGCTCCGCCCGCCTTTGTTGCGTTGTTGTGCCCAGCAACCAAACCTTCTCTACAGCTGACGCCGAAGAAAAGCCTGGCAAGCTCTCCTCCGTCAGAAAGCAGCAGAAACCCTCCTTACAGCCCAGAAGCCGCTGCTCAAGGCATCCAGGGCAAACTCAGAAAATGCACTGAGCCAGCAGGCTCCCAAGAAATCAAAGCAAACATGACTTTTGGTGCCCAAGGCTTGGACTCAAAGCAAGCATACTTCTTGCAGCTGGCACCTTTGTTGCTTCTGAAAACCCTAACTGCTTTGATGATACTGAGGGGACAAAAGAAGCAAAGGCAATAAATTTCTGGGAGTATTGCAGCGTGCAGTTGCTTCTTGAGCACGTAGCTGCTTGCTGACCTCTGCTCTGACTCTGGGGCCTGACCTCCCTCGGTGGTAGGGAGATACTGGCTTCTCCCCTGACGCAAAGCTCCTCTCTTCCTGCTTGCTGTTGCTCTGACAAAATTCCCTCCGAGAAGCTGCAGAAGGGCGGAGCCGCGATCCTTGGGCTGCCCCACTTTTGTTGTGTTGGCGCTCCGGCAGCAGCCTGCGGCCCACTGCTCTGCAGTGGCCTGCAGATGTGGAGCCCAAAGAAGGCCCCTTTCGAACAGTCCTAAGCCGCAGTCTCACTGACCTTTGCCCAGGCTCCACGCTGCCTGGAAGATTCCTCACAGAGATTTGGATAGCTGCATGCCAATGAAAATGAGATGCAGTCATTCCCTTCTCTGTCCAAATCTTGAGCTAGACCTAGGAGCCAGCTTGAAAGGTGGGAAGAAATTACTGAGTGGTAGAGGCAAGAAAGTGCATGCTACTCCTCTGCAAATCAGCTCTCTTCAGCCATGGAAGAATGAGTGCAGCCTTAGCTTGCTTGCCTGGTGACTCAGCACCGACACGTCCTCCGCTGGTGGACAACACAGTGTCTTGAAAGGACCTTTAGCCTGGGCTCCTCACGCTTCAGACGCAGAGGGTGGCATTTGAAAACGGATGCAATTGCTGAAAGGCCCAGCTCCACCTTGAAATTGTAGTGCTGAAAAAGTGCACTGCTTCCCCAGGAGACTTCCTTCCATTTCAAAGTGTCTCTTGCTCCCCATTTCCTACACAGCTGCCATCAACCAGTCAGTTGTAGGGCTTAGAGAAGGAAGAATGGGAGCTTAGTGTGGCAAGCCGAGTGTAGGCGCTCCGAGGCCTTTGGGCAGAGCGCTTTGGTGGCCCAGGAGCACAAGAGAGGGAAGCGTTTGGAAGCCGTGCCCTTCCAGCCCTCCTTTACTCTTCCACAGCAAGGCACCGGCAGGAGAGGGGGACAAGCGGGGCCCGCTCCCTCCTCCTGCCCTGCCGTCAGGGGCAGCTGGCGCTGGGGGACACCAGGGCACAGGGGACAACATCTGCACAGGGCGGGCAGGGTGGGCTGGGACAGCTGGCAGGGGCTGCGTGGGCTGGGGCAGGGCCCCTCTGTGCGGGGGCAGAGCCTTGGGCCGCTGGGAAGCAGCGCAGAGCCCTGCAGGGCACAGCCCGTGCGCAGCGCACGGCTTCCAAGGCACTGTCCTGCTTAGGCACAGCGTGGCAACAAAGGGAATCTGCCAGGGCTCTGGAGCTTTCACAGAGGTTTTATTGTCACTCCTGTGAAACCAAGGGCTGCAGCAGAGCGTCTTCTGGCTGCTTCAGCATCTTCATCTTTGTCCTTCTGTTCTCCAGGTGGCCTCTTCAGGCTGACGGCTCGTAGCACACGCGTGGTCCAGTTCTGCTGAGTGCCAGTTTTTTTTGGACGGCTTCATTCTCATGACGACCACTCATCCGTTGCTACCTCAAGGACGATTCTGAACTTCCCTACGCTAACTATCCTCTACTCTTCGCTAAAAAGTGCTCCATGAATGAAGCTCTCTGGCATCTAACTCTATCTCTAACATCTAACTCTATCTCTAACTCTATCTCTAAAACAGCTAAAAACACCTAAGCTAAGAACAAGCTCCAAACACTAACTTTCCTAACTATGGCACAGCTTCTATAAAATGCAGGGGATGGCAGAACCTGTGCCTAAACATGATGCATCCCCTTTTCACTCCTCTCAGCTGGTGACACACCAAGGCCTCCTCAGGTGCAAGCGTCTCCTCTCCAGTCTTCCTGCACTTGCTTGGCTGTGATGATCAGAGCAGCCAGGCTGGAGACAGGGTCACCTGAGGTCACCAATGGATGCTGCCAAGAGGAGAAAGAAAAAGAAAGGAACCCTTACTTTCCCAGACCACGTCCTCACGGGCGCAAGCACCCTTCCTCTGGCTACAAGAGAGATGCACAAGGGCAACCCTCTGCCCCTCTGCCCTCCTGTCCCACACGGCTCTCAGCCAGGCCCACGTGGCCCACAATCCTCTTCAGCCCTTCAAGCAGCAGTCCTCAGCTCACAGGCCTCTTTGCCACTTTGCTTTTCCTTACCTGCAGGAGTTCCTGGGCAGACCAGCGCCTGTCCTCGTCTGCCTGCAGGCAGCATCGCAGGAAGTCGCGCAGGAGAGCCGAGTGGTGCCTGGGGTTTTGCAGTTTTGGGGGCCCGTTCCTTTCCATCAGTTCAAAAACCTAGCAAAAATGCAAGAGGACTCTCTAGCTGCTCCTTTCCTAGCCACAACAGCTCTCTGCACACAGAGCCGCCTTTGGAAGCTGCACATTACCCTGAGACGGGCTTCCCTCTGGTAAGGAGCTTCCCCTTCCACCATTTCGAACCCCATGATCCCCAGTGACCAGATGTCCACTTTGGGGCCGTAGGCTTCTCCTCTCACAACTTCTGGTGCCATCCAGCTGGGAGTGCCCACGCTGGAGCTGCACTTGCTGCGCTCAGGGCTGAGCCGAGCACACAGGCCAAAGTCACCTGCGGAGAAGAACAAAGCCTGTCAAAGGCAGCTACCACTGGCAAAGCGGGCAAAGCAATTGCCCGCTCCGAGCCGGACGGGGCCTGGCTGAATCCAGCGGGAAAAGCAGCAGTGCTCTGCTTCCGTGGGGCTGCAGCCACGCAAACGAGGCATTGGCCACTTCAAAAACGCCCTGACGATTCACGCACTGGCCAAGCAGTGCGTCTGGGCAACTGGCAGTCACCCAGGAGCGGCCCCACGGGGCATCCTGGCAACGCTGCGCCTGACCAGGGCTACCCACCCAATTTGACTGATCCGTCCATGCCCACAAGAACGTTGGCGCTTTTGACGTCTCTGTGGACGACTTGGCGGGAATGAAGGAAATGCAGTCCTTGCAGGCACTGAGAGAGAAAGGAGGAAAGGAAGCTTAAAGGTCAGCACCTGACTTCACCCCACAAGAAAGGAAAGGCACCACTTGCCAAGGACCATCCTGGGCAGGCCAGGCCAAGCACAAGCGGCATCCCTCACCTCCCGACGCACAGCGCCTATCTGTCCTTCCTCCAGGTACACTGCCCTCAGGACATCCAACAACGTGCCGCCGTCCATGAACTCCATCACCAGCCACACTTCTGCATCCACCAGGTAGCTGAAAGGAGGAAACCACAGCTTGCAGAGAGGAATGGCCACAGCCCAGGCGCCCAAAGGGGCTGACGTGGCTATTTGCAACTGCCCTCCAAGCTCCGTATGCCACAAGAGACTATTGCAGAGCAAGTGCAGCCTCCTCCCCTGCACTGGACACAAGCAGAGAAATCATCAACAGCTCCATTTTCTGCCAGTGACCTAAGGCCTTTTTCGCTTCTGGCTAGCCCTAGCTAAAGGAACACAAACACCAGAATAGCCCAACCTGTCTAAGTAGGTGATGATATTGGGGTTCCTGTTGTCCCTCATGGCCATGATTTCATTGACAGCCAGCTCCTCGGACATCTTCTCCTCAAGGGTCATTTTCTTAATGGCCACCTACAAGGACATTGAAGAGCCTTCACTTGACAAGTCGCTCCTTGCACGACATCACAAGGAACACGGAGCGAGTGCTCGTGCAATGACGCAGCCCGGCTCTGCCAAAGCGCCCTGTTCCGAGGCAGCAGAGCTCAGCAGAAGCACCAAAGCCTGTGCCAAAAGCATTCTGCATGCTGAGCTTATGCTGTGCTTCAGAGGAGCAGCCCTTGCTGCAGAGATGGAGCGGCAGCCCAAAGCTCCAGCCACGGCTCCCAGCAGCGGGGAAAGCGCTGCAGAGCTGCAAATTCTGCTGGCGCTGTTGACACTTTACCTGTTGTCCTGTGCTGGCTTCCAGGCCTTTATAAACAGCTCCAAATCCCCTAGAAAGAAAATGGCAGCAGAACAATCCCTTTATTCCCTGGCCGTGAAAGCAAGCCTAGGCAGGACATCTCGCCAGGCTGCCCGCACTCTTTGCAAAACTCCTGGCTGCACCATCTCTTCAGCCAATAGCACTGCAGCCCACCAGCCCTCTGCCACATAGGCTGCTCAAGAGGAAACCGAGGTCCACCATGAAGGCCAAGGGCTGCTACAAATCTCCAAGGCACTCCCCCAAAGAGTTCCATTCCAAAGCCAGGTGGCACTCTTTCTTCTCTCTCTGTGTGTGTGTGCACATGCATGTGCGTGTGAAAAACTGGAGAAAAATGATTTTAAAAACATTGCCTTTGAGAATCTGAGAATCCTTGGCTGGCAAGGTGCTCTTTCGCGCCATAAAGACGCAGGGGCAGCAGATCTTCCAGGTCCCGCTCCTTGCTGCAAGCAAGACATTGCCAGCATCAAGTTGTCTTGGATGAGGCCTTCGCACTGCTCTGACTGAGCAGTCCTGAGAGGTGGCAGGAGGTAAAGCCAGGGTCGGACCCTGGTTGGAGCTTGCCTGATTCCATGCTTGATATTCCATCTGGATAAGGCCTGGCCTATGGTTTTCTAGAAGGAGCAGGTGTCACACTTACCCTCGTCCAAGTTCTTCAAAGGCCGCGTACTTCTTTGTCGGCTGGCCCAGACTCACAATGCTCCCTGAAAGACAGAAGCCGTGCAAGGCGCTCACTTTCAAATGCACGTGCTGCTGCCCAGGTGCTCCAAAATGCAGCCCCACTGTCGGGAGCTTGACAGCTCCCTGGGGCCCAGTCACCGGCTGGGTGCCAGCCTTGTGCTCAAGCAGAGGCAATCTCTGCTATTGCCTTTGGCACACAAGGCAGCCCGGGCAAGGCCAAGGCAGGCCCAGCTGCCCTCAGAGGCACCAGGAGCACGGCCAGTGCTCTCTCGCTGCCTCAAAGCACAACTACAGCTTCTCTAGGGAGTCCCAAATGCCTCTGAGACACTCAAGCCAGCAGCAACGTGTGGCACAGCCCATGCAGAGACACGCAGACGGCACACTGCTCTAGCAGACAAGAACTACAGCAGACGTACTCAGCGTCTTCAGCCTCTGCTCTTCTCTCATCTCGGGCTGCTGGGCCGGGCTGCCGGACGAAGGGCTGGCGGCTGGGGCAGCGCTGGCTGCTGCAGAGCGTGCTGCTCCGGCGGCACGTTGAATTGCAGAGCGTGTGTCGAGCTGCGACAAGAAAGGATTGCCCGTCACCAAGGTGGCTGCCACAGATGCTGCCGAGAGCACAGGGCAAAAGCAAGGCCTTAGGCAGACGCTGTCAGCCACGGCCAGGCCTCTCCAGCTGGGGGGGGGGGTTTGGATGTGCCCTTCTCAAAGGCAATGGGCAAACCCCAGAGGACTGCTTTGATACACTTTTGACACTTTCATGCTACATTTGATGGGCTTTTTTGCAAGACCACTGCTACAAGGTATTGACGGGCTTGCAAAGATTCAGAAAGAGATCAGGCCAGGGCCCCAGAGCCTTGTTGCTTTCCTCCTGCTCTCTCCTCCTTGGCAATGAAATCCCCCGCGAGCTGGCATGCAAGTGTGTGACCAGAAGCTCTGAGCATTTGCCTTTTCTCATCCCGTCAACTGATTTCCCCTCTGCACTTCAGGCTTTAGGCAGTGGCCCTTCCGAGGTGCCTTCCAGCCCTTCCCAGACCCAGGCAGCCTTTGCAGTGCAGAGCTGCGTAGGATTCTCCTCAGCAAACTCTGCTGCGAGCATGTGGAAGTGAAGCACAGCCTTTGTTGTGCCTGAAGCTCAGGAGTCCACGGAGAAGGGCAGGTCCCTTCCAGGGGCCAGCGTCTCCCCAGTATCCTGCAAGGCTGGCAACTGCCTCTTTGGAGCGCTCCGTGCGCCGAGCACAGGCCGCCTGCAGGGACTCTGGCCACCAAGGGGCTGACTTCTGCACCAGGAAATATTGCCTGCTGCCTCTTGTCTGATGCCAAGAGACATTGCTGGGCCCTGTCAGCATCCCTCTCAACAGAGCCGTGTCTAAATGGGAGAGTTCAGAAGCCATTTGCAGCTTTGTTCCCTGCCTTGGCTGAAGCAACCGTGCGTCATGGCAGGCACACAGCCCCAGCCTCTTCAGCCACCAGCACCAAGGCTTGCGTGATGAGAAACTTGAAGCTTGGCCCTGCACCAAAGGCAGCGCCAAGCTCAGGTGCCACTTACCGGCTCTGCGCCTTCAGGCCGTGGAGATCCAACAGCTGGAGGCTTGCTGTCATTTTGCTCCTCTTCAGCCTCTTCCTCAACAAGAGAGGGAGCCAGAGGAGGTGCTGAGCCTGCTCTTGAGCCCTGCAGACACACAGCAGTGAGACAGACTGCCAACAGCCAATCCTTTAGGAGCTGCTTTCTGTCCAGCTCCGTAAGCACCAGGCCTAAGGGCAAACCACAGACTTTGCTACAAGTGGCCTTGTGAGCCATGAAAAGCCCGCTGAGCCGGCTGAATGAGGAGGTACTCCATACTGCTGTGCGTTTCATCTCCCACCCAGCCTACGATCAGCAAGACACCTGTGGGCTGCCACACTTGGCTTTCATCCCTTGAAAGGCTCTTCCTTGGGCAATTAGCAAAGAGCCAGTGCTCCCTTTACTCCTGCTGATGCCAACACCGAGCTGGGCTTGCTTTCAGCCTCCCCTGCTGCCACTCTACACTCTAGTGCAAGAGGCCAAGCTCACAGCTTGCTGCACAATTCTCCCACATTGGCGGCAGCAACGTCCGAGGATCCTGTGCCACTCACCAAAGGACTGGCTTGTCTCCATCCGCGCGTCAGGTGACCTGCAGCGAGCAAGGGAAAAGGAAGCAGATGCCCTTAGAAAGGTGCCTGTGCTGGCGACTGCCACAGGACGAGTCTGTCCCAGCAGAGAGCATTGCCCTCTGCCAAACCCCACTCCAGGAGCAGCAGTTCTTTCCCACAGCAAGCAAGACAACAAGAAGAACACTCTCCAGGGCCCTGTCTATTTTTGGCCCTCTTTTGCCAGGATAGAACCAGAAACCCGGTCATGGAAATGCCATTGCTTCTTGAAGTCAGGGCTTCTCTTCTACCCAACAGCTCAAGGAGCTTTTTCCTCTTCCCTGCGTTTTAGAATGGTTTTCTGAATTGCATGCACTCATTCCTATCTAGTTGCTGAAGATCATACGCCGCAAAAGCTTCCCCCAAGGGCCCCTTTGCTGCGCTGCCTCTCTGCTGAAGCAGCCCAGGAACAGCTGCTGGCTTCAGCAGCAAAGCCTGCAAAGTGCTTTGGAGTTTCTGCTTCATCAGCAAGGCAATCGCTACCTCGGCACACCGTAAAGGGGCAAGGCAGACAGCCAAGGCCTCTGAATGGCAGACTTTGGAGCAAAAGGTACTTTGCCCCCCTCCTGCAGAGACGCACACAGTTTCTAGAATTACTTCTGAGCATCTCTCCCGCTCTACAATTTGCAGCTTGTCTTGCTTGAGGCAGCAGGCTGAGGAAATGACAGACTCCAGTGCCACGCACTCTCACGTGGAGAACGCACCTACTGCAGGTGACATTGCAAATACTCTGCGCCCGCCACCGACTACAGACACCCCTCGCCCTTTGTAGCTGATTCTCTTGGCCGGAGCTTTACCAAAGTGGTGGCTTCTTAATGGCAATTTTCTTCCCAAATCAACTCAGTCCCGACTGGGGCCTAAAGAGCAGAACGAAGCAAAAGGCGGCCCCAGGAGAAACCTTCACTTACGTGTCAGGTGGGTCAAGAAGTAGCCAGACTAGGCCACCGAAAAAACTGTGCAAACCACGGCACAGACTTGCCCGATCATTGTGGCGGTTCTGTGCGGGTTTGCACACTGAATGCCACCCGAGGGAAAAACCAAGGCTCCTCTCGGGGTGCAGGCCGTCTGCTGAGAGCTCCTTGCTCACAAGGATCCTCCTGCAGCTGGCCAGCCAGCGAGCGCAAGAGCTGCTCTGGACAAGCAGGCCTTGCGCGCACCGGCACCACACTGCACTGACAGCACTGTGACAGCACTGTGACAGCACTGTGACCGCTCCCTTGACCTCACAATAGCAGCTGCTCCGCCCGCCTTTGTTGCGTAGTTGTGCCCAGCAACCAAACCTTCTCTACAGCTGACGCCGAAGAAAAGCCTGGCAAGCTCTCCTCCGTCAGAAAGCAGCAGAAACCCTCCTTACAGCCCAGAAGCCGCTGCTCAAGGCATCCAGGGCAAACTCAGAAAATGCACTGAGCCAGCAGGCTCCCAAGAAATCAAAGCAAACATGACTTTTGGTGCCCAAGGCTTGGACTCAAAGCAAGCATACTTCTTGCAGCTGGCACCTTTGTTGCTTCTGAAAACCCTAACTGCTTTGATGATACTGAGGGGACAAAAGAAGCAAAGGCAATACATTTCCGGGAGTATTGCAGTGTGCAGTTGCTTCTTGAGCACGCAGGTGCTTGCTGACCTTTGCTCTGACTCAGTTTGGGGCCTGACCTCCCTCGCTGCTAGGGAGATGTTGGCTTCTCTCCTGACGCAAAGCTCCTCTCTTCCTGCTTGCTGGTGCTCTGACAAAATTCCCTCCGAGAAGCTGCAGAAGAGCAGAGCCGTGATCCTTGGGCTGCCCCACTTTTGTTGTGTTGGCGCTCCAGCAGCAGCCTGCGGCCCAGTGCTCTGCAGTGGCCTGCAGATGTGGAGCCCAAAGAAGGCCCCTTTCGAACAGTCCAAAGCCACAGTCTCACAGACCTTTGCCCAGGCTCCACGCTCCTTGAAAGATTCCTCACAGAGATTTGGATAGCTGCATGCCAATGAAAATGAGATGCAGTCATTCCCTTCTCTGTCCAAATCTTGAGCTAGAGCTAGGAGCCAGCTTGAAAGGCGGGAAGAAATTACTGAGTGGTAGAGGCAAGAAAGTGCATGCTACTCCTCTGCAAATCAACTCTGCTCAGCCATGGAATAATGAGTGCAGCCTTAGCTTGCTTGCCTGGTGACTCAGCACTGACACGTCCTCCGCTGGTGGACAACACAGTGTCTTGAAAGGACCTTTAGCCTGGGCTCTTCACGCTTCAGATGCAGAGGGTGGCATTTCAAAACGGATGCAATTGCTGAAAGGCCCAGCTCCACCTTGAAATTGGAGTGCTGAAAAAGTGCACTGCTTACCCAGGAGAGTTCCCTCCATTTCAAAGTGCCTCTTACTCCCCATTTCCTACAGAGCTCCCATCAACCAGTCAGCTGTAGGGCTTACAGAAGGAAGAATGGGAGCTTAGTGTGGCAAGCCGAGTGTAGGCCCTCCGAGGCCTTTGGGCCGAGCGCTTTGGTGGCCCAGGAGCACAAGAGAGGGAAGCGTTTGGAAGCCGTGCCCTTCCAGCCCTCCTTTACTCTTCCACAGCAAGGCACCGGCAGGAGAGGGGGACAAGTGGGGCCCGCTCCCTCCTCCTGCCCTGCCGTCAGGGGCAGCTGGCGCTGGGGGACACCAGGGCACAGGGGACAACATCTGCACAGGGCGGGCAGGGTGGGCTGGGACAGCTGGCAGGGGGTGCGTGGGCTGGGGCAGGGCCCCTCTGTGCGGGGGGAGAGCCTTGGGCCGCTGGGAAGCAGCGCAGAGCCCTGCAGGGCACAGCCCGTGCGCAGCGCACGGCTTCCAAGGCACTGTCCAGCTTAGGCACAGCGTGGCAACAACGGGAATCTGCCAGGGCTCTGGAGCTTTCACAGAGGTTTTATTGTCACTCCTGTGAAACCAAGGGCTGCAGCAGAGCGTCTTCTGGCTGCTTCAGCATCTTCACCTTGGTCGTTCTGTTCTCCAGGTGGCCTCTTCAAGCTGACGGCTCGTAGCACACGCGTGGTCAAGTTCTGCTGAGTGCCAGCTTTTTATTGATGATATTTATTCATTCTCATGACGACGACTCATCCGTTTCTACTTCAAGGACAATTCTGAACTTCCCTACGCTAACTATCCTCTAATCTTAGCTAAAAAGTGCTCCATGAATGAAGCTCTCTGGCGTCTATAGTCCTAACTCTAAAACAGCTAAAAACAGCTAAACTAAGAAAAATCTCAAAACACTAACTTTCCTAACTATGGCACAGCTTCTATAATATGCAGGGGATGGCAGAACCTGTGCCTAAACATGATACATCCCCTTTTCACTCCTCTCAGCTGGTGACACACCAAGGCCTCCTCAGGTGCAAGCGTCTCTTCTCCAGTCTTCTTGCACTTGCTTGGCTGAGATGATCAGAGCAGCCAGGCTGGAGATGGGGTCACCTGAGGTCACCAATGGATGCTGCCAGGAGGAAAAAGGAAAAGAAAGGAACCCTTACTTTCCAAGATCACGTCCTCACGGGCTCAAGCACCATTCCTCTGGCTACAATAGAGATGCACACAGAGTACCAAGGCAGCCCTCTGCCCCTCTGCCCTCCTGTCCCACACAGCTCTCAGCCAGGCCCACGTGGCCCACAGTCCTCTTCAGCCCTTCAAGCAGCAGTTCTCAGCTCACAGGCCTCTTTGCCACTTTGCTTTTCCTTACCTGCAGGAGTTCCTGGGCAGACCCGCGCCTGTCCTCGTCTGCCTGCAGGCAGCAGCGCAGGAAGTCGCGCAGGAGAGCCGAGTGGTGCCTGGGGTTTTGCAGTTTTGGGGGCCCGTTCCTTTCAATCAGTTCAAAAACCTAGCAAAAATGCAAGAGGACTCTCTAGCTGCTCCTTTCCTAGCCACAACAGCTCTCTGCACACAGAGCCGCCTTTGGAAGCTGCACCTTACCCTGAGACGGGCTTCCCTCTGGTAAGGAGCTTCCCCTTCCACCATTTCGAACCCCATGATCCCCAGAGACCAGATGTCCACTTTGGGGCCGTAGGCTTCTCCTCTCACCACTTCTGGTGCCATCCAGCTGGGAGTGCCCACGCTGGAGCTGCACTTGCTGCGCTCAGGGCTGAGCCGAGCACACAGGCCAAAGTCACCTGCGGAGAAGAACAAAGCCGGTCAAAGGCAGCTACCACTGGCAAAGCGGGCAAAGCAATTGCCCGCTCCGAGCCTGACGGGGCCTGGCTGAATCCAGCGGGAAAAGCAGCAGTGCTCTGCTTCCGGGGGGCTGCAGCCACGCAAACGAGGCATTGGCCACTTCAAAAACGCCCTGACGATTCACGCACTGGCCAAGCAGTGCTTCTGGGCAACTGGCAGTCACCCAGGAGCGGCCCCACGGGGCATCCTGGCAACGCTGCGCCTGACATGGGCTACCCACCCAATTTGACTGATCCGTCCATGCCCACAAGAACGTTGGCGCTTTTGACGTCTCTGTGGACGACTTGGCGGGAATGAAGGAAATGCAGTCCTTGCAGGCACGGAGAGAGAAAGGAGGCAAGGAAGCTTAAAGGTCAGCACCTGACTTCACCCCACAAGAAAGGAAAGGCACCACTTGCCAAGGACCATCCTGGGCAGGCCAGGCCAAGCACAAGCGGCATCCCTCCCCTCCCGACACACAGCGCCTATCTGTCCTTCCTCCAGGTACACTGCCCTCAGGACATCCAACAACGTGCCGCCGTCCATGAACTCCATCACCAGCCACACTTCTGCATCCCCCAGGTAGCTGAAAGGAGGAAACCACAGCTTGCAGAGAGGAATGGCCACAGCCCAGGCACCCAAAGGGGCTGACGTGGCTATTTGCAACTGCCCTCCAAGCTCCGTATGCCACAAGAGACTATTGCAGAGCAAGTGCAGCCTCCTCCCCTGCACTGGACACAAGCAGAGAAATCATCAACAGCTCCATTTTCTGCCAGTGACCTAAGGCCTTTTTTGCTTCTGGCTAGCCCTAGCTAAAGGAACACAAACACCAGAATAGCCCAACCTGTCTAAGTAGGTGATGATATTGGGGTTCCTGTTGTCCCTCATGGCCACGATTTCATTGACAGCCAGCTCCTCGGACATCTTCTCCTCAAGGGTCATTTTCTTGATGGCCACCTACAAGGACATTGAAGAGCCTTCACTTGACAATTCGCTCCTTGCACGACATCACAAGGAACACGGAGCGAGTGCTCGTGCAATGACGCAGCCCGGCTCTGCCAAAGCGCCCTGTTCCGAGGCAGCAGAGCTCAGCAGAAGCACCAAAGCCTGTGCCAAAAGCATTCTGCACGCTGAGCTTTTGCTGTGCTTCAGAGGAGCAGCCCTTGCTGCAGAGATGGAGCGGCAGCCCAAAGCTCCAGCCACGGCTCCCAGCAGCGGGGAAAGCGCTGCAGAGCTGCAAATTCTGCTGGCGCTGTTGACACTTTACCTGTTGTCCTGTGCTGGCTTCCAGGCCTTTATAAACAGCTCCAAATCCCCTAGAAAGAAAATGGCAGCAGAACAATCCCTTTATTCCCTGGCCGTGAAAGCAAGCCTAGGCAGGACATCTCGCCAGGCTGCCCGCACTCTTTGCAAAACTCCTGGCTGCACCATCTCTTCAGCCAATAGCACTGCAGCCCACCGGCCCTCTGCCACATAGGCTGCTCAAGAGGAAACCGAGGTCCACCATGAAGGCCAAGGGCTGCTACAAATCTCCAAGGCACTCCCCCAAAGAGTTCCATTCCAAAGCCAGGTGGCACTCTTTCTTCTCTCTGTGTGTGTGTGTGCACATGCATGTGCGTGTGAAAAACTGGAGAAAAATGATTTTAAAAACATTGCCTTTGAGAATCTGAGAACCCTTGGCTGGCAAGGTGCTCTTTCGCGCCATAAAGACGCAGGGGCAGCAGATCTTCCAGGTCCCGCTCCTTGCTGCAAGCAAGACCTTGCCAGCATCAAGTTGTCTTGGATGAGGCCTTCGCACTGCTCTGACTGAGCAGTCCTGAGAGGTGGCAGGAGGTAAAGCCAGGGTCGGACCATGGTTGGAGCTTGCCTGATTCCATGCTTGATATTCCATCTGGATAAGGCCTGGCCTATGGTTTTCTAGAAGGAGCAGGTGTCACACTTACCCTCGTCCAAGTTCTTCAAGCGCCATGTATTTCTTCATCGGCTGGCCCAGACTCACAATGCTCCCTGAAAGACAGAAGCCATGCAAGGCGCTCACTTTCAAACGCTCATGCTGCTCCCCAGGTGGTCCAAAATGCAGCCCCACTGTCGGGAGCTTGACAGCTCCCTGGGGCCCAGTCACTGGCTTGCGCTCAGGCAGAGACAATCTCTGCTTTTGCCTTCGGCACACAAGGCAGCCCAGGCAAGGCCAAGGCAGGCCCAGCTGCCCTCAGAGGCACCAGGAGCACGGCCAGTGCTCTCTCGCTGCCTCAAAGCACAACTACAGCTTCTCTAGGGAGGCCCAAATGCCTCTGAGACACTCAAGCCAGCAGCAACTTGTGGCACAGCCCATGCAGAGACACGCAGACGGCACACTGCTCTAGCAGACAAGAACTACAGCAGACGGACTCAGCGTCTTCAGCCTCTGCTCCTCTCTCATCTCGGGCTGCTGGGCCGGGCTGCCGGACGAAGGGCTGGCGGCTGGGGCAGCGCTGGCTGCTGCAGAGCGTGCTGCTCCGGCGGCACGTTGAATTGCAGAGCGTGTGTCGAGCTGCGACAAGAAAGGATTGCCCGTCACCAAGGTGGCTTCCACAGATGCTGCCGAGAGCACAGGGCAAAAGCAAGGCCTTAGGCAGACGCTGTCAGCCACGGCCAGGCCTCTCCAGCTGGGGGGGGGGGGGGGGTTTGGATGTGCCCTTCTCAAAGGCAATGGGCAAACCCCAGAGGACTGCTTTGATACACTTTTGACACTTTCATGCTACATTTGATGGGCTTTTTTGCAAGACCACTGCAACAAGGTATTGACGGGCTTGCAAAGGTTCAGAAAGAGATCAGGCCAGGGCCCCAGAGCCTTGTTGCTTTCCTCCTGCTCTCTCCTCCCTGGCAATGAAATCCCCCGCGAGCTGGCATGCAAGTGTGTGACCAGAAGCTCTGAGCATTTGCCTTTTCTCATCCCTTCAACTGATTTCCCCTCTGCACTTCAGGCTTTAGGGAGTGGCCCTTCCGAGGTGCCTTCCAGCCCTTCCCAGACCCAGGCAGCCTTTGCAGTGCAGAGCTGCGTAGGATTCTCCTCAGCAAACTCTGCTGCGAGCATGTGGAAGTGAAGCACAGCCTTTGTTGTGCCTGAAGCTGAGGAGTCCACGGAGAAGGGCAGGTCCCTTCCAGGGGCCAGCGTCTCCCCAGTACCCTGCAAGGCTGGCAACTGCCTCTTTGGAGCGCTCCGTGCACCGAGCACAGGCCGCCTGCAGGGACTCTGGCCACCAAGGGGCTGACTTCTGCACCGGGAAATATTGCCTGCTGCCTCTTGTCTGATGCCAAGAGACATTGCTGGGCCCTGTCAGCATCCCTCTCAACAGAGCCGTGTCTAAACGGGAGAGTTCAGAAGCCATTTGCAGCTTTGTTCCCTGCCTTGGCTGAAGCAACCGTGCGTCATGGCAGGCACACAGCCCCAGCATCTTCAGCCACCAGCACCAAGGCGTGGGTGATGAGAAACTTGAAGCTTGGCCCTGCACCAAAGGCAGCGCCAAGCTCAGGTGCCACTTACCGGCTCTGCGCCTTCAGGCCGTGGAGATCCAACAGCTTGCTGTCATTTTGCTCCTCTTCATCCTCTTCCTCAACAAGAGAGGGAGCCAGAGGAGGTGCTGAGCCTGCTCTTGAGCCCTGCAGACACACAGCAGTGAGACAGACTGCCAACAGCCAATGCTTTAGGAGCCGCTTTCTGTCCAGCTCCGTAAGCACCAGGCCTAAGGGCAAACCACAGACTTTGCTACAATTGGCCTTGTGAGCCATGAAAAGCCCGCTGAGCCGGCTGAATGAGGAGGTACTCCATACTGCTGTGCGTTTCATCTCCCACCCAGCCTACGATCAGCAAGACACCTTTGGGCTGCCACACTTGGCTTTCATCCCTTGAAAGGCTCGTCCTTGGGCAATTAGCAAAGAGCCAGTGCTCCCTTTACTCCTGCTGATGCCAACACCGAGCTGGGCTTGCTTTCAGCCTCCCCTGCTGCCACTCTACACTCTAGTGCAAGAGGCCAAGCTCACAGCTTGCTGCACAATTTTCCCACATTGGCGGCAGCAACGTCCGAGGATCCTTTGCCACTCACCAAAGGACTGGCTTGTCTCCATCCGCGCGTCAGGTGACCTGCAGCGAGCAAGGGAAAAGGAAGCAGATGCCCTTAGAAAGGTGCCTGTGCTGGCGACTGCCACAGGACGAGTCTGTCCCAGCAGAGAGCATTGCCCTCTGCCAAACCCCACTCCAGGAGCAGCAGTTCTTTCCCACAGCAAGCAAGACAACAAGAAGAACACTCTCCAGGACCCTGTCTATTTTTGGCCCTCTTTTGCCAGGACAGAACCAGAAACCCAGTCATGGAAATGCCATTGCTTCTTGAAGTCAGGGCTTCTCTTCTACCCAACCGCTCAAGGAGCTTTTTCCTCTTCCCTGCGTTTTAGAATGGTTTTCTGAATTGCATGCACTCATTCCTATCTAGTTGCTGAAGATCATACGCCGCAAAAGCTTCCCCCAAGGGCCCCTTTGCTGCGCTGCCTCTCTGCTGAAGCAGCCCAGGAACAGCTGCTGGCTTCAGCAGAAAAGCCTGCAAAGTGCTTTGGAGTTTGTGCTTCATCACCAAGGCAATCGCTACCTCGGCACACCGTAAAGGGGCAAGGCAGACAGCCAAGGCCTCTGAATGGCAGACTTTGGAGCAAAAGGTACTTTGCCCCCCTCCTGCAGAGAAGCACACAGTTTCTAGAATTACTTCTGAGCGTCTCTCCCGCTCTACAATTTGCAGCTTGTCTTGCTTGAGGCAGCAGGCTGAGGAAATGACAGACTCCAGTGCCACGCACTCTCACGTGGAGAACGCAACTACTGCAGGTGACATTGCAAATACTCTGCGCCCGCCACCGACTACAGACACCCCTCGCCCTTTGTACCTGATTCTCTTGGCCGGAGCTTTACCAAAGTGGTGGCTTCTTAATGGCAATTTTCTTCCCAAATCAACTCAGTCCCGACTGGGGCCTAAAGAGCAGAACGAAGCAAAAGGCGGCCCCAGGAGAAACCTTCACTTACGTGTCAGGTGGGTCAAGAAGTAGCCAGAATAGGCCACCGAAAAAACTGTGCAAACCACGGCACAGACTTGCCCGATCATTGTGGCGGTTCTGTGCGGGTTTGCACACTGAATGCCACCCGAGGGAAAAACCAAGGCTTCTCTCGGGGTGCAGGCCGTCTGCTGAGAGCTCCTTGCTCACAAGGATCCTCCTGCAGCTGGCCAGCCAGCGAGCGCAAGAGCTGCTCTGGACAAGCAGGCCTTGCGCGCACCGGCACCACGCTGCACTGACAGCACTGTGACAGCACTGTGACAGCACTGTGACCGCTCCCTTGACCTCACAATAGCAGCTGCTCCGCCCGCCTTTGTTGCGTAGTTGTGCCCAGCAACCAAACCTTCTCGACAGCTGACGCCGAAGAAAAGCCTGGCAAGCTCTCCTCCGTCAGAAAGCAGCAGAAACCCTCCTTACAGCCCAGAAGCCGCTGCTCAAGGCATCCAGGGCAAACTCAGAAAATGCACTGAGCCAGCAGGCTCCCAAGAAATCAAAGCAAACATGACTTTTGGTGCCCAAGGCTTGGACTCAAAGCAAGCATACTTCTTGCAGCTGGCACCTTTGCTGCTTCTGAAAACCCTAACTGCTTTGATGATACTGAGGGGACAAAAGAAGCAAAGGCAATAAATTTCCGGGAGTATTGCAGTGTGCAGTTGCTTCTTGAGCACGCAGGTGCTTGCTGACCTTTGCTCTGACTCAGTTTGGGGCCTGACCTCCCTCGCTGCTAGGGAGATGTTGGCTTCTCTCCTGACGCAAAGCTCCTCTCTTCCTGCTTGCTGTTTCTCTGACAAAATTCCCTCCGAGAAGCTGCAGAAGAGCAGAGCCGTGATCCTTGGGCTGCCCCACTTTTGTTGTGTTGGCGCTCCAGCAGCAGCCTGAGGCCCTGTGCTCTGCAGTGGCCTGCAGATGTGGAGCCCAAAGAAGGCCCCTTTCGAACAGTCCAAAGCCACAGTCTCACAGACCTTTGCCCAGGCTCCATGCTCCCTGAAAGATTCCTCACAGAGATTTGGATAGCTGCATGCCAATGAAAATGAGATGCAGTCATTCCCTTCTCTGTCCAAATCTTGAGCTAGAGCTAGGAGCCAGCTTGAAAGGCGGGAAGAAATTACTGAGTGGTAGAGGCAAGAAAGTGCATGCTACTCCTCTGCAAATCAACTCTGCTCAGCCATGGAATAACGAGTGCAGCCTTAGCTTGCTTGCCTGGTGACTCAGCACTGACACGTCCTCCACTGGTGGACAACACAGTGTCTTGAAAGGACCTTTAGCCTGGGCTCTTCACGCTTCAGATGCAGAGGGTGGCATTTCAAAACGGATGCAATTGCTGAAAGGCCCAGCTCCACCTTGAAATTGGAGTGCTGAAAAAGTGCACTGCTTACCCAGGAGAGTTCCCTCCATTTCAAAGTGCCTCTTACTCCCCATTTCCTACAGAGCTCCCATCAACCAGTCAGCTGTAGGGCTTACAGAAGGAAGAATGGGAGCTTAGTGTGGCAAGCCGAGTGTAGGCCCTCCGAGGCCTTTGGGCAGAGCGCTTTGGTGGCCCAGAAGAACAAGCGAGGGAAGCGTTTGGAAGCCGTGCCCTTCCAGCCCTCCTTTACTCTTCCACAGCAAGGCACCGGCAGGAGAGGGGGACAAGCGGGGCCCGCTCCCTCCTCCTGCCCTGCTGTCAGGGGCAGCTGGCGCTGGGGGACACCAGGGCACAGGGGACAACATCTGCACAGGGCAGGCAGGGTGGGCTGGGACAGCTGGCAGGGGCTGCGTGGGCTGGGGCAGGGCCCCTCTGTGCGGGGGCAGAGCCTTGGGCCGCTGGGAAGCAGTGCAGAGCCCTGCAGGGCACAGCCCGTGCGCAGCGCACGGCTTCCAAGGCACTGTCCAGCTTAGGCACAGCGTGGCAACAAAGGGAATCTGCCAGGGCTCTGGAGCTTTCACAGAGGTTTTATTGTCACTCCTGTGAAACCAAGGCCTGCACCAGAGCGTCTTCTGGCTGCTTCAGCATCTTCACCTTGGTCGTTCTGTTCTCCAGGTGGCCTCTTCAGGCTGACGGCTCATAGCACACGCGTGGTCCAGTTCTGCTGAGTGCCAGCTTTTTATTGATGATATTTATTCATTCTCATGACGACGACTCATCCGTTTCTACTTCAAGGACAATTCTGATCTTCCCTACGCTAACTATCCTCTACTCTTAGCTAAAAAGTGCTCCATGAATGAAGCTCTCTGGCGTCTATAGTCCTAACTCTAAAACAGCTAAAAACAGCTAAACTAAGAAAAATCTCAAAACACTAACTTTCCTAACTATGGTACAGCTTCTATAAAATGCAGGGGATGGCAGAACCTGTGCCTAAACATGATACATCCCCTTTTCACTCCTCTCAGCTGGTGACACACCAAGGCCTCCTCAGGTGCAAGCGTCTCCTCTCCAGTCTTCTTGCACTTGCTTGGCTGAGATGATCAGAGCAGCCAGGCTGGAGACGGGGTCACCTGAGGTCACCAATGGATGCTGCCAGGAGGAAAAAGGAAAAGAAAGGAACCCTTACTTTCCAAGATCACCTCCTCACGGGCTCAAGCACCATTCCTCTGGCTACAATAGAGATGCACAAAGAGTACCAAGGCAGCCCTCTGCCCCTCTGCCCTCCTGTCCCACACGGCTCTCAGCCAGGCCCACGTGGCCCACAGTCCTCTTCAGCCCTTCAAGCAGCAGTTCTCAGCTCACAGGCCTCTTTGCCACTTTGCTTTTCCTTACCTGCAGGAGTTCCTGGGCAGACCAGCGCCGGTCCTCGCCTGCCTGCAGGCAGCAGCGCAGGAAGTCGCGCAGGAGAGCCGAGTGGTGCCTGGGGTTTTGCAGTTTTGGGGGCCCGTTCCTTTCGATCAGTTCAAAAACCTAGCAAAAATGCAAGAGGACTCTCTAGCTGCTCCTTTCCTAGCCACAACGGCTCTCTGCACACAGAGCCGCCTTTGGAAGCTGCACCTTACCCTGAGACGGGCTTCCCTCTGGTAAGGAGCTTCCCCTTCCACCATTTCGAACCCCATGATCCCCAGTGACCAGATGTCCACTTTGGGGCCGTAGGCTTCTCCTCTCACCACTTCTGGTGCCATCCAGCTGGGAGTGCCCACGCTGGAGCTGCACTTGCTGCGCTCAGGGCTGAGCCGAGCACACAGGCCAAAGTCACCTGCGGAGAAGAACAAAGCCTGTCAAAGGCAGCTACCACTGGCAAAGCGGGCAAAGCAATTGCCCACTCCGAGCCTGACGGGGCCTGGCTGAATCCAGCGGGAAAAGCAGCAGTGCTCTGCTTCCGTGGGGCTGCAGCCACGCAAACGAGGCATTGGCCACTTCAAAAACGCCCTGACGATTCACGCACTGGCCAAGCAGTGCTTCTGGGCAACTGGCAGTCACCCAGGAGCGGCCCCACGGGGCATCCTGGCAACGCTGCGCCTGACCAGGGCTACCCACCCAATTTGACTGATCCGTCCATGCCCACAAGAACGTGGCGCTTTTGACGTCTCTGTGGATGACTTGGCGGGAATGAAGGAAATGCAGTCCTTGCAGGCACTGAGAGAGAAAGGAGGCAAGGAAGCTTAAAGGTCAGCACCTGACTTCACCCCACAAGAAAGGAAAGGCACCACTTGCCAAGGACCATCCTGGGCAGGCCAGGCCAAGCACAAGCGGCATCCCTCACCTCCCGACACCCAGCGCCTATCTGTCCTTCCTCCAGGTACACTGCCCTCAGGACATCCAACAACGTGCCGCCGTCCATGAACTCCATCACCAGCCACACTTCTGCATCCACCCGGTAGCTGAAAGGAGGAAACCACAGCTTGCAGAGAGGAATGGCCACAGCCCAGGCACCCAAAGGGGCTGACGTGGCTATTTGCAACTGCCCTCCAAGCTCCGTATGCCACAAGAGACTATTGCAGAGCAAGTGCAGCCTCCTCCCCTGCACTGGACACAAGCAGAGAAATCATCAACAGCTCCATTTTCTGCCAGTGACCTAAGGCCTTTTTCGCTTCTGGCTAGCCCTAGCTAAAGGAACACAAACACCAGAATAGCCCAGCCTGTCTAAGTAGGTGATGATATTGGGGTTCCTGTTGTCCCTCATGGCCACGATTTCATTGACAGCCAGCTCCTCGGACATCTTCTCCTCAAGGGTCATTTTCTTAATGGCCACCTACAAGGACATTGAAGAGCCTTCACTTGACAAGTCGCTCCTTGCACGACATCACAAGGAACACGGAGCGAGTGCTCGTGCAATGACGCAGCCCGGCTCTGACAAAGCGCCCTGTTCCGAGGCAGCAGAGCTCAGCAGAAGCACCAAAGCCTGTGCCAAAAGCATTCTGCACGCTGAGCTTATGCTGTGCTTCAGAGGAGCAGCCCTTGCTGCAGAGATGGAGCTGCAGCCCAAAGCTCCAGCCACGGCTCCCAGCAGCGGGGAAAGCGCTGCAGAGCTGCAAATTCTGCTGGCGCTGTTGACACTTTACCTGTTGTCCTGTGCTGGCTTCCAGGCCTTTATAAACAGCTCCAAATCCCCTAGAAAGAAAATGGCAGCAGAACAATCCCTTTATTCCCTGGCCGTGAAAGCAAGCCTAGGCAGGACATCTCGCCAGGCTGCCCGCACTCTTTGCAAAACTCCTGGCTGCACCATCTCTTCAGCCAATAGCACTGCAGCCCACCGGCCCTCTGCCACATAGGCTGCTCAAGAGGAAACCGAGGTCCACCATGAAGGCCAAGGGCTGCTACAAATCTCCAAGGCACTCCCCCAAAGAGTTCCATTCCAAAGCCAGGTGGCACTCTTTCTTCTCTGTGTGTGTGTGTGTGCACATGCATGTGCGTGTGAAAAACTGGAGAAAAATGATTTTAAAAACATTGCCTTTGAGAATCTGAGAATCCTTGGCTGGCAAGGTGCTCTTTCGCACCATAAAGACGCAGGGGCAGCGGATCTTCCAGGTCCCCCTCCTTGCTGCAAGCAAGACATTGCCAGCATCAAGTTGTCTTGGATGAGGCCTTCGCACTGCTCTGACTGAGCAGTCCTGAGAGGTGGCAGGAGGTAAAGCCAGGGTCGGACCATGGTTGGAGCTTGCCTGATTCCATGCTTGATATTCCCTCTGGATAAGGCCTGGCCTATGGTTTTCTAGAAGGAGCAGGTGTCACACTTACCCTCGTCCAAGTTCTTCAAAGGCCGCGTACTTCTTTGTCGGCTGGCCCAGACTCACAATGCTCCCTGAAAGACAGAAGCCGTGCAAGGCGCTCACTTTCAAATGCACGTGCTGCTGCCCAGGTGATCCAAAACGCAGCCCCACTGTCGGGAGCTTGACAGCTCCCTGGGGCCCAGTCACCGGCTGGGTGCCAGCCTTGTGCTCAAGCAGAGGCAATCTCTGCTTTTGCCTTTGGCACACAAGGCAGCCCGGGCAAGGCCAAGGCAGGCCCAGCTGCCCTCAGAGGCACCAGGAGCACGGCCAGTGCTCTCTCGCTGCCTCAAAGCACAACTACAGCTTCTCTAGGGAGGCCCAAAAGCCTCTGAGACACTCAAGCCAGCAGCAACGTGTGGCACAGCCCATGCAGAGACACGCAGACGGCACACTGCTCTAGCAGACAAGAACTACAGCAGACGTACTCAGCGTCTTCAGCCTCTGCTCCTCTCTCATCTCGGGCTGCTGGGCCAGGCTGCCGGACGAAGGGCTGGCGGCTGGGGCAGCACTGGCTGCTGCAGAGCGTGCTGCTCCGGCGGCACGTTGAATTGCAGAGCGTGTGTCGAGCTGCGACAAGAAAGGATTGCCCGTCACCAAGGTGGCTGCCACAGATGCTGCCGAGAGCACAGGGCAAAAGCAAGGCTTTAGGCAGACGCTGTCAGCCACGGCCAGGCCTCTCCAGCTGGGGGGGGTGGGGTTTGGATGTGCCCTTCTCAAAGGCAATGGGCAAACCCCAGAGGACTGCTTTGATACACTTTTGACACTTTCATGCTACATTTGATGGGCTTTTTTGCAAGACCACTGCAACAAGGTATTGACGGGCTTGCAAAGATTCAGAAAGAGATCAGGCCAGGGCCCCAGAGCCTTGTTGCTTTCCTCCTGCTCTCTCCGCCCTGGCAATGAAATCCCCCGCGAGCTGGCATGCAAGTGTGTGACCAGAAGCTCTGAGCATTTGCCTTTTCTCATCCCTTCAACTGATTTCCCCTCTGCACTTCAGGCTTTAGGGAGTGGCCCTTCCGAGGTGCCTTCCAGCCCTTCCCAGACCCAGGCAGCCTTTGCAGTGCAGAGCTGCGTAGGATTCTCCTCAGCAAACTCTGCTGCGAGCATGTGGAAGTGAAGCACAGCCTTTGATGTGCCTGAAGCTAAGGAGTCCACGGAGAAGGGCAGGTCCCTTCCAGGGGCCAGCGTCTCCCCAGTATCCTGCAAGGCTGGCAACTGCCTCTTTGGAGCGCTCCGTGCGCCGAGCACAGGCCGCCTGCAGGGACTCTGGCCACCAAGGGGCTGACTTCTGCACCGGGAAAGATTGCCTGCTGCCTCTTGTCTGATGCCAAGAGACATTGCTGGGCCCTGTCAGCATCCCTCTCAACAGAGCCGTGTCTAAATGGGAGAGTTCAGAAGCCATTTGCAGCTTTGTTCCCTGCCTTGGCTGAAGCAACCGTGCGTCATGGCAGGCACACAGCCCCAGCATCTTCAGCCACCAGCACCAAGGTTTGGGTGATGAGAAACTTGAAGCTTGGCCCTGCACCAAAGGCAGCGCCAAGCTCAGGTGCCACTTACCGGCTCTGCGCCTTCAGGCCGTGGAGATCCAACAGCTGGAGGCTTGCTGTCATTTTGCTCCTCTTCAGCCTCTTCCTCAACAAGAGAGGGAGCCAGAGGAGGTGCTGAGCCTGCTCTTGAGCCCTGCAGACACACAGCAGTGAGACAGACTGCCAACAGCCAATGCTTTAGGAGCCGCTTTCTGTCCAGCTCCGTAAGCACCAGGCCGAAGGGCAAACCACAGACTTTGCTACAAGTGGCCTTGTGAGCCATGAAAAGCCCGCTGAGCCGGCTGAATGAGGAGGTACTCCATACTGCTGTGCGTTTCATCTCCCACCCGGCCTATGATCAGCAGGACACCTTTGGGCTGCCACACTTGGCTTTCATCCCTTGAAAGGCTCTTCCTTGGGCAATTAGCAAAGAGCCAGTGCTCCCTTTACTCCTGCTGATGCCAACACCGAGCTGGGCTTGCTTTCAGCCTCCCCTGCTGCCACTCTACACTCTAGTGCAAGAGGCCAAGCTCACAGCTTGCTGCACACTTCTCCCACATTGGCGGCAGCAACGTCCGAGGATCCTTTGCCACTCACCCAAGGACTGGCTTGTCTCCATCCGCGCGTCAGGTGACCTGCAGCGAGCAAGGGAAAAGGAAGCAGATGCCCTTAGAAAGGTGCCTGTGCTGGGGAGTGCCACAGGACGAGTCTGTCCCAGCAGAGAGCATTGCCCTCTGCCAAACCCCACTCCAGGAGCAGCAGTTCTTTCCCACAGCAAGCAAGACAACAAGAAGAACACTCTCCAGGGCCCTGTCTAATTTTGGCCCTCTTTTGCCAGGACAGAACCAGAAACCCGGTCATGGAAATGCCATTGCTTCTTGAAGTCAGGGCTTCTCTTCTACCCAACAGCTCAAGGAGCTTTTTCCTCTTCCCTGCGTTTTAGAATGGTTTTCTGAATTGCATGCACTCATTCCTATCTAGTTGCTGAAGATCATACGCTGCAAAAGCTTCCCCCCAGGGCCCCTTTGCTGCGCTGCCTCTCTGCTGAAGCAGCCCAGGAACAGCTGCTGGCTTCAGCAGCAAAGCCTGCAAAGTGCTTTGGAGTTTGTGCTTCATCAGCAAGGCAATCGCTACCTCGGCACACCGTAAAGGGGCAAGGCAGACAGCCAAGGCCTCTGAATGGCAGTCTTTGGAGCAAAAGGTACTTTGCCCCCCTCCTGCAGAGAAGCACACAGTTTCTAGAATTACTTCTGAGCATCTCTCCCGCTCTACAATTTGCAGCTTGTCTTGCTTGAGGCAGCAGGCTGAGGAAATGACAGACTCCAGTGCCACCCACTCTCACGTGGAGAACGCAACTACTGCAGGTGACATTGCAAATACTCTGCGCCCGCCACCGACTACAGACACCCCTCGCCCTTTGTAGCTGATTCTCTTGGCCGGAGCTTTACCAAAGTGGTGGCTTCTTACTGGCAATTTTCTTCCCAAATCAACTCAGTCCCGACTGGGGCCTAAAGAGCAGAACGAAGCAAAAGGCGGCCCCAGGAGAAACCTTCACTTACGTGTCAGGTGGGTCAAGAAGTAGCCAGAATAGGCCACCGAAAAAACTGTGCAAACCACTGCACAGACTTGCCCGATCATTGTGGCGGTTCT